>OZ010788.1:273788352-274501477 GCA_963932465.1 Maratus speciosus
GAAATTCCGAATTTTAAAGGCTACAAGTATCCACCATTTCGTACTGAATAAAGGTCTATAGAATGGTTTTCGTAAGTTTTTTTTAAGTGTTGTTAGTAATATTATAAATGTGAAAGTGCGTGTGAATGTTTGAGTCAAGTCAACGTCAAAATGGATAAATTAATGCCTTTGTATATCTTTGCATAAAATGAAATATAACCCAGAAATGAACATAGGCTATGTTTTACTTACTTCTTTCAAATAGTTACCTTAATAATTCAAAATTTCCTTATTTTCATACAGAATCTATTGGAACTGTTCCAGTAAAATTTAGAAATGTTTCTTTATCTTTGCCAAGAAAATCAAAAACCGGAATAATAATTAATTTCAATTGAAATATTTTCACGTGAAAATGTAAAATTGGATAAAAAATTAAAAATTTAAAACAAGATGAATTTGACGTCATATTGGAAATAAAACGGAAATTTCCAAATACTTTTTAACCCATTGAGCGTTTCAACAGATTGTAAAAATGTGTGTTAAAAAGGACTTGAATAGCAAGAAAAAACTTGTTCAAAAAGCAGAAGGGGTTATGTGATTTTGTAGTTCAAAAGTGCTTAGGGATTTTTTTCTTTCCCCTTCTTTCTATCAGTGAATGATTGAGTAGGCTGTCCACGGAGGCGGGATGGGCGTTTAACACTATTTGACTAATAGCTTTCGAAAAAGATGTCTGGTTAATCCCGGACAACATAACAGTTTTCACAATACAGGTCTCTCTTCCTTCTGGTTTGAAATAACAGGGGTCGTATGTGCCCTGACATTTCAAGACCAGAAAATTCTTCCGTACCCGTAATCTTTTTATAGAAAATCGCTCCTTATATAAGTCGAAATTTTGCTCGTTTAAGCTAGATTTATTTTTATTTTAAAACACTGGTATTTGTCCTGAAAAATTCTCCGAAGCGTACGACCGTTGATATAATGTTTGAATCTAGTATAATTTGTTTTGTGTGCTATTAAATTTTATCTAAATTTGAAAAGAATTTATATCTTCGTAATAACAAGACGTTTCATTTCCTCTAAATGCATCTTTTTCTGAACAGTTTCTGCTACATAAACTTCGAAATTTAATTAATTTGTAATGATTTAATTATGAAATTAGACTGGAAGTAATCGATTTTATTAATAGATTTAAATTTTATATAACGTACATATATCGCTAAATCTCACTCTACAATAAATCACAATTAAATGTTTAGTACAGCATACCATGGTGCTCGCTTTTAGATACTGTAATTCCTCGTATCTCAATTTCAATTTATGTTAATATTATTTAATTTTTCTTTTATAAATAATAATAATAATCTGTCGTTATACAAGTTAGTGTAATATCTGCTTTCTTTGCTTTCCTGTGTTATAAATCTAAGAGAGCTGATATATTTTACGTTATCCTGATGAATATACCAGTTGAAAATACATTCAAATATTCCAACCCCCCCCCCCCCCTCCAAAAAAAAATGCGATTGTTATATAATATTTCAAATGCGCATTCAAAATAAATGGAAAAAATCTTCTTCTAAATGATAATCCCTCTAACTCATTTTTTGCGAGCAATAAAAGAAACAGCTTTTTTATAAAGTACGCTATTTCTTATATTTAAATCATGTTTACAGATGGTAAAGATATAGTACTTAAGTATTACAGAATTAATTAATCAGTAACATTACACGGTACCACTGTATTACAATAAAAACGGTCAATACGAGATCGCTCGGTACGAAAGCAAATTCTGTTTCAGACGGGTTTTACTAGGTGTAATTGTGTAATATTTCGTATTTGAAAATATAAAATTTTCCGTTTAAAGCGGGATTATGTTATACATAGATTCCATTCTTACAAGTTTTATTGTAATTAATTAGTGATCATAGTTTTGCAGCATTAATGAGATATAGATGTAATACTACTTCCACATATGTATAGTATTACTGATTAAATGGGAGTTTTAATTTTAACAATGAAACCCTTTAAGACGGAATGGCAAAGGACAATATAATTATTTTGGATTAGAATTTTTTAAGGAACTTTGGATTTCTTTTTAAGGCAAGATTCTGCTTAATACAGGTATTACTATGTATAAATAGGCAAATGGAGAGTCTGCATAGCAATATACAAAATAAATGTACTTTTGCAAGTTTCATAGTAATAAAATCGCCTTTTTTTCGGGTGCCCTTTTTCTCTTTCCCACCACCTAGGAGAAATAATTACATTTAAAATTTTCGTATAACAGGAATTATTTTCCATACCAAATATATTTTCCTACACAAAATGAGAAAAATACAATCAATTTCAAATGCCTGTGAAGTGTTATCCCCCCCCCCTCTCACTTTATCTCCCATAAGGAGAGAAAAGTGATTTATACTTTACAATAACAAAATTCGCAACTCCGTGGAACACAAGTTGAATATTCTTAGACTAGATGGAAACTAAGCACTATTTTTATAATTTCGGAATATATTCATGTATTTTTCTTTATATTTAGTACAGTAAGATTCAGTATTATATTTTCTAATTCTTTGGAGAAATTGAAAAAGAATATCTGTCAAAAGAAGCAAGAGCTAAAAATGATGCGTGTAGCATAAATTAACATTTTCCAATACATTCAGAAAATTGAAACAAAACTTTACAGCTTATTACGGAGAAAGATGATGTCTAAATAAATAAATTAGAAAACGCATAACGCATTTGCAAATCCATTTTCTGCAATTGCAATCAGTAGTCAGAAAAATATCTATTTTTTTTTTTTTTTTTTTTTTTTTTTTTTTTTTTTTTTTTTTTTTTGTGCAGCCCTGTCTATGTTCTATATCTTTGTATGTATGCTACATAGTATGGAAAAATTTAGTTCAGCATGAAAATTTCCATTCTGCAATTTCTGAACGGGAATGTATTTGAGATAGTGTAGCGCTGTATTTGATCTCTAGAATTTATAATCACTATGTAATAGGAAAAAATAATAATAACAGTCAAATTTTAAAAAGCGTACTACAACTGATAACGAACATTTAGCAATTATTGTTCATAGGCCAAATTTGTTTGTGTGTCCCTGAAAACGAAATACAAATTCTATGCACACTATATTTTACGTTAATCGCCTTGCAGTATACACCTCAGTGATGTATTTAAATTCCAATATGTTTAAAATAGCGTAATATCATTTAACCACACCACACATGATTTTTCCATTCTCCGTAATGTGACGGCATTCTTTTGAGTGTCCTTGTAAATGAATGTAGCGAAATCTACACGCTTCATTTTCAATACTAAACATGCCAAAGTAAACACAAATAACATATATCGATTTCATGAAAATTGGACTATATTTACGCGAGTTAGAACACGGACAGATGGCGGACAGGAGGAAAAATAGACAAACCGAATTCATAAACGCTTTTCAAATATGCTGGAAAGAGTTTTAAAAAAATCAAATGCCATTTTTATCCCTTTTTACGATTTATCCTTTTTTAAAGTTTTAGGATTTGGATGAGGCCAATTTTAATTTTCCTTCTCAAGATATATTTTTTATTTTTCCATTTATTTTATAAACAAATAGTATTATCTCTGCATATTTATATGTATGGAAACTTTGAAAACTTTCACCAGCATAAAAAATAAAAGTTTATAAAAATATGAACAAAAAATCATATTTCAACACTTTCCAACACATCTATCTATAAAACTGTAATGAATCTTTACCATTAAATAAGGTGCAGGAAGATATGTGAGTAAAAGGTATGTAAAACATATAACACATTTAGAAATCCAGTTTTAGCAATTACCTTCTAATAAAAAAATAGTCTATACTTTGTAGCCTTATTTACGATCTATAGCATACAAATTATTTAGCATTCTAAAACTTATTTCATTTAGAAAATTCACTTGTAGCCAATTTCGCCAGTAGAAAAGAATGCTCTCGAATTCTTTTGCACGACCCTGTATATTATCTAATGATTTTTCACACAACACATATTATGCTCAAATTTAATTCAGATAAAGACGTATAACACGATTTAACTCGCACTTCCAGCAGCCCCACCAGTGGCTGAGAGGTTCTGCTCTCGAAGTTGGTAGACGGGAGGTGCTGGGTTCGAGCCCAATCGCGCCCGTCGACCTAACCGTTCGGAGTTTTCATGGTTTTCTTCGAGCCATGGATTCCCATGCGTAAATACGGGTTAGGTTCCCTTAGAAAGACCCTCCCTGGCACCCCCTCCCCTGGGCCTGTATCCCTCGTGCAGATAATTGGCCGTCAAAAATCAACCAACCAACCGCACTTCCAGCAATTACGCACCCAAACGGCAATGTATTTTGTTGGTTTGCGTATTTCTGTATATAAATTTATTTATGTTCAACAAACTTCTATTGGTATACAAATATAGTTCAGCGAGAAAATGCATCACGCAATGAAAACTATTCTCTAAAGAACTTCCATAGTCTGTAATGCTTATATTTTTTTTCTGTGTTTCAAGTAAAGCACACGCTAAGCACGGGTATCTGTTCTTCCAACTCGCTACTTCGATAGCTTATGTATAAGAACAACGAGTTTTATATGTTTATGGAAACTTTGACCAAGGGTAGTCTTTAGGGTGAGAAGAAAGAGAGGGGGGGGGGGACATAAAAAACTTTATATACAGATATTTTAAAGGGGTTGAAATAAAATGTTGACTAACAAAGGAAATTTTTATCATCTTGCTCTTTACAATGTAGAAGAGGGCAGAGTTAAAGAGGTCGTGGGTGGGCGTGGGATCTAACAAAGTATGAGTAAAAATTTCAGTATTTAGTACAAAGGAAACACAATTTAGGCAATACATTGCATAAATAAAAATGTTTTACAAAGATCTTTTAAAATAAATTTTAATATATAAAGTTATTGGTTATGGTAATTCATTATATCTATATCTATATATATATATATATATATATATATATATATATATATATATATTACATATATATGGTCAGATCCCGACTTATGTAGGCGCAAGCGGGGAAGCTGCCCCGGGCCGCCCTTTTTAGGGGACTCCAGGGAATCCTTTTTAGGGAATAGTCAGAATTTTTATTTAAAAGGTGCCAAATGTTTAAAATTAAACAAAAGTGACCAAAATTCATATATTTTCAAACATTTAAGAAGGAAGTGCGGTCCCCATTCCTCCCTCCGCTTCCAGTACCCTCTCCACCTACGCAAATATCATTAGAAAACTAATGATTAATATTTTATTATGACAATTTAGTATTCTATTGTTTTCAAAATAAATTCTTTATTAACGTTTTTCTCGTACGCAGCAAGTTAAAACCAATAATTATAACCAATTCGGGACATTTTCTTTTAGACATCTTATAACGTACGTAGATAAGCAAAGTAAAAGTTTGCAAAGAAATATTCGTATCAAACAATCTGTAATTTTTTTTC
Organism: Maratus speciosus; assembly: GCA_963932465.1. NCBI lineage: Eukaryota > Metazoa > Arthropoda > Arachnida > Araneae > Salticidae > Maratus > Maratus speciosus. Next base: position 273,793,790 of record OZ010788.1, read on the forward strand.
TACTACTATCCTACTAGTGTTTTTTCTTAAAGTTCTGATTATCTTTTTGTGACACTCTGTATACAGAGGAAAACAGTACCGGATATAAAATTTATGCATATAATACAATATGTGTGAAGTTTAGTACCAGCTACTTCCATATTATTCACAAAAAATCTATAGATAGATAGATAGAAGAAGGAGCCCCAAAATGATTCTTGCACCGGACAACCTCCCCCCCCCCCTCCTCCCCATAGCCTAAGTCGGACCCTGCCAGTATATGGTGGTTAATTAATGCTCTTCCACCTGCCCTACTACTAACTTTTGTAAATATTATTTGGATGCAAAAGAAAAAAAAAATGCCCGTTCACCAATAAAAACTTTGACACATTCAGGAATTAATATATAAATGTAAAAGCTTGACAAATGCAGGTATGACAATGATTTGGGACAAAATGTTTTGTTTTTCTTTCACTTTTTCTTTTTTTCATTTTTCGACAAATAAATTACTTGAGAATTACAAGCGTTTTCCTATTATAACTTTTATCGGGCTTCCGTATGCAGAATTTTTTCTCAAAACGCCAAATTCAACAGCATTTTCTAAAAGACCTCCTTCCTATGTTTATCGAAAAATGGAAAAAAATTGTTCGACTTTATAGTTTTTGAATAAGAGCACCTGCCAATTCCATGTGTTTATGAACAAAACTCAATTCAGGAATGTGTCAGAAAAAAATCAATTTGGAATATTATGCAGTTTTTGTACGGGGCATTTTCCCAGAGCCCCCCAAAATTAGTGTCACAAACTCTGAAGCAATTGCAATAAGTTGGATTTATATGATGTAACAATTATCAGTCAGCATGAGAAGGAAAGAAATCAACATTTATAATAAAATATATTTGTGATCTCCAAGTAATCTATAATTAAAAATGGATATTTAAATACGGTAAAATAAATGTACATTATACTGTATTACTGTAGTTTAATGCATTAAAATAAATGTTTTCTTAGTTTAATTCTCATGGTAACGAAATGAATAGTTCAGTCATCAAAATCTAGGTTTTAACTTTTTTTTTCCATTTTCAATACATTAATTTCATCATGATTATTTTAATCATATTTGTAATGTAGTATTAGCATTAATTCCTAACTGGCAGATAATGCTTTCGTTTGCATTATTGTAAGAATCTTTTCGATAGTGATTCTTCCCTGTTTTTAAAGACATGCACTTACACTTTATCATATCTACTGCTTTAATTGCATCCATTCTATTTATATTTTTGAATAATTCGATACTTGTACTGTCCATTGGTATCTTTTTAAACAATATGCAGTTACACTTGAATATTTTAGGGTAATTGTGAACTTGGGGCGCCATCGCGACAAAGTCTAGTACTGCTCTTCCATCTGACCTTCGTAAATATTTCTTGTATTGCCGTGAAATCGATATATGATATGGAGGCGTGTTCACTATTGGAAATAGTGAGTGCGGTTTTTATTGTTGGTTTACATGAGTGTATAAAATTATTTGAATAAACTCGAATTATGGTCTAGGTCGATATCTGCTTGTAATACTTTTTTATAGTGTATATTATTCCAACCATAATAACTGATACACATTGCTAATGTGCACTGCAGTCTGTTTCCCATTAAAAATAATAGTAATAATAATGCGCGTAGTGTTTACTAATCATTAACAGAGGAATTCCAAGGCAACCGAAGAACAGTGTACGAAAAAATGACGGTTGAAAAAGGATACTTTTGTGAATATTTAAAATATTTGTTAGGAAAGGGTGAATTGCTGAAATTAAAATAATTTTAATATGTATACAGAAAACTGTCTTATTTTGAAGTTTGGTTTTCGCACTCGAGTTCAAAATTTAATTATTTTCATTATATCTTCCTTAATTTTTCAAATGGGGAAAAAAAAAAGTTTTTACTTTCCAGTTTTTTTTTTTTTTTCGCATGTGTGTGTAAAAATTTATGTATGTAAAATATCATGTGTGTATTCAAATTTCCATTTCTTTAAAAACTGTTATTCTATATAGTTTTTTCACCAGAAAAAATATTTTAGAAACTCTTTTAAAAATCGGTTCAACCCGAACCGGGCCCGCTTTAGCCAAAACCTAACCCGAAGCCGAAATAATGGATATCGACCCGATTTGCTGCAAAATTGTAGAAGTTAATCCGACTTCCGGCAAAAAAGGAAAGTTTTCCCGACCCGATGCAGGACTGTACACCATACCCAATAAATTTAGATCCTAAATATTATTTTTAAATTATTTTCGAGAAAATATTTTCATTTCTGCTGTGAATTCCCTAAATTTTGTTTTATTTGTCGAAACCTCAAAATTTTGACTCCCACTTATTTTTACCCCCCCCCCCCCACACACACACGCACACACACGTATACCCCGCTCTTAACTCTGCCCCCTCCTACATTATGAAAATCAAGATAATGGAAAACCTACACTTTTGAAAAAAGTTCTTTTTTCTTTATTATTGTTTTGACCCCTTTAAAATATCTGTATGTACAGGTTTGTTTCTTTTAATTCCATGTCCTACTCCTCCCTCTTCCCTAAAAGGCTGTCTTTGGTCAAAGCTCCCATAAATATATAAAAGTTAATGCTCTTATACATAAGCTATCCACATACTAAATTGAAAGAATCTATAGATTGTATTTTATGTTTACCTCTCCCCCTTTACAAGGGCTTTTTAGAGTGCTTTAGTGAAAAGATATGTATAATATATGTTTTTGCTATTAATAATAGGGTACAGATTTGCGAGCTTGCCTCGGGCTTTACTTGAAGCTTATAATCGGTTTTCTATAACTGAATATGTATGTAACTTTAATAACTAATAGTTCTTAATTTTACGTTCATCTAAGTATTTATAATAATTATTATTTTTAACAATGATTTTTTTTTACTAAGATCTTTTTACCTAAATTTGTTTGAAATAGATTATCTACATTGAAATATACTGCAAACGGTTTTCCCCGTAGATCATTATGTAACGTAATTCTACTGTGCGATTCTGAAAATGAATAATAAATTCTTTGCATTTCATATTCTAAAGAAAGTATGTTTTAGTGCTGTACTTGAAACGATTTTCTCCCATTGGCCGTAATGTAACGGCATGCTTTTGAATGCCCCTGTAAGTGAATTGTACATGCTACATACTTCATTTTCAATGGCGATCGTGCCATAGTAAATGTCAATAACATGCAAAATTTCAGAGAAATCGAATTATAGTTACGCAAGTTAGAGCACTGACAAACAAACGGAAGTCATAAACCCTTTTTAACTATTTTGGAAAATGTAAAAAATAAATACATAAATAAAATAGAGGTTCCTTATAATTTAGAATTACAAATTGATATTAGTGTGTGACTTAATCGGATATTTTTTTAATTATTATTTCAAGATATCAAAGCTAACATGACCATAAAAAATATCACGAATTTTACTTTTTTTTAAAGTAGATCATTAAAGGTGATTGTTTAAAAGTACATAGGTAGAACAGCTAAATTATTAAATTCTTCCATAAAGACGCTTGCGGAATGGTCAGAACTTGATAACATACAGGAAATGTGCAGCAAAGAGTTTTCATTATTAAAAATAACCATTAGTTTGATAATAATTTTTAGGCTACAATAAGGATAACTCTCCGGCTATCAGTTTTTATTTTTCGTGGGGGGAGGCGAGGGAGTTATTCTAATATTTATGCGGTGATATCAGAAAAGATTTTTTTTTTTTTTTTAAATGATATCTTACTTTATTTTTATATCAACAATCTTTTGTTACATTGTGCATGGGTGGTGCTTGTTGTGCTCAAGTCAATTGATAGGTCTCCCCACCTGGCCAAACCTGTTACATTGGGCAATATTCACGATTTAATAATTATAGATTAATACTTATTTTAAAAGAACTGATTTAAAACATAAACTTTTCATAATCCTTTTATTAAATACGTGACAATGAAAAAAATGTGTAGCAAGTTACGGCTATTTGAAATTTTACTATTCCTGTGAACTGTTTTCTTTAGAAATCATCCTTACAAGGGAAGGGGTGGGGCTGTCAATCATAGTTTTCTTAAAGCTCAAAGCTTCACTTATAAGTACAATTTCGATGTCATTCTCAGGTTGCAAGAGTTTGGACTAGATAACAATGGGATATACTTACTCTCTTTCAAAACTTACTTCAAAGAAAACTCATAGAAACTTTTAAAGTATCATTGGAATTAATAACACTGGAATATTTGGTCAACTCTGTTGTATTTAGTAGGATGATTAGGTAAACAATATTGACAACTGTAGCTATCGAACGGGGAACTGTAGTCTCATAAGCATTTTTCTGGCTACACCTCTGGTTCTTCTCTGTGAAATATAACTGTGTGAATAAATAACATTTAGGGCTTTTTTAATATGGAGGTTTTAATGTAAGAATCGCTATATTGGGGTTCGTTATGTTGAGAAAGCACAAATAATACACAATTTTTTTTTTTTTTTTGCAAAGTGGGCACAGTCAGTGATATAAACATAAAAATGGTTTTTGGATTATCTCCACCCCCACCCCCAACCTTCAAAAGAGGTGCAAATAGAACTTTTTTCATACTAAGCCAAGTATTTGCTGTAATAATGCTTAAAACTGGGTCTATATACTATTTATAAATGTACTAATGCACGGTACAAGTGTCAAGTTATTTAAAAATATAAGTAGGTCAAATATAATGAAAACTACACGTATAAATATGTCTAAAAATACCCCTTTATTTATTTTTTAATACAAGTAAAAACAGGAAAGAGTAACTTTTTTAAAAATTATATGTCTTTAATGCATATGAATGCATTACCTATCTTAAAATTATTATTATTTTTTTAATTTGCATAATCAAATTGGTGAGATGATAGGTTATATCTCCCAACCTGAGAAGTACTGTGTAAACATCATTTTATTCATCGAAATAATCCTTTCATGGCAAACCCCTTTGTATGTAAACTGCCATATAAACAAAAGGAAAATCGAATAAGAACAGAAAAATACAAACAAAAATAACGTTATGATATGTTTGTACAGATTTTTAAATACAGCCTTCACGGGAGAGTTATCATTAACTTTGTCTCATATTATTAAAGAAAGTTTTCAAATTGCAAAATAAAATTACTTTACTTTTGCTCTAAAATATTGAAAAAGCATTGCAAATTACTGCGAAAAATATTGGACTTAATAAACCCGTCTATGATATTTAATTGTTTGGAGTTTTTGATCTACTTCCAACAGTTAAGAGGTTACTTCACTCATGCGAAAGCACCCGCTCGCTAATGTTTATCCGATGGAAGAATTTTTTTTAGATATCTCGTTTGCATTTCCATATTTTTAAACAATTCTTTTGCATTGGTCAGCTGAGATCGATCTATACAAAGACCGTTTTTCTCATTTTCTATTTTGTTTATAGTTTTTTTTTATTAGGATACTTTTATTTTCGGAACCGGTTTCGAAAGTAAAAGTATCCTCATTAAAAAAAAAAAAAAAAAAAAAAAAAAAAAAAAAAAAAAAAAAACCTGCAAATAAAATAGAAGAAGTAAAAAACGTCCTTTGTACAGATCGACCTCAGCTACTCAAATAAAAAAAATCGTTTAAAAATACTGAAATGCAAGCGAGCTATCTTAAAAAAATTCTTCCTTAGGAATAATATTAGTCAATGCGTGTTTTCCTCAGAGAAGTATACTCACGATTAACTTTTGAACGAAGCGATCAACTGTATGTTTCTAAAAAAGAGCATTATGTGGATATATTCTTTAGCTCATATGAATTCTACAACATATATTTAAGCCCTCTATAAATATTGAAGTATATTTAAATTTAGTTAATCAATTTTATTGTTAACTAAAGTTAAAACACTGATAAAAATCCCTGTTAGAATGCCAAAGGAAAATGGTAAAGACTGTTGTACATGCGATTGAATTAATTGAGCAAAAAACTTTATTTCTTTTTACATGAAACTTTTACATAATTCTTTTTTTATTTCTTTTTAGAAGGCTGGGAATGTCAAATAATGGCTGTGAATAAATAAAAGTACTATTTCTCTTCTTAGCTTCAACATTTAAACATCCATTTTTTTTTTTTTTTTTTTACATGAAGTATTTCTCTTTGGTTTATATCCAAATGCAAAATATCTGAAATTTATTTCTCCTGTTTAATAGTCAAAATTGTAAATCCCTGTTTGTTTGTTTTTCTTTACGGTCTTATATTTGGCATTGTATATTAATATAAAATTCCAGAATTATTTTTATTGATAAGAAAATAATAAAATTGAATTATTTAATTAGATAATTCTAAAAAGTTAAACGAAGGATTCATCTATATGTAATAATTATTATATTATGTACTCTGAATAAATGAACAGTCTTGAATCTACCTATAATGAAAACCTATATCTACATCGATGCTTTTTCTGGCTCCTTCAGTGTCATTATAGACAGTTTTCACGGTACTAGTTTTAAAATTATGCTAGAATTTGAATAAAATTTGAGCAACAATAATAAATAAAAATATTTTTTTTTATGTGTTATGTTAGATTAGATATTTGAATTTTTTATTATTATTATGCAACAAAAGTGGTGTAAGCAAAGAAAAAAAAAGTTTAATTATTTAGTATTATAGTTAAATGAAAAAAATGACATGCATTTAGAAAAAAAAGGAAAGAAAAGAACGTGTATATTCATTAAAAGAACAAAATAAATAAATATTACATAATAAATAATGAACATGCGAAATAAATAAATATTATTTGGCAAAGGATCTGAAATAATAATAATTATAGTAATGAATTAGAATCTTATGGATAGAAATAATAAAATAAAATAAGTAAACGACGATATTCTATAAAGTTGCTTAGTATTTGTTTCGAAATACAATGCCATTCTTAAGCATTTACAGAAAACGAAGTTCTCTAAAGGCATTCGACTTAAAATACGGTAATCCAGTTGACAAATAGTCTGCCTAACGCCTATTGTGTGTGTGGAAAGAGGGAGTGATTGAGAAACGCCTTCTTTAACTCCCAGTCTCGAGAAGGGGGGGGAAGCACAAACGCGCAAACGCGTTCATAACCATCTACAAGTAGAATATTTTGACCGCCTATACGCGTTTGTGACCATCTACAAGTACAAAAGTCTGACCGCCTATATGCGTTCACGACCACTTACAAGTACCAAAGTGCGACCGCGTAAACGCGTGCGTGACCACGAAAGGGTTAATAATACAAGGTTCATGAAAATGAATAAGTACGTAAAGCAGGTGAATATGATTCCATATGTGTAAAATAAAACGGATGCGCTTTAATGTTAAAAGAATATTGTTTTGGGTTGTGGTAATTCTTATTATTTAAAAATATATATGATCAATATGTTACGACGAATCAGGAAAATTTAGGCATAATTTCGTTTTGGTACTCGATATTAAGATACGATGACTACCCAAAAGATAAAGTTGTTTTAATATGTTTAGATGTAATAAAACTGTGCTTTCTTGCAAAGTATAACGTTCGACTTTGCATTAATAAAACCTGCCGTGACTTTATAACAAATGATCGCATCGACTTGCGGATGGTATTAACTGATTCAGTATTTAAAAAAATACATAATAAACAATACCCCAGTTGACATACTCCAAAAAAAATTGCGCCCTTCACTGTTAAAAATTTTGCAGCATTCTGGCAGGTCATTCGACCGTTTTTTGAAAAAACGGTTTCATAACCATAATTTAACTATATTCTGACCATAAAATGGCCAATAATATGGTCAGAATAGTGTTAAAATTACGGTTGTGTAACCATTTTCGGAAAAAACGGTCAAATGACCTGCCAGAATGCTGCAAATTTTTAACAGTGTTCCCTCACTGAGTTAAAATGCCCTTTTTGCCCACTTAAAACATGGTGAAACAACTTCAATTTTGGGGGACTCATCGGATCATCATTTCAAGTACAAAAACGAAGTTCTTCACAAGTTTCCGTGAATTACCATCGGTTTTTGATGTAAAAACCTATTTTACTTGTATTAAAGTGTAATTTTCGACTTTGTATTCATAAAAACTGCCGTAACTTTGCAACAAATTATTTTTTTTATACTTGCGGATGGTGTCAACCGATTCATAATTAAAAATTCATAATAAGCAATTCCCCCACTTGACGTACTTAAATGTTTTTAGTCCCCCCTCCCTCTCCTGAGTTAAAATTTCCTTCCCCTTTTTCCCCAAAACTTGCTAAAATAAATTTATATTTTGGGGATTCATCGGATCTTCATCTTTAGGGCCAAAACGAAGTTCTTCCGAAATTTTCGTGAATAGCCATCAGTTGTCTCTGAAAAACCCCATTTAATATGCACTAAAAAGTTAAAATGAAAACATCATGCAACACTGGGGATAAATGTAAAATGACTTCATATTTCTATAGCATACTGCTTTATAATGTAATATTTCTTTCCAGGCCAAGAATCGAATGCGGGACATATTCTGTACAGAGTAAGTCTTCCGACTAAGTTACTGCAGTATTGAGTTGCGGATATTTTCTGCTGTATCTTGGTCGGTAATGTTTACTTGCCCTCTCCAGTCTCTTTTTTATGTTTTTTCCCTTTCCGTTGTTATCCTAAGTCATATCCACGAGCCATCGACACAAGTATTTGGAAGTACAGTCAATTTCGAAATTATATTTCTTGCATAATGTAATATTATATCATAAAACAATCTTAGTAAAAAATGTAAAGCTTTTCTTTTAATTCGGAATTTTCATTTCTTTTACGTTTTCAAAAAAACTTATTAAATAAATAGCTAATGTGTGTACTATTAGTGTCTCTTCTTGTTTCGAAGATTATATGTTTGTTGGAGAAAATATTGGGAATTCAATACTTTAAAAATGTTTAAAAATGTTAGCTATTTTTAAAGATAATGATTTTCATGAAATTGAAAAAAGCTGACTTGACTGAGGACGAAATGTTAAACAAAATATCAAGAAAAGTGCTTTAAATTCTCGATTTGTAAATATTTATCTGTTTGCAAGTGTGATAAAGCATCAAATGTCGATTTCGTATACTGCTTAGTTCACTAAACTAAAAATAAGCAGTTACAGGAAATTGTGAGAACGAGATGACAGTTGAGATCTTAATATTGAATTGCAGGAACTCATTTAAGATTTTAATAACATATGTTGTGTTAGGAAAACTGTATTCGTGTTCAAGTGAAGCTAAAAATATCTTTGATATTACATAGAAATATGTCTTTTTAAAAAAATTAGGATTTTTGCGATACCATTTGTTTTTTAATTATTAAATTAAGTAAAATTATTTAACATTAAATAATAAATAAGCTGGTGTGAAATGATAAGAAGAAAATATCTTCTTAAAAACACCATAAGAATTTTAATAAATGTGCAAAAGAAATTCATTAATTAGTTCTTCTACTTTCTGAATAATTATAATATTGAATGTTTTATAAAACATACCTATTAAATAACGAAAAACTCTCTCATAGAAATATACAGCATCATAAGAACATAGAAATATACAGCAAAATTTCTGAATAGCGAACAGCTCGAGAACAAGAAATTTGACCGCTATGTGGAGGTAGCAAGGCTATTTGGAGGTTTTCAGTGGTAAAAACATATATATATGCGTTGGAAATTGAAAAAGTGTCTACATAGTAGAGGTGTCAGCTGTTAGCGAGTGTCTTTTATGAAGGTTTTACTGTAGTTGTAAAATTTATATTTACGATAAAAGTTTAAAAGTTTACTTTGATCACTTGTACACATATTTTGATCATAATATTTAATTTTTCGTATGAGTAAAAAATACCCCCCCCCCCCCCCCCCCTTTGCTAAGCGAATTTTTATAGCTGAGTGAAAAACTACCATGAGTTAAACCCCGTTGACTTAAACCTGTTCTTAAAAATATTTTTAAAACATTTTCATAATTTAAAATGGCTCAATTTCTATAATTGTTTTTTGTTTTGATTATTAATTTAAAAAATATTTGTTAAATGCTACAGAAAATTTTTATAAATTTTGTATTATTGTATTATAAATTTGTATTATAAATTTTGTATTTTGTCCTTATAGACTAAGGTGGGCTATTTTTGTTATTGAAAAGTAATGTAATTATGTATATTTAGCTAATAATAAGGCATTTAATTTATCGGGCGGATTGGAGGGAAAATATGCATCCAGTAAGAAACAGTTTACAGAAATCAATAACATGTGATGAATCAATACGATATGCCTCATTTATGAAAGTGTTCCTATAATGATATATTCTGGAAACATTTACTTTTATACTGGAAATCTATTTCTGGAAATATATACTTTTATATTTGATTATATATGAGTTTAGGAAAGACAATAAATTTATACAGGGACTCGTTCATACTTGACATTATCAAATTACATGATTATGAATGATTTTACAAAATATGAAACATTATTAAAATTTTAATAAGCTGGTGTCCAATGGTAAGAAAGAGATAACTTCTTAAAACACCATTAAATTTTTAATAAATGCGAAAAGCTTTGCGCATTTATTAAAATTTTTATGGTGTTTTAAAAAGTTTCTCCTTCTTACGAAATATTATGTTTGATCGAATACTAAACAGCAATTGTATTGGCAATTTTTAATATATTAATTAACCAATATTTGTTCCACTCCTCAGTTACTTTGTGCTGAAATTAATTACCTCAAAGCTATTGATGTTGATCGTGGTTATTCCTCTAATATTATTGATTCTATTTATCAGAAATTGACGAAATCAATCCATTCTAAAAGGCATTCTAATTCTAACTCTAATACTTCAGTTGTGTTACCATTTTTTCCTAAAATCAGTCAGCAAGTTGCTAAAATCCTAAGAAGGTTTGATTTTAAAGTTATTTTTTATCCTGTTAATCAAATCACTTTTACAAATCTCAAACATCCCGTTGATCGCCTAGATAATTGGGGCATTTACCAAATCTCTTGCCAGTGTGGCCTTTCTTATATTGGCCAGACTAAACGTGCTCTTAGATTTCGATTAAAAGAGCATGAAGGTTATGTTAAAAATCAGAAGCTCAAACGTTCTTCTATTGCTCAACATTCTTGGTCTTCTCAACATAGGTTCGATTTTTCCTCAGCCATCATTATCCAAAAATGTTCTTCTAACCTTGATCTTGATTTTTGGGAAGCTTACCATATCATTAAAAATTCTCACTCTTTAGTCAATTACTTATCTGGTACTCCTGATTTCCCAAGTATTTGGAAGCATTAATTTAATTCCCCCTTTTTGGTTCCTTTTTCTCTCCTTCTCCGGTAGATGTCGCTACTTGTCCACCCAGTCGTTTCTACTGCTTCTCTCTCATTGGTCGTTTTGGCGCCTTCGCTACCCGCATAGTGTATATAAGCCAGCGCGTCGTTCTCTATTATTTTGCCCAGCCTTGCTTTTTCTAGCACGCTGTTCCTTTTTCCCTATCTTGCACTGAAGAAGAATCTCGCTAGAAGATTCGAAACAGCTGTTTGCTGCTTTCATATATTATTTGTGCATTTTAAACGTTGGTTTTTCTGCTTTTTAATGAAGATCATAATTATTCAGAAATTAGAAGAGCTAAAAAATTATTTTTTTAAATGTTTGAGGGTGTATAAATCTAACAGGCGTTAATAAAATTGTCCTATAGTAAAAAAAAAAAAAAGAAAGAAAGAAAATCACGCTTCAAGCATATACTATGAAACACTTTCCAACACCTTCAGAATAATGTAAGTTGAAATAGGATGTCTAATTGAACCATTTGGAAATGCATTAACACATTTGAAAACCCTATTTCAGCAATTCCCATCTACAACCGGAAAAATATCTGAATTCTTTGAGCAGCACTGAATATGAGGGTAAAATGTAGGGAAAATTTTAGTTCAGTTTGGAAATACATATCACAGTTGAAAATTCCCCTTCAGCAATTTTCGCTAATAAGAAGAATGGTACATGAATTCTTTTGTACAGTCCTATATACGAAGTATTACATTTATACACAACGAGTAACGTGCCAAAAATTTGTTCAATTTAAAGCGCATACCGAAGTTAAAAGAGCACTTCCAGCAATTATTGCTCAAAGCAGTACTATAACCGATTTTTTTGTGTGTTTCTGTAAATGATCGATAAATGCTACGAATGTCCTATTCTATAGTAATCATCTTCTAGCGAAATTCAGTGATTTATACAGTGCGGCGCAAAAGGTTATGCACAAGCTAAATGTTTTTATAAAATGAAAAATATACACCAGAACGCTTTAAAATTGTTACTGTATCTAAACAATTGTATTACAAATTAATGTTTCGAATTCAGAAATAATTCATTGTAAGGAAAATAATAAATTATAAAAAATTCAAAATTGTGATGTCGAAAAAGTTTATGCATAGAAACGAAATATTTACATTTCACAAAAGGCAAAACTCCTTTAGTAGACTATGGTCTTTCCATTGCTCCTGTTGAGATCGATACATGGTTTTCCATTGATAACACGAGAGTATGGAAGGGAGTGGGTTTCTACCAGGCTGCCTCGATTGCTGATGTGAGCTTTTTCACTGGGTAATACAGATTTCCATTCTTGTAGATGTCACGTGAGTGGACTCTCCACATGTTCTTTATCGGATTGAGATTTGGGCTGAGCGCTGGCTAGTTCATCACACTGATATTCTGAGATCTAAGCCATTCTTTTGTGCAACGGAACAGTGAGTATCGATGCGTTGTCTTACTGAAAGGTCCAGTTGAGGTCACCTAGGAGTTCACCAAAGGGTCACAAATGCTCACTCAGAGTTTGCTCATACATTTGTGAATTTTGTCTGCAATTTAGGAAGCCAAGAAATGTTTGTCCATTGTAGCCAAAAGTGACCCATACCATAAGCGAATCACCACGTTGAATACGCTCCTCGGCTCTTTCCTCAAGGCACACCAATAGACTTAGAAGCCATCTCGATCATCCAAATTCCATTTTTTTCATCAGAAAAAAGTAACACAAATATGTTTTTCACGATAATAAATGGGCTAGTTTTGCCCATTGAAGTCTTGCTTGTTTGTGACAATGTTGCAGAAAAGGTTTACGAGCTAATTGTTGTTTTTTGATGAATCCTGGGTCGGTTATTCGTCTACGAATGGTGTCACGTGATATTTTTGATCCATGTCGATTTTTTATCTGATTAAGAGACACATTGCAAGTTACAGCCAATCATTTAATTCTTCTATCCTCACGAAATGTGATTTTACTCGATTTTTCTAAGCTATGCATATTTTTTAATTGTTTACCACCTTGCAAAATACTATGCATACCACGTTTAGATCGATTTAAAATAAGAAAAATTTCCAAAACTGATTTACATTCAGCTTTCAACTTCCAAATTTCTACAACTTCTTCAGGCGAAATCTGCAGAGATTTCGGCATTTTGAAATAACTCGTACAGTCTAGGAACTACACTGTATACTCTAGGAAATAAAAATTAAATTAAAAAAACCCGACTGCTTTAAAAGCAAACTAATTAATTATTCTTATCAATGTGAAACTATTTTTTATATTATTTACCCATTTTGATTATTTACTTGTATTGATGAATTTTAAGTTGGGTTTAATTGTTAGTTCCTATCTATAAACACTGTTTTCATGAAGCCTATAGATGTCTATGATGGTTAGAGTTACAGTAATGCTAGAGATCCTACCTACACAACTTCCAGGTTGTATAATATTTATACAGAGCTACTGACTGTAAAATAGTCAATGAAACATCGTCTTCATTTTGAAAGACCTATTCAATGATATGTATATATATATATTTTCGTCTCTAGCGCCATTTTGTATTTTACGGCCGCCATTTTAAATTTATAGAAACAATATCTAGCCTATAACCCTCGGATGGTCAAGACGAATCGATAGAGACCTCATTCATTAAAATCCATCCAGCCGTTGGGATGTTCCGAGGGGATAAAGAAATTCACATACCCAGATACGCGTGAAACACATAACCCTTCTTGGCAGTCCGGTAAAAAGTGTCACCGATCCTCCACCTATCATGTTCAAGGCGATATTTGCATAATATCCCATTTGTGCATAAACTTTTGCGACATCACAAAAAAAGTTTTTTGTAATTTCTGGTTTTCGTAACGATGATTTTTTTCGAAACTCGAGATATATATTTATGTTCATAGTATTCCCTTACAGTGGATATTTGGAAGCATTCCGTTGTACAGTTTTATTTTTATTAAAATATTTGAGTTTGCTTAAAATTTTGCGCCGCACTGGACCAATTTCAATATATTTGAAATAGCGTAGCGTCATTAAAATACACTGCAAACGATTCCCCCCCCCCCTCCCCCTTGATCATCATGTAACGGAATTCTTTTTAGTGCCCCTTTAAATGAACTATTAATGTTACACTCTTCATATTAAATACCAAACATTTCATGGTACACATAATTAACATGTATTAATTACATGAAAATACGTGTATATTTCTGTACCTTGGAACAAAAAGGGCCAATGTCCATTTTTCTCAAATGGCAGGAAACCCAATTTAAGTTTGAGGAATTTTAAGAATCTTGCTACGATTTCTGTACTATTATTTTTCAAAGTTGTACTTTTCAATTCAGTAATGTTTTTCTCACTACAATCTAATGTTACATTTGTTTAGTTTTTTTTTTTTTTTTTACATTTTAAATTGGCCATTTTTACATTAACAGTAAGTAACATTGCCCTCGACAAAATATTTTGTTTTCAGTGATCTAATATTGGGAGGACTTTGGCCTTTTTAACAATTATTTTATATCGCATCCCGAATTAATTCGTGCACTTAACTCTAATTTATAAATTTTGGACATTTGCCCTTTTTGTTCCAAGGTGCAGATTTACGCGAGTTAGAACATGGACAGTCAGACGGCGAGATGGTCAAACAAACAGTTCATAAACACTTACCAAATATGTTGTTAAAAATGCAAATGTTCTTAATCTAAGAAACAAAAATCTACAATAACATTTCCGAATTAAAGAATTTCTTTATGTTTAGAAACCGCAAGAACGAATATAATTTACAGATTTAAAGAAGGATTTGTAATTATTTATTTTATTTTATTTTTTTTTTTTGCTGCCACAAATTTTCCAAAATGTTTCCAGATATTTTTTTAGTGTTTTAAGTAGTTTTTTCAAGCCAGAATATTAGTCTTTAGGATGCTATCAATTACCAAGTAAAAAAATTCAGCTGTTTAAATTGAATTCATACACCCAACATTACCAAAATAATATTAATTATAATGTTAATTTAATGCTATTTATTTATCATGTATCTCAGTAAAACACACTTGTTTAAAAATAAAATGTTTACTTGAGAATTTATACCATCCGAAAACCTTATATTCCGGAATTGAAAAAAAATAGTATTAACGGTATAGAAGTAATTAATTAATATCGTAAGTAATGTTTCCGAAAATCTGTGGCAGAAAAGAAAACTTTACTTTTTCTAAGAAATGGTGAAAGATACAGAAAGATACAGATACATTTTTTAGAGTAGTTAGAATAACACGATTTACGTATTTTAACTAACCATTTTCGTTCTAAATGAAACTCAAAATTAATTATTAATTATTTATTGAAAGTCATTTTAAATTAGCATTTTTTGGTAAGATTTCACTGCTTAAAATAAATAATTTTCAACAAATCATTAAATCCCTGTGTTAAAAATACAATACTACATAAGTATTAAAAAAAATCTGAGTTCTTAAGTTTAATAGATATTAAAAAAATGAACATAAACATGAAAAATCCAATTTTTGAGAAAAAGTCAATTAAAGATTTAAATTGTCATTAAGCTCTGAAGTACACTCTTAGAAAGAAGAAATAATTTCAACACTTATTTTTTTTATGTATAAACATGTGTGGCACATCGTTGGGAAGATAAAAGTTTAAACTATTTAATGATATGAAAAGTAAAAATCGATTTTTTGGTTGCATTTTGCTTTCTCGGCCCCCTTAAATATCGAAATCGCAGTGTTCTTCAGGTTTCTATAGAGAAAGAACGCTTTTCGTTAGGTAACTTGGAAGAAGTTATTGTATGTTTTTGTTTATGTTATATATTATTTTCTCCTAGATTAAGAGATATTAGTCTTTTTTCACAGTAAAGAGCTTAGGAATAATTCATTAAATCTAAACTAGATTAGATTAAATTTTGACTAAATAAACTTGAAACAAAAATTTGAAGGTACATAAAAATATGCAAATCCTCAATTTAGCAATGCATGATAGTTATATTTTCTGTTACTGATGCTCTATACAATATTTAAAAAAAAGTATGAAGGTATACAATCACAAAACGAAGTAATAAATTCAGTTAATGACAATATCAATTCACAATTAATTATTTTTTCCTGAGCGATTTCCAGAGCATTTTATCATTTTCCAAATGTGCAATAGCTCTATGGCAAATAGTCTGTCCATACCTAGAAAATGTCTTCAGAGAACGTAGAAAATATTTACTCCTATATGTTCTTTTGTATGAAAATTGTGAAACATCGTGATGCAATTTCTTTAGCATCGTTAAATTCATGAGTTTGAAATAGTTAATTTCTTTCCGATCTCTGTGCATTACTTGATAATTAATGACGAAATTGAAGAAAAAGAAAAAGAAGATTTTCTAAAGGGGCAACTTACGTTTAAGATATATTACTGATTTTATTGAATTTCCTGTTTACGAGTTTGAATCGTCTGTCTTAATAATGTCACGAGCCTGAGTTTGGCTCGTTACAGTCTATTCGTCTGCCTATATGTATGACCGTCTGTCTGCAACGCTAACTTCAGTAAATGTACAGTCGTGGAAAAAAAGTAACCATCCCTCAGTATTTCTGCAAAAAAGTATCGTAGATAATTTAGTATCAATTTCTTTAGCATCGCTAAATTAGCAGCTTAAGTTTGAAATAGTTAATTTTTTTCCGATTTCTGTGCATTACCTGGTAATTAATGACGGATTTGAAGAAAAAAAAAATAAGATTTTCTAAAGGCGCAACTTATGTTTAAAAAATATTACAGATTTTATTGAATTCCCTGTCATTAATATATTAGATTTCACGACAAAAAATATGGATATTTTTATTTTATCTTTCAGACCACACTTTTGCTATTATCCCAATTTAATCTTAGAATCATAATACGCATTTGTACGCGATGAGTTATCCATGATTTTTTAATTATTAATTTTGTAAATTGCAAGAATTTTGAGACATAAACATCAATAAAAAGTATTTTGCTTAAAAAAATATTTTGCTTTATCATTTTTTGGCATTTAGATAAAAAGTCACATACTGTTCAAATAATAATTTAATTTGTAACACAAAAACTGCATTATTTGAAATAATATTTCTTATTAAATACGGATAATAACTAATTAATTATAATGTTTGATTGCTATTTTTTAGATTACTCAGGAGAGCTTAATGAAAAGAATATATCACGAATTTTCTTTTAAAGATAATTAATGAAATATTGACGACATTTTTTAAGTATCAAAATATAGTTAAAAAGAAAAACATTTTCTATATTAATTTCGATGAAAGCAAATTATCTTGAGGTAATTCGTTTGAACGATATGATTTAATTACGTAAGATAATCGAAAAATTATTCAGAATTCTGTCAAGCATAAACTATCACCGTATGACATTACATGGTGATTTAATTTAATGCCATTTACAGTATAGTTCATGTTTTAAAATAAATGATGTTGAAAAAAGTCTATGTTGAACTGAAAGTACATTTAATAAAACTTTCTAACATTGACTAAAGTTGTTTACGAGTTTGAGTCGTCTGTCTCAATAATGTCACGAGCCTGAGTTTGGATCGTGACAGTCTATTCGTCTGCCTATATGTCTGCCACGCTAACTTCAGTAAATGTGCAGTCGATGGAAAAAAATAAACACCCCTCACTAATTCTACAAAACATTGTCGTAGAAGAAAGTTACTGGTACCACACGATTGGTAATAAAGTCTACTTTTAAAAGATGTATAAAAAATTTGCTCAGGGGCTATCTACATGTTAAAACGAACCATAACTTTGTTTTTTTTCAACAGCAGTACACAATTCTGACAGCATAAATGGACTCTACACCCTTCAATTAGAAAAAAAAATTATGCAATACGTACAATAAGTTTCCGAGAAATTAATTATTTTAAAACGAGCGTATTTTAGGGCCTGTATCCAAATCAAAGTTCGGTACTCGACTGTTGACAGAGAGAGCCCTCTTCTTGATCAATGCATCTTAAGCCCCACTCAAGCAATCATTGAAGACTGCTAGATTAAACGATAAGAAATTTCAAAATATCTAGTCACCTCTATCATAGACGCCCCCCTAAATCATCATTTTGCCGTTTTTTAAGTATAATTTGAAAACTACTTGGAAGAAAGATGTGAAATTTTGGATTTCCATAAAGCAGGACTTAATAAATCTAAAACCAGCAAAAAATTGTATGCTGCAATTCATAATTTTTTCAAATATTAATTTCATAATTCATATAATAAAATTCATATTATAAAGATTTCAAATTCAAAGTATTTATGTTTGGGTATTTTAGTATTATTGCTGCACAAAAAAAAAATAGCATATTAGGGGTATAATTTTAGGAGATATTAATAAAAACATGAAAATACAATTTAACATTAGAAGCACTAGATTTTGAATGTTTATAATCCAAAAACTTATCATTCAAATGACTTGAAATTCTGTGTCTAGGCATAGTTTAAACCAAAGATTTGAAATATTTTGTTAAAATAAGGTATTGTCATTGAAAAAAATGAAGTTTGGGTTCGTTTCAATATGTAGATGGCCCTCTAAGCAAGTTTTATATACATCAATTAAAAGTAGACTTTATTTCCAATCGCTCAGTACCAGTTACTTTCCTCTACGATAATTTGTTGAGGAGTTAGTAGGGCTGTTTACTTTTTTTTCCACGACTGTACTTCGATTGTCATGAATTTGATATGTTGTTGAGTTCACTGCAGTATGTTTCAAAATGGAATTGGTAAATAGAGCATTTACCACTCATTAACATGGGTACACATAATACTCCGCTAAACTACTATTTATAAACGCAAAATTTTCAATTGCATTTAAATAGTTTTATACAATTTCAAATGTAATGAAATCTACATCCGATAATAATGTAAACGTTGGTCCATCGTTCTTCTAGGAAGCAGATTCTCTTACTTTTTACCCGACTAAAAAGAAGGATTATGTGTTCCATGCGTATCTGTGTATGTGGATTTCTTTATAACATCGAAACATTCCAACGGCTGGATGGATTTTAATGAATGAGGTCTCTATCAATTCGTATTAATGGCGCAATGATTATAGGCTAGATTTTGTTTTTATAAATTCAACATGGCGGCCGTAAAATACAAAATGACGGTAGAGGCGAAAAAATTTACGCACCCTATTGAGTTGCATATCATTGGATATGTCTTTCAAAATGAAGACGATGTTTCATTGACTATTTTACAGTCAGAAGCTCCGAAGCCTTGAAATATTATACAACCTGGAAGTTGTGCATGTAGGATATCTAGCTTTACTGCAACTTTAACCATCATAGACATCTATAGACCTCATCAAAACAGTGGTTATAGATAGGAACTAACAATTAAACACAACTTAAAAGTCAAAACAAGTAAATTAAAAAAAAAATAGGTGAGTAGTATAAACAAGTAATATAAAAAATATTTTATGTCAATTCCTACTTAGGTCAATAAGATAATTTTTTTTTCTCTCATTCTTCTTTCCTCTTGAGTGGCACTTAAAATGCCTTGTTCAAGAAGAGGGCTCTCTCGGTCTAAAAATACCTTGATTAAGAAGAGGGCTCTCTCGGTCTTAAAATACCTTGATTAAGAAGAGGGCTCTCTCGATTATTGAAAATTTATTAATTTAATTTAATTAATGAATTAATATTTGAAAAAAAACTGGATTAACATCAAGTGTCATCCACTTCAAGTTTAAAATAAATTATTTGAGCTTGATTGGATGAATAATATGTTTTTTATTAACGAATGACCACAAAATTTGTGTCACACATACACAGACAGACAGACTCACAGACATACTCACAGACAGATATTTTGTAAAAACTTGTTTTTATGGTTCACTGACCCCCAAAACGTGTAAATCCTTCAAAAACCGGAATTAGAAATTTTTCATGAATACAATACTTTCTTCTTGATGGAAGAAAGTAATAAATTTTTTATTTCGATTTTTAATATATGTTAACGCTCTTTTTTGGCGCCATCTGGTGAGTTTTTGAAAGGTGAAAGAATTATAATGGATTTTTACTGAATTATTTCAGCTTTTTAAATATGTTTTAGACAAATTTTTGTTTTAGAAATACTATTTTTATTTATACCTCCTCTAAATTTTTTAAATTCATGAACTGAAAAATATTCGGATTTTTTTATTTTCTTCAAATAATTTTATTTGAATATTTTTAATTTGATTAAAATATATTTTTTTTATTTATTTTAAAATTAAATATAATGGTGTTTCTATTTATGTACAATTTAAAAAATATAAATTAACTATTTTGATTTATTAATTTAAGGATAAAGTGTTTTTAAAGATATATTAAACGAAACACTCTGTCTGATCTGTAATCACAGTTACCCAATTTTTTTTCTTTTTTGCAACCAATAAAGATAAGTTGTATAAAGCTACGTAAGTAGGCGTCATCTTGATGAAATTGGGTTAAAGCATGCCAAATATTATGTGTGTTTTGAAAAATTAGTAATGTTACTTTTGAAATCAAAATTTTAAATACTGCACACAGTATCGTCTTCACTTTTTTTCCTTAAATAAGACATTATTTAAGACTAATTACAATTATAACGTTTTGACTGCACCAGATATAGGTAATTAATTGGTAAAGTGACAAACATTTAAAATAATTTGTTCTGTAGTTACAGCTTGTTAAAGTAAGGATCAAATTCATCACGACAGGCTGTATAGCCTAGTTTGAGGCCAAGTAATCATGTATGTACTGATTTCTAACCTTTAATGAAATAAAATTTTTTTTTGTTAGGTCGCGGGGACTATAGGCAATTAGCTACTCTCCCTATTTCATAATCCTGCACTAGTTCAATTAAACATAAATTTGAAAAGTTCTAATTTTTACAACCGCAATATTTTATTTGTATATTTTGATCTTAATTACGAAACACGAAATAATTCTTTTTTTTTCCCAATAAGGCATAACGTATATTTTTAGATCTGTTAAGTTAATAGATTTTTAAGTAAATCTGTCACATATGGGATAAGATTTAATTTGTGGCTTACCAGTTTTAACGATGGATGTATTGCTAGGAGAAATTCCCTAAATGTAGAAAAAGGCAAATGTTTCTTAATTTTCTTATATATACCAAACTGTAAAGTATATTTTCCGAGTTGCACAAGAATCTGAAAGCATTCCCTTATTATCAAAAACCTCTCAAATCAATGAGTGTTTGAATTTTTAAGAACAATTTATAAAATAACTAAGTTTATTTTGCTACACGAAATTTATGGAAACATTTCCGAGCAACTTTTATTGTGCATTAATCAATTTTCCCAATCCAAAATACAAGTGTTTCGGATCATCCAACTCTTATGTCATTATTTCATATTGAACAAATATATTTTGAGAAAAATATGCTAAATTAAAAGTATTAACATTAAAATTAATATTAATATTACTTTTTATTCTTGTATGCTTAAAAGAAAAGAAAAAGAAGATCCCATTTCTTATAAAAAAAATTTTTTTGTCGTTCAAAGATATATATATATATAAATCAGTCTATTAATGTAATCTTTTTCTGACTTTTCATTAGTATGTTTAAGATGTCATGGTACTTTTAACTCTTAAAAAAATTCAATCTTTGAAAAACAATATATATATAATGAAGAGTAATTATTTCTGAACGCTGTAAAACAAAATGTATGGTGTTTTTAATAGTTCTTAAATATAGAATATTTTCAAAGAGAGAATTTCAGAGTCTTTTTCAAAATGCGAATTTAGGTCATTGCGTGCAAGGTGGATAAATACACTCATGTCCAAAATTAAGGTCACAAACATAAAATCTGTGAAAACTGATGAACTATTCAATGTATTGCCTCGAAATTTGGCACAGAAGTATATTACAACAGGAGAAAGAATATAGCAACAAAACAATATGTAAAAGATTTTAATTGTGAATTAATGTACAGGGAATATCAAAAAGTGTTAAATCATGAATCAGAGATAAAGCATTAATCTCGGTTAAAGCCTGTCTAATATGGAGTGTGACCACCGCGCACTGCTATACAAGCCTCAGAACGAGCTCTCATACTGTTTATGAGGCTGTCGATAAATGTTTGGGGCAACAAAGCCCATTCTTCCAAAAGCGCGACTTTTAACTCCTGGTGGGTCCTGAGAGGGTGGTTACGATGTGCAATGGCTCTTCTTAAACCATCCTAAACTTGTTCAATAGGATTGAGGTCCGGAGACCTTGGGGACAATTCATACGGGGAATTTCTTCTTTTTCAAGAAAATCATCAATAATGTGAGCTCTGTGTGGCTTCGCATTATCGTCCATAAACATGAAGGCCGGACCTACAGCAACCCGGAACAACCTCATTTAGGCTTCAAGGACCACATCCCTATAGCGATGTGCATTGACTGTACACGCATCGAAGACATGCAGTGGTGTAGGACTCTGCAACATTATGCCATCCGAGGCAAGGATTACTTTGCCACCAAATCTGTCGATTTCTTTTACGTAGGAGGGATGATAGCGAGCTCCACGTTCTTTCCAAATGAAGCTTCGATGATAAGCACTCTGCGTGGTGCATCTCTACTCATCACTGAAAAGAACACGCCCCATTCTTATTGTGTCCAAAACTGATCGCTTCGGCTCCACAACAACCGGGCTCTCTTACTGGATGCAGTGAAAGGGGGGCACATTACTGGACGCCGGGCGTTAGGGATGAGGTCCTTGAAGCCTATATGTGGTTGTTCCGGGTTGCTGTAGGCCCGCACTTCATGTTTATGGACGATAATGCGAAATCACACAGAGCTGACATTGTTGATGATTTTCTTGAAGAAGAGGATATTTGCCGTGTGAATTGGCCCTCGAAGTCTCCGGACCTCAATCCCATTGAACACGTTTGGGATGGTCTAGGAAGAGCCATTGCAGAGCGTAATCCTTCTTCCAGGACTCGCCAGGAGTTGAAAGCCGCGCTTTTGGAAGAATGGGCATTGTTGCCACAAACATTTATTGAAACCCTCATAAACAGTATGAGAGCTCGTTGTGAGCCTTGTATAGCAGTGCACGATGGTCACACTCCAAATTAGACAGACTTTTCCCGAGGTAAATGCTTTATCTTTGATTCATGATTTGACACTTTTTCATATACCCTGTATCTTAATGGAGAATTAAAATCTTTTCCATATTGCTATGTTGCTATATTCTTTCCCCCATTATAATATAACTCTATGCCAAATTTCGTGGCAATACAGTGAATAGTTCATTAGTTGTCACAGATTTTAAGTTTGTGACCTTAATTTTGGACATGAGTGTAATTTGTGATATTTTTGTATGAAAGTTTCAGGATAGATAGTGTATGGTAGGATCTATGATTTGAACCTAAATATTCATCTTTTTCTGTTGAAAAAAAATCAGTCTTATATTGCTAAAATTTTGAAAAAAATTTATAAGAAATAAACAGTTTTTTAAAACATAAAAACGCTAACAAAAAAAAAAAAAAAAAAAAAAAGAAAAAAAAAGAAAATTGGTTTAATGTAAGTACAAGTCTCTCCAGTTTAATAAGATACGAAAACATTGCTTTTATATGCAGAGATTCTTTGGTAATCTCACACGCGCAACCGGTAATTTCAATTTTTTTTCTCAACAAGTTAAAAAACCCTATCACAGCTAATTTTTTCCATATTGATCTGAAAAATATGAAATGAAATAAGAAACATGCATTTATTAACACCCTCAAAAATTGTGTTTTGTAATGTATACTTTTTAAGCTATAAAATGAAAAAAATGGCCATTTTTTTCAATTTTCGACATTTTAAATGTCATGTGACCCCGTAAGGACATCAGGAGTTTCATCATCTGAATACAAGGAATATACTTTCGAATCAGCTGTTTCCCCATGAGCGACTAACAATTTCTATTCACAATGTTGGTAGACGGGAAGGCCATAGTTCGAACTTACGTCACACTCGTCGGTCTAACCGTTCGAAGTTTTCAGTGGTTAAATACGGATTAAGTTACCTTACAACGAGGATGAATGCGCTCCGCGGTATTGGGTCAATTACTACCACTAAATTGTAATAGTATTATTGCCTTGTTAAACGACAGATTTTCTCAGTTTTATAAGGCACTGAAATTAGTAGTGAAAATTGAGTAGTGAAATGTGGCGCAACGCTTTTACCCCTCTCTTAGAAAGACCTTCATAGAAGGCAATCCTATCCCCTCTTTTTCTTTCTCGGGCTGTTTCCACCGCGCGGATAACCGGTCATAACAATCACTACCACCTAGAGCTATCTTTTCCATTTCCTTGCCTGTAATATCCTTAATGATTTCTTAATTCCCTCATCTCCCACAAATTTAGAACAGGGTGGTCATAAAGTATTTCCCTGATTACAAAAAATATGTATGTACAACACGAAGTCCTCTCCGTGTGCGTCACGTGAACTGCAAATACCTCGGACAACAGTTACGAAAATTCTTCAGAAACGCCTTAACTTGAATGCTTCGAAAGTGAAAATCGTGCAACCTCTGCAGTCTATGATTGTAACGTGCTGAATATGGAATTCATATTCTTGACAGTACTTGTATTAAAAACTTCCCAAATACTTTTGCAATATATTGAAACAAGTATATGACTAATTATATTAGTTTTTCTTCAATAACCTATTGTAATCAGGGAAAGACTTTATGACCATCCTGTATATTCAGATCAGACTACATGTTCACTATTGGATTTTTCTGTTGATTTTAAAAGTGGAAAATTCTATCATCATGTTCACTCTGTTATCGCAATCTTCTATTGCAGATTGTATATGACAGTCCGTAAGATTATCCTCATGATGCAATAATTTTAGAATTTTGCAATATTGTGTTTTTTTAACATTTTATTGAAAAAAATGTGACCGTTTTCAATGAAAGAAAAAGAAGCACAATTCCCTAAAGACATCATAGCTTTTTTAAAAAATACTTTTAGAAAAATATTTTTTTTTTAGTTTAAATTAACCAACGTAATGCAAGGAAATTGGAATTAATGAACTAGTTTTATATTAGTTCTAATGCATTTTTGTTTTTGGACAATATGATTTATTCGAAGTAAGCCAAAGTTCGAAATGCCGAATTAAATTTATCGCTCTTCCATAGTTATTTTAAACCTAATAAACCTGAAAGATCTCTCTTAACTCGGTAGATTTGACAAAAAAAGTGAATTTCCACCCTATATCCCTATAGTTCAGTTTCCTAATATTGAATAAATTTTAATATTTTTCCTTATACTTGATTTATCCTTTTATT
This sequence comes from Maratus speciosus, assembly GCA_963932465.1. Taxonomy (NCBI): domain Eukaryota; kingdom Metazoa; phylum Arthropoda; class Arachnida; order Araneae; family Salticidae; genus Maratus; species Maratus speciosus. The sequence continues at coordinate 273,819,341 of OZ010788.1, forward strand.
ATTGCCGTATATCTTAGATTCACTCCGCATATTGTTGTAGTACAACCTATCATTATTTTGCTGCCATGTATTATTAGGTTATAATTTTTTTCTTGATTTCGGTGAACAACTGAGACATGGAATTTACTAGCGAATGTATAGTTTTACATAAGTTTTATCGAAACGAGAATAAATACATACATTTTCGAGACATACAGCTTAAAAAATGACGATATAAAACTTTTATATTCTTACCTCGTAAATAATTCAATGCTGAAGAAGACGTATTCTCCATTCGAAATCATTCCTATTTCCTCGGCAGCCAATAAAATTTCTCGCACAGTATCCGGTGAAGCGCACATTACAATAACTGCAATAAAACAACAGAAAAAATAAGCAACAGTTTTCCTAAGGGAAATCATAACTACACTAAGCAAATAATAAATTCCTTAAGCTTACAAGTAGAAGGGAAACATCTTTAAATATTGAGGTTTGGTACTCGAGAACATGATATATTTGCAAAACATATATAAAATACTGTCGTATTGTTCTTTATAGTTTTTAAAAAAATGAAGTTTTATCAAACTTCAATAGTATATACGATATTACGTATTCGTTAAAATATATACTATGACTGTTTTTTTTGTTTGTTTGTATTATATTTCACATTATTTTTTATATTAAAACGCTTTAAACCGTACATAAATCTTTAAAGATGGAAGAAAAAAAAAATTGTCTTCTTTTGTTTATCACATTGTTTAATAGTTTAAAACTAAAACTGAATTTTTATTTGTTTATGATTCGAAATTGTGTTAAGGGGGGGGGGGGGGCTCTAAGAAAGATATGAATGAATCACAGAAAATATATATGTTCAAAATGTTGTGATTATCAGTTTTTAGTACTCTTACTTAAAAATGAAATTAAAGGTATTTCATCAAGAAACCTCTCAGATCAATTTTCTTTTTATCTTCTGTTTTGGGATCTCTCTCACACGAAGATTCATAATTTTTATAAACTACTTCAATTAGTATTGGCTTGAACAATTTACATAATTTATCTTAAAAATAAAAATAACACGGAGTGATATCAGGGGGATAGGTGGTCAAATTGTAGAGAGTTTCTTCTAAAAATTGCTGTAGAACAAAATATAGGCCTTATTGTAACAAAATTCTAATATATAGAGGCGAAACATTCTTTCATTTATTCTACCATGTTAAGTCCACGTTGGAATTATCAAGTAACGGCTTTTCAATTAAAGCCATGCATATCTCACTACGAAATTGGATGTGGTTGTGAGTCTTGTAACTCTTAAGTCAATGACCGGGTACCTTTTTTCTCTTTTCATCCCAATTTCAGGATGTTAGTATCAAAAGAAGCTTAAATGAATTTAGATCTCCATTATTCACTGTCCATGAGTATAATCACATTAAAATTCCGATTTTTTATTACTAGTTTGGAGCATTAACCCTTAAATTCCGGGTGTTGCTTTTCGGCAACATACCCAATTTAGGCTCTAAAATACTATTAGAATAATATTGAAATTATAATGCCTAATGTTGCCAATAAAATACATTTTGAAAATATTATTAAATCGATTTTCGACATGTAGATGGCAACACTTCTGCTGTTTAAGAATAAAGATAGATTTATTTTTTTCAATTGTTGCTAATTGTTCTTTTTGTTTTGTTTGGAAGCTTGAGAAATAACCTATTTTGTTCTGCAGTGAGCAAATAAAATTTATTTCTTATTATAGTTCCTAAATTTCTTGTGTGTTTAATATTATAGAATTTTATCAAGGAAAATTATTTTTTCAGTTGAAGACCAGTATTGCCGATTAGTAACAAACAGTTTTTTAGCCGTAAACCATACTTAAAACAAAATATGATTTTTTAAAGTATTTTTCCCATGATTTATTTAAAAAATGAAAGCCGAAAAACATTATTACAATGATTTTTGAAAAATCAGGCATTTAAGGGTTAAACAGTTTAAACTAGTTTGGGGCATTTTTATGCCCTTTCATCAATAATCAGAAGTAACCGCGAACCATGCGCATTTTTAGTGCAAATATACAGAAAAGAGATGGAATATTTAGATTTAGATCAACAAAACTTGAAATTAGTTTGAAAATAAGAGTTAGACGTTTTTCAATATAAAAAATGCTTCAATTGCGTGAAATTTTGTGGACAAGCTTTACAGTAGCAAAAGGTATACGAATGTACAGTAGTGGAAATTAAAAAGTAAACACCCCCTACTAACTCCTCAACAAATAATCTTAGAAGAAAGTTACTGGTACCAAACGATTGGAAATAAAGTGTACTTTTAAATGACGTGTATAAAATTTGCTTAGGGGACATTTACTTATTAAAACTAATCATAACATTGTTTTTTTCAATAGCAGTACATAATTCTGACAGCATAAATGAACTCTACACCCTTCAATTAGCCTAAAAATAATTTTTTATGCAATTCGTACCATAAGTGTCCGAGAAATTAATTATTTTAAAACGAGCGTATTTTAAGGGTTGTATCCAAATTGAAATTCCGTACTCGATTGTTAACCGAAAGAGCCCCCTTCTTGATCAAGGCACCTTAAGAGGCCACACTAGTCACGGCTTGAAGTTCGAACGCTAATGATAAGTCTATGGCAACAATATTTTCAAATATCTTGCTTGATTTTTAATATTTTTAAATGATTTTTTTTGCACAGGATAGCTGAGGACTATCTGTTTACGGGCTATTTTCTACTTTTCCGATTTTCGTTGTAGTTTAATTCTCAGGATCCTGTCAATTTAGGATCCAGTGAAATTCGAGGTATTGTGTCCTTTTTAGTCTTATAACATTTATATCAGCAAAATTCAGGAAAAGTTTTTTAATAACAACGAAAATATAGAGTTTAAGCTTTCCAATAACATGCTTTCAATAGTTCTACTACAATTAGGCTGAGCAAAATATGCAAAGATTTTGATGAAAAATGTGTCAAAAATGGCCTCGTAATGTTATGCTCTCCGCCTCTACCAAGACGATGAAAACCACGCCTATTAAAAATATGATTGGCTAGTATCCAAACACTTTAGAAAATGGAAACGATTTAATTGTGATTGGATTATTGTATCGTGTTAAAATAGATCACTCCTATTTCAAACCTTGGATTTATTTTTTTCTAAAATTATTGTTTAATTTCAACAAAAGACTCTTGAAAGAATGAAATATTTTAAATTCTATATTTCTATGAATAACGAAGGAAATTATACATTTCGTTTATATAAACAATTTCAGAACCACACAGAGGGAGTTACAATATATAGAAGTTATTAAGGAATCAAATTTCAGTCCTAGTTTATTAAGTAAAATGGTAAAAAAATAGACGAGTATTTTTTAAATTATTTTTTAAGTTAAAATAGTTAACAAATAATTACGAAGTCATAATTTGTTAGAACATATTTGTGGCCTGGCCAGGAGACTGGTTTTCAAGCCTCCTATTCTTGTATATGTATAAAATATTCGACAATTTAACATTTTACGTTCGAAAAACAGTTTTTTTAATTAAAAATCAGCAGAATTTAAAGTTAATAAGTTTTAAAGATTGTTAACTTTAAAATTGTAAATCAACTTGTTCAAAATTTTAAAGAAAGGTCAGGGCATCTGACTGCCGCACCGCAGGTCGAGAGTTCGACTCCCGACTGGGCAAGGTTCACTCAGCCTTTCATCCCTTTGGGGTCGATAAAATGAGTACCAAGCTTGCTTGGGAACTAAACACCGAGGGTCTCGCGTTAGGCTGACCACCTGGCCGGGACGCATGCTGTATAGCACCTCGGGCCTAGGGTCAAGAAAACAGAGATGGGCACTGTCGGCCCTGATCCTCATGGATTGTATAGCCGCAGAGTTTAGTTTAGTATATATATATATATTAGGAAAGTTTCAATTTCAGAAACGATTCACCCCTGTTCCGAAATTAAAAGTATTTTTTTTTAAATATCTGAAACCAAAATCGAAAGAGTAAAAACTAGCCCGGCTGTAGATCGTCTTCAGCTATCCTATACAAAAAAAAAAAAAAAAAAAAAAAAAAAAAAAAAAAAAAAATCATTTTAAAATGTTAAAAAGGAAGTGAGATTTGAAAATAACGCTCCCATATATTTAACGTTAGCGTTTACATTTTTTCCCCGTAACCTGCGTGGGATCTCAAATGTAACGCAAAGATATTTTTTTTTGCAACGGTTAGGAAACGCGAAAATTTATCATTAACTTTAATAATGTAAAACTAAAAGTTATGAAACTGTAAGATAAAATATAGCATTTTATAAAAATATACTAGCTAGCAATTTTTTTTTCTAATACGTATTACCTTTTAATAATTTATACTTCACTTACATGGACATTCAAAAGTATTTTATATTATGGTCTATGTGGGAAAATACATTTGCGTGTATTTTAATGACATAAAACAATTTTAAACATACAATTTATTCGTATTATTGAAGAGCATAGGTACTTGTACAGGGGAATTAAAAAGTATATTTCGTTACATTATGGACTACGAAGAAAAAACGTTTGCGGGGTATTTTAATAACGTTTTCTGTTACAACATAATGAAATTGATATGAATTTATGACGCGCAGTAAAACATGCTTTCTGAAGGGATAGCAAAGCATTTATCATTCATTTACAGGGTCACAGAAAAGGGTTCAGTTTTATTACAGAAAAAACTGCTTGCAAAGTGTGTTTTAGTTATGTTTCACGATTTCAAACAAGATGGAATTCATATACGTTACTGAGGTTTACAATATGATGCTTACATTATAATATGATGTGCATCACATTTTATTTAATTTACAGGGGCACATAAAAGATATTGGATACAATATTGCATATGAAGTATTGTCTATTAGGGATGATTGCTGAAAGTGAGATTTCAGCTATGATATACGTTTTTAACTAAATTTCTGCATACTAGATTATATATATAAATTCGATAGACTACGTATAGGGCTACGCAAAAGAACTAGGAAGAATTGTTGAGAAATTGATTAATTTTATTTTCAAATTCAACTACATTTAGAAAGATATGTTTGGAAAATAAAAATATAATAATATACAAGGCTATTCAAAGAATTGGATGCATGCACGCCTATTTTAGACACGGGAAGGAATGAAAACGCTAATTTTAAGTCTATGGGGGGGGGGGGTCATTTTCATATTTCTCGCTTTGATTTTAATTTTTTTGAATGATTTTTTCTTTTTCTTTTTTTTTCTTTTTTTTTTGCATAGGATATCTGGTGACTATCGACAGTGAGGCTAGCTTTTACTTTTCGATTTTGGCTATAGTTTTTTTTTATATATATAATAGGATAGTTTAAATTTTAGAGCGGATATGAAAGTAAAAGTAATTTTAAAGAAAAATATCCGAAACAAAAATCGAAAAAGTAATAACTAGCCCGGTTATAGAGCGTCCTCAGCTATCCTATGCAAAAAAAATCATTTTAAAATGTTTAAAAGGAGGCGAGATAATTGAAAATATAATGCTCCCATAGACTTAACATTAGCGCTTTCATTTTTTTTCCCGTTACTAGTGTGGGTTCTCAAATGAAACATAAAGATATTATTTGTAACGGTTAGGAAACGCGAAAATTTATCTTTAAATATCTACCCTATATATATAAAATCCTAATGAAACGAATTTATGAAACGATTCTTTGAAACGACTGATTAAACGACTGATTCAGTTTCACGGCTATTTTTCCTAAAATATGGAATACATTGCGATGAAATTAACACCAAAAATCCGTATTGATCTGTAGTTCTCAAAGCTGGTATTAGAACTTTTAAATTCGAATTAGTTTTCGAAATATTAATTTTTTTCTGTTAGGGTTTCGTTCATCTGACGAAACCCTATTCGTCTCGCTCCTCTGTCTGTCTGTCTGTCTGTCTGTCCGTCACAGAGCCCGTTCTCAGAAACTATACATGTTAGAGACTTGAAATTTTGGGTACTTATAGCTGAACACCTCACATCAAACAACAAATCATAAAATTTTGAAAAAGTTGGTAATTAACCTAATTACGGGCTAATTAAATTCTAAAATTAACCAATCAACCTTTTGAATGCAGGTGAAAATGCACGTTATCGAAATCCTCCCCAGTTTCTCATAATGGTTGCCAGTAAACTCGGCGGATGCTCCGTCAAATCAGCCGGTGCAGGGTTACCACGGAGTACTTTAAGGAATAAATGAAGTGGACCTTCAAAAAGCAAAATTGGATCTGCCGAAATATCGGTCGTACAAATTCGTAACAGGTGTAGAAATACGCGGAAAAAATTCTACTTTATTTTGGTATAAATTTCAAATTTCTGCATAGGACAGAACGCAAAAAATCCACTAAAAATCGATCGATAAAAATTTAATTTCTGTGTTTTTAAAAACAATGAAAACAGATTTCCATTCACCGGAAGGCAACTGTCATCATTTCTCGACATATCGGCGCGGGAGAAATTTAAGGGGAGGAAAGTCTAATACGAAATTTAAACTTTTTAAATATTAAATTTTTCGATTAAATTTTTTGACATCCGGGCTGCAAATTTCTCGCAGATTCCATACATACCCGGTTCAAAGAGATTGCTTCATTACGAGCTGAGATATTAATTATTATTTTATTCCTTTTATTTCCATCAAATGCCAGATTAAGATGGAGGCACGTGCTTTTTTAACGGAGATTTCATTTAAATTGGGAAATTAACAATTTGCGTGGTGTGTTTCGACGGCTCGCTATGAGATAAGTATTAATTATTCAATATGAAAAAGTTTATAGGTTTATAAGTGTTCATACCACTATTTCCGAATAGCAATTTCAGGAAATATCTTAAATTATTGTTTAAGACCGCCACTCGATGTCTTCGAAACTTTAAGATACTTTATAACACATAAGAAAAAGTGTAAAAAAGAATGGAGTGTGATATTTCGAGGAGTGGAGGGGGGGGGGACTAGATTTATTTATTAAATCTTAGCGTTTGTTATCGCAGAAAATGTTTTAAATTGTTAGTTAAGACTGCACCGCCACCCTCCCGACCATGTATCTACGGAGAGATTGCGCAAAGGAGTTTCGTTCAGATATGCTTTTGTTAAGAATAGAGTGCGCTCCCTGGTGGTGGAATGCGGAACTAACGTAACGCGATTTTGTTAAAATTAGGAAATATAACAAGGCGATCCGTTTGCAACTTTAAGATACTTCATGACACATAATAAAAAGCTTATAAAATAATGGTGCATGCAATTTCCTGTGAAGGGAGGGCGGAGGAGGGGCGCTGGATTTCTTTTTTAAAAAATAGCGTTTACGACCTTTTTAGGTGTCGTTTTTTGAGCACTATGATATACTCAGACACGTGCTGCTTATGAAATATAAAAATGTCAAAATTTTAGTTACCACTATTTCCGAATAGTACTTTCAGCCAATTTCTTAATTTCTCGCTTAAGGCCGCCACCAACTCCAGTAACACATCCACTGATAGGTTGTTTAACAGAGTTTCGATCTGATACACTTTTGTTATGAATAGTGTGCGCTCCCTGGTGGTGGAATTTGCAACTAACATAACGCAATTTTGTTAAAATTATGAAATCTAACAAGTCGATCTGCTGGAAACTTTGACATAGTTCATAGCACATAATAAAAATCTTATAAAACAATGTTCCGTGCAATTTCCTGGGGCGCCTACCTATCTCGGGTGCTATAGACCCGACCCCCTCGACTAATATACCTACGCATAGGTTGTAAAACGGAGTTTCCTTTGGATAGAGGTTTGTGTAGAATAGAGTGCGCCCCTGGTTGCGAAATGTGGAACTAACAGATTTCACAAAAGGATAAAGTGTTTTAAAGGAATATTAAACGAGACCCTCTGTGAGATCTGTGATCACACTTACCCACTTGTTTTAAGTACATTTTTCTAATGATGGCAACTGAAATTTTAATCAGAACAGATATATTTTTTTCTTATTTCAGAAAAGGTTATTTTAAATTAATTTGGCGACCAGTTTGGCCTCCCTTAAATATATACCAAAAAATGTATCGTGCTAGTTTTATTTATAATTCAATTTACTTGAACAATCTTTCGCCAAATCGAAAGATTCTGATTGGCGCCAAAATGGCATTATTTTGATTGACATGGTAACTCGGCTATTGTTGTTTATTGAATAATAAATGTTTATTTACTTTTATTTCTTTTTTAAAATTATATAAATTATTTTGTTCTATAGTTATTAATTATTTTTTTTTGTTATTTCCTTTTGAAAATAATAGAAAATAATTTAAAAATACAGTACTACTTACGTAAATAAGTGCGAGTAGTAAATCAAAATTACGTCCATTACGAATCATATCATAATATTAAAATATTTATTTGCTTAAAATACGTTATATAAACACATTAAAATTAAATTAAAAATCTATATTTTGTAAATATAGATAAAATATATTTATAATATGGATTTTTAATTTACTTTTAATGTGTTTTTATAACGTCTTTTAAGCAAATAAATATTTTAATATTATGATACGGTACTACTTAGTTATTCCGTCGACCAAATTCGCCAAATTATACAAATTGACATAATTTTTATTTTAAATAACGAAAGAACAAATAAATTAGTATAACATTAATAAATATACAAATAAAACGTCGAAATAAAAATCACTTGATGACGTAAACATGTGTAACTTACATAAAGTCAAGTGAATGTGACATTTACGATCAACCATTATTGACATTTAATATTATAGTTTTGCGATAGATTTTTGGTTGACGGGATAACTAAGTAATACACAAAATGCATATGTAACTGCTATTCGAAAACAAGGTTTTCGCCAAATTTTTGTAAAAAAGAAAAAAAACACGCCAAATCTGCGGTGCGTATGTGACATCTGGCCAAATGTTAAATAATGCGGGAAGAGTTCCATATTGTGTGCTGGTTTTTTTGGCGAGATTTTTTTTTTGGCGTTAAATGAATCGATGTCGTTGCGATCTTCAGCCTTTGAGGCTGTTTTTTTTCTGGAATGAACTTTATTCATATGTTTTTTTTTTTTTTTTTTTTTTTTTTTTTTTTTTTTTTTTTTTGCATTTAGCCTATATTTTTCGGAAAAATATATAACTTTGTTTTAATTTGACATGTATAATAAATATAATAAATACATAAAATATAAGTACATAATATTTATTTATAGGTGTATATATACTATATTTGTATAAGGTATATCTCTATACGTGATATATATAAAACTATCTGTGTAAACATCGTACTTTTTTTAACATGTGACATACATAAGATTTATTAAATATATATATATTTACAAATATTTAAAGACCATGTTTTTCCGACATCCTGAAAAAATTTATAAGACGCTAAAAATGGCTTTTTGACGCCCATTTGGATTCATTCGCCAATCGCGCCAACCAGCACACAATATGGAACTCTTCCCAATAATGCAACAAACCATGACATTTAATTTCAACTTCAAATCAATGTTTTAATTTACCGCTCGAAAAAAAAATGCTATCTGGCAATTTGAAAAAAAGCTATTGGCGAGATTTGCACCCGGCTAGCGTAACAGTACCAAGAATTCTTTGTGACCATGACAACTTTTATATAGTTTTATTTGAAAAAAAAAAATTGATTTTTTAACCAAAATGGAAATCTTTTGTACAGGTGTTATATACCGACCCATATTGGCGCGATTTTTTTTTCTGACGCCAATGGCATATACGCAACGGGTACTGGCGCCAAAGTATTGTTATTTTGCTTGATATGGCAAGCCGGGTGTTGTTGTTTATGCTGTTGATGCGTTTCCCAAATTGGCGTCGGAAAAAAATCGTGCCAATATCCTATATGACATATGTGCCAAAGTTTCATATGAAAGGCGAAGGGATCGGACCGTATTTGTTTATGACAGTTGTTGACTTGAACTATTATAATATAGATGAAACGATGGCGATAATATAATATTATTCGACTTATCACCTGTGCATGGCTAACATTAAAGTACCAAAATGGCACCTAGAGTATAAAAAGCGAAATGGCCCGCCCGAAACTGTTGGTGATAGTCACATGACTTAGGCTATTGTTATAGAGATTGTTTTAAAATACCGGGAGACAAAGACTCTGTATACTTAATTCATTTTATTTCAGCTATTTTTCAAATGTTTAACTGATCCTCTTTAATCAAAAACGAAAATAACCATTGGATGTCTTAACAGCAACTGATTCGGCCTTACATTTTTGCAAACAAATGGAATTGAATGGAAACCCATTTACAGTGAGATCTGCACAGCTTTTTTCCGTATATTTCAATTTTCTCTTATATTTTTTAAAGCCATCAGATTAGCGTGTTTTTAGATTCTGCGGTGTCTGAACGGGGGTTGGCGAGCGTAACTTGCAGGGGGCAGAGCCCCCTAGTAATAATGCAAAACTAAAAATAATGAGACTGTAAGGTAAAATATAGCATTTTATAAAAGTCTGTCAGCTGACAAATTTATTTTGCAATACGTAATTGTAACGCAATCCTGGTTTAAATTGAATATTTTCATGGTTCCCCTAAAAATATTTTACAATTGTATCTGCTAAGACGGATACAACCCGCCTAAAACGGTATTTCGCACTCATTGTTTTTTTCCGTCCTACCAGGTTTTATAGCGTCACGTTTTTAGCATGAGGGGGTCGAATTTTAATTACTATCAGATCGCGCGTATTCTTTTATATTATGGCCTATATGGGAAAAATCATTTGCGGTGTACTTTAATGATGTAAAACAATTTTAACATAAAAATTATGCACCTTATTTAAGTGCACAGCTCCTATGCGGAAAGGTTGGCTGTCCACGAGTGGGTGATTTCGGTACGTGTACAGGGGAATTAAAAGTATATTTCTTTATATTATGGCCTATTAAGAAAAAACGTTTGCGGCGTATTTTAATAACGTTTCTCTGTTACAACATAATAAAATTGATATGAATTTATGATGCGCAGTAAAACATGCTTTCTGAAGGGGTTGAAAAGCATTTATCATTCATTCACAGAGTCACAGAAATGAGTTCAGTTTTATTACAGAAAATACTGCTTGCAAAGTGTGTTTTAGTTATGTTTCACGCTTTCAAACAAGATGGAATTCATATACATTACTGAGGTTTACTACAAGATGCTTACATTAGAATATGATGTGAATCACATTTTATTTCATTTACAGGGGCATATAAAAGTTGCTGGACACAATACTGTATACGAAGTATTTTCTATTAGAGTTGATTGCTAAAAATAAGTTTTCACCTATGATATCCGTTTTAATACTTGATGATTTCTATAGACCGTGTATAGGGCTACGCAAAAGAACTAGGAAGAATTGCTGAGAATGAGAGTGAATTGCTAATTTTTTTAAATTAAATTCTACATTTTCAAGTTCAACTATAATTAGAAACTGTTTGTAAAACATAAATATAATAATATACAAGGCTATTCAAAGAATTGGATGCATGCGCGCGCCTATGAATGATAATTTCTGGAAATACGATTTCAGTTGTTTTAAGCATGTTTATACTGCAAAAAGTTTTATCTTCACATGTTGCGTGTATATAAACTTGTTCGAATGCAAGGGTTGTACAAAATAATGCAAATATACTGCCGGTTATTGGTAGAAATTGCTGAAAGTTTACTTTCATCTGCATTAATCGTTTTCTTATTATATTAAATTTTATCATTTTTTTCATGCCGTTAAAACAAGCCCAAGAATATCCATTGATGACTTTATCATTTTAATTTTTCAATAATTTGAACAATTTAAATTTACTAAGATTTAACAAAAACTTAAAGCTAGTAAGTATTAAAGAATGTTTACTTTGAAAGTTTTGATCAAATTTAAAGGAATATTGTTAATATTTATTACTTTTAATATTTGTTATTTTTAACGAAAAAGTACAACTTTAACAGCCGCAGAAAATGCGAAATTTGTCCTGTATTACACACCTTTCTTTAAGGGCCCACTTCAGACACGGGAAGAAATAAAAAAGCTAATTTTAAGTCTATGGGGGCGTTAATTTCAAATTTCTCGCTTTATTTTAATAGATTTTTGCATTGGATAGCTGAGGACGATCGACAACCAGGCTAGTTTTTACTTTTTCGATTTTAGTTTTAGTTTTTTTTAATATTAGGATAGTTTCGACTTCAGAATGGATTCCAACCGGTTCCGAAAGAAAAAACTAAATATAATAATATACAAGGCTATCCAGAGAATTGTATGCATGCACGCCTATGGATCATAATTTCTGGAAGTGCAATTTAAGTAGTTTAAGCATGTTTATACTGGAATAAATTTTATCTTAACATGTGACGTGTATAAAATCTTGTTGCTAATGTAAGGGCTGTACAAAAGAATGCAAATACACTTCCGTTAATTGGCAGAAATTCCTGAAAGTTGATTTTTATCTGTATTATTCATTTTCTTATTATATTAATTTTTAGCATATTTTTCATGCCTTTAAAACATGCCTAAGAACATTATTGATGACTTTATTATTTTAATTTTTCCTAATTTTGAACAATTTAAATTTACTAAGATTTAACAAGAACTTAAAATTTGTCAGTTTTAAAGATTGTTACACTGAGAAAAATGACGCTTTCAAATCTGAGTAAATCGATGTTTTCATTTTATTTTGAAACTTTTTGTTTCAAATATGAAAACCGAATGCTTTCAATTTTGAAATACCAGCCATACTCAGTTTCAAACAAAATTACTTTTTATTCGTTAAATGGGGTAAATTTCACCAAGGTAGTTCAATTTATTAACATTAATCACTATTTCTTATGATTTCGAATGAAGCGCTCCTGTCAGTAATATTTTATTACATGAAACGTGGCGAACTACATTTTTATTGTGTCCGCGGAAGAACATTTAAAAACCGTCGTAAGGTGAGATCGCAGAAGCGGAAGCGTAGAGGCTTTTTTTTGTTGTTGTTGCTGCTCTACTCAAGGTTGCAAATGGACGATCACGTTAACGAAAGACTTCGGCAGTGGAATTTGGAAGAATTCGTCGAAAATTTTGAAAGTAAGTTCATTCATTTTGTTGTTGTCGAAATTTTTTCCCATATTTTTATTGTTTTCACAATTTCTGTAAGTTGTCTTAAGATTAGGGTTAGCTATACACGATGTTTCACATTCGGCATTTTGATGATTGTAACATTAATGTTTTTGTCTTCATTTGTTCTTTCTGTTATTTTGACTACTAATTTTGATATATAATGCTTTATTTTTCATATAAAAATGATAATAGCAATCGTTAGACTATGAAACTCACGTAATCAACTTAATGTTTACTTGGCGCTTAAATTTTCACTTCGTTTATGAAATCCAATTTTTATTTAGATTCCCCGCCCCCTTCCCTCTTAAAGTTAGTTGCAACATTTGTTAAAAGCAGTAAATGAAACAAACAAGATTTTCCCTTTATGATTTGAAATTCAGTATTCTGTTTTTATATTGATAGCATATTATGAAGTTTAAAATAATGTGCATTACGATTTTTATATAAATACGTTTAATAGAATGAAAATAAGAGAATTTTTTTCTCATATTTAGTTATTCTCCGAAAATAACCGTACCCATAGAGTTTAATCTCACGAATATTCTGTATTCTTTTGTATTTATCTCAGCCAAATAATGAATTATTCTAGTTCTTAATCTTCCTTATTAATGAATTAAAATAAATATTAATGTTATAAATAGAGATGCACCGAATATTCGGTATCTATTCGGTATTCGGCCATGTTACCGAATATTCGGTTTGGCCGATTATCAAGCTATTCGGTATGCCGAATATCGAAGTATTCGGCTAAAAAAAACTTTTTAAACATTTTATTAAAAACCGTATACAACTTCTAAGTTTAAGAGTCAACTTAAAAAGATATTCAGAATAATTAGAAACAGAATCATATTTAAATAAAAGAGAATGATTTTACATTATTTATTTGCTGTTTGTTAAGTATTATTTAAGAAAATTAACCAATCACAAGGATTTTCATAGGAATTAATTATGTACAGATGCAAGTTTCTGAATATTTTCCCGTAAATAATCTGTTTCTTTCTAAGATTTTCAGAACAACGTTTACAATCTCTGAAAAGGATTTCCCACTCCAGACACTGATGTAGAATGCATTAAAAAACTTCCTTGCTTAATCAAAGGGAGTAGAACAGTTATTCTTGTTAAGTTGCCACCATATAAAATTTGAATACATTGTATTATTTATTTACTTTTACTTTAGTCTCTTCCTGACCAACAAATAATATATGATCCTGCATAATATTTTCACAATTTCTCTTTGATTTTAAAATGTTTCTTTTAGAATTTAAGAAAATTTTATTCATCTGTTTTAATTCTCAGAAGAAGCCGTGAAATTTAAAATTTTACTAATTAAAAAAGGTTTATAACTATCCTCTTCTTGAATAACTCAAAACAGATTTTTTTCAGCATAAAGTTTACGGTACTTTTCGGTTAGCTGGGCGCCAGTGTTATATATAGATATATATACATACATACATGTATATATACATTATATATCTATGCATATGTTTTATATATACACACACATAGTATATATGTATATAAATATGTATGTATACATATTTATGTATACATAATACTGCCGGCCAGCTAACCGAAAAGTACCAAGTTTACTTGAAAAAAAGCTCTTTATTAAAATAAAAGTTTCTGTTTTAAATATTTTCTAAAATTGTTTTAAAATTTAACATTTTAATGGCTATAAACTTTGAAATATAAAAGTATTCGATGAGCCAAATATTCGGTATTCACTTCACCTGTAGGCCGAATATTCGGTGCATCCCTAGGCACCAAAAAAAAAAAAATTGCTGATAAAAAGCTTCGAAATTGATTTGATTCTGTACTGTTGCACATGTTTTCATACGTACTGGAAATTATTAAGTGTATAAATGTATGCATGTTGTTTCTGTAAGATATTTTAATACCATATAACATTTGACTTTAGCATTTGTCATGTATTTAATTTCTTTCTGATTGAATAATATGTAGGGTAGATGTGCCAGTAGTAGACACGCTTTAATGTTTTTGGTTTATAAAAAAAAATAACCAATAAACTTTTAGCATTATTTTGTTTTTTCAAAACTCCCTCTTGCATGTTTTATAATCTGGATTATTATTGACACCCTTAATCAAATCAATCATTAAACAGAAAATAATGTTTCAAAGTTTATGCAGTTTTTCAGGGAAAATCTTAATGAAGATTCTATGAGCTGGCTTCATTTAATAAATTTATATATTCTTCAATTTTTTTGAAATATTTGAATATTTTTGATGGAGTAGTAATAGAAAATAGATAAGCTAAAACCTTTTAAAATCTCCAAATGCACAAACACAGCGGTAGAAATGATTAAAAAATGTCACTGGTCCCAAGGACCAGTAAACATCAGAGTTTACTGGTCCGCAGACATCGTCACTGGCCCTCTACATAAAATTATATTAAGTACCTTTAACACTTTGAGTGACCCCCCCCCCCTCTCCTCCTCCGAGAATATAAACCAAACTTCCTTTCAGTTACCCAAAATTTTCGGCATAATAAAATGTAAAATTATAATTTGCTAAAATTTAAATAAGTAGTACATTAACAAAAACTGAAATTATTAATTATGTATTTTATTTCCGTTTATTTATTTTAACTGACTAAGTTTTTATGCTTATTGTAATGTTTGGTTGCGGTTTTTGTCAGGGATGGGAAAATTTAAGTTTACCTGTCAGAGAGGGAAAAAAGTTACTTGCTTCAGCGGAATGTTAAAAGACATATTGAATAGATTTTTTTTTTTTTTTTTTAACCGAAATTTTTCTAATTTACCAATGTTTTTGAAGACAAAATAATATTTTGTATTTATCGCTAATGCTGCTTGGGGACAAGCATTAACAAATGTTATTAAATACAAGAATATTGTTTTGAATTTTTGCTTTATGGGCATGCAGTGCTCATACATGCAGTATTTTTTACTTACTGCCACATGCATGCACAATTTTTTTTTTTTTTTTTTTTTACTATTTCATATTCACTATCTATATTACAAATTCCCTTTCCCCTCTCTTTTTTTAGAAATAACGTTTGGAAAATGTTGGTATTTTGTTTTGAAAACATCATTGTTTTTTATTGGACTTAGATCAATTTTAATATTTATATGAATCTCAGAATCATTATCATTACAAAATTTTATACTATTTGCTTTTTACAAATTTCTCTTCCCCCTCCCCCATCTCTCTCGCTCTCTCTTTTTTCATAAAATAACATTTGGAGAACTTTGGTATTTTGTTTGTAAAAGCATGTTAAAAGATAGATTGAATACATCTTTTTTTTTTTTTTTTTTTAACCAAAATTTTTCTAATTTACCGATGCTTTTGAAGACAAAATAATATTTTGTATTTATCGCTAATGCTGCTTGGGGACAAGTATTATAACAAATGTTATTAAATACAAGAATATTGTTTTGAATTTTTAATATTATCTGTTAACCTTATATTAATTTTTATAATGAAATTGAATGAGTTTTTGTATATCCCTTGCATATTCTCCCTTGATGGTCTGTCATCTTTTTTGTTATGACCGACATTTTTTTTAGCGATTTTGCAACCCTGACTATTTTCAGCGGTAGAATTGATTAAAAAAAAATCACTGATCCCAAGGACCAGTAAACATCAGAGTTTACTGGTCTGCAGACATCGTTACTGGACTGCTACATAAAATTATATAAGTACCTTAACCCTTTGAGTGACACCCCCCCCCCCTCTCCTCCGCCGAGAATATAAACCAAACTTCCTTTCAGTTACCCAAAATTTTCGGCATAATAAAATGTAAAATTATAATTTGCTAAAAATTAAATAAATAGTACATAAACAAAAACTGAAATTGTTATGTTTTTTATTTCCGTCTATTTATTTTAACTGACTAAGTGTTTATGCAAATTTTATGCTTATTGTAATGTTTGGTTGCAGTTTTCTCAGGGATGGGAAAATTTACGTTTACCTGTCAAAGAGGGGAAAAAGTTACTGTTAGTTACTGGTCCTTCGGACCACTAAATTTTTTAAATTTGTGGTCCGATTGAATTTTTAGTGATCTCGGACCAGCGGACCACCAAGGATTTCGAACGCTGAAACACATACAGTACCATGACACAAAAAACTACATACGGCCGTTTCAAGGATTCTTGGATCTCCTTCTTCAGTGCGAGGGGCGCGGGGGTGAATCGCAAAAATAGCCAGGGTCTATAACCGAGGGATTCTTTGACCCCATTTTAATCTTTTAATATTTTTTTTATCACACTGAGAAAGGGGATCCAAGAATACTCTTTGAAACGGCCGTATGTGGTTTTTTGTGTCATGGTATTGTACGTATTTGTGCATTTGAACATTGTAAAAGGTTTTAGCTTATGCATTAA
Organism: Maratus speciosus; assembly: GCA_963932465.1. NCBI lineage: Eukaryota > Metazoa > Arthropoda > Arachnida > Araneae > Salticidae > Maratus > Maratus speciosus. The sequence goes on from OZ010788.1 coordinate 273,836,781, forward strand.
AACTCGCACAAGATGGTTGATTTATAGTAATAGATAACTTATAGTAATAGAAAACTTTAAATTTTATGAATATACTAATGGCCATTTACAAAATTTCATTTATTTTTTAGGTTTATTATCATTTATTTTTTAGGTCCATTACTGGAACACGTAATTAGTCAATTTCCAGTAATGGACACCCCATGTAGACATTGCTAAAAAATGCAATTTCAGTAATGTTCATACAGTATCTGTTATCTTATTAACTTAAACATATAAACGGATCATTGTATATACCCTGTATTATAAGATGCAAACATTACACGACACTTTATTGTACAGTAAGTAAATTAGTAGGGATAGGGATGCACCGAATATTCGGTATTCGGACATCTCACCGAATACTGAAAAAACCTTGCACAACTTCTAATGTTAACTGTCGACTTATAATGATATCCAGAACAATTAAATAAATAGAATTATATTTAAATAAAAAAAATAATAATTTTACATTATTTGCTGTTTGTAAAATTAAAGTTAAGAAAATTAGTAAATTAATGTTTAAAAAAAAAGATTTTCTTGACCACATTATCTCCATTAAAAGTTTGTTGAAAGATTTTAGGATCGCAAATTTCAGAGACTAATCTAGGATGCCATTTAAAATTTTCCTTGCTGAGTTGCCATCATTTGTATAGATTGTATTATTTATTTTTACTTTAGTCGCTTCCGGACAAATAAAGAGTATATATGACCCTGTGAAGTTTTTCTTCCAATTTTTTTCACAATTTCTCTTTGATTTTAAAATGTTTGTTTTAGAATTTAAGAAAATATTCATTTGCTTTAATTCACAGATGAAGTCATGAAATTTAAAATTTTATTAATTAAAAAAGTTTATAACTATCCTATTCTTAAGTAACTCAAAGTAGATTTTTTTTTTCAGTATAAAGTTTACTTATAAAAAGCTCCTGTTTATCCAAATGTTATTTTCTGTATTAAGTATTATGTATTTTTTAATTAATATTTTAATGCCTTTGAAATAAAAAATTATTTGTCCAGCCGAATATTCGGTAATTCGGTTCGCCTGTAGGCCGAATATTCGACATTCGGCCAAAATCACTATTCGGTGCATCCCTATAAATTAGCAAAATAAAATAAAAAAATAAAAACATACAATCACGGGTGATTCTGTTCTAAATTTTTCGAAAATTTAAATCTTCGGTTATGAAAGTTTTAAAATATCGGCCATCCGTCTGAAAATTCAGACATAAAAAAATCATAAATTTTGACAAATGGGCACCAAAAAAATCCATTTAATCAATACATCATGGGGAAAGTGCGAATTTTGTCAAAGCATCGCAGTGAAAAATGAAAATTCCGTCAAAGGATCACAGGGGAAAACGTGAATTTCGTCAAAGGATCGCGTGGAAAAAACGTGCTTTTCATCAAGAGATCGCTGAAAAAGAACTCAAATTTTGTAAAAGGATCACACAAAAATGCTAATATCATCAAAGGATTTCAAAAAAACACTAATTTTGTCAAAGGACTGTATAAAATACCTGAATTTCATCAGAGGATGATGGATAAAAGCCTGAAGTTCATCAAATGATGATGGAAAAAAGCTTGAATTTCATCAATGGATGATGGAAGAAAGCCTGAATTTCATCAATGGATGATGGAAGAAAGCCTGAATTTCATCAAAGCGTGACAAAAAAAAGCCTGAATTTAGTCAAAGGATTGCGAAAAAAATCGAATTTAAGCAAAAGATTGCGGGAGAAAATGCGAATTTTATCAAAAAATCGCATGTAAAATGCAAATTTTGTCAAAGAATTGCATATAACATGCGATTTTCGTCAATGGATCGCATAATTAGCCCCAGAGTAGGATCCCCCGCCCTCTATTGTAACCATTGAGATAATTTGCTGTGAATTTCAAAAGATTTATTTTTACTCAGAATCACCCCTGCATACAAGTTACAGTTTACCTAGATCTCTCAAGGTTAACATTAGTTTTGCACAAGTTAGCAATTCATAAAGGTAGGATGCTTTTAAAGTTCCTAACATTTTGAAAATGCTTTGAAATTTAGGAGATTTGGTTTATCCTTACATGTAGTGTGACAATCATAATGAAAAGCTTAAAATTTTTGCTTTATCTTTTTATTATCATAGCTATTAATATAATTGTATTTAATATTATAATGCATCTCTTATTGTATATTAATTTTTTTATAGATTGATTCTGAATTCAAATTAATTTTTGATGAAAGGAAAGGCGACAGCTTTTGTTCAGAATTTGGAATAGTTTCAAATTCCATTATCTTACAAGGTAGGCATTGCGGAAGGTCCGCAGCTGAGGAATTTGCAAATTGGCTTGAATTAGATATGAGTACAGCTGAACCCTGCAATGAAAGTATGCAGTAAATATTTATGTGCATGTATAGTAAATTTCTAAATGTATATTCTATAGTAAATTCATTACTTTTACTAAAATAAATTTAACTGTTCTATTAACATTTTTGACAGGGTGTTTTTGTGAAATTTTGCGATTTTTTGTCCCCTAATACTTGTGAAAATAAAAGTAGCATAATAAAAAAATAATCCTTTTTTTTGGGGGGGGGGGATGCATTTTCTACCTACGGACTCATTTACATTTCTATATATGAATCTTCCACAAAAAGTATGAATGTCTCGTTCAACATACACAGTTAAAAATTTAAATACATGTGAAAGGACTGTTTTAATAGAATAGAAAATAAAGCAAATTTTATGATGTTGTCCTTGTGTAAAAAATACAATTCTGTGAATGGTTCTTTTTGTGAAATATAATTCTGTGAAGGATTCATTTTAGGAAATGGAATTCTGTGAAGGGTCCTAAAATCAGGGGTGGCAAAAATCTGTTTTGTAAAAAACCCAGATTAATATATAATTTGCTATTGCATACAACTACATATCTGTTGATAAAATAAACATTGTTGGATATTGTATCTATAAGAAATATAACTTCACTTGAAAATATTAAAAGTAAATAGTAGTCAATTAAGTAGAAAATTGAAATCAATTTCTAATTTAAACATTATCTATTAGTAACGCTATGTTGTATATTCAAAGAGTAAACTGTTCTACATAGTGAAACATTGATACCTTGAAAATCGCATGAAGAAACTTTTGATTAATAATATAATAATCCATAAATATTTGATGCCTTTTCATGAAAATATAATGTTCTGTAGTTATTATTATTTGTTTTAAATATACAAATACTTCTGGTTATTTTGTTTTCTGATGATACTCCAAGTGTCCAAGTTAAAAATTTTTACCGTTAGATTCAGCAAGTAACAAAAAAGATTGGTTGGCATTATTGAAATACTGTAACTAGCACTCAATTTTTGCAATCTGTATTATTCAACTTCATATCTTAAGTTAGTTTTTAAAATTCTTTAAGAATAATCTCCCCCAATCAAGAAAATGTTCTTTCACAACTTGACAAAATCTTAAAGATCATTGTATTTTGTTATTAACAGCTCTTAATAATCTGCATTTTTTAAATGAAAATATTTTATGCTAAATATTGAAAATTATTTATCTATTTTATCTTTTCTAATTTTGTATGTTTTAAGATACTGGGGGGCTCTGCCCCCTATGAGCTACGCCCGGCAACCCCCCCTTCCCAAATTTTGGTAAAATGCCCCTCAAAAAAGGTTTTTATTAAAAAAATTGTTTTAGGGAAAAAGTATCTAGAAATTCAGAAAGTAGACAAAATTTGCAACAAATTAGATATATGACATTATGACTTAGGATGAAGGGGAAGGGGGGATCTGCCTCGGAACATACGCGCGGTGTTGCGTGGGCTAAGTTGCGCAATTCCACTTAACCACTCACACGTTTACATTTGCCCTCCCATTTCCCCTCCGAACTTTCTCTAAAAGGTTTACTTAAAAATAAGTTTTTTGGGTTGTTGAATCCGAATTTTTAACTTCCACCCAAAATCCCCCCCCCCCCCCAAATAGTTGTTTTTAACTTAAATTTCTTATTGTTTTAGGTGAAAAGCATTACGAAATTCAGAAACTAGACAAAATTTGCAACAAAAAGGATATATGACATTATGACGTAGGATGAAGGGGGAGAAGGAGTGCTGCCTCTGAACATGCACTGCGGCGCTACATGCACTAAGTTATTACGTCCAGGCAATAGGGGATTTTACCTGGCAAAATTAATACTAGTTATGGATTTCGACTCAACTTATGGTTTTTGGGTCGCTGAATCCGAATTTGTAACTTTCCACCAAAATTTCACCCGGCAACCCCCCCAAAAATTGTTTTTTTTTGAAAAAATTTGGTTTTTGAGAAAAGCGCGCGGGGAATGTTCCGAGGCAGCCCCCTCTCTCCTGTTTTATCCTACGTCATAATGTCATCTATCCTATTTGTTGCAAATTTTGTCTAGTTTCTGAATTTCGTAATGCTTTTCCACTAAAAAAATAAGAAATTAAAGTTAAAAACAACTATTTTGGGGGGTTTTCAGTGGGGGATTTTGGGGGTTTAGTTAAAAATTCGGATTCAGCGACCCAACAAACTTAAAGTAAACCTTATAGAGAAAGTTCGTAGGGGACATGGGAGGGCGAATGTAAACGTGTGAGTGGTTAAGTGGAATTGTGCAACTTAGTCCACGCAGCACCGCGGCGCATGTTCCAAGGCAGATCCCCCCTTCCCCTTCATCCTAAGTCATAATGTCATATATCTAATTTGTTGCAAATTTTGTCTACTTTCTGAATTTCTAGATACTTTTTCTCTAAAACAAAAAAAAAAAATTGATTTTTTAATAAACTTTTTTGGGGGGCTTTTTACCAAAATTTGGGGGTGTTGCCGGGGGAAATTTTGGTGGATAGTTACAAATTCGGATTCAGCGACCCAAAAAACATAAGTAAGCCTATTTCCAGAACTACCATTAATTTTGCTAGGTAAAATTCCCTATTGCCTGGACTATTATCTATTTTATCTTTTCTAATTTTGTATGTTTTAAGATAAACTTTTAGAGTACCAGACAAGACATGTTCATCAGCACATGCTATTTTTCCTTTTACATGCATGGAAACATGATCTAGACTCGTTATGTCTCATGTTGTCTGCTGAAATGAAGTGTTAAAAGTAGAAATTACTTTTATTAATAATTAAAAGCACTTAAATTACAAAAAAGAAAAAATGTTATATTAAATTTGTTCTAAAAATACCAAAAAAAAAATACCAAATTCTAAAAATTTTTTTTTTTTTTTTTTGACAAAAAAAAAAAAAAAAAAAAAAAAGAAACGGTTTCAACCGTGCCAACCCCTCCTAAAATGAACCATTTTTTTTCTTATTGACCCATATCTTATTCTAATGAAACAAAGTTTTGCTCTGTGCGCTATGACTAGAAAAAAATTACGAACTGTACATCAAGGCTGAAAATTTGAGTGAGGGTAGTCCAAGGCTCATGGGTGCAAGTCTTCCGTCGGCTGTCACCAGGACATGACATATTTGTCTTTTAAAAATTCCCTAGAGCAGTATCAAGATTAATTTTTTTTAATATTACGTATTTGCACACATTCTTAAATTTTATATACTTTAGCCTTTCAACTTCAGCTGGGGGAAAGGGGGAATCAAAAATATTTTCAGTCCTGGCACATTTTGTAACTTGGAACCATGCCAAGACCTTTTCTAATGCACCAGATAATTTTCAATTTTTTGTTAATTAGTCAAGATATTAATTAAAAATGATAATGAACTCTCATCAAAACCTCATCTCTTATTCTGCGTCAACCAGTAATGCATGCCTAGTATCAGATTGTGCATTAGGATGAAAGGAAGATCCAAACATGCATTTTACTTTGTGTTTTTTCACAGTTTTGTACGGATGGAGCTGATGTGAAAAAAAAAAAAAAAAAACACACAGTTCTTTATCAACTAGATATCAGTATTTTTGTTTTCGAATTTTTGTTATGGGATCTATAACTCTCATATTTATATTATAACTACAGAATATCTTAAAAAATTCAGACAAGAACTAGTGAAATAAACCAAGTGAAAAAATGTCTTCTTAAAAGCAGTTTTATCACTAAAAATAAATATTTTTTCAAGAAGTTTTTCATTTAAAAATATAAATTCAGACAAAATAGAGTCAAATATATAAAATCATAATTTTGAGGTTTATTTAATGTTATTATCATATGCCTGGGCAATGGCGGTTCAGCTAGTAGGTGTTATTTTTAAGATTATGATTTCAGAGAAATCTAAAATTTGGTATTTACAAAGTTTTTTCCTCTTTCAGAAATTTTTTGTGCATTAATTTTACTCCCAATGTTACTTTACCAAGGAGTATTTAGAAAATCTGGTTCCAAAAATTCTAAGCACATAATAATAAAACCCACTGGGACCCAGTCTCTTGATCATTTCATCAAATTTCTGTCTGTATGTATCCTTCTATTGTTTAATTTACACAATCACATAGCCAGAGAAATGGCTGAAGCACCCCCGAAAGTTTAAAAAATCTTTCTTTAATTATGATAGAGATAATGATGATAGATCTCTATTGATAATAAAATATCCGCTGGTAACTAATTTTTAATTCTGTCTTGCACCACTTTCTCAAACCAAAATATTTTCACATATACACTACCTGACATTGAAAATGCAACACCAGGAAAGAGTGGCCAGAAAATGATGAAACTCGACAAACAGAGAGAGACAGCAACGGACAGTAGTTGAATTGAACAATATTTCGAAAATATAGCCATAATACAAAGCGAGAATACCATCAGCTCAGTAGGATGTAGGACCACCGTGGATAACGATACACGAAGCAACACGTCTAGGTACAGAGTCAATGAGAGTACTACAATGGTTCTGGTCGATATGGGAACATTCAGGGTGTCTTGAACACACTGCAAAGTGGAGGTAGAAGTGGCTTGCGGGTTCACTACTGCTTTTCGGGGGAAGCGTCTATCCACATGTGCTGACGTCACTCTGGCTGCACTAGCACCCTTCAAACTTTCCACATTTCCTCGTTCCAACCACCTTCGCCACAGCGGTGCACTGTGGATGCATACAGATGTGTCTCAGCTGCGAATATGACATATGGACCAACCTGTCCGTCTCAGTCCAATCACCATGCCCTTCGTAAAATCGTCTGTCTGCTGTAAATGTCTCCGTTGACAGTGGCCTGGCATTCTCTGCTATTACACGCGTCCTGGGAGACAAGAACAAAATTTCTACGATGCTTTCCCTAGCAGAAGTAAAGCTACGAATACTGCCCATTTTGCAGGTTCCTTCCGTTATATCTTATTCAACATGCACTGGAGAGCTGCGCATTTCATATCGTTTAAATAACTCTATGACATGCATCTATCCTGAAATTTGAATAAATATCTGTCCTCTCCTACTTCTTGGTGTTGCATGTTCAATGTCACATAGTGTACTTTGACAATGTGTGCAAGTGAAATGTACTAAAAAGTTTTATCTTTTAAAATAGTGATACGAATAGAATATAAAAATAGTCACCAGTACGTTTTCTGTCTTTTTGATCATAAAATAAAATTTCACTTAAAAAAAAAAAAAAAAAAAAATAGAATTTTTGACATGGGTATCAAGTATACTATAAGGAGGAATACACCTTAGTTTAAGCCTTGTTTATTTTTTTATTCATACTTTAAAGTGTGCAAATTATTGCTATCATATCAGAAAAAATTCCAAGATTGAGCCCCCTCCGAAGGAAAATCCTGGTTATGGGTCTGCCAATAACTCTTGTGATTGTTGATTTACATTAAAATATTAGTTGTATTATTATAAATATCAAGTATTGTATTTTTGTGAGGTTTATATGATAACAACAGTAGGATAATTATCACGTTTTTGTTTTTAAAACTATTCAATTAAAAAAATATTTTGTAATGAATTCTAAAATTACTACATAAATGTTACCCCACAAAAATGTAACACTTTTCATTATTTATTTATTTTTGAATTTAGTTTGTAAGTGCTGATAATTCTGTATTTACATCCAAATCTTGTGAAAGATATATGCTATTGGATTATTGCAGCAAGATTGCTATTGAAAATTAAGTGTGTAGTATTTATGCATGGGATACAGTACTTACAGGAGCTCACAAAAAGAGTTCATTACACGACACAAAGTTCTTACAATCTGTATATATTTCTGAAGTGCCCTAAATCATGCTGCTTTTGTAAATTGTTCACAGGGTGACAACAATCAAGAAATTATTGCACTTATTTTTAAAATGTTTTTCTTTTGTTTATAGGTAGTGCCAAGGCATCGAAAAGTTTATGAAAGAAGACAGACTATTGGGTGGAGACTGTAAACAACCGCTTGTATTAGCTATTGGGACGTTAAACCCTGTACAAACATTAATTTTTGAAAACCATTGTATAAAAACAAGTAGTATGTTAAAAGTAGTTGATTTATGCTTTAAGATAACATATTTTAAACTTGGAATTTTCTCCTTACTGTAGTAATGTATGGAATTTTCTAAATGTCTGTTTTTATAAATGTGATGCACAAAATGAAATGGCATCTTGTATCAGAGAACTGAAAGAACGGATTTTTTTAAGTGTGTAAATATCATATTTTTACTTTGCATTGTACCAGTATGAAACTTTTCATCCTAGTTATCCTTTTTTTATTATTATAGATATTAACTGAATGTCATAATATTTTAATCTAATGTAAATTTTATTTCATTTGAGATAGTCATTTGTTTGGGGCTGGTGTAGGAAAGCCTTTCATCTCCTTACTGTAGTAATGTATGAAACTTTCTCAATGCCTGTTTTATACTAAATGTGATGCACAAAAAACAAAATGAAGTGACATCCTATATCAGTGAACTAAAAAGGACTATTAATATAATATTTTAATCTTAATGTAAATTGTCATTTGAGAAATAAATATTCTCATAGGGAGTTGGGAGAGGGACTTTAATATTTCTGCACTTGTTTTTAGACTGAATTAAAAGAACATTTAAATTCTGTTTTTTTCTTATATTTTATCAGCTACAACTTGTATTTAAAAATTTGCAGCCATGTTTTGTTCACTTTGCAAAAAAAAAAAAATTCAAAATCCACATGATCTTTGCCGTCACATTCGAAATTATCATAAGACATGTATACTTAAGCCGTATGTGTGTTATGATGAAAGCTGTAGACAAGCATTTATGAAGTTGTTTAACTATGAGAGACATCTGAAAAGATTTCATGCTAGTGACGTAGAAATAGACATTTCAGAAAGTCGTAATTTTTCAAATCAGCCGATAAATAGTAAAGATGGTGATTTGTCTTCTGATGATTTACCCTCAAATTGATATTTTCAAATCAATTTTTTGGGTGATTCAGAAATATGTAAACATGAACAATTTCAAAAGGATATTTTGCAATATTGCAGTGAAACATGTAGCAAAAGCAGTGTACTACTGTTCTAGTATTATCTCATCTATCAATAGTACTTCATCTTTTCTGTACAATACTGTAAATTATTTAAAATCAGAAACAGTAAATTTTTTAACTGAAAATGGAATGAAATGTGAAAAAAACACAAAATCACTGATGGCAACATTTGATTTTGCTGCTTCTTCATTGTCTACATTTGATTCAAAACATAAAATAGTCAATGCCATTAAAGCAAGTGGTCGCTATGTTGAGCCAAAGGAGATTGCTTTGGGTACACAATATGAACAAAAGTTTATAGATGGCTACCTCACCAAATTCTTAAAAATGACACATGCCAATACATAAGTATAGTAGACACAATGAAAAAAATTATTTCTATTGATGGATTTTTGCATATTTTCAAAACATACAAACAAAACAAAAGTCTTAGAAATGCAACCCTTTGTAGTATCCAAGATGGATTTTATTATTATTCCAATGCAATTTTAAGCTCTGTGGATACAATAGTAATCGAGTTGTATATAGATGATGTGGAGCTTACAAAATCCATTGGGGTCACATACCGGTGTACATAAATTGGGATTCGTATATTTTAAAATTAAAGATTTGCCTGTGCACCTTCAATCTTTATTAGATTCAATATTTATAACTAACATACACTATTCTCTTGATGTCGAAAAATATGGTTATCGGACAATACTAGATAGACTTGTTCATGATTTGAAAAAGCTTTCAGATGAAGGTATAGAATTTCAGGGAAATATATACAAAGTTGTAATTTGGCAAGTGGTAGGTGATAATTTAGGGTTGAATAAACTGCTGGGGTTTGTTGAGAGCTTTACTGCTAATTTTTGTTGTAGATTTTGTCTAGCAAAAAAATATATTTTGTATAAAAAGATAAAGGAAGATATTAGTTTACTACGTAATAAAACTGAGCATGACATGCATGTTAATAAAGTGTCTTCTGGTGACACAACAGTATCAGAATGTGGTGTTAAAACTCCTTGCTGCCTAAATGATTTAAGTTATTGGCATGTGACAAATAATTTGATTGTAGATGTAATGCACGATCTTTTTGAAGGTTGGTGTGCTAGTGAAACCTTCTTAATAGTACATCAGTTTGTTTTTAAAGCCAAAATTTTCACTTAGTCTTTTAAATGATAAGATAATAAATTTTAATTATGGTAAATATGAATCAAGTTCTAAACCAGTGTCAATAAACAGAGAAAAACTTTTAAATCTTGATGGTTCTAATGGGCAAAGTGCATCTCAAATGTGGACCTTGATTCGAAACATACCCTTATTAATTGGTGACAAAATTTCTGAAGATAACGAATTTTGGGAGTTATTTAATCTTATGTTGAAATTAATTGATACTATTATGGCTCCAGACATTACCTGAAACTTTTGAATTAGCAGAAAATATAGCAGATCATCACAAACTTTTTTTAGAGCTTTTTCCAGATAAACATTTATCACCAAAAATGCATTTTGCAGTACACTATCCTAGGATCATAAGGCAGCTAGGGCCTCCAGTTATGTATTGGAGCATGCGATATGTAAGCAAACATTATCCTTCAAAAAGATGTGCATCAGCTAGCAAAAATTTTGTAAATGTTGCTAAAACAGTAGCCATACGCCATCAGTTATAAATTGCACATACTTTACATGAGAAATATTTTAAATGCAATGCAATATCAAATGTGTTGGAAACAACATATGGAAAAATGCATAGTTAAAAGGAACATAATTTGAAACTTGAAGTAAACGGTTTGAGTGACAATTCGGAAGTAATGCAGTGTAATGGTTTTCGTTATAATGGCACAACATATTCAAAAAATATGGTTATGTTTGTTTCTTGCATTGATGAGTTACCTATTTTTGGTAAAATAAAAAAAAAATGTTTGTCCTTAATAATAATGCATTTTTAATTTGTGATTTGTTTGAGTTTTTAGGTTTTGACAGCCATTTTCACTGATATGTTGTAAGTTCTACTGGTGCTGTTAATCTAATAAACATAAACGATTTATTTAACTATGTTCCATTGCATATAAGAAACTCATATGATTTAAATGACAAATCAGTGTATGTTACACTGCGGTATAATCCATTCTGTACAAATGAAAAATTTGAAATAATTTAAAAGATTGCTTGTTTTTTAAATAAATTTATATTTAGTTTTCTTTAGTTTTGTTCTTTTTGTTAAAATTATGAATATCAGGAAACTATTGTTGTAAATCTTCAGTATTCAATTGAAATAGTTTTATGGATCAGTGGTGAGGTAAAATTTAGTACTAATTGTTTTCTTTATATTTGTAGTACAGTCAGTTTTATGTTTCTAGTTGGCCAAAAATTTGTTAATTTGTATGGGGTTGTATCATATGTTTTGTGGTAAGGGATTTTTTATATTGTACAATACAAAGCAGCAGTAAAACACCTATTTTAATAGCTGATTGGCTTTCATTATTTTTCATAATTTGAAATAATAACCATAGAATGTATTGTCCAAAGTTGTTAAATTTGGCAAAAAAATCTAACTTAAACTGTTGTGTAATTAAAATATAACATTTAAAAGGAAAATTTTGAAAAGACTTTTGCATTTTATGTAAATATTATTATGGTTGCATCCAGCTGTTTTTTCTATGGGCAGCAAACTCTAATCTTGTCCATTTTATTTATCTATTTGCCATACTTCATATACTTTTCTTAATGTCTCTGCTTTCACAGTCTTTTCTCAACTCTCTTGCATCAATGCACTTTTTTAGGTAAAGGAATCAACAAAGAAAGTTTTACATTGTTGAAAGGTTCAACAATAGCAATAACATTATAATAAAATTCCAGCATCTTTTCGTTTCAATGACCATCTTGGTCTATTTGAAAATTTTCTGGTTTAGACATAAATTTTGACGCCATTTCAAATCCCAAAAGCGTTCTTTCTGGTTTGGAAATAGAAACATGTGATGTTTTACCATAGCTAATAATGTATCTGATATTATACCTGTCCAGATAATGCTGAATGTGTCTGCTCTTTTACTGCAAATACATCTGAACCACTTCCTTCACTTAGGTGTTCTGCTTATCTCTCTACGTATAACTTTATAAAAAAGATTTATATTAAGGAGATTAGGTTAAGAAGTTAGCAGACATTTATCTAAAACTAATTGAAGGGGATCCAGCTATATATTAGGTAAATACAAAGTTTTGGCAGCTTTGTAACAGTTTCGTATTCAAAAGTATGATTGTATGCCAATGTGCATGTATATTTGTCTGAATTTTTACCTGCATCTGTGTTTTAATAGGTTATTATTGAACAAAAGATCCATATAAAAAAGGACTAGCTGGCTTCGCTGGCTAGTGGGCCCCAGAACCTCTAGCGAAAAACTAACCTCAAACCAAACAAAACTGTCTCGTCTTCCTGCTGCGGTAAGCCCCTCATTACATAAAAAAATTTCCTAAAATCTGACCTGGGGCCGAATGAATCTCTGACTCGTTTCCCTTTTGCCGATGGAACCATATTTAATCATAAATTGTTTATGATAATTAACGGTTTTAATTTCCACACGAGTTTATGCATATATAATCATATTACATTGCCTGTAAGCCAGATTTTTATGTTGATGGATCTCCCTCCCAACTCCAAAGTCAAGTTTAATGTTTTTTAAATTAAGATTCTTTAATTTACTTTCAAAATTTTGAATGTTATCTTGCAACTTTTATCTCCTGAAACAATTTAGTAGCTTTTTGCTAGAATCCACATTAGTCAGAGATAATGGTAGCATATGAGACTAATACAAAACTACTCTGCAATAAATTGTTTACTTTTTATGTTTATCATTTTATTTAAACTTGAATTGTTATTCAGCCTCAAACTTTCAATCACTATTCCCACTCTTCTTGAGGGCTGATATATCTCTCCCCGGGATGAATGTATCTTCTTTCCCTCATTTCTGGCTTATGTGCTTCTCTCTCTAGTGGACATACAGTACCGCCTTCCGTTCCACTGTAATTTTGGAAATACAGTAAATGAAACCGAACATTACAGATTGGACGGAAGGTGGTACTGCATGCTTACCGGACAGAGAAGCCCACAAACGAGAAAGGGGGGAAAGCAGACATACGCCACGCCTGCAAGGAATATAAGAGCCCCCAAGAAGACAGGGAATAGCCATCGAAAGCACCTGACTGAATAAGAACAAAAGTAAAAAATCAAATAATAATAGATTTGAATTTGACCTGTAATGAATAAATGTCATAACAAATAATTTGGTTTCAATACTTTCTGCTATATTTTGAGTTTTGTAGTATTTAAAGCACTTGGCAATTTTGTACTAACTGTTTTACATATATATAGAGAGAGAGATTAAGTTTCTATTTTTGTACTGATGCTTTGTGTTTTATCGATTGTAAAAATACTTGTTAGATTTTAAATAAACAATTTTGATATTACTTTAGTTTTATTTTTATGTTTATTAATTATAATGGGCATAATGAGTTTCTAGTAACTTTAAGGTATAGCAGAAGAACGTGTAGTAATCTTTTTGAAAAAAGAAAGGCTCTTTTCATGTATAAAAGTCAGAGCCTCGTGTAATTTTAAGTTTACAATTGAGTGATTTTTAAGCAAATATCATAAACTGCTCAATTAGAAAATTTATAAAAAATATGTATAGTCAGTAGCAGAAGCTTTGCTTAAAAATTATTTAAGACTGTTCTCAAATCCAAAGGGCCAACTTTCTGACATAAGTTTTAATTCATTTTTGTTCGCAAACGCATGAAACTAGCAGGTGTTGTTATTCAGAAACTATGTGATCAAACTGTTTTTTTCCGTTTTCTTGTAAACGCAATAGATCTTTCAGAAAATACTGTCAAAGTTGGCATTTAGAACTGAACTTCCGAACGAAAGAAGAAAATCCAGTCAGTAAATGGAGAAAAATGCCGTATCACGTGATCAAAATCTCTTATAACTCAATAGGTAACTGATTGATCAAAAAATGGAAAACACAGTTCGATTCCAAATCGCTTCCATGGTGAGGCTTTCCAATTTTATATCTTTCCGTTAAAAAATGAATTTGTAAATGTGTCAAAACGTTTTGTGCTCGTTGAGCAGAGCAGTTGAGAATAGCCTTAACTTCCCATTGCTTTTAGCTGTGACTATTTATTAAAAAAACACAGAAGCAATAAACAAGAATTGGCTTTGGCACATACCATAAAAATGTTTGAAATCAAACATATTACATAAGAAAGCAATGATTTCATAGTACAGTAGACTCATTCAAATTCGCACATAATCGCAGATGTACACAATAAAACTTTTTCAGATGGAGGGTCAAAATGACAAAAAATTTTAGTTTTATATCATTCCGTATGTATTTTAATATGTAATTCTCGATATGACTGAACTCATGGTTTTTCATGAAGGAAGCATAAATTTATTTCTGAAAAAAAAATCAAGATTTTGCTTATATCAATGGTAATCACAATCTTTTTAGCAAATATGTTTATGTAATAATCGAGCTTTTCTGTTATTAAGTCTTCCTTTTTTCATGATTTTGATATAAATTAATTGGGTACCTTTAAGAGGAAAGTTTCTTTGAATAATTCAAGGAAAATGTACCTCATCTTGATTATGGATATTTAATTGTACATCATTTACTTGACCTTTACTTTTAATAATTTAATCATTTTAAAAATTATCTTGATTTTTATTATTTTAGTTTATTACTTTGCTTAATTATTTTACTATATTGCAAGCATTCATTATAATTTTGATTGCATTATTACATTCAAATTACATTTAAAAAAATGTAAACAAATCAATGACCAGAAATCCACACAACCTCTGGTCCCAAGCTGTGCGGATTTGAGAGAGTCTACTGTATTTGGTTTCTTTTTTTTTCAGTTTAGTAATTGAGAAGTGTCAATTCAAAAGGATTGATGATTGTATTTGAGGAAATATTCACTTTGAATTTTTCTGACAAGTTATAATAATGGGTGCTGGTCCATTTTCAGTCAATATATGTAAAATGCAGAAGTGCATTTTCAAATTAATCTCTAGGGTGAAAGTGATATTAAAGACAATTATGATATAATTTAATGAGGACATTTCTTCTGAAATATAAAATTTTGAACATGTTACATGAAATCATTAGCGGATTTGGATAAATCCTACATTATATGAAAGACTGTCAAAATGAATAGACTGCAAGGACAGTGATGTGAATGGACTCTTTGAATGTCCCAGGGACCCAACCATTTTTTAAATGTGGGTGTAATTTCAAATAAAAACTAAATATTTATTTATATAAATATAATAAACATTTCTAAAATTAAGACTCAGAGGGACTTCTTTGAAACTTAAATGATTTGAATTTACAACTGGTTTTTAAATTATTTTTCAAAAGCATTTTTGTTATGCAAATCAGTCATTCACATCATATGTATACAAAAAAAAAAAAAAAAAAAAAAAAAAAAACATTAGATTTTAGAAATCTGCAAAATAAATATATTTTAATAAAAATTTTCAGAGCATATATTTTTTTTTTTTTTTTGGAGAAAAAAGATGAGATTGCTCTTATGAAAACTTTTAAAATTAACACATCCCGTCAGATGCGTTTTTGTGTTCTGTTTGTACTCCATCATCAACTTATAAGTGTTTGATTTAGTGTAGTGTATTTCTGACATCTGCACTGATGAAGTAAACCACAAATGAAAGAAACCATAGTACTAAAGATACGATACATAATTGATAAAACTCATTACTAAATTATTCTTGCTGGACCAATAAAACTGTATCACACATCACATTTTTTTCAACTTTCACATATAAACTGATGGACGACCAATGTGTATGCTGAGGTATAGAGAAATTGCTAATTTTCTAAACAACTTGCTATAGAAAAACTGGCGCTTTTATTAAAACAAGCATGCATTTGAAGCTTTATGTACAGTTGGTCAAAAAAAAAAAAATTCTAATTTGAATAAAAAGTATCATAGAGAAATGAAACTGGTATCAATCAACATGGATTGTCTATTTCAATTTAACCTATTAAAACTTTCCTTAGGGTTTCATCTACATGATAAGGTGAACACAAATTTTTAATTTTTTCAATGTAAACCTCCAAATTTGACCACAAATTTTTAATTTTTTCAATGTAAACCTCCAAATTTGACAATGTAGTTAGAAAGAACACACTCAACTACCCGAAGTACTATTTTAAGAGACGTTTCTACAATTGAAGATTTATTAGAGGTAGGAATTATAAGTAACACGAATTTTATAAACACTTTTTTTAAGAGAAAAATCTTTCACTCTGAGAACTCATTAGTCCTATGTCTACTAACTCTTGGACTAATTGTGAAATGTCTTAAAAATTTGTAATTGGGCTAAATTGAGTTGTTTTCTTTCCGATTGTTATCAAATTGGGGGGTTTATATTGAAAATATAAAGTTACTGTTCATTTTAATATGTAGATGACCCCTTGATTAAAAATTTTAAAGTCTTAAAATTGAAGTAGACAGCAATTTTATTTCACTTCTATAATTTGTATTAGAGTTAATACGGTTTATTTATTTATTTTTTTTTGACCGACTGATACATTTTTTATAAAATAGTTTCAATATATTTACAGGCTTCAAATATATGCTCATTTTATTAAGTGAACCAGTTTTCTCTTAGGAGGCGTGCAGGATTGGTAATTATTTTATATCTCGCCAATGCACCTTAAACCTAAAAATACATGTAAATTTTGAGTATTTTCATGCTCAAAAATGAGCATATAGAGGTCAGTTCATACTCATTTTTGAAACATAGACATGCTCAAAAATGAGCACATAGAGGTCAGTTCGTACTCATTTTTGAAACATGGGCGTGCTCAAACATGAGCACATGGAGGTCAGTTCATACTCATTTTTGAAACATGGACGTACTCAAACATGAGCACATGGATCATACTCATTTTTGAAACATAGACATGCTCAAAAATGAGCACATACAGATAAGTTCATACTCATTTTTGAAACATGGACGTACTCAAAAATGAGCACATGGAGGTCAGTTCATACTCATTTTTGAAACATGGACGTACTCAAAAATGAGCACATGGAGGTCAGTTCATACTCATTTTTGAAACATGGACGTACTCAAAAATGAGCACATACAGATCAGTTCATACTCATTTTTGAAACATGGACATACTCAAAAATGAGCACATACAGATCAGTTCATACTCATTTTTGAAACATGGACATACTCAAAAATGAGCACATAGAGGTCAGTTCATACTCATTTTTGAAACATGGACATACTCAAAAATGAGCACATAGAGGTCAGTTCATACTCATTTTTGAAACATGGACATACTCAAAAATGAGCACATAGTGGTCAGTTCATACTCATTTTTGAAACATGGACATACTCAAAAATGAGCACATAGTGGTCAGTTCATACTCATTTTTGAAACATTGGCATACTCAAAAATGAGCACATGATGTTTCATTATTAAGTGTGTGCATGTTTTCAGAAATGAGTATATACATGTTTCAAACTTGAGTAATTTTGTTTCGGAGCCATTTTGACGATGCGACATACTCAGATTTGAGTATTTTTTACTCATTTTTGAAAACGTCGTTTTTAGAGTGTAACTTTAAAAGAGTTGATCAATTTGTTCGAAACTTTAAAAAAATATATTAATATTTATTATTTTTAATATTTGTCATTTTTATGGGTACAGTATACCTTTAAAAGTCTAAGAAAATGCGAAATTTGTCCTGCGTAACATATTTTTTCCAAGAGCCCACTTCAGACACGGGAAGAAATGAAAATGCTAATTTTAAGTCTATGGGGGCGTTATTTTCAATTTTCTGGTTTTGATTTTAATATTTTTGAATGTTTTTTTGCATAGGATAGCTGGGGGCGATCAACAACCAGGCTAGGTTTTACTTTTTCGCTTTTAGTTTCAGTTTTCTTTTATTATGATAGTTTCAATTTCAGAACCGATTCCACCAGTTCCGAAAGTATAAGTAATTTTTTTTTTTTTAATATCTCTAACCAAAACCGAAAAAGTAAAAAACAGCCCGGTTGTAGATCGTTCTCAGCTATCCTATGCAAAAAAAATCATTTTAAAATATTAAAAAGGACGCGAGATATTTGAAAATAACGCTCCCATAGACTTAACATTAGCGCTTACATTTTTTTCCCGTCACTACACTGTAAAAAAAGGATTAAATTACGGAAATACTACTGGCAATCTAGACGATAGTACTATTTCCGTATTTTAACGGAACTTTTTCCCTTTAAATTACAGAAAAAATCCGTTAAATTCCGGTCTAAGTGCTGGCGTCTAGATTGCCAGTAGTATTTCCGTATTTTGGTCCTTTTTTTTTTCTACAGTGTTGTATGTGTTCTCAAAGATAACCTAAAGATATTTTTTGTAACGCAAAGTGAACGCGAAAATTTATCATTAACTATAATAATGTTAAACTGAAAATAAGGAGACTGTATGGTAAAATATTACATTTTATAAATGTCTGCTAGGTAACAAATTTATTTTCTGATACCTAGCTGTAACGAAACCCTGGTTTAAACGGAATTCTCATTATTCCCCTAAAAATACCCTGCAATTGTATCTGCAAAAGGTATTTAGCACCTATTGTTTATGTTTCCGTCTTACCAAGTTTTTTAGTGTCATGTTCTCAGCATGAGGGGGTCGAATTTTAATTGCAACTAGGACCCGCATTTTTCTTGAACTCCGCCTTTTTTTTTTTTTTTTTTTGGAGGGAAAATAAAATTTGATATCGATACGAGTGTGTTTCGAAAGGTTATTAGCCCGACAAAGAAAATGAAAAAAATTTGACAATATTTAATTTTTTTTAAGGTAGTTCCTTACAACTTAAAAAAATTAAACCAACGAGTTTCCGACTTTTTATTATCTTTAGCATAATATGCCTTATCTAACTTTGGAAATGAAGTGGTGGTCTCTGCTTTAACCCCATATTTTGAAGTGAATTTCCGACTACCGAGCCATTTCTTCAGGCTTGGGAAAAGGAAATAATCGCTGGGAGCAAAATCCGGTGCATGTTGGAAGCACTACAGAGCGTAGGTCATTGACTTTCGTAGCGAAAACTACAAGCATGTGTGCAAGAGCACTGCTGTGGTGAAAGAACACGTATTTGTTGCTCAGGTATAGACGTTTTGTCGGAATAAGCACTCTTTAATTGGTCCCGTAGAAATGCATAACACTGTCCGGTGACGATTCTACCTTTTTACCGGTGCTCTATGATCACCACACTTTGTGAATTCCCGAAAACCGTATCCATGGCTTTTCCAGCAGATGGAACCGTTTTCACTTTCTTTGGCGCAATTTCAGCTGCTCTTTCACATTGTTTAGATTGCTGTTTCATCTCTGGTGAATAATGGCGAATTCATGTTTAATCCACCGTTATAAGACGTTGATGAAAATCAGAAGATTGGTTAAGTTTTCTAACTTAACTTGAAATCACCATAGTCCACATTACTAAAGGCAGTGGGCCATCCGCACTACCTTCTTTTGAAAAAAAAAATCGAACAGTGAAGATGGAGAAACTCATAAAATGATAAAGAAAGGAGGGGGGGGGGGGGTCGTGAAGAAGGAGACCAATTTCACGAGGTTTAATTTGATTATGTTAATAAATGAAGTGTTTTCATGAAGGAATTTTCAGCAGAAAGTCCACCCAAATTAGCATTTCATTGCAAAGTATATATATGTGATAAAATCATAATAAAATCTCCACTTTTGAATTTGCCAAATTCGATCTATAAGCGATGTTCTAATGGAGGCAAATCAGACAAATTTCTACCACTTATTTTAAAATGTTATTATTGTCTTAATTAACTGAAATTATTAAATAGGATAAAAAAAAATTAAAAAATTTGTAATAGAAGTATGCCTACTTCCTCCTCGTGAAATCGGAAGCTACGGCTCGATCCAGCACATTTCGGCCTGAAACTTTTTCTATAAGCAAGCCTCTATGATTGAATACGAGTCATAATTGATTGTATCAGTTTATAAGTCTTTGTTGGCTAAATATTTGAAAGTAGAGGTCTCCTCGGAGGGACATTTCTTGTTCCTGGAACTTGACAGTACAATTAGCAGTAAAAAAAAAAAAAAAAAAAAAAAAAAAATTACGTTTTATGAAGCTAAAACTTTAGCCTGACTCAGTTTCTACAAAACATGTCGATATTTTTAAAACAACGTTATTCTACATTATTCAAAAACCAGATTTACGCACAGTTTTTATTTTCAGATTATTTTCGAAATTCATGGAATATAAGGAATAGTAGCAATGTTAATAATTATTTAGACTACATTGATGACTACATCGAAGAGGCCTTTTAATCAAAGCAAAAGTCAGTTCCTACCTACAGAAGATTTTTCTTCGCATTCAGTGAGACAATAAAATTGTTTATTTATAGATGTTACGTATAGAAAATACAGCATTAACTTGCAGAAATACTGTTTATAATTAAGTGAATTAAATCAAGCAATCCGCTAGAAGCAGCTTCAAACAATCAACAATTAGGCATTGTTTTCCAACAAGACTGCTAGACCACATGTATCTAGCCCACTTCAGACACAAACTGTTATAATTGAGATGAAATGCTTCAATCCAAGAACCATTCTCCAAAACTTGCATCGTCGTATGACCGTTTATTTAGATCACTTCAAAACATTTTGAGGATAAGATATTTTATTTTTTGGAAGATTTGAGAAAATACATCGATTCTTTAGCCAGATGAGCGCTAATTATGTAACTGCTAGGAATTGAAATTTACACGAAATACATTTTCTTTAATTTCCATCAACAATATGCGACAAACTTTTGCATCCGTCCCAAAAATTGGAATTTGGTAATAGATTCTTCTCTGGTCTTTTACTATGAATTTTAATAACACTCGATCTTTACTTTCAATTTACATTGGTATCCTGTTAAAGATTGCGTTAGTTAACATTTTTATTTCATGTTGTATTGTAATGGCACATTCTTTCGTTTACTACAATTCATTATTCAATCACACAATTTTATAAAATGATTAGAGAGGAAATTAAGGCTCACAAAGCAACAGTTAGTAAATTTGTTATTAGCTTTTCAAGAATTATAGGAGAAGGATAATACCGTCATCAACAAGTCTATCACTGTGAAAGTCTGCGTTATATACGTAGAAAATGTCAGTAGGACATTTTTAACAATCTGATAAAAACATTTTCGGGGCACCAATGAATGGCAGCTTACCATTGTCTTGATCGGCAAGTTCAAGTAGAGGCTGTAAAGTAAAACCAGTGATAATTTACCAAGCTAATTTATAAACTAGTAAAAACAGTTTCTTAGCAACAACGATATTGCTTAACACTGTCATGATCGGTAAGGTCAAGTAAAGACTATAAACTAAAAGAACTGCTAATTTACCAAATTCCGATATAGGACACAGATTGGTAAAGGATATTACGGCAACTCCTCCTGATTATTAACTGGGAAGTAGAGGAAGAAGATGGAGAATCTCTGGAGATATTTGACTGTGAGCTTTCAACTGACAAGGTAAAAAAAAAAATCTCTATCAGCAATGCGGGGAAAATAAAATTGTAAATTAGTCTAAAGATAAAGATGCAGCAAAATAAATTTATTTTCACTGATTTCTGATAAAGAAAAAGAATGCTTTGGTAAAATTGGAAGAAATTCGAAATATTGCTTTGAAATGGAATTCTATGAAATTCATTATCAGAATTGCATATCAATGTAATGAAAAATCCAAGCAGTTTTCAGAGAAAATAAAAACAAAGTCTTTCTCAAACAATTGTGAAAAAAAAAAAAAAAATACAGCTGTATTTGTTACAAAAATCTCCAAATTCAGAGTAATGAATTAAAAAAGGTTTTTATACACAATCTAGGTATAAAAACACAGATAGGATGTTTTTGTGCCTGTCCACAGATTCCTAAAGAGTGATACAAGATTTCACAGGAAGGGATTTGTTCGACGGGTGGCAATTGCACAGACCATCAGCTCATCAAGTTGAAGGCTGAAATTTTAGGATTAGATAGAACTCAATTAGCATATTAAAATGCAAATGGTCTGCTAAGTCATATCTTGATAGAAAACACCTGCACACCGGAGTTTAGTTTTTGATCGATTGGTTTATCATTGTATTTTGCAGCACCCAAATGTATGAAAATATTGAAGTTTGGGTGCATGAAAACACAATGGTAAACCTGCGGATCAACCACTAAATTGATGTTCTGCAGATGGTTTCCACCAAGATACGACTTGGCAGACCAATGCATATAGCTTGTATATAAAATAAACGGTCAAGTACGAGTATTACTCGCGCTCAGAGAGTTCCGTACAATAAATATATGAAATATTAACTGTATTATTTAAAAGAATAATGAAACTTTGTAAAAACCTATACAACGTAGAGTTGGGTATAGCTGTATATATTAGAAAAGTATGATTGAGTATACCACAAAGGTTCAAAGAGATATGAAGCCGAAATAAAATTAAATATTGCTATTTTGTATAATTCTTTTTTTAAACGTATCTTAATCTGCATATGGTGAACTTAATTTGGTACTAACAATAAAAGTACTGCATATTTAAATTTCATTTGGCATTTCATAAAACTAAATTCAACATAGAAATATTTTTCTTTTTACAGTGTAGATGAAATAAAATCCTTGTTCAAAGTTTAAACTTGGCGTTGTACTACGCGCGCTTCGAAAGGAGGTCGCAAAGATGCAACTCGACTTTGTCCGTGCCGCGTTTTTTCAAATAGGTCTTTAATTATCATTTAAAGACACGGGAGGCGTATTGAGAGATCCACTCAACGCAAACTAGTCGCGAATCCCATAGTATTTATGCGATTAATTATAATTAAATTGGTCTGTTTTTAACAATTTGACGTTTACTGCTTTTATGCTGCTACTGGGTATTGCATTACACATATATATCATTAAAAGTTGTTATCTAGTATTTAAAAACCGATGGTATATAGAGTACGCCGCCTCTGCCATTATGTATGTCCAAACCAACCGTGTCTTTAAGGGTTAAGGCTCCTGCCCCTGCCAGCGAAGACAATCACGAGCTAATGCTAATCGTATAGGGAAGGATTTTTCTAATATCTATTTTGTATTTCGATATTTAAAAATTTTTTTGGCATTATATAGCCGAGATCCGTCTCTACATCGCACCTTTCTTTACTTTTTCCTCCCCATCGGATTAGCATTAGCTCGTTAGTGTCTTCGCCGGCAGGGACAGGAGTCTTAATATCTCGGCGAATTACCGACGATTTTTTTTCGAAAATCATTATAAACAATGCTTTTATACTTTTGATACGATAGGTACCTTTAGCGCTCTTCGATACCTTTGCTGAATGCCCGCAAATAGAAATCTGTATGTAACAGAAAAATGCGATTTTATGAAAAACTATGCCACCTAGGGCAATCGCTATAATTTTCCTGCGAGTATTAAATTAACCTCTACCACCTCTAATTTTTTTCATAATTTTAGTTTCAGTAGATTTGAAAATAGATGGGGGGGGGGCACATTTTTGCACTACATTTTCGACGATATCTCTGAAAATATAATATCTAAAATTAAAAGAAATGTATTTTTGAGTTATGCGTTACGGAATCTTTTAACCGATACCCCAAACGATACACAAAGAAAATATATTTCTTCTTTAAATAACCTAATTATCCCCTCTACGTTTTTCCCACATATATTTGTGAATGTTTAATAATCTGTAAATATGTGGGTCAATAGTCTTTATTACATCTCCCAATTTGAACTTCCCACGTTCCGTAGTTTACGAGTAAAATGGCTGTGACAGACAGACACAGGAGTGATCTTATAATGATTCCGTTTTTACTTTTTAAGTACGGAACCCTAAAAATCATGATTATTGCAACTGAGAAATACAAAAACATAAGAAGATGAATTATTGAAAATAAATAAAACAAGAAAGGAAAACCATGTGTCAAGTATGGATTATGAACCCTTTCCTACATTTTTAGTTCAGTTAGAAAAAAAGTCCTTCCGGCCAGTGCCGGGAGGAAGAGGTAGCTTTCATAATCCTTATTTAAAAAAAGCCAACTTATATCATGCAAACACACGAAGCTCAATTTAGTGGAAACCGAATATAGGAGATTCAATACTAATTTTTATCAATATAATGAATGAGAATTTCGCGAAATTAGTCAGCTTTATCCAAGCTGCTTTTCTTTAAAGTAACTTATATTTGGCTGCCAAATTCGGCAATTTCTTAAAGTGCCTGTCATTTTATATTTCAACATAGTGGATGAGGCTAAGCAGTGAACTTGGTCGAGACCTTAGTAATTGCTGTGCACATGCTCACTCACATTGGAATCGGTTAATATATAGGAGTGCTGTCGCATGCAAAAAATCAGATTTTTCAAAATGTCACCCACAATAGAAATTGAAACTGCTATATCTGAGCCATTTTTTTAAGGTAAAGACAAACAAAAAATGCTCCTGAATCCTTATATCAAGATCAAATACTTAAGAAAGAAACCTTTTTCAATTTCTAATTTTTTTGCACCTCACTTTAAATATATATATATATTTTAATTTAATGGCCGCCATGTTGAAACAAGATGGCTGATGAATCTGGCCAGCGAACTTGGTCGAGGTGTTGATGTATACTATCCACATGCCTTCTTACATCAAAATAGGCGAATACGTGTGTAATCGCGTGACAAATACAAGATCGTTTCAAAATGTTAGACATGCTAGAAATTCAAAGTGCTATAAATCAACCATTTTTTAAGATATCAACAAAAGAACAAATTTTCAGAAACAAAAACTGCTCCGGAATCTTTGTATCATGGCCAAACGCATAAAAAAAATCTTTTTCATTTTCCAATTTTTTAATACCTCATTTTGAATTTTAAATTTAATTTTTTTTAATGGCAACCCTTTTGAAACAAGATGGCGAATGAAGCTGGCCAACGAACTCGGTCGAGACATTGGTATGTACTATGTACAGACCAAGTTACATCCAAATAGGTTCATAAATACGCCTGTTATCGCGTGACAAAAATCAGGTCGTTTTAAAATGTCAGCCACAAGAGAAATTCAAAATGCTATTACTCAGCCATTTTTTTTTAGATATAGACGAAAGAAAAACTGTTCCGGAATCTTTGTATTAAGGTCAAACACATACAAAAAAAAATCTTTTTCATTTTCCAATTTTTTGGTATCTCATTTAAATTTTTTTATTTTTTAATTTTTTAAATGGCCGCCATTTTGAAACAAGATGGCGGATGAAGCTGGCCAACGAACTCGGTCGAGATATTTGTATGTACTATGTACACACCAAGGTACATCCAAGTCGGTTCATAAATACGCCTGTTATTATGTGAGAAAAATCAGGACGTTTCAAAATGTCAGCCACGCTAGAAATTCAAAATGCTATAACTCAGCCATTTCTTAAGATATAGACGAAACAAAAACTGCTCCCGAATCTTTTTATCAAGGTCAAACACATAAGAAGAAAATATTTTTTCAATTTTCAATTTTTGTACCACATTTCAAATTTAAATTTTTCTTAAAAATTTAAATGGCCGCCATTTTTAAATAAGATGGCGGGTGAAGCTGGCCAACGAATCCGGTCGAGACATTGGTATGTACTATGTATAAACGAAGTTACATCCAAATCGGTTCATAAATACGCCTTTTATCGCGTGACAAAATTCAGGACGTTTCAAAATGTCAGCCACGCTAGAAATTCAAAATGCTATAACTCAGCCATTTTTTAAGATATAGACGAAACAAAAACTGCTCCGGAATCTTTGTATAAAGGTCAAATACATAAGAAAAAAATATTTTTCCATTTTTAATTTTTTGGTACCACATTTCAAGTTTTAATTTTTTTTAAAAATTTTAAATGGCCGCCATTTTGAAACAAAACCCCGGATGAAGTTGGCCAACGAACTCGGTCGAGACATTGGTATGTACTGTGTACACACCGAATTACATCGAAATCGGTTCATAATTACGGGAGTTACAGTGTGACATAGGTCATATATATATATATATATATATATATATCAATTTTGAACGGAGGGTGGTTTCGGGGTCTGGGGGTCATGATCGATGAAAATATACCAAAATTTTTAGCTTTTTTGTAAAGAAAGCTACCTAACACATAACACATTTGAATATACACATTTATTAATTCCTAACAATAGACGGAAACGTACTTCAATTGTTTTGTGAAGCTCTGTATGTTCCTTATAAATTTTTATACACGCCACATACTGAGCTGAAATTTAATTCAGAAATAAATACGCTGAAAATTACTGATATCACACTTCTAAGGCTAACATTAGCTTAAGAATTGCTATCCATGGACGGCCATGTATCCAGTTTTTTGTCATATCCCTATTTATTTATATGCTACAATGTCACTTAGCCGACGGGACATTTAGCAGACAGCAATTAGACGATAGGATGTTTAGCCGACAGCGACTGTTAGCCGACAAGACAGTTAGCCAAATGAGGACAATTATTCGACATGGACATTCATCCGACAGGATATTCATCCGACTTAACTGTAACGTAACTGTAACCTGATCTTAACCTAATTATAACCTAAGCATAAACTAACTGTAGCGTAACTGTAACCTAACCAATACCAAACTGTAACGTAACTATAATCTATCTGTAACCTAAACGTAACCTAAGTGTAAGATAACCGTAACCTAACTGAAACCTAACAGTAACCTAATTGTAGCCTAAATGTAACCTAACTGGGACGTAACCGTAATCTAACTGTAACTAACGTTTACCTAGTTATAACCTAATCGTATGCTAACTGTAATGTAACTGTAACATAACTTTACCATGACCAAGCTGTAACCTAAGCGTAATCTAATTATCCCCTAAACGTAACCTAATTATAACCGAACAGTTACCTAACCATAATCTAAACGTAACCTAAGTGTAACCTAATTATGAAGTAACCGTAACCAAACTAAAACCTAACAGTAACCTAATTGTAGCCTAAATGTAACCTAACTGGGACTTAACCATAATCTAACTGTAAATAACGTTTACCTAGTTATAACCTAATCATATGCTAAATGTTATGTAACTGTAACATAACTTTACCATGACCAAGCTGTAACTTAAGTGTAATCTAATTATCACCTAAACGTAACTTAATTATAACCTAACCGTAATCTAAGAGTAACTAATCGCAATTGTAACCAAACTGCAAATTAACTGTAACCTAGAGGGAGGTGCATAATATGAAAGAGTGATCAAAGGGCTGCCCAGACCAATGATATATCACTTGAGGGATGTCGGAAAAGTCAGAAAAATGCTCCCGGTGATACAAATTGGGGGAGGGGGAACGGGAGGTACATAATATGAAAGAGTGATCAAAGGGCTCCAATGCGATGTATCTCATGAAAGGTGTCGAAAAATGTTAGAAAAGTACCGGCTAATTATACTATCAGCTAAATGTCCTGTCGGTTAATCGCCTTTTCGGCTAAATGTCCTCCCGGCTAATTGCCACGTTCGGCCAGTTGCCTGTCGGTCAATTGTCTGTATTGCTAAAATTATTACTATATGTCCGTTTCGATCAATTGTCCTGTATGCTGTATGTAAATTTCAGCTAATTGTGTTGTCGGCTATATGTACGTATCGGCTAAATGCACGTCTCAGCTAACTGCAATCTTCTAAATGTCTTGAAGGCTATTTGGTTGTCGGCTAAATGTCTGCGACCGGCTACGGGTCAAACATCTATACTAAAAGTAGTTGAGCTTGAAAATGCATAAATCAAATTAAAAAACATCTTTAAGTAATTCATAGTCATTCTCGGTACTACTGATGAAATCTTTTGTGTAGTGTCTATGCAACGGAATAGCAATAATTTCAGCAATACAGACAATTGGCCGACAGACAACTGGCCGAACGTGGCAATTAGCCGGGAGGACATTTAGCCGAAAAGACGATTAGCCGACAGGACATTTAGCTGATAGTATAATATGCCGGTACTTTTCTAACATTTTTCGACAACCCTCATGAGATACATCGCATTGGAGCCCTTTGATTACTCTTTATATTCTATGCAATTCATATACACCACCTATGTGCCTGTGCAAAAATATTAGTTTAACTTAACTTATACCATAACTTATCATAAATCAAACATATCATAATTTAAAACTCACTATCAGCAATCATCCCTAATGTTTCCCTGTAAATGAACAATAAATTCGATGCACACCATATTCTTATCCAAACATCTTGCACCCTTTGTCTCCCCTTCTTCCGAAATTTCGTTTCCTGTTTTGCTCCCCTTACAGTATCAAGGTTTAAAATCTTTAAAATTCCTTAATATTTTCTTTAATTTTCTGTTTTATTTGTTACTTTAAACTAACAATAAATAGTCAGTCATAAATTTCGTTATCAATTTATTTCACCATATTCATTTCATTAAAAGTTCTTGTAAATTGCCTCCATCGAAAATGTCATTTCTCCCTTTTGCTCCCTCATCCACGGTACCCATATTTTAAAATAAAAACCCTTTAAAACTCTTTATTTTTTTTAAATCTTTTCTGCTCAATTTGTCACTTTATTTTAACAATAAACAAACGATCATAAAAATTTCTCCTCCCCCCCAACCCCAACTGAAATTGGTATTTCCTCCTCGCCTCTCTCTCTTACCAAGCATCTGAAATTTAAAGTCCTTAATTTTTTTTCGTTTATTATTTTTTTTAACTTATTTGTAAATATTTTCTAAGGTAAGTAAATAATAAGTCGCCGATAAACTTCCGCCACCCCCACCCCGCAAAAAAAGAACTAATTCTGCTTATTCCTCTTTTTTTTTCCCTCAGATCACAAAATTTTAACCTTAAAAGTCATTGCTTTTTTTAAAACAGTTTGTACTCTATCTGTTAATTTATTGTAATCATAAATAATCATATAACTATACTCCTCCCCCACCAAAATTGACGCTTGCTCTGACTCTACCCTTACCAAGAACACAAAATTTAGTCTTAGTAAATAAGTCATCAAATAAACCCCCCCCCCCTTTTTTTTCGTTCCCTTATTTAAGTTTAAAATCTTTGAAAGTCTTTTTTTAATACATTTTCAGCTTTATCTGTTTCATATTGAACAATAAATAATCGATTATATAATTTCTTCCACCCCCATATAATATTGACGTTTTCTTTTCTCCCCCCATTATTTCCATGCTCATAAAATTTAAAGTCTCTAAAACTCCTAATTTCAATGTTTTTGCCCTATTTGTAAATCTTTAATGAGTTACATAATCGGTCATCTATTAAATCCCCCCCCCCCCCAAAAAAAAAAAAAAATCTGTTTCTTGATTTGTCTTACCCTCAACTCATGAAGCTAAAAAATCTAATTTACAGTCTTTAAAACTTTTTAATTTTTACTTTTTTTTCGTCCTAATTATAAATCTTTATTATCTATAATATTAACCAAATCATTTCAACTATGTACGAAAGTGTTAACAATAAAGCGATAGGTGTACATTTAATTGTACATAAAAAACCTTTTAACTGTATTTTTCAAAGGAAAATGTCTTTAGAGAGATATTTGTAAGGAAAATATTGTGGTTTCTCGTCAACGTTCAAGTAAATTCTCAAAACCTTTCGAAATCATTTTATTCCGACTAGCTCAGAAAGAACCATCAAACGTAGATACCAAAGGTGCCTCAGTAATCGACTGAACCGAGTATGTCCATAAAGAAAAAAGAAAAATCATGCGTCTACGTCGATACATTCCAACACTTACAGAACACTGTAACAAAACTTCGCCGTTTAATAAAGTAAAGAAGATATCTAACTAAACATTTGTAATACCTATGACACGTTTGAAAAGCAGATTTCAACAATTGCACCCAAAACCTGGATGGTACTCCAATTCTTTTGTGCAGCTCATATGAGGCAGTGTATATGATATATTTGTACTGCATATATTTGTACAGATTCTACATACTATGTTAAAATTTAGTTTTGTAAGAAAATACATAAAACAGTTGAAAATTCACCCTCGGCAATTTCTACTAATAGACGGAAACATACTTGAATTCTTTTGTGCATTTCTGTATATAGAATACAGATTTTTATACACGTCAAACAGTATTAAGCTGAAATCTAATTCAGGCAAAATCATGCTCAAAATTACTGAAATCACACTTGCAGGAATTATTTTCTATCGGCGGCCCATGTATCCAGTTTTTGGAATATCCCTGTATAGGATTTTATTTGTATGATACAAACATCTCTAAGCATATTAAATGTAGTTGAGCTTGACCATTTATAACTAAAAAAAACCTAACATCTTTAAGAAATTCATACTCATTCTCAGCAATGGTTACGAATTCTTTTGTGTGGTCCTGTATAGGGTTTGTAAAATATGTGCACACCACGTAGTGCGCAAAAATTTAGTTAAACTTAAAAACACATTCTGTAATTGAAAATGTACTTTCAGCATTAATTTTTAATAGCTATATCGGATACAGTATTGTATCAAAATATTTTATGTTTCCCTGTAAATGAACGCTAAATGAAATGCAGACCATATTCGAATGTAATCATCTTGTAGTAAATCAAAGTAATGTGTATCTATTTCGTCATGTTTGAAATAGTGTAACGTGATCAAAATACGCTACAAACAGTTTTTCTCGTAGACCATATTGAACCAAGTTCTTTTGTCTGACCCCGTAAATAATTGTTAAATGCTCATGTTGTACAGAAAGTAGGCTAAGGACACCTCAGAAATTCATATCAATTTCATTATCTTTGTGACAGAGTAATATCAATCAAATACGCCGCAAACGATATTTCTTCACATAACGGAATACTTTTGAGTCCCCTATACTCGTACTTTAAGCATTACACATAACATAGTCTATAGTAACAATTTTAAAGTGTGTCTCAATGTACATAAATTTAACTGTGTTTAACATTGTGTAACACTATTAAAATACATCCTAAATAATCCCCCCCCCCCCACATAGACCATAATGTATCGAATACTTTTGAGTGCATCTGTAAATGAACCATGAATGGTGCACCGAACATACCATGATGATTTTCAATATCGTATATCAATTACATGGCAATCCGACTATATTTACGCTAGTTAGAGCACGGATAGACAGACAGACGGACGGACAAACCCAATTCATAAACACTTTTCAACTTTCTTGGAAAGTGTTTAAAATGAATAAATGTAAATGAAAATAAAAGTATTTTATTGTTATTTAGATTACGAACCGCTACAAAAAACATTCTTAACTGTCTGCATCATTTAAAAAATATTTAGTGTACAGAAATCTCTCCACCCCCCCCCCCACACACACACACACACACCTGAATTTACTCCTATGCACTTAAAATTTCAAATTGTGAAAACTCCTTTATGTTTTATAACTTACTTGTAAAAATAAAATATAATCTAAATTTTCTTCCGCCTGAAACCTTTCTGCTAACATCACACAAAGTTTTGAATATTTGGAAAACTTTATTTTTTCTGTCATATATTTTAGTGCTAACAACAATAAATTATGTACTATACCTATAAATGACTACGCTGGGATTTAGATGTATAGCCCCCCCCCCCCTTCTCCTCAAAATTAATATTTCCCGTTCTCCCCTCCACCCGTCTACAGTACAAAATATACAGTTTATTTGGTTAACCTTTTCTCTCCTAATTTTATGAACATCTTATTTTTAACCTTCAATGTTGTTTAGCTTTTATATATCTCCTGATAAATTTCATGTTCTAAAAAGAATCCCCACAAAAGATAGTTATTTTAGAATATTTGTATCTGGTATTTCCCCCCTCATTCAATATCTCCCCCCTTGATTTTAAATGTAATTTCGTTATGTGAAATAAAATAGTTTTTATACTGCGCTAATTTCAATTTTATGTTTGTAAAAGCTGTAAAATGAACTTGATGATTAAAAAAAAGAAATATATCTGAATAAAATAATCATTTATTTTCTGAAAGTCAAATCGCTTTAATTTTTGCACCCTTATTATAAACAGATTAAAATTCTTTTTACGGCTTTCAGCGTTATCCAGATTCTCCACAAAACATACGGCTTTGATCTACGCTGGACAGTTGAAAAAAGAAATCTCTTAGACCACCTGAAACCTATTGGAAATGATCCAAGAATATTCTATTTGCTGATTGGAAGAGCTCGCTTGTCAATCATTTGAATTTAGACCATCCTTTCAATTCAGCTAAAATGCCAGCGGCCATCTTGATTTCTTTTTGTCCGTGACTGCAGTGGGGTCTTAAGCACCATTCAAGCAGTCAATGAAGCCTGCTAGATTACAGGAGAGCAGGAGCTTCAAAATATCTAGTCACTTCTATCACAAACCGCCCCTTAAAACATCATTTTACCTTTTTTTAAGCATAATTTTAAAACTACTTGGAAGAAAAATGTGAAATTTTGGATTTCCATAACGCAGGACTTAATAAATCTAAATCCAAAAAAAAAAAAAAAAAAAAAAAAAAAAACTGTTGGTTGCAATTCATAATTTTTTCGAATATTATTTTCATAATTTATAATTCCCATCATAAATTATAAAAATTGCAAATTCAACGCATTTATGTTTGGGTATTTAGTATTATTGCTGCACAAAAAAATAGCACATTAGGAGCATAATTTCAGGAGATTCTGAAAAATTTGTTATTGTAATTTAACGTTACAAGAACTAAATTTTGAATGTTTATAATTCAAAAACGTATCATTCAAATGACTTGAGGCATAGTTGGAACCGAAGATTTGAAATATCTCGTTAAAATGGGGTATTGCCATTGAAAAAAAATGAAGTTTGGATTAGTTTTAATATGTAGATAGCCTACTAAGCAAATTTTATATACATCGTTTAAAAGTAGACTTTATTTCCAATCGTTCGGTATCAGTAGCTTTCATCTAGAACAATTTGTTGAGGAGTTAGTAGGGAGTGTTTACTTTTTTTTCCACGACTGTACATCCTGTACTGGCTTTCCACATTGTTTATATGATTTTATAGTTTTTTCTTCCAAGTTTTTGAGGCTCTAACAAGCGCATCTAACACCAACTACTGTTTTTCTTCATGGTTTATGCCGCTTTAAGCTCTTTGGGCTGGGTTCTGAACGTGTGGCAGCTTCAAATACGGGCGAAGATTTTTCCAGTATACTTTCAATTCCCGATTTGGTCAATATTGGTCACCTAATTCCCGCAAAAAGATTGTCTGTTTTATGGCTAACCGTATCATTACCGGTAGTATGTATAATGTAAGCACGAAGTGCTGCTATATCCATAATATTGAAAAATTAATTCCAGAGCACATGTGGTTTTACGCCTATCTGTTGTATATCGCCCAATAATTTATCCATTATATCCACTCCATATATCTTTTCTTTATAAAACTGAATCATTTCAGATTTTTCTTTCGGTCCCGTGATGTTTTTATCATGATGCATAGTAAACATTAGAATGGTAGCTTTGTTCTTTTTTAGAACATACTAACAAATCGTCAAATATTTACGTCATCCTGAAATCCAAATTTTGTGAAACAATTTGCGAGATTTACATGGCCTCATTTCTTGGAGAATAGAATGTTTGATTATTTCGAAAATGTCAACCATTGTGAGTTTCCAGTATTATAAATGCTTGGACAAAGAAAGAAAAGAAAAAAGTTATCTATGTTGATGTTTTGTCCAGAATCCTTGAATGGTGCTGCTAAATCTTCCACTACTCTTTCACCTTGGTTTATTTTACGGTCTGCACCTATTTTTTTCGGTGCATAGTTGGCTGTTGAATGGATTATTATTTTATTTATTCACATACCCATTTTATTTTGATTCCATATATAGCCGTTTAGACGGACAATATTGTGTGAATCTTGTTCTTCCTCGATACGGAAATAACTGATCGCCAACCGTAAGATTTCCCTCGTTTTGTATTTTTTCAAAATTTTATGATTTAGCATAGTCTATAAATCACGACCAGCTTTATGATTTTGAAGAAGCTTCACTCTCTTTCTGTTTATCAAACCGAATAAATTTAAGAATATTCTAGAATAGGTTTACATTCATACTTGCTCGATAAAAAGGATATGAGTTTGTTTTCCACATTTCTAAAGTGTGATCTTTGAATTTTTGACACCTGAAGTAATCAATACTCCTAAAACTGCGTCAAACTCCTTTTTTCCAAAGGAGAGGTAGCTATATTTTATGAAATAGGTGTGTTTTATGGCTCGAGTACGTCTAAATTACAGCGGGTATCCGGGTACTCCGGTCATTGGAGACAAGGACAAATTTTGGTCATTGACATAAGGGTTAATACGATTTGTTAAGATTTGCGAAAACTTTCACTATATAAAGAGTGAAGTGGAAATTTATGTATCTGTAAAGCCCTATCCCAGGTGCATAAGTAATTTCACTGGTAACAGATGTAGCAATTATGAATATTTGCAATGTCATTGAGATAAAACGGGCATGATATATGAACAGTATCCATCGATTGAAGTGGTAAGTTGGAGAAAGTACTGAACATTTATACACTTTTTATATTTCTTAAATGTCGAATCGCTTAAGCAAAAACAGTTGCCAATTTTCCAAATGTTTTCTGACATGTTTATTGTATAAAACAGTTGTGAAGAAAATTAGAATCAGCTAGATCCTACCTAGTAGAAACTTGTACCAATAATTATATAGTCTAGTATGATCTAATCTGAGATAATATCAATAATATAGCTGTCTGAGCGAAGCGAAGGCTAATTAATACACAGCGCAATATTATTTCCCGGGCAAATACAGCTGTGATGGATATTAAAGCCATGGCCAACTAAAAGAATGTCTAATAAAAATCTTTCGTCAAGCATAGCTCAAAAACTATTTGTCGGATTTTGTTTCAGATTGCATCAAAAGGTACCTATGAGGGTAACCTACTGAATGCACCTACTATGAAAAATAACTTCCAAACCGTTTAAAAATTATATTAAAAAACTGAAAAAAGCACAATTTATCTACATACGTCACGGAAATTTAGTGTACGTCATTTTCACTGGCAGGATGTTTTCGTAGAAAATCGGATTGCAGCACATAGAGCAAAAAAAATATGCACGCACTAATATTAAAGTATAATAAAACCTATTTAAACAGGAAAATAAATATGGATTTTTTTCTATTTAAAAGAAAAATGCCAAAATATCTTAGTCTATGCCTCTATACTAATATTATAAAGAAGTAAAGTTTGTTTGTTTGTTTGTTTGTACGAGGTAATCTCAGGAAATACCAAACTGATTTAAAAAATAATGGTGTCAAAATGATGGTGACAACGCTTACTCCGAGATAGCCTATATTTTATGTCGGTGCTACTACCCCAAAGGAGATGCAGTAGCAAAAAACTTTCTAAAAATGCCATTTTTGTGTTACGGAAGGGCCTAAAAATATGAAATTTGGAAAATTAGTTACTTATAAGATATAAATGATGTCTAAGAACATTTTCTAAATAATTCGAAATTTAAAAGGGGTGAAAATGCACAAAAAAGCGTTCTAAAAACGTTCTAAATGGTGGTTTCTACGTAATCTCAGGAAATACCAAACCGATTTAAGGGGTCAGGTACCTTTGATCGATGAAAATACAAGCAAAATGTGCGCACGGCATTGATCACAATATCTTGAAATATATTCGTTTTAGGAACTTCAAATTTTTAACACATATTTAAATAACCTTCCCTTAACTCTTACAGGTCACAGAATAATTTTATGTCTTCATCATAAAATAAAATTAAGGAATTATAAAAGGTCTTTTTTTCTCGTACAGGGTCTTGCGCGCAGCATAACATGCATGTGAAATATCATAATGACCTGAAATCGCTTTATATACAGAGCAAAATAGATTATAATTAAAATGACGAACCCTAGTTACTTTAAATTCTGTCTTTGTTTAAAAAATACATAAATATATGAATAATAACAAAATGTAGCACTTTTTTTGTATATAGTTATTCATAATTTGAAAAATTCTCACTCAAAAACAATATTACTTCGTCATTTTAAGCATTTGTATGTTATGTAACTGCTGCTAAATTTTTATCAAATTCTAGCCAGCCGCTTTGGAGCAATCATGCGCGCAATTGAAAAAATAGTATTTTGAGAAAATCCAATTTAAAGATAAAATTTCATTTTAAAACTTATTGTATAAAATATCTTTAATTATTTAAGCATTTACATATTTATTTACTTACTTAATTATATAAAAACATAAATTTAATAAGTTATATTATAAAAATATAGTAAATAGTGTGCTCTAAAACATGAAAAATGAACGTAGGTATACAAATAATTTTTTTTTGATACAACATTTTTGTATATAATTATTCATAATAATAAAAAAAAAAACGTTTACATAAAAGTTATAATAGTTCGCCAATTTCAACATTTGCTTGTTATGTAAGAGTTGTTAACTTTTTATAAAATTTTAACCAACCATTTCGGAGAAATCATGTGCGTAATAGAATCGTAAACATAGAAACGAAAATACAGTTTTTGTCATATCAATTTTTGTAAATAATTAGTCATAACTTAAAAAATCCTTACATAAAAGAGATAATACCTCGTCAATTTCAACATTTACATGTTATGTAAAACATGTTAATTTTTTATTAAATTTTAGCCATGCATTTCGGAGAAAACATGCGCACAATAGAATCGGAAACGTAGAAACGAAAATTAAATTTTTTGTTACGCCATTTTTCTAAATAATTAATCATAATTTAAAAAATCCTTACATAAAAGTGATAATACTTCATAAATTTCAAGATTTACATGTTATGTAAGACATATTAATTTTTTTTATAAAATTTTAGCTAACCATTGCGGATAAATCATGCGCCCAACAGAATCTTAAACGTAGAAACGAAAATATAGTTTTTGTCATATCATTTTTTGTAAATAATTTCTCATAATTAAAAAAATCCATACATAAATGTTATAATACTTCATCAATTTCAAGATTTACATGTTATGTAAGACATGTTAATTTTTTATAAAATTTTAGCCATCCATTTCGGAGAAATCATGCGCACAACAGAATCGTAAACGTAGAAACGAAAATTCCGTTTTTGTCATATAAATTTTTGTAAATAATTACTCATAACTTAGAAAATTCTTACATAAAAGTGATAATACTTCCTCAATTTGAAGATTTACATGTTATGTAAGACATTATTTTTTTTATAAAATTTTAACCAACTGTATTGGAGAAATCGCATGCACAGTTGGAAAAAAAATATTTTTGTGAAAATTCAATTGAAAGATAAAATTAACTTTTAAA
Organism: Maratus speciosus; assembly: GCA_963932465.1. NCBI lineage: Eukaryota > Metazoa > Arthropoda > Arachnida > Araneae > Salticidae > Maratus > Maratus speciosus. Next base: position 273,874,546 of record OZ010788.1, read on the forward strand.
ACTTATTGTGGAAAATATTTTTAAATATTTCAAGCATTTATATAATTATTTACTTTTCTAATTATTTATACACATGAATTAAAAAATATTATAAAAAATAATAAATATTGTCCACTAAAACATGAAAAATATATGTAGAAATAAAAATAAAATTTACCGTTACAACAGATAGTACTGCAGCATCTGTTTACATTGATACTCAAGTTGATAAAAAACTAATTGCAGATTGTGGAAATTGCTTTACACATAATAATTAATAAAAAATTAACAGATAATTTTTTTAATTGTACGGGTATTTGTCTCACTTTTTTCCATCATATAGTCGATAAATTAGAAGACTGCTAAAACAAAAGTTATCATACTTTGAAAGCTATCATCTTATAAGGTAACAGATAGCGAAAAACATTGCATAATATTTAGAGGATTTTAAAAACCGTACACATTCAAAATGCACCTGCACTGTTCATTTCGCCTTCCACCAAGAGAAATTTTTCATTTTGAATATTTTGTTTCATTCTTTTACTTTTTCTTGCTTCTTTTGTATTTTGGAGAAAGCGTAAGTTACAAGTAGAAATTCTTTGGTGGTCCAACTCGTTCAAACATCCTCGTACATGTGCACCAACTGTCAAGCCGAATTCTTGCATTACATTAACTTTTCCTTGTTTTCGGTCGTTAAACAAAACCACTGCTTCATTTGTTGCAATTTCCACAATCCTCCTACCAGCTCCTTGTGTTTTTGGACATAATGTCCATATTAAAGAGTTTATTGACTCATTGTTGGTTTGGGTCTTACCTCCCAGGCATCTAAAGAGAAGTTTTTGTTGAGACAAATCCTTAAAAATTGGTTTCAAAACATCCATAACACTTGTGGGTACTGTGTTCTTGTGTATAAAATTATTTTTCAGCACCACAAGCAGTTGCTTTGTTATATTTAAACCAAGACTCACTTCCGGTAGGACAAAAAGAATGTAGAGGGTCGGCATGTGTTGAGCGGGTATGAAAATACACAGCCCACACAGCTTTGTGCATTTCAAGTAGGTTGTTTTTATGCTGTCGAATGGCATTTCCATAATAATCTGTTAGATTACCAATGATTTTGTCGCTAAGTCTACCTTTTCCTCCAATCGGTTTACCCTCGCTACATTTTACCTCGTTTTGTTTAAGTTTTCGTAGACGTGTTCCCATTCTCATTTGAATGTGGCCCACACATTCAATTTTTGTCACATTTACATCTGATCTATATGGATTGGCCTTTGTTATGGCTTGAACAGTTTTCGCATCACCATCGCCTATATATCCAGTGCATTTTGCACTTCTGGTGGATTGCGAGAGTTCAAATATTCGAACCAGGCCGGTTAGTTCCATTTTTCCGGCAGATCCATGGTGATTGCTGAGTCATTCTGTTTCATGATTTTCTTTCCATGAGTTATATTCATGTGTCCCTTTTTTCAATTTCCATACATCACATGATTTGCAATAGTAGGAAAGAACTTCGGTGTCAACGACTTTTCCAGTTTTGTCACCAATAACCGTGCATATACCAATACGTTATGTGTGACGCCTCGTTTTCAATGTGCCGTTACCACTTATATTCTTACACGAAGAACCAGTCAGGGCAACTTCTTCACATGCTGAAGAATTCATCGACTTTTCTGCGACTGCTGCGGAACATTTCTGTAGCTGCTTTATTTCTGCATTATAAGCCTTCTTGGAAACTGGTTGAGGCAGATACATAATCCCACAAAATAGCTTCATAGCTGCATACCCCAATCCAATTGATCTAATGGCATAAATATATCTATAGTTTATTTCAGATATCTTTTTATTTGTTCCAATCTTCTTAGAATTTTTAAATCTAATCACTTCGGCACAATTTTCACATAAAACTGAAATTTTCGACGATAAGCCACATTCAATTTCTTCTTTTAGTGTTATTTCACCACCACAAGCTTTTCAGGATAAAAACTTTTCCAGAATAGAAAACATGTGACTGACATCCAATATTCTATATCCTTGAAAGTCAGACTTGTATTCAAAATCTTTATTCACAGAAAGTTATCTCTGTGAAGCACTGTTATTCAATGAATCATTTTCACTGTTATTCAATGTATCATTTTCACTTTTAGTCTGTTTTCTGGTATGCACATTGCCAGTAAATTTCCTTTTCTTCGGCCGTGTTCCAGACGCTCTTTTAGGCGTTATTTCGCTTTCACCTCCACTCATTATACTTGAAGATGATAAACGAAAAAAATAATTAAATTACAAGCTACAAAATAACTTAGATGGAAAAATATATCACTATCAAAAATCAAAAATCGAAGAGTAAAACAACGTGATTTGATCTATTCAAAAGATAAATAGTTTGAAAACTGAGGTTGAAGTATAAGTTACTAATTTCTTCATGCTTTCCTTAAGCGGAAATGAAAAATAAAGTCCACAAAGTAAAGAAAATTCGGAGTAGAAATCCTTGAATCTTATCAACTATAGCCGGGCCAACTGAGTGAAAAACGTAAACAAACCGTCTGGATCTTTAAATGATGATGTTTCATGAAAAGGGGTCTTACTATTTTCCCCATAACTTCGTTTCTAATGTGAATTTTTTTATGGGGTTTGTTTTAATATGCATCTAAAGGATTATACTTTCATATAAAGTAACAAAAAGAAATCGAAATTTTGACCATTTGAAAGGTACCTGACCCCTTAAAAAATAATATTGTCAAAATGATGGTGCCAACACTTGCTCCAAGATAGGCAATATTTTATGACGGTGTCACTACCACAAAGGGGGTGCAGGAGCAAAATGTTCTAATAAATGCGATTTTTGTGTTACTGAAGGTTCTAGAAATATGAAATTGGAATATTACTTATTTATTAGATATAAAAAATTTCTAAGAACACTTCTTAAAAAATTCGAAATTTAAAAGAGGTGATAATGCTCGAAGAGTGTTCTAAAAAATGTTCTAAATCACTTTGAAAAGTAATGGTTGTAAATTGATAGTGACAGCACTTGCTCTAACATAGGCTCTTTTTAATGTTTGTATCACTACCACCTGGGACTTGCAGGAGCAAAAAACGTTCTAAATTGCAGTTTTTGTGTTATGGAAGGGCCTAGAATCATGAAATTTGAAATGGTAGTTATTTATAAGATATCAATGATCTCTAAGAGCATTTCATAAAAAATTTTTAAAATTGCGTATCCTGAGATATTGTTTGGGATCGAAATTTGAAGTTTTGTGCGGTTGTTACTTCTAAGATGTAAGTACTCGCTATAAACTCTTTCTACAAGGTTCGACATTTTAAAGGTAGAAATAAACAAGAAAAGTTCTAGAAAGTTTCTAAATCACGATTTATTTGGAATTGTTAGAGAAAGAATTTTTTTAATTTCACATGGCTATTACTTTTAAGTCGTTAATGCCGGTCAGTTAAAAATAAAATAAATAAAAGGTGCACCATAAGAAAAGATCTAATCTGCAATTTCTGTGATACTATTGGATCTAGAAACTTAAAATTTGGCATGGTAGTAACTTATAAGATCTAAATGCTCGTTATAGAAAAAATTCAAACTACAATGAAATTCAAAACTAGGAATTCTAAAAAAATCGAAATTAAGAAGACTAAATAAAGCGGTCAAAGTTCCAAAGATGATCTAAATAACGAAGTACATCGAATTACTAGGAATATAAAGATAAAAATTTGCAGAATGTTGCTTTTAAGACGCAAATACTCGCAATAGAACAATTTCTAAAAATTTCGCTATGTAACATGATGCAGGAACGAAAAACTTTCGATTTTTTTTCTTTTGTGCTACTGCTGACCTAAAAACCTTTTGTCGGGTTGAAATTCTTGGGCGGGATACTTTTAAGATGTAAATGCTCTCCAAGAATGGCTTCTAAAACATACAAAATTTAAAAAGATGAAATGAACGGAAAACGTTCTAAACTAGTAAATCTTCAGATCAGGAGCCTCAACGTCAGATGTTAAAGTGATTGCTTTTTAAACTCACATTGCACAATATTCAACTTCCTACAATCCGCATTTAACTTATTTTTTAATAATTTATATATTTTGCAACTTATAAAATTCTTGAAAGGTTTCGAAAATTAGAAGGATTAAATAATACACGGTGTGACAATGATGTTCTGAAATTCTGACGAATTACTTATTCTAGTAATTTTTTAGTTTAAAAAATACATTTCTTCAGGGGGGCTCTGCCCCACTGATCCCCCCGTAGTCTTATTAAATTTAAATTCATAATTTCCTAAAAATGGGCGAATGGTTATAGTGTATCTTGGATTTCGTTTTATACTTGAATTTTCTTAGGATAAGCAACAGGATTAACGATTTTATGTTGCCGTAATATGCAAATAGCAATATTTCTAAAATAGGTAGATGTAATATCTAGTCTAAATAGATGCTATAAAATTGCGCAAGAAAATCACTTACTGACATTAAACCAAAGTTATAACATGCTAAAAGTGGATAAAAAGTACATTTAAAGGCATATAAATACCCTGTAAGTAATAAACTGATTTCCATGTTTTGCATGCACAATCGGCGACTTTTTAAAGATAAATACTGATTTAAAAAAAAAAAAAAACTGTTTCCGTAGAACTTTTAAATATAAATTTGGTAAAACAAAAATGACGTGACTTAAAGAATAATGAATTCATGTGCTCTAATAAAAAGGGTCATCTGTGAACGTGCATTATTTTATTCTATTGTTTTTAATTTTGCAAAGTATTTCTTCTCATATTCTCATATCTGTTTATTAAAAAATATGTTTATGCCTTTTAAATGTACTTCTTTTCACATTTAGCATGTTAAAACTTCAGTTTAAAAACATCGTAACCTACTCGAAAGCAATAACATACAAAAATCACCAAGAATAGTCATATTTGGAGGCTTTTAAATCTACTGGATATTCATTCATCATCGTATTCACTGCTATTTGCCTAAATCGCATCAATTTGTCGCTATAAAAAAAATTTATTTGTGATAGTCTTTTAATAGTATCTACATTAAATTAAAAAATGTAACGTTACTAACACTGTTAATGTTTGACGCAAAGCTATATTGCACACTAAATTATTAAAAATTAACTAATTTTTTATTTCCCTCAGCGATACTTTCTGCTTAATTTTTCATAATTGAGATTATTTAAGTGATTTTTGTTTATAGGCTATAAAAATGCAGTTGCTAATGGTAACTGACAAAAGAAAAAAATATGAAATACGCGTCATGTCAAATAAGTAAAATGATAGAACAAAATAATTTATATTATTGTAAAACATGTGTAAAGTTCCGCCAAAATTCCTACACCTAATTAAAAAAATTCGACAAATATATTAACAAAATATTAAAATAATATAAATAATTTTAAAGCCTTATTTGTTAGTTTCAGCATCCATAATTTACCATTTAAATACATTAATAAGATGCGCCATTTTCTTTCAACAAATAAAAATTTTAAAATCGTCTGAACTGCCATAGAAAAGCATTATTGCGCAAAATAAAGTGCTCCATATTTTCCGAACGAATGAACCAAATTTAACCAAGAACTATACAGCTAAATCCGGGGACCTCACAAACATGCCTTCTTAATTTCAAGCTAATCGGATGCTTTTTACGGCTGTTATGGTGGCTGTTATGGCGGGACAAACAGACTAGCTAACTAACTAACAAACAGACAAAAACCAAAATTTTCGGGTCTCCACAGTAAGCCTTCACTGACATTTCGGCAATTACCATTCATTTGTATAGATCTCCACGGAAGGCACTCCCCCCCTTAGGGCCTATATCCCACGTGCTGATAATTGGCCGACATAAATACAACAACCAACTATTCATTTGTATTGTTAGGTAGAGAAATTTTAAATATTTAATAAAACTACATCCCGCCCCCTAAAAAAATACATGCAACTTTTAAATCCAACAAAACGGATAGCTACTCATCTATCATTGAATAAGTTGTGTTAACATTGAATAAATGTCGATATGAAGCAGCGAATAGATTGCACGAAAGTACTTGTCAAAATGTTACTTCTCTGGGCAAAAGTGTCTGTTTAAATTTGATATGCAATTTTTCTTCAGCTTCACTAATCTAGAGATTAAATCATAAGGTCATTTTCTCAATTGTCATTAGACGATTTTTTATACAGTAACTTATACGGGTATATTTTTTTAATCGGTTTAATATTGAGGTATTTGAGCTTGCATGATTTGTTGGAAAAATATGTACGGATTTGTAAATTACTCGAAATGACATTTTTACAGCTCAAAAGTTATGCAGACGAGATATTCCAGATCTCGTGTCATAACTTACGCTGCAATCAATACCGATTTGTTTGTGTGGAGGCGCAAGAGGCACACCTCGAAAGGAATAAGGGTACCAATCCTGTTATGTAACTTACGTATTTTTTTTTCTGACAAAGGTACAATATTTTTCAGATAGGCCACGTATTGTGAGTTAAATATAGCATCCAATTTTCTATTCTTGCCACGAGTTATTATTAAATCTACGTCCTCACTAACATCGCTCAGACTAATCCTTCTGAGGGAAGTCCTAGTATAAAATATAATGAGATAATAATTAGCATAGCACAAAATGGCTTAGTTATTGCTTTACTGCCTGAGAATATTTAAAGCAATATAAGTATTACTGTTAATTATAAATATTACAGGTTAACACACTGCTTTGAGAATTATGAAGAGTCGCGCAGTGTCTAGATTGGGTGTGATACCCGATTCGTATGTGTATTTTTTTAAGCATTTATACAAACAGTTTAGGGGTTATCTTTATGTGACTGTAAAGATGGATTACTTTTTTGAATAATTTATAAAAAAAATATACTTGAAGTACTCTTTACTGTACGTTTAATTAAAGATATACAAAATATATTTTAAAATCTAAACAAAATACTACTACGTTTATAAAAAATGACATTAAACTTGCTATAAATTTGATTTAAACAATAAATAAATGACAGAGTTTTTTTTTTATAGTTGGTAATATGGGCTAATCACAGAGTTCCAAAATAATCGCAATTTTCAAAAAACACATGAGATTTCGACATTTCCTATCTCCTGCTGCGGCAGTCAGACACACACAAACACACCCACACAAACAGAATACAATATAATACTCGAATAATAAAACTTTACGTCATGTGCAGTTACTTAAAAGTACACTGTTAAAAAGAAAGAAAAATCCGTTAAAATACGGAAATTGTACTGACAATGGAGACGCCGGTGCTATTTCCGTATTTTAACGCAATTTTTCCCCGTAAAGTTTGTGAAAAAACGGAATTTTTTCTGGAATTTACGGAAAAATATTCCTTTAAAATATGGATTCCTTTATAGTACTGGCGTCTCGATTGCCGATACAATTTCCGTATTTTAACGGAATTTTGTTTTACAATGTATGAAGTAAAACCAGAAGCCAATAGCTTGTATGATGCTTGTAAAAATATGCCGTTCAGCCAGGTTAAGGGCTAATTCGCAGAAAAGGTGGCCGCGCGCCCGTAGAAGCTCTCTTTACCTTTTCAAAACGACCCCGGAACGCTATTGGCAGACCGGATCACCGAACCGGATACTTGTTAGCTTGTTTTTAAATCTTTTTGAAATGTACATTGAAAAGATGTTCAAGTATGTGTTTAAAAATTCAAAATTTTCTGTAGAATACGATGTTTTTTTTTATTATGAAAAATATGTGTTACAATCTAATGCAATGTGTATTTCAGTTGTAATATGTTCATAATTTCAATTGCTAACGATTTTTGTATAGGAGACATCAAGTACTGTGCGTGATTTGACTCAAAATAATCAAACGGTATAGCTGAAGAGTATCGGTCTGTTTATTAATAGTACATCATAAAAGAAATAACTTATAGTACGAAAGTAATACCATTCATAATCAAAGTTTTAAAAACCGAAATGAGAACACTTTTCAACAAGGTGGTTTGCTTACTTTATTCTCCATGCTGTTTGTTGTCTTCGGGAATTCGGAAAACATTTATTTTTTGCAAGGAAATTTTCGACACGAATCCATATATATATATATTTTTCTTTCGTTCAATTATATTGTGTTTTATTAACAAAAAACATGATTTTCTACTACTTTATTTTGAAATACACATTAAATACTACTAAAAACGGTTTATATGACTCTGTAAGTATTGAAAGTTGGTTTTTAAAATGAAATGAAAATTTTCCCGTAATTTTAATAGTTAATGGTATAACCGTTTTTTTATGTAATTGCTTATCTCGTAAAAATAAAGGTATATTGCTTCTTAATAATTAAAAAATACCTGATAACCAGTGGTGAAAATTGAAAAAAAATTATTCAAATGACTTTCGACCATAAGATTGTAATATGATCAATGCTGTATGGAAAGCATTCTTAGAATACGAATGGTCATCAATGTAAACGTGATGCTTTCATAAAGTAATTCCGTGTGTGTAAATCACACATAGACCTATCCAGATACTCTAATTTTCAAGTATCGATTGTGGCTGCAGAATCGTTAGATTTTAAAAAGAAGACACACAGTGGCGGTCGAAAGTTTCCGGCCAGCATAAAATTTTTGGTTAATTTGTAAGTATACCCATATGAAGAGGAAACTCAAAGTGATACTTATACATTTTATTGACATAACAGTTAAGAACTTATTTATGGAATAAAAAATAAATATTAATAAAGTTAATTGGCAAAATTAATTGCAAAAGAAAACGCATGTTCTCTAATGTTTCCGGCCACCTTAGTAAGTTTGGGAAAAAATGGTGTTATAACAGAAAATAAGTGATCAACAGCATTTACAGTTATTATATTTTGTATTCATCCATTTAGCAATAAGTACTGCAGCGCAGCAACGTGGCATCGATTCAATGAACGGTTGTAGATCGCCAAAGTTAAGTTTTTTCACGGTTCTTGCAATTTTTGTAAAAATGCTGCTGAATTGGAATATTTATAATTCCACACACGCTTTCAAGTTAGTTTCAAAGTTTTTCTATTGGATTAAGATCGGATGATTAGGTTGTCCATTTCAAAAGCGGATTTTTTAATACGAAAGCCACTGCTTGATGAGCTTGCATTTATGTTTTTGGTCGTTATCATGATGAAACAAATAGTTGCGACCACACTTTTTTCTCCAATAAGATATCCTTATGCATTGGACTATTCATCTTGCCGCGAATTTCAAATAACGGACAGGCACATTTTCCAGAAAATACTCCCCACAGCATAACGTGTCCGCCTCTATTCTTCATGGTAGGAATAACATATCTCGAATCTCATCTTTTGTTTTTAGGTCATCGGTTGTAGTGTCTGCTATCACTTCCAAAAAGATTGAATGTCCATTCATCGGAAAATAGCACTTTTTTCCAGTTTTCACTTGACTAGCCTTAGTATTCCTTGATAAGCGCCAGTCGGGCCCTCGGATATTTTTTACTTATGAAAGGTTTTTTAACACCGACTGTTCCATAAATTCCTACGTCATGTAAGCGTCTTGACACGGTAGATAGACTTATTAAAGCAATATTTTAACACCGTAAATCGCGGGTAATTGCAGTGGCATTTTTATGCGGGTCATCAACTGCTATTCTCCTGATAATTCAGTCCAAAAGAAAAGTCGTTTTCCGGGTTCCTCGGAATCGTGGCAAGTTTTTTAAATATCGTTCACAGCAAATTTTCCGATCGACAACTTTTCCGCAATATCACGAGACGATTTTCCCTTTAGCGACAAACAAATCACTTGTTTAGGAACAATAAATTGTTCAACTTTTCATTTTTGAATTTTAAAAACGTTGTCCACGTTGATTAATTAAAAAACACGGCCAAAAAACATTCTACCGATAGCAAAAACTAATGGATGACGAGTGGCCGGAAACTTTTGCCCACGCGAATTTCAAATCCCCCCCCCCCCCACCCCTTTGCATCAAGTATCTTCAGTATTCAATCAAAATGATCACGTGGTCAGAGGTAATTTGCTTATTCTAACTTTTGGAGCAATTGTGCTTCTTCTTCGCTGAAACGGTCTGTCAAAAAAATAAAAGAAACTAACTGGCCGGAAACTTTGACCCCCACTGTATGTATGAGAATGAATAATTTATCGCGTGGTTCTTCTGATATATATTTAAGAACGAGAAAACGTTCATCGGTGTTGAGCAGTGGATACCTTCTGTGCTGAAATAAAATAACTCCAGGCAATTTATAGTCTTTAAGTAAAAATACTTCATCGAGTTAAAGAATAAAAGTTGCTTTTGAACTCATTGAATTCATATTTATTATTATTAAAAATTGCTTATAGTAGTATTGCTTATAGTAGAGGATCAAATTGTGAATTTAATGTAAGCATTAAGCTGATTCATGAGTTTAATTAATAAAAGGGTCAGTTTGATTTATGAGTTTAATTTCATGTAAGTATCGGTTAGATTTATGAGATACCCTTTCAGCAGTTTATTTTAATTCTTTGTCTTAGAATCTGTTACCCATCCTCTTGCCTGTAGTTTAGTCTCAAGTAAAATTTGATTAGCCTTAATCTAGTTTTGTGAAGTTATTTAGGCAATAAATATGCAATCCTCCGAAAAAAAGTGAACTCCGACAATGTTTATGTTTGTAACAATATTTTTTTTATAATTATATAAAATATTAATTTAAAAATTCAGTGAAAAAATTAATCTAAATTTTTGGTACTCTAATTGCCCTCGTAATCAAGCCTTCGGTATAAAATATGAGGCGAACTATGTTATTTATACATTTGAAGTTACAGTAAAATTTGTCCAAGTATTCTCTATATATACGACAAAACATCCAAGATTGAAAATGTCCAATGACTTTCAGCTATCTAGTTTATACGTAAGCTAGGGAGTGTTGAAAGAGATGTCATTGCAAGTTATCCTTGGCTGAAGAATAAAAATGAAAAAGATGGAAACAGCTATCAAAGAGATTTCAATTAAGGTAGCTTTTTTATAGACACACACACATATATATATACGAGGTACGATCGAAAAATTCCGGGACAAGGTGTAAAAGCTTTACCCTGAATAGCTCACAGGAGAAGCACATATACCTTCAAAGTAGTCACCTTGGGCGACGATACACTTCTGTCAGCGTTCGTATAACTTCTGGAAGCACTGCTGGAAACCATTTTTCGCAAGCCTCCTGCGATGCTGCTTTCTCCTCATCTCATGACATAAAGGCGTCCCTATAAATGTTTTTTTATTGATGGCAACAGGAAAAAGTCACACGTGTCTAACTACAGTGAATAGGGGGATATGGAAGCACTTTAGTGCGAGTTTTGGCGAGGAACTGTTTTACCAATTGAGATCGATGTGCTGGTGCGTTGTCATGCAGAAGGTACCAGTCGCCACTCTACTAAAACTGAGGCCGTTTACGACTAATGGACTTCCTCAAACGACGTAAAAAGCATACATAATGCTCCTTGTTAACTGTTCGGCTTTCGGGAATAAAATCTGAATGCACAATTCCTTGAGAATAAAAAAATATCTGCATCATTACTTCCCCTTTGCTCCGATCCTGCCGCCATGGTGGATTCACCGTACACCTTTCTTAGCATTTCCAAAGTCTCCATTGGTGTAATACCTAAGCGTTGACAGAATTTAATAATCCGAGAGCCGACAGCATAAAAACCTATGTTATCAAGCACAAGAAAAAAACCTTTATTTTATGGGAGAGTAGAAGTAGGGGAATATAATGATCCATGTCTGTCGGAAGTGAAGTGGTGCATAAGCTAAAATTAATATTACCAGTAGTTGACTCTTAGGTTTATCATTGTGTTTGTCCTACAACTATCCTCCGTGTTTTCATACCTCTCTTTGCAGGACAAACACAATGGTAAACCTGCGAGTCAACCACTGGTGGTATTAATTGTTGTCTTATGCACCACTTCACTTCCGGCTGACATGGATCATTAGATTCTTCTACTTCTACTCTTCTATAAAATAAAGGGTTTTTTCTTGTACTCGATAACATAGGTTTTTGTGCTGTCGGCTCTTGGACTATAATGTTGCAGCGCTATTCGAGAAAAGCAATCTTCCTTACGTTGCTGAGCAAAGCTAACTAACATCGGAAGATAATAGCTGCGCATGCGGTTCAGTCACATTACGTAGACTAAACCAACCTGGGCAGGTAGGGGAGGGTTAGGAGAATCCATTTCAAGCAGTATAACTTTAGGTCGTTACTTTCGTTTCTTACTTAGGGCGTGTAACTTTCGTCGTTAGGAATGGCCGCAGTTCCCGAATTTTTGGGTCGTACCTGGTATATATGGATATTATTACAAGGAGCATTTTACTGAAGGACAGAATTGTATGCAAAATTGTTTTTAGTAGCATAGATCTGAACTATCTGATGACATAGAATGCTTTTTGACAAATCTTCGTCATTTCTCTATTTATTTAAACAAATGAACTGAAACGTTTTTAAATTTAGTGCAGATTGTACCTTTCAGAATATTATTCAAGTAATTTAATTTAATAAATAAAACCAATCTTTTTTCAGTAGCGTATTTAATGTAATTTAGAGAAATAAAATACGTAAATACAATGAAATTCTCAAATATATATAATTTATTTATTGTATATTCACAATTTCAGTTGATTAAATTTAAGAAGACATAAAATCGAATTTACGTATGTAATGGATATCGGTTTGGGATTAAGTGTTAGACAAATTTAGTGTATTTGCAGAATACATTCAAATTATTCTGACATCCTCCGAAAACCTTAAATAGAGAAAATTACTTAGGGGATTAAATTATAACCTGTAGATAGTTTAAGAGAAACTTAACTGGATCTGAAGCATCTAACTCTAGCTTGTCGCATGGAATTAAATGGGATTGCGCAAAGCTTATTTTACGAATTTGATAGAAATGGCGCATTAGATGGTACACTAATTAAATAAAATAGGATGTTTTAAAATTTTTGACATTTTCTGTTGATTAATTTTGTAATAAGTTTGCAGCATAATTAATTACTTTAAACTATGAATAAGATACCTTTATAACCAATGATTTATGTGCCAAATTGTGAAGTAAAATTCTATCTTAGGCGGTAGCAGGTCTTATATCATCTTGAAAAAAACAAACAAAACAAATTAGGTATTTAATGTCGCCGAAATGAAAAATTAAATATGAATACAAACGAAAATAAGTATCACAGTTTAATTACAAAGATAATATTTTTTTATTGGAAAATTGCCACCTGAGGTAACCATCTCATCAGCTGAAGAAAAAAGTTATTATTTGACAATTTTTGACAATAATTTATTTAATTAACTAATAAAACTGAATGTTTGAAAATTTCGGGAAGAATACTTTTTTAAATTACATTACAAATTCTTTTTTTAAATAACGAAAACTTCTCTTGTTTCAATTTCGCATTAATTATATAAGATAATGAAATTAATCCTTTAAAACGTCAGGATAAATTGCACCACTTTACAAGTATAAATTCAAATCATTTAATAAATACACGAAATACATCGTCTAATTTTTGCATTCAGTATATTTTAAAGATATAAATCCATAAACATAATGAAATTTTTCATTAAAGTATGACCTGCCTTTATTGTTCGTTCATTTTCATTTAATTAAATATAAAAATATCGAAATTGAATTTTACACATGTAATAGACGCCAGTATGGTATTAATATGTAAGTTAAATTTTGTCTATAAAACAGAATATCTTCATTATATTGACATCCTCTTCAAACCTTAAACAGTGATAACTATTTAGGGAATTAAATCCTAAACTGGAGACAGCTTAATAGAAGCTTAAATGGATTTCAAGTATCTGGCTCTGGCATGTCGAGTGGAATTAAATAGGATTCTATCAAGCTTATTTTACAAATTTGATTGAAATGGTATCACTGATATAATTGGTACACAAATTAATTAAAGGAATACTGTTTAAAATTTTTAACAAATTCTGTTGATTCAAATTGCATTAATATTGACGTCAAATTTAATGATTTTAAAATAACAATAAGTATAATTTCTCATGTTTAAGCTATGCACGGTTCGCAGCATTCCTAAAATTTTCACACTTTTCTACCAGTATTTTAAATCAAAAATTCTCGTGGCAGATTCCTTTTACATCTACAATAGAATTATATAATAGATATTATCTTTTTTAAATTTTGGTAGGAAAGTCTGAAAATTTTAGGAACGCTTTAAGCCTTGGATATGTGAAATTCAGTCTGAAATGTTATTAGCTATTTTATACATTTACCATTCTTGCGAAATTATAAATATACATTTGAACTCGCCTGATACGAGAATGGTTAAAACGAGAGCATGGTTATGTTACAAAACTACTTTTGTAAGAACAGTATAGATTTTCGTGCAAATCAGTTGACAAATACCATTTTAAGACCATTTTGCAGCTATACGCTTTCAGAAATACTTTCTTTAATTCACGGAAATATTACAAGCAGCACTGCTGCCTGTATATATCTGAGAATTGAAGAAATTTCAGTTGTAGGACAGAAAATTTCTACAATCTGAAAAAAGGGAGTCTTTTTAAAAAAAAGTCTCTCGTTTTTCAGTGGGCGCACTTGGTTTTGAACCTAGGACCGCCCGTTCCGAATCAAGAATCTTACATCACACTTTATTGATTAGAACTTATTGTTGAAATTAGAATTTATTGTTGCAGTTAATTGAATTCAACTTGATTTCGTGTTTTAACGAAACTCTATTAACATTGAACTTTCCGTTATTATTTATCACAAAAGATTTTCTTAAATATAAATATGATTTGCATTTATCCGTGCCTTAGTTACGTTCTGTAGCACACCTTTGTACAATAATCTTGCACTATGATCTGTATAGAAAAAACACATTTTATTAAATAAATTATATTATATATATATATATATATATATATATATATATATATATATATATATATTACTTGAGAAGAACAGGAAGATTGTCAGTTCTTATTTTTTCCTTTGCTATTTTCAATTTTGCAGAATAGTGAAAGCGAGGAATCATGAAGATAATAAACCGCTTATACAACGAATTTTTAAAATTAATACAATTTAGGAAATCCAGTAAAATTGTGGAGATTTCGTTGATGAAAATTAGTGTCAATTATTTTTTGTTTTCGAAAACTAAGGTAAAATAAACTATGAACAATAAAAATTTGGTGTAACAGCTATAACGTATATATATATGTATGTGTGTGTGTGTGTGTGTGTGTAATAATGAGAATTTTCGGCCCTTTTTCTTAGTAAAACTATTCCAAATTCTTGATATTTTTCCTTTTTTACCCATCTTTAATAATATCTTAATATCTTTTGTCTTTTATTTCATGCATTTAAATTTTCGTATTCTTTTATTATTCTAAAAACCTTAATCCATTCGTCTAATCTTATAAAACCCATTAAATTACTTTTTCATTTTCTTCTAAAACTAAATTCTTTTTCTTTCGAATGTTTTTTAATATCATTTGTTCTTTGGTGTTCTATACCCACAATTCCATGTGCCCGCCAGCATTTAATGGCGCTTTAATTCTGACGCCGTATAAAGAGTTCATTAACGACGTCATACCTTCCCATCGAATCGTAGCTTGTTTTTTGTCCCGTCCTTCCCCATCTCTCTGCTGGCATTGGTTTTCCATTTTTCTGTATCCGTCCGCGTTCTGTTGCATGTAGTACATATATCGTTACATCAACCAGGAGCGAAAGAATTTACGTTTTTCCGGTTGTTTAATTAAGCTGCGTTCCTTGGAGTGAACGTTCTAATGTGTAGATCCTAATCTTGTAACATCTAAAGTTTAATGAAGTGAATGATCGATTATTGAGAGTTGATGAAACAGCTACTGGGAATGTTTGATATGTTTTTTGTCAAATAAACCAGTTTAAAGTTGCGATGACTCTATTCATTATGTGATGTGAAATTTCTCAATGTTTATTAACCCTCTAAGTGTTTGGGGCGTATTATTCCGTTCACTAAGCTCCAGGTTTCACAGCAATACAAGCAATATTTAGGATAATATAATTCTATTGATTTATGGAATTTTAAATACATTGAAGAATTATTAATACTCTTAAGGATTACAATCATATTTGTAATTGAGTTTTTTTTTATAATGTTGAAAGAATCATATTTTATTAGCATTTAAAACAAAATGCAAAGAAAACAACATTACAATTTTACCCATTTGCAAGACGCTCGGAGGGTTAAGCTTGTCTTACTCGTCACCCTGACTGCAATCCGATATTTTCATGATAGCGGATGGTTGGCCTTGATTGCTCTACTACGTTTTATTTCGAGATGTACTAGTGTCGCCGAAATGTCTGAAAGTCGATAGCAAAATGCTACACACACACATATATATACATATATATATATATATACATTGTGATGCGGAAATCACATTTCTTTTCCATTTCAGTGCTACATTTTTTGCTTGCACGCCTGCGATGTCGCTTTCTTGTTGAACCCATCTTTTCCCCCCTGCTCAGTCCGCTGTTTCTATTTTTAGCATTTACCTACTTTTCCACCATACATCGCAACCTTTTTTTAGCATTTACTTTTCCACCGTACATGGCAATCTACTTTTAGCCCATGGCACTGCCGCACATCCTGTGTGTCTTCGCCAAGACAATGAATAAAAAAATTTGGTTGCTTATATTGTAATACGTTCTGCATTTTTTCCGTTTTTTAATTTAGGTAATGAATTTAAAGCTACTTTTGTTTCACTTCTGTAGTCCCCGTTTATTTAGTATTTATACTGTTGCATTGATTTTTCAACAGAATATTTTAAGAATATTCGTTAATTTTTATCACGATGTAGATTGGGTCTATGACTTGCTTCAATGACTTATGATTTTACGATGTTATAAATTCAAATTCCTAAGTTTAAAAGTGATGTGTCAATCCATTAAAATTTTTTTTAATCTCCGGTATTATTTAATTTTATCCATCTGAATTTGGATCTATATCACATCAAGATGTTCTATAAAGAATAAAATCAGCCATTCATAGAATCTGCATCATTATCATCATGGAATTCTTCCATGTTCGATTCACCCAACGCGCATCGCAAAGTACGGCGACCAGCAGTCTTCCTTTGACACCTTCTCTCCAATTGAAATATAAAGTTGAATTATTTTCTACTTACTTGTCATCATTTAACAACAGGCATAATTTTTAATTAAGTAAGATTACTCAATTTATTAATTTTCTATTTTATTGCCAAAAAATTCCTGACCTAAAAGAATTAATAACTGGGATATATTTTATATTCACAATAGCAATGTAGTCCAGGCAATAGAGACCGTATAGGGGCTCTACCTAGCAAAATTCATGGTAGTTCTGGAAAAAGGCTTACTATATGTTTTTTGGGTCGCTGAATCAAAATTTTTAACTTCCCACCAAAATTTTCCCCGGCAACACCCCAAATTTTGGTAAAATGACCCCAGAAAAAGGTTTTTATTACAAAAATCAGTTATTTTATTGTTTTAGGGAAAAAGTATCTAGAAATTTCTAGATACTTTTCCCCTAAAATAAAAAAAAAATGATTTTTTTAATAAAATCCTTTCTCTGGGGGCTTTTTAGCGAAATTTGGGGGGGGGGGGGGGTGTTGCCGGGGGAAATTTTGTTGGAAGTTACAAATTCGGATTCAGCGACCCAAAAAATATAATGTAAGCCGTTTTCCAGAACTACCATTAATTTTGATAGGTAAAATTGCCTATTGCCTGGACTAATGTATCTTAAGTTTATTTTAATTTACAACGGCTCTTTCCATGATTTTTTAAATTAAGCACTGAGTAACTTTTATATGACATAGATATTATATACTTTTAGAAAATCAGACCCGTGTATATAATGCCTTATTTGCCCCTCGGCGTAAGATGTGATTGACATGCTTACTGTATAATTGATGTTGAGTTGAATGAGTTGAATTTGAAATAACCATCTCGAGTGCAATACAAACACAATACACTCAAAACAAGATACACTTAAATGAAATGTAGTAGCCAGTATTGCACAATTATATTTTTTAAGTACCTTACAATAGGAAGAGTTTGCCTCCAAAGTCGTTTAAACGTTTAGTCTTCTATATTTTATTTTATTATTTATATTTTTCGCCTTTATTTTTTGCCGTTATTATAAAAAAAAATTCTTAGAGGAAAGAACTAATTATTAAATATGTTTGCTGTTCGAAACACTTAATGTTTTAACTTTTGTTATGAAAAATGTATTTAAACTACATATAAGCACCGAGGAATCTCTTTGAATAAAAAGATACTGTATATTGTCAATTTCCTCTTTAAGTTGCATTACATTTTAAGGTTGAACAAAGTTAAAAAAATGTTAAAAAATTCAAAATAGTTTGAAATTTATATTTTCACATTGTTTTATATAGGGAACTGAACTACAAAATAAAATCAATGTGTTAATGTTTAACTTAAAAATATTTTTATTTTTGTACATAAAAGAAAATCTTGGAATACAATTCATCTTGTACTTTAAAACTCGTATTTTTAATTTAAAATTTCGTAAAAACCCTAACTTTATTTCTCATTATTTAAAACATTATTTCTTTACCTAATTGCAATTAGAAACGTAATTATAACTCACATTTATTTTTTTTAATTCTGTATTTATGATTTAATAACATATTCTAAAAGAGACTATTTTGGAACTACAGGGCTATGTACTTTTGTAGCTGATTTAAATCCCTATGGACTGCTAAGCACAATCCCATGTGTAATTGAATATAAAATTTATGTTTTCCAATTTGTTTCACTTAGAAACGAAAAATAACTGACAGTAGTCTTTAAAAAAATAAAGTAAAATAATATATCTAAATATTTTATCATTTAGTACATATTTTTATAGAAAAGTCTATTTAGAGCATGTCCAAAATGCATAAAGGCAGTAAATAAAAAATTCACGAGGAGTTGAAAACTTAAATATATCGACGCACTCAAAGAAGCAAACATTATTTCTTTTTGACTGAAAAATCAATCATGTGAAGTATTTGCCTCAAAAGGCTTTTAAACGTTTAGTCTTCAATTTTTTAACATTTTCATCGTTCATTTTTGCGGTGAAATTGAAAAAAATATTTGCTTTTGAAAGAAAAAAAAAATGAAATGTTTGCAGTCCAAAAGCATTCATTTTGTTACATATTGTTTTTAAATTCAGTTAAATAAAAAAAATACTTAGAGTCTTTTCAGTTTAGTTGAAAGTTGAATAATTTTAACTATGCCTCAAAAAATTTCATTTCTTTAAAAAGCATTAACAATATATTCTTAAATCCTAATTTCTTACTCCGCCAAAGTTTGGATTTTCTGACAAATAAAAATTTAATGAAACACTTTTTTCAATTACAGGAACAAAAATATACTAGGCTTAATTTTGTACTCAAAATTGGTATTTTAGTGAACATTTTAATTTATCTGGATTTTTTTTTATGGTTTTCCATAGTTCTCTTTTTATCGCACATTACTTATTCTATAAAGAGAAATGATAAAAATTAATTGCATTTAGATTTTAAAAATCTTTTAAATGTTCTATAAAATGGAAAATTATTGCTTCTTAATTGGAAAAAATGAAATGTTTGCTTTTCACGTTTTGGGTTTTTTAAAAATCAATGATATTAACATTTAGAAGTCTGGTTAATAATAAAAAAAAACAATAATGAAAAATCAGCACGAGACACAGTTTGTAAAACACTTTCCAACACTTTCTTAGTAACTAAAAATTTTTTCCTTCTCTCAAACATTCAAATGCGATACAGTAGTATCCCAAATTATGCCGCCTGGACTTACCCCACCCCGCATTTACTTCGTCTGGCCTGGAAAATAATACTTAATTAAGACGAATTTTGAACTTTAGTCTTTTAGAAAAAATGTAACATGTCAGATGCAGGTACAGTAATAGGGGATTCATGGGGTGAAGTTCAGCAAAAAACAATCAGAGTTGCTTTGAAGAGACTGTGCACCTTTTCCTTCCCAGAAACTAAGAAAGCATTTGAAAATTGAGATTCTGTATCTCTCTTAATTGATAAAATTGTCGAAAACGGAACTCAACTTAGAGATGGATGCTGAAGATATTGTTGAACTCATAAATTCTCCTGATGTAGAATTAACCATCGAGGAACTTACCTAATTAAAGAAACGAAGCACTGTCGAAGAAATAGATGAACATTTTGGGGCGAGGGAGAAGATTGTGGCGTTTGAATAAATTGATGGATTTATAACCCTTTCAGATATGGACAGTAAACTACTTTCGAAACATTAAACAAGTAATAATTTTCAAGGACACAAAAACATTGATACTTAAATGAACTTATTTAGTAGCAGTAAATCAATTCGTAATCATCTCAGATATCATTAACTGATTTCAAAACAGGAAACCATTCAAAAATACAAACATTTGAACGCGTAAATAAATACATTAAGTAATAATAAATCATTCCGTAATAAACAAACTTTTCTATTTTAGCTAAATTATCCTACTCAAGTTATACAATTACAAATAAATAATGATATTAATATGTGAAATATGTTTGTGAAATTTGTTCATATATCAACCCACGCATGATGCAGCTTTGTGACGTCAACATCATCGTCATCAAATAGAACTCTAAATGACTCAAGAAAAACTTTTTTATTATTAAGTTAGTTGCTCTGTTTATCTCAATCAAAAGGGATGTAATGTTAAAATTGTTGCTGCAAAAAGCAGCGTTATGTAAAGTGTTAGCCAAAATGTAAACTTAAAGTTATACTAATATAATTTCTAAAACCAAAGAAAAGGTCTCAAGAGTGGATTTATATAAAATAAGATAAATCATTAATCCTTCACTTTTTTTTCTCAACACTTAAGCAAAGCGGATTAACAGGAATTAACGTTCAATGGATACATCCCAACGGAATAAATATGTGCCTAGCTGTGAAGAGAGAATTGCTGCTGAAGAAAGATAAAGGTAAGAAATTACCTATATTATTATTATATTTAAATGTATTTTCATGGCCAGAAACAAAATAATATTTATTTATTTATCTAAGTATTAGCGCGCGTAACTTACTGTACAGAGCAGAGGCGGCGTTTTTGCCATCATAAATAACCGAAGGACTAAAACTTATTGAAGCTGGAATGACGAGCGAAAAGTAGCAACGACTAGAAAAATCTTAGAAAACTCACTCTGCTGTTACAAAAAGCTTCTAAGAGAAAAAAAAGAAAAAAATGTCAGTTCAAACTTAATTGCAAGATTTTTTCACATTCTCAAAGACTGGAATGGGGAAGCTAGAAGAACAATAAATTGTAAGTTAACAACTTACTGAATTCTTGCAAATCCTTGTATTGTAAACGCCTTATTTTGCTTTAAATGTATGTAACATGATTCGTAAATACAACAGAATATGTTCATTAGATTTTAGTGAGTTTTTATTACCTATTCTTTTTTGATCATTTGAATGTACCCTGACTAACGTCGTTTTTGACTTACGTCGCTTGCCCTGGAACGTATTGCTGATGTAAGTCGAGTTATTACTATATCTAAATAAACATTAAAAAACAAACTTAACACTGTAAAAATCCATTTTTAGCACTTGCAGTCCATTGCAGATAATATGTACGAATTTTTCGTTCAACACTGTATATGATCTATAAAATGTATACGCACAATTTAATGCATTAAAAATTAGCTTAAAAAATTGAAGTTTAAATGCGTATCACATTTGAAACGCACTTCTAGAAATTATCACTCTTAGTCAGTCTTGAAACCAAATTATTTCCTCTGTCTATTCTATAATATAAAGGGAACATGCAGATGTTCCCTTCAATAGTGTCTGTTCATTTCATTGTAGTTGAAGCGGTGTAAAATCAATAAAGTACTCTACAATCTAGAATTTTTTTCCGTAGATCAGAATGTTATATATATTTCTTGTTGCGTCCCTGTAAACGATCTATAAACGCTATTTATTCTATATTCCATAGAAAACATAGTGTGCCCTATCTCAGTGATTCATATAATTTTCATAATGTTTTATGTATCGTAAAATTATTGAAATGCCCCACAAAATATTTTTTTCGCATAATGTAGCGGAATTCCTTTGTGTGTCCCTGTAAACTAAATTTTCTCAGCTTTTATTGCTCCTCACACTTTATTCCACTGTTATACTTTCACGGCACACTACGATTAAGTTGATTTAAAAACAGAAGAAAGAAATATAGTCCTTTTTAAATTAATTTAATTAATTTAACTAATTTGAATTAATTTAACAAACAAAATACTTCGTTATTGAGAGAAAAGAAATAAATTGTAACATCTGATTTCTGTAATTAATATTATTCATTCTTTTCATTGGAATTATATGCAATTTCTTAATTCTGTTAACTTTTCCTTATTGGTAATGCACATACATAATAGTTGGTACGCATGCACATTGCGCGTAAAACAGACAGACGAGGTGTGGCTATTAAATAACGAGATTAAGGCTGTAAAATATTTTATTTTAAATTTATGCTTATTTAGTTATTATCCCCTTCACCATAAACCCCTCCTTTTCCCCCACAACGCTCTATGCCAATTTCTTCGAAATTTGTAAGCATAAATATAAAGTTTGTAATTTTTTTTCAATATAATTTTTAACCAGTTTACACCTTATCATTATTTCAAACATTTCTACTGCATTTTCTAATATAACCCTCTTTTATTCCATTCTCAGAAAGCATCTTAAATATGTGAACCCATTTTAAAATAATTCGGAGTATTCAAACTATAAGCGTGATTACATAATAAACTTTCGAATTTCGAATGTTGCATTTTGAAGTAATGATAATTTTGTTAATTCGAAACATCTTGATATTACTTACTTTACTGACAATTCTTGCGGCACAACTAAGTTGTGGCACACCGAATCAGAACCACTGTTGTCAAATAATTCTAGATGATACACATTTCATTTTCAAGAGCAATAAACCTCATAAACATATATAAGGTACATGATTATCCGAGCATATTTACGAGAGTTAGAGAATAGAGATATGGCAGACAAGGAGACAAGTCGAAATCACCCGATTCTGACATCATATTGGATTCTTCGATACGTGTTACACGCAGATACTCAAGAATAAGTCATTCGGTCAACTAATTTAGAAATTTTTTGCATTCAAAGATTAGAACTCATTATGTTAAATTAATTTTAAATCGTCGCAAAAAAAGGTCAGTTTTTAAGTGAAACTTAAAACTGCTTGTCGGAATGGGATGTAATTTTAAATTAAGTTACTAAAAATCCATTTCTGTTGCAGGGTCAATCCGCTTCAAGTGGTCCAGAAAATCATTTATTGGTTGCTTGCCCATTTTTAAAAAATCTGAAATTTTTTTGTACAACAACCCTAACACGATGAAAGTTCAAAATGACTATTATTTTAATTTTATTAATTTTTGTTTGTGCATGGCGGCCATCTTTGTTTCATCGACTGCAGCAATTTTCTTCAAGTGCGGATTAAAGCAATTTGTACAGAATATATTGGGCTAAAAATTTGGTAATAGAGTAGTTTTCGAAAATAAATCCTTATTGGAGAAATTTCAGCATAAAATTTCATTTTTTTCCAAAATTTAACCGTTTACAATAGGAAATTTTTCTAGCAAGGAAAGCTGTCAACATGACATATTTTTTTTTTTTACAAATAGGCTGAAAGAACTTGTACTCACACGCCAAGTACCAGATCTGGGACTTGCTTTCTCTTCGTTAAAGAAAATCCCAAATTTTTCAAAAATGTCAAAAATCGCACTTTTGAGGCTTTGATATCCCTGGTGTGGCACGAGATTAAAATCTTAAGTTCTTGTTTCTGACAGTATTTTATAGTAGTATTATGCACAAAAAATTTCAGGATGGAGATTTGATTACAAGCTGAAATATGGCAAGAGCAACATGTCAAAACAATACTGCCAAACTATTGTGTTGTTGTAGTCACAGGTAAGTATTTATCTTAGAGTGTCATTTAATTATTTTTTATCTTTAAATAATAGTAACAGAAAATAAAACCTTTTGCAAAGCTTAGCAATTAATTTAAAAAATAATTATGCCTAAGGCCTACATTTGTATGTTTTGAGTAATTTTAGTAACTAAAAGGAACCTCAACACGTTTACATAAAGAAAAAAAAATATACAAGATGTGAGACAAAAACAGAATAAGGAGAGAGAAAAGCTGTTAATGTTGACATACTTGTTGAGACATGATAAAACATGTCAAAACACATTCCTGTTTGTCGGTTTGAAGATAATAATGAAGATAATGATATTTTGGTAACTTTTTACATTTTATATCTTTCCTTGTGTCTTTATGAAGCTAAACTAAAATTTTTGAACAAGAAAATATTTCTTTCCATACTTGGCTAAATATCGATTACAGAAGCATTTATGAAAACAAACTTTTTTTTGTTGCCACGAATTTTCAGCAACGTTTCCAAAAATCAGAGGCAGACAAAAGAAAAACTTTGATTTGTTATTTATTTTTTTAAATATCAAAAATTTTTCGGTGTTTTTAAAGATACAGAACGCTTTTCCGAAATCGTGGAAAACTCGGTCTTTTGTAAATTTTCGTTTGTGCTTATATTATATTTTCCTCGATTGAGAAACACCTTTGGTTTTTACAGTACTCCCTGAAGTAGTATGGAAACACATTTTCGTAAAGTATATGATTTTATATTTAGGTATATTCTTAAATATGTATAAAATTAGATACAGTTGCAAAAAACTTTTCTTATAAAAGAATTCTATGTTTATCTTTAAAATCACATCTAATTTTACAAGAAAAAATTATGTTGTTCCAAAATAACTTCGTAACAATACATTAATTTGGTGTGGACCCCAATTGTGAAAAACTCGCAGTTTGATTAATTAGAAAGCGCGAATTTGATTAAAAAATTGTACTTTTAGCTTTGTTTCTTTTTAAATATAGAACACCACCACTGCCAACAACAACAAAAATACATTATCTATCTAATTAGGATTTCTAAATTGTTTTTTAAACTTTTTATCCTAATTTATAATTAACTATCAACTTATTATAGCGTATTTTAAATAAATTATTAATTGTTTCTATTTTTTAATGTTTCAAATATTTGATTACCGCAGTTTCACAGGCAGTTGGCATATTTTGGTGCATTATTTGGTACTCCATTGTTTCTGTAACTCGTATATAGTTGTAGCCATAAAGCAGTATTGGGCTATTTATCACCCGCGTCCGCCTAATTGAAAACTTTCTAAAAATTAATTTATTAACTTATAATTAATTTATAAAAATATTGAATGATATATTGTCATAGGAAACACAACTGTGTGCATAATTTTTAAAATTCTAGGTTGTCGGTAAATAAGGGGAAAATTGATTAAAAAAAAAAAAAAAAAAAAATGCGAATTTTAACCCTTCGTCGGTACTTTGAAAAACCATTAAAATAACTTGTTATAAAATTAAGTTAACTCATCAATTATTGGTAATACAATTTAGAATTAGCTATAGATACTTTACTTTATCTTGTTCCAAAAGCATTATTGGTTGCACAAAACGAAAATATTTTTAAAAGTATGATATCTTCTACCTTTGCATCTTTCCAGCTTTCTTGACCTCTTTAGAATGGGAGGGGGAGAGTTTCAATTTTGGAAATAGTTCTATATTTCTATTGCAAGAACGCTATATTTGTACATTTCCTAATTCTACAAAATACTAAAAAAATATGTTAAATAAAATATTTCAGTGGAGTTATAAATATTGTGCAAAATTCCTATAAATACAAATTTAATTAAATTAATTTTAATACTTCTTGCAAAATACTTCTAAAATTTATTAAATGATTGTATGAAAGCTCTAGTGTAGTTTCTAAAATTCACGAAAAATGCTTTAAAAGATGAAATTTTCATGAATTTATATTTTGGGACATAAAAGCCTAAGTCGATTTTGTACATTTCAAAATCCACCCTTTCCTTATATTTATTATTCATCAAAATGATATCAAAATACAATGCAGTGTAATGAAGAGTTTTCAATAAATACTTTTCGAGATACTGCAAATCAATTTCCCCCAAAGTACTAAATGATATCCCCCCCCCCCTGATTTAAATATGAAACTACGTTAAAAATTTATCCGTTACATCAAATATTAAAATGCATATAACGCAAAATGTCGTCAATTTCGCTATCAGTGTAATAAAATTTTCCATTTTACTTTCCCAAAACTTTAGAGTACCTTTAAAAGATAAGTTGATAAATTAAGTTTTAGCATTAATGTAAGTTATTGATTTTTTAATGGGATATATCTCTTCTACATAGGAAGTTACAGGGGAAAAAAATATGCAATCAGCGTTGTAAAAAACGTTGCTCCAGAAAATGTGTTCATTATATATTTTCGAGGTCATTTAATTTTTTTTTCAATTTCTCATAATTTTATTTTTAGTGTTTTTAGAGTTTCAATTTATCAAAGAATTTAACCATTTTTAATTATGATCGAATGATTTTAAAACTGTCATGTTTCCATATCATTGTTTTCTGTCCACAGAGATATGTGCATCTTCTTATACATAAACTGTTTTTTTTTTTTTTTTTTGCGATAAAAATAGAATGTATGAAATGTAATGAAATTATTAAAATAAATGTTGCAAGTGTATTGAAGTGATATCGTATGTATATTGTCATATTACGAATTCATTACATTACGAATTATGGAATTTCTTGCTCAGCATTCTTTAGGCAGGGATGATTGTTTTTATCAGCACTTCAGAAATGTCCTATAGTTCCATAGAAAGTAAAATAAGCCTATTACAAATATTTTTTTCAATGTCTACGTCATTTTTACAATTCCAACTAAAAATTGTACTTCTACTCAGAGGGTGACATTATGTAGGTACGATTGATTAAGTGAGTGAGAATGTTATGTTATATAGTGTTTTTGTTTGTTTTGCTCTAATTTTTTATTCATTTTTGTAGGATATTTTAAAAATCCCTGCTTATTAGAATTTCAAGTCTGAATACGCAATTTTAATGTATTTACCACATATAAATTATTTTTTCTTGAAATGCATCGTCATTTCTTGAATTTCCGCCCACGTCAGTTATTGGTATCATGTATACAGAGGGTATGCCTTCTTATGAGTGACTAATAGCTAATTCTTTAACCGTTAATTATGAAGGTGTATTTCGTACTGCAAAAATGTTTCAAATATTATTCTTCATCATTCTAGAAGCAATACAAGTTAAAGCAGTTATTTTTGTAAAAATTGCGAAATTAATATTTCCATAAAATACATAATAGGTCTAATAAATTCCGTAACAGGAGAAAGAAACCATATTTGTACACGACAACTACCAGGTTATAGTACACTTGGTTAAAAAAAGAAAACACATTGCTCCTCATCTATTTCAGAAGCAAATAAATGCAAGATAAACGAAAATATACATTTGAGGTGGAATTATTTCTTCTCCTATTGTATCTTTTAAATATAAATATTTAAAGTGCCGATTTCTTACAAAAATTGTATCGAACTTTGAACTTTTCAAAACGAATACCTAATTTTTATACTATATTTGATATTTTTGGAAAATTTTACCTTGGTCATAAACAAGGAATGAAATGAAATTGTGGATTGGCATATTTGTAGTTTCTAGAAATCGATTTATGTCAATGATATTATAGGTTACAGTAAGGCTGTCCTACGCGGCGCCCTTTTGAATGATTAACTACTGTTGTTGCTAGGAGATTTTTAAATATAAATTTATTTTAAAAGACACTTCTTTGTCTCCTTTCTCTAGAATATATTTTTATAGGCGTCCTTTTTGGAGAATATAATTTTAATTTTACTATGATTTACGTCTTTATTCTGCAAATATTTTCCATATCGAGCTTTGTATAATAGCTGGCCTTATGGCTTGCATTGTGAGGCGTCTGCTCATTTTTTAAGGTTTCTGCATATCATTACTCCTACCAGGGTTGCCAATAAGGCTTCATTTTTATTCACAAAATAAGAATTGATGCTAGTAAGTTTTGCTTCATTTAATGACAAACAAATTAAGATTACTCAAAGTAAAATTTCTTCTTTAGTAATTTTCAGCACGAATTCCGAATTTCTGAATGAAAAAAAGGTCGAAATAGCAATGCTGCCCTCTACTACAGTGAGGTAATAAAGTTCTATGTTTTCAGATATGTGAATAATGACGCCCTCCAATATTTGCCACTATATGGAATGTGCCCGGGCTTACTGAAAAGTTAGACAGTAGTGGGTTTCAATACATCATTTTATTCAAATATTAATTTTATAGTTTATATATTATGAAATTTAAATTTGAAATCGATTTGTGTTTTGCAATCCTTAAAAAATTAAAGGAAATTTATCTCTTGAAGATTAGTCATGAGAATACCAAATTTCATTTCTTACAGTCAAATAGTTTTTGACTTATGTGAAAAAAACTACCACCATTCAAGCTTGTTTTGAAACAAATAAAATGAATAACTTTAGTACTTCAAAACTTTACATTTGAATAATTCCGAAAGTATTGTAGCGAATAACTTACCTTTTTGAATTTCAAGGTAAAATTCACCAAAATACCCGAATATGCACGAGAATTAGGTGTTCATAATGAAATTTTCAAGGATTAATCAACTTTTCCTATGCAGACATCAGCGCCTTAAGTTTAATTTTCAATATACCTTTAAAGATGATAAAATTTCCAATTGAAGGACTATTTTAACCTGCGTCTGTTATCCTAAAAAATCCGAGAAGTAACGCGTTTCTATCTTTTTTTCTCTTTTGACCGACTCTACATCGAAGATTGTAAATTTTCACAATTTCCCGGCAATAAAAGTGGAAGCACCAGATTTTAGTGTCATACAAAGCCGAAAATTGGTAATATTTAAAATTCCATATCGCAATTAATTTTTGCCGTAGAAAACAGGATTTTTTGTTTTACTGTTAGAACATGGAATGTTTCTTTTTCTCGAATATAACTTATTGGACGCACAGAACATATGGAAATTTAAACAATGCAACTTTTACAAAATTAAATATTTTGACTTAATTTTTTTAAGATGATTAAGAACAACATTTGAAACGTGTTAAAATTGAAAGTATACATCTAAAATAAACGGGTTAGCAGTTAGTTACCGATAAGCTATAAGAAAGGACCCATATTCTCTTGTTTTTCTATTGGCCAATAAACCTTTTACTTTAATTTGCTTCTGTCCTATATATTTGAGAAATTGTCGTCATTCTTAGCAGTAAGGACGGTGTGCTAAAATCTACCGAAACATTATGTTTTAAAATATAAAGTTCTGGTGCTATTAACGTTCACTGCAAATTCTGAAACACAAACTTAAACGCATTTTACAACACTTTTTGTCACCAAATTAACATCGCATTAATGTGTTTTGAATTAGAAAACTTCATATACAAAATATTTTTTGTGTTATGATTGTGTTCTTAATATGTTGCAAAAGTGTTGCTATCTAGAAATGTGTTCTTAGCCCTTCACTGCACCGCGTGCCACATCTGGCACATACCTAAAAACACTGTAATTCATATTATGTGCCATGAATTTGGCCAATATGATCTTTATCCCTGATCAAGAACAGTCCAAAGAACAGAATAACGCTCATTTTGTCCATGCCAGATGGCTACATTTGACAAAAATTTATTCGATCAAGCTATTAAGGTGAAATTTTCTTTCATTATTTTTACTGAATACTTAAAAATAGTAATATAAAAAAAGTTGCAGAGTGTTAAGCAGATAAAATTAATTAATTTAAGCTCATTTAGTTGTAAAATATAGCAATACAATATTTTAAAACCCTAATTGTGTACATAGGGTACACGCCATAAAATATCAAATTTTAGCTGAAAATTTGAAATTTATTTTTTTTACTATTTTTCTCCTTATAAGACCGATATATAGATCCCAAATATTTTTTTTTTCATATAAATAGAAAAAAAATCGTGCAGAGAAGGGTTAATATGTTGGAAAAGTGTTGCAATCTAAAAGTGTATTATAAAAATAGGGTTGCTAATTGTGATGAAATCGTGTTGTAAATAGAGTTGATGAAAATATTTTCTTACGATAGTGTTGTGCTGTACAACACTTTGTCACCAAATTAACAACACATTGTAAACACCACACAATTTAGAACACTATAAAACAATAGATGAAAAACGCTTTCAAAACACTTTCCACCTGGTGCTTTTAAAATAACACATGCACACACACTTAAAACTACTATTTGTTAAACATTTATAGCACAATTTAAAAAATGAATGTTTGGAAATGTTTTGAAAACACATTTTCTCCTCTTGTAATTTTTAATAACACTTTTTACACAATCTTTTTATTTGCACAACACATTCACAACACAATCGAAAATGATTTTAGTTAGAAGAGTTAACTATTATGTTCCGTTAGTTTTGCAAAAGTGTTTCACGAATTTGCAGTGTTGTTTTCTATTTATATTATATGGTGCCAAGTATTATATTAATAATCACCCTGTATGCATAGTTTCGAAATCTGAAGAATAACATTCGTACCTTGCTCCTCCTATTTAAATTAAGTGATGGCGTTATATATAAATTGCAAAGACATATTAAATACCTCTCATCACGATCTTGTCAAAGCTTTATCTGATCGATTTTCGAGAACAACGAGGTGTAAATAGCTCATCAAAATGCTAATTTCATTCTCTAAAGTCTAGCTAAGCGAGAAGATACGAAATGAGTAGTGTCATAAATAAAGTTTTTTTTTTTTTAAATCAATAAATTTCGGCTTACTTTGGATGCGACTTGGCTTATTTTACTCATTTTAATACGGAAATTGTTTCAAGTTTTGTGTGATTTATAATTTTTGTATAGCACGCAAGCCTGTTTTTGTGACATATATTTTAATTTAAAGCTTCACGATGTCGCTTAAAATATTTAATGATGATTATTAAATTGTATCCTATTATGAAGCAAAGTTTATTAAGTAGTGTAATTTTTTTGATAAATCAATTTATTTCATTGCACTACATTGAAAAAATTGGTACTATGTAATTGTTTGTCATCTAAATTATGCAATTTAAAGGCGAAAAAAGAGGATATGTCAATATCAACATTATCTTGTCAACGATTTATCTGATGGGTTTTGAAGGAGAACAAAAAGGCGTAAATAACTCATTAAAATTCTAATTTCATCCTTAAAGCCTAACCAAGCCAGATGATATTAAATGAGTAGTGAGATAAATCAAGTGTTTTAAATCAATAAATTTCTGTTTAATTTGGTTGAGTTTTGACTTATTTGACATTTTAATGTGGAAATTGTTTCAAATTTCGAGTGATTTATAATTTTTTATAGCACACATATTTGTTTTTGTGACTTACATTTTAATTTAAAATTCTATAATGTAGCTTAAAATATTTAATGAAAATTAATAAATTGTATCATTTTACGAATCAAATTTTATCAAGCATTATACATTTCGTGATAAATCAATTTATTTCATTTTATAACATTGAAACAATTGTATTGTGTAATTGTTTGTTACCTAAAATATGCAATTTAAAGGGGAAAAAAAGAGGATGTATCAATATCATCATTGTCTTGTCAACGATTTATCTGATGGATTTTGGAGGAGAACAAGCAGGCGTAAATAACTCATCAAAATTCTAATTTCATTCTCTAGCGAGGCGATATTAAATGAGTAATGTCATAAATCAAGTGTTTTAAATCAATAAATTTCTGTTTACTTTGGATCAGATTTGGCTTACTTTACTTATTGTAAAATGGAAATTGTTTCAAGTTTTGAGTGATTCATAATTTTTTTTAATTGCACGCAAGGTTCTTTTTGTGACTTTTATTTTTATTTAAAATTCTATAATGGAGCTTAAAATATTTAATGAAAATTAATTACTTGTAGTATCCTTTTATGAATCAAAGTTTATTAACTATTGTAAATTTCTTGATAAACCAATTTATTTCATTGCACTACATTGAAACAATTGATACTAAGCAATTGTTTGTCATCTAAATTATGCAATTTAAAGGCGAAAAATGAGGATGTGTCAATATCATCATTATCTTGTCAACGTTTTATCTGATGGATTTTGGAGGAGAACAAAAAGGCGTAAATAACTCACCAAAATTCTAATTTCATTCTCTAGCGATGCGATATTAAATTTGTCGTGTCATAAATCAAGTGTTTAAAATCAATAAATTTTTGCTTACTTTGGATGAGACTTGGCTTATTTTACTTAATTTAATATGGAAATGGTTTCCAGTTTTGAGTGATTCGTAATCTTTTATAACATCCAAGCTTGTTTTTGTGACTTACATTTTAATTTAAAAATATATAACGTATCATAAAATGTTTATTGCGTATTATTAAACTGTATCCTATTACGAAGCAAAGTTTATTAATTATTATATATTTCAAGATAAATCAATTAATTTCATTGCATTACATCGTATTAATTTCGTACTGCGTAATTGTTTATAGATCTAAATGATATAATTTTAAGGGAAAAACGAGACATGCCAATGCATTTTTGATTCAGGTTTTATGATCTAATTTCAATCGAAAACTTTTAAATTTTTACTTATCTTATATTTTCGCAGTATTTTATTGGTATTATGGTACATTTCTATAATTTAATAATATTTCTAAAGTTGATGGCCGTCATAGTTCTGTTTTTATTGGTTTGAGAATGTGTCCCAGGGACAGAAAGTCCTGATTTGCTATGGGACGTCGGCCTATGAGAGAATTCTATTTTTATCTTTTTAAGGGGACTCGGTATCTTCGAAATGGTCAAAATATACATTTTTTATTATTATTGGCACAACATCTTTAAAAAATATACTGAGGAAATTTAAAAGGAGTATCTTTGATATTAAAAAATATATATTAAAGATTTTATGTATCATAACAAAATTTAAAGTGACGCCTCGCCCGTTCAGTGATCCGCTGTAATTAGATTACTAGTGAAAGAAACC
The DNA here is from genome assembly GCA_963932465.1 of Maratus speciosus. Classification (NCBI taxonomy): domain Eukaryota; kingdom Metazoa; phylum Arthropoda; class Arachnida; order Araneae; family Salticidae; genus Maratus; species Maratus speciosus. The sequence goes on from OZ010788.1 coordinate 273,907,525, forward strand.
AAGAACATAGTGAATTATTTTATATCCTCCATGTAGAAAAAGCAGGGTATAATTTAACCGTAACTGTTTGAGTTGTTTACATCGTGCTTTCGTCCATTCGTTCGTTGCGCCTTGCTAGTTTTTTTTTTTTTTTTATGAAACATTCTTACTGTAAACAATTATTTTTCTATGTTTCTCAATAGACGAAAAATTGATCTTGTTTTCGGAGACACAGTGAGGGCTCAAAAATGAAAAATGAGGGCTTACATATAAGGCTGGCTGTTTTTAAATTTTATACGAAATGCATAAGAAATTTATACAAGCTCTCGCATGATACATATAATTAGTAATGAACATTAAAAAAAAAACAATAAATGAGACAATTTTCTTATTTTTAATTTTATGCTGATTAATGTTTTTAAAACGTTACCTCATTTATTTCATGACTTTAATTTATATGTTTGACAACACTGTGCAGGAAAATCACACAAGTTAGAAGTTTAAACGCATGACTTTTGCAAATGAAAATTTTAACCGATTTTTTCTAAATGTTTATATTTTCCTAACTTATTTATTCGATAAATGCTAAAGCTTTTAACTAATTCAGATAAAAGTTTGAATTTTTTTTACTTATTTTCCCTGGTGCATTTAGCATTTCTGTGCAAGGATTCACAGGGGTCGATCCAGACAAAATTTGGGGCCTATTTAGGGCCCCTTCACAAAAATAAATTTAATAAAATGGGCCTCTTCACAAAAATAAATTTAATAAAATGGGCCCCTTCACAAAAATAAACTTAATAAAACAGGCCCCTTCACAAAATTCCTTTTAGTAAAATAGACCCTCTACGTAACATTCTTTTTCATAAAAACGGTTTTAAAATGTGTAATTTGTAAATAAAACCACGTCACGAAAAACAAAAACTTTAGCAAAGGGATTTAAGGAATGTTTTTGTTCATAAATTCTTGGTTCGAATTTTAGTAATTGGATTTCAACTTTTCGTCACAAAATGTTATTTTTTACAAAAATATAATAAAATTCAGAAAAATAACTTCACAAAATGGGCCCCAATAATAAAAATCTGCATCGACCCCTGATTCAAGTCTATAGTTTTTATTTTTTAAGTATTTAAGTTATGAGTTTTTTGAATTTCCTTGATTTTATGCAACAGTCAGTTAAGAAATTATAAGACCACTAACGATTTTGTGAACTTCTGAAGAAGAAGACACAATATGCAAATTTTTAGCTTGTGTATTTAAAACTGATCGTAAACGTTTTCTGTTATAATTGATAAATTAAAATTTAAGTTACATTTTATTAAAATCTGCTAATTTTTTAAAAACCTAAAAAAGATGACTGCTAAGAAATTATAAGACCACCTCAGGAAATTAGCATATTATACGTCACATCAGAATCATTATAAAATGTACGCGTTTGTATATCGTGAAAGTATTTCCGAGAAGCAAAGGTGCGGGTTTAGATAGTGTTATTTACGATATATTTGAAGATGGCGCGGGGTAAAGAGTTTTCGGCGACCGAAGTAATAAAAATTTGGTTTTTTAACGATGCTTGTAAATCTGAAAGAGAAATAGCTCTGTTAATGAAACTTTCTAAAACTGCCCTTCAGCAATGAAATAATTAGAAAAAAGAATTAAAATTAAATTAAACGGTCTGGGAGAAAAAAAAAGATTTTGGCAGCAAGGGATGATCGACAAACATTTCGATTATCAACTCAAAAAGATCTTTCAGCTCGGATAATCTCGATCCGTTTCAGCAAAAATCCTCACACGTAACGGTTCGAAAGTGTCTGAAATCAAATAGTAATGCAAAATGTATGAAACTATTGAAAAAACCAACGTTAATGAAACATCATAAAGAAGAAAGACTGAAATGGGCTAAAAATGTCATGTCATGGGACAAGAAATGGGAACAAGTGATATTTTCAGAGGAGAAAAAAATAATCTTGACGTTCCGGATGCTTATAAACACTATTGTCATGATCTGAGGAAGATACCGAAACAATGCTTGCGTCGATAAATGGGAGGAGGAACAGTAATGGTTTGGAGAGCTTTTAGTCATGATGGATTATGCGATTTAACCCGCATTTCGGAACGTATGAACTCTGCGCAATATCAGGCTAGTTGCATGAGCATTTGATACCGTTTGGACCTTTTTTATGTGGTGTTAACTGGATATTTCAGCAGGAAAATGTCTCTTGCCATGTATCTAAATCCACCCAGCAATGGTTTAAAAAAATCATGTTTTGTCATGGCCAAGTCGAAGTCCAGACTTGAACCCTATGGAAAATCTTTGGGGCGTATTAAGCCGCAAAGTTAATGTTAATAATAAACAGTTTTTATCTGCCAATGAACTAGATGTAGCAATTGTAAAAGAATTGCACAATATGTCTGAATCAGTACTTAATCACCTGGTCACTTCCATGAAAAACAGAGTGTTTGCTGGTTATAAGGAAAAATGGAGGATCAATGTTGAATTAATTTACATATTTTAAATTAGATTTTAGACAAGTGGCCTTATAATTTGTTAACAGTGTATTTTCAATCATTGCTTATATTTTTGTTAATATACTTATTTATTGCCTTATTCAAAATTATTGCAAAATAATTTTAATAAATATGTTGTATTTTAATATCTCATGTGTTTAAACTATAATTAGAACCTTTATTTTCTTCATAATTTTCAAAATCAAAATGGTCTTATAATTTCTTAACGCACTGTATACGCGAGATAAAACATTCATATAAAATGTAATATTCCATATATCTTTAAATCTATGCGCCGTTTTATCCATCTCAGGAATTTGGATAAAAATTTGAGCTAAAATATTCATATTTCAAAAAGTAGTAGCGATTTTTAAAAAAAAGTTAAATTTTTAAAAAAAGATTAAATTTTATTAAATATGCTGTTTTACAATTTTTCTTTTTTACATTATATTTGATCTATAGTGTTAGATATAGTACCACCACAGATATTGAAGTATTATTAAAAATTCAAAAAATATAAACGTTACTGTGTCCAACTTAAAAATTCACTTAACTTCTATTTATTCGTAGCTATAGATTCAGCCATAGCACTCTCTCGTGAAAATGTGACTTTTTGGGTACGGTTTCGCTTGTTGATTTATTTCTATACACTGTAGCCTATTATTAAGTGGGCTATGGGACATAGATAAATGAAATAATGATCCTGACTTTTTTGGCACGAAAGATAACGATATTCTCATTTGCAAATTGTAATTCTTTGTCATAGCATACATATTTTGAAATTGGTTGTACAAAATACTTGTAAATTTTACTTAAATTAAAAGCAAAATTGTTCAACACTAGTTATTTGCCTTTAAATTCCTTAAATGTCTTCTATAGGTTAGTTTTGTTTATGACGGACAATTATCAGCACGAGGGATATAGGCCCTAAGGGGGAGTTCCCTCCGTGGGGGTCTTTCTAAGGGAACCTAACCTGTATTTACGCTTGGAAAACCAAGGTTCGAAGAAAACCACGAAAACTCCGAACGATTAGGCCGACGGGCGCAATTGGGATCGAACCCAGAATCTCCCGTCTACCTGCTTCGAGAGCAGAACCTCTCGGCCACTGGTGGGGCCTGTCTTTTTATAGACAAATATGTCATATCACAATATTAAAATATTTATTTGCTTAAAAGACGTTATAAAAACACATTAAAAGTAAATTAAAAATCTATATTTACATGTTTCAACTCATTTTTTGAGTCGTCATCAGAATGTATTACATAAAATTACAAATGCATATGAAAAATGGAAAAAACCATCGAATATAAACAAGTAATCATATAACGCGCCCTACATTATTATTACATTATGATTATTGTTTATAATCGATGATTTTTACCATTTTTCATCTGCATTAGTAATTTTATGTTATACATTCTGATGACGACTCAGAAAATGAGTTGAAACATGTAAATACAGATTTTTAATTTACATTTAATGTGTTTTTATAACGTCTTTTAAGCAAATAAATATTTTAATATTGTGATATGATTAGTAGAGGATGTAATTTTTGATTTACCACTCGCACTTATATATATTTGACAAATGTGTCATTTTAAAATAATTCCAATAAGTATTTTTTCAAATGAATGTCATTGTATGTAAGCTTTTATATACAATTACTCTACATTTACATCTTTAACATTAGATAAGTAGCCTGATAAAGAAATTCCCTATTTGTTACAATAAATTTCCCGGAACCGCTTTAAGTTATACTAATACTTTCCATTTATAAGATTTTTTTTTTTAATATTAGGGAATTCATAGGTACCCTTTTAAAAAAGTTAGTTATGGCAGACTGGACAAGTGGGATTTTGTCCAAACGCCTCTCGACAAATTAAATATTATATCGCGCAGACGCTATACTACTGATATATATATATAATCATATATGGGATATATAAAGGTACTTTACCTTTCGCATCTGAGATCGAGAAACCCCTCCATACAGTTTACACTCCATACAGTTTAAATAAATCTTTTTTTTAAGGTTGGTCTGCGACATTATTGAGTAACACCAAAGCTTAAGAATCAAACTTTGATTTAGATTAACTAAAACCAAAATACAAATCATAACTTAAAAGTCTTTATTGCTATTTAAAACTTTAGCAGTTTTTTTTTCTTTAAACAAAATACCCATAAAGAAGCAAAATTATTTTTATTTCTTACATAAATTTGAACCTTGGAGCTTTTTCCTGTTAGAAGAATAATTTTAATATGAGATTAAGATATTTAAATAAATTTTAACTCTTGTAAAAATATTTCATATCCAATTATTATATTTGTTCAGTAATATTTTTTCAAAAATATTACATTGAAAAACGTAGTTAAAAAGGAAGAAGAAAATGCTCAAAGCTTCGTTTAATTTATGAAACAGAGAAAATAATTTTTTTTAAAGAACCATTATGTATGTTGTAGTTTCTGCATATATCGCAATGCTATTAAAGTATTCGCAAAATGAGATTTAATAATGATAGTTTAAAAAAAAAGGAATGTGTTTTAATATTTTTCATCTTATATAAGATATATCTTTAAATATCAAATTTTAAAAACAATTTCTATTCTATCTGCTTTTAAAGGCATACCTTATTATAAAATATATAATTGGTATCTCTAAAATCCAGAAATTACTTCAAACTGAAAACAATTTGTAATCAATATTTCAATTATTTTTGCTTTTGTGTATAGAAGATTTTTTAAATTATTAGTTTAGTAATTAATAAATAATCACGAAGAACCTTAAATCAATTGAAAAATGTCTGTTTGTTTAGAAAGTTTGTGATGCAAAATAACATTTTTGTATGTATAAATAATCATCGGATTATTTAGGCCAAATCGGATAATGTATTAAATGTAATTACGCAAAGTCCATAAGTTTTTGCACATTATAACTAAGCATCGGATTATTTAGGCCTAACCGGATAATGCATTAAATGTACGCAATGTTCTTAATTATAATGTAATTATTGTATTTATTAGTAGAACACATCAGCAACCATCTATCAGTACTTTACTAGCATCACTAAAAGTATTCCATTATTTACATACCATATTTATCCAGGTAGATTTAAACATTCGGCAAGTTTTTGCAGGGTCGCGATAACCCGTTCTTTAGAGCGGATGGAAGATTACTATTTCCGGATAGCATCCCTCTGTACACTAATGGTATCCTGTGCGCGCGCGCGTACACACACACATATATATTTTAACAAATTTACAACTTTACATCAGTAATATAATTTAACCAAAATAACATAATCACTTATATTGCATAGCTTTAAGTATGTAAGTACCCCGAAACTCAACTTATAAACGTGCTTCATTTGCACCGGAGCTTACCGGAGCTCATAAATACAGCGCTCCGGAACAAGGCTTCCGAAAAAGCAAACGCTCAATTATATTATCATGTTCCTTCCATCTCCAATCCTTTGCGTTATTCCCTAGCAAATTGCTTACATATGTGACATAACGTGTCGCACACATAGGAGCATACTTCTATCTAGCTCTCGCAAGGTAGGCTCAGTGGTTTTCAAACGACGACAAGTAATGTCAAAATTAACCGCAACAACATATGCCGTTTTTACTCGTGGTCGTTTACACGCAGCTTTTTTTCGTGTTTGTAAAATATTTTTACTGATCCACTTATTAGCTCCACGGGGTGCTTAATTTGCACTGAAGCTCACAGGAACGCAACTTAAATACTTCTTTGATCTTAATGATTATTTAAGTCTCAGTCGGAACACACCAGAGTTTAAAAATACTGTTGAGCGAAGCCCTGTGTGTTGTGTTTTGCTAGTTGATAAAAATAAATCCTTGGCGAATAGTACTTTCTGAAAATTTCCCATTCTAATATTTTTGCATTATGTTTTATTACATATGTTAAATATGATGGCCGACTCCGGGGTTTTGTTCCATCACAGATTGAGTTTATCCAATTTAGATGCACAGTTCAGAGTCTCTAGGCAGTATTAGTAAATATTGGCTCGGGACTTCGCTTCCCGGACTTTTATTTGGGAGGTGGAAGATACATAGTAGTCGCGAGTCCACCGGAGGCCCCAAGAAATATATTTTTCTTGGCTCATATACTTGATATTTTAGAGCCAGCTCAAATTCCTAAAAATTTCTGATTTGATTCTGGCATGAGCATTTAAAAATGAGATGCCTTAAATCATGCCTGAGAATTTATAGCCTAAATATAATCAACTGTCATACTTGGAGAAGTAAATTATTATTTGTAGTTTTTTTTTTTAAGATTTAATATTCATTTTAACTGTAGTTTGATTTTATGAGCCCTATAACGGTCATAATGATAGTTTTTTTGTGATTTACTTTTTAAGTACTTCTCTAAAAATAAGCGTGTCAATCAACTTCTACTTTATTAAATTGATTTCACAAGCTTTAATGTTTGTAATAGGTAATTCCCTTTATTTTCATTTCATATCCCCCTTCCAACTTAAGTTCCACCAGATTTTCATCAAAGCTGGGGGGACTCGCTCCGAAGTTTGAGAATATAAAATTAGCTAAGATTAGTAGTCGCGAGTCTGCCAGAGGCACCGAGAAACCATATTTTTGTTTGCTCACAAAATTAATATTTTAGAGCGCGGTCAAATCTCTAAAAATCTCTGATCTCCTAGACTTAGGACATAAGTTTTGTAAAAAAATTTGGATATTTTACAGTAGAGGGCGAAAATGTCAATTTGGGAGAAAATTTTAATTGGCTCAATGTTCTTTAATAGGTATGGTCTTGTGACGGCAACCGTCTTCGCTCAAGCCTGATTGCACCGCCAATGATAATTTTCACCTATGACACTAAAGGTTATTTATGTTTTAATACAATGATTATTTATGTTTTAATAAATGTCAGCCAGAAGAAAGCTAATTAGGATTTATGACCTATCAACTACTTATTTTGACATTGATAATAATTTATTATTAAAGCATAATCATAAATCTAACAACTGTCAAATTTGAGAAAAAGTAATTAAAATTTATAGCCTAAATATAGTGAACTGTGATACTTGGAATAGTAAATTATTATTTGTGGGTTTTTGAGATTTAATGTTTATTTTAAGTGTAGTTTGATTTTATGAGCCCAATAAATGTCATTATGATAGTTTATTGTGATTTACGGTTCTAAGTACTTATCTACAAAAAAAACAAGTCAATCAACTTCTACTTTATTAAATTGATTTCACAAACTTCAATGTTTATAATAGGTAATTTCTTTTATTATTATTTCATATAAGAATTAATATATATCTACCCTATATATATAAAATCCTAATGAAACGAATTTATGAAACGAATATATGAAACACCTGAAATGTATCGATTCTTTGAATCGACCGATTAAACAACTGATTTAGTTTCACGGCGATTTCTCCTAAAATATGAAATACTTTGCGATGAAATTAACACCAAAAATTCGTGTTGATCCACAGATCTCAAAACTGGTATTAGAATTTTTAAATTCGAATTAGTTTTCGAAATATTAATTTTTTTCTAATTTTAAATACATTTTTTCTTATGATGGCAACTCAAATTTTAATCATAACAGAAATTTTTTTTTTCATAATTCAGAAAATGTTACTATTTTAAATTAATTTGGCGACAGTTGGGCCTCCTTTAAATCTATGCTAAGAATAATGCTTTTTTTCTGTATTTCGTTATCATTTTATTAAATACAAAATTTTCATATTAAAAATGAAACATTTAAATTGATGGCTTTCACTTCTTTAAAAAAAAAAAAAAAAAAAAAAAAAAAAACGAAAAGAAAAATATTAGACACAGATGTCATATACGCACCGGTATACCTAATTGGCGCACAAATGGCATTATTTTCATAGACATGGTAACCCGGCTATTGTTGTTCATTTAATAATAAATGTATATTTACTTTTATTTCTTTTTTAAATTTATATAAATTATTTTGTTCTATAGTAATTAAATATTTTTTTGCTATTTCCTTTTGAAAATAATAGAAAATAATTAAAAAATACGGTACAATGTAGTAGTTATTCCGTCACCCAATTTCGCAAATTATATAAATCGCCAAACCACTCGCCAAATTGTACAGATTGACAAAATTTTTATTTTAAATAACGAAAGAACAAATAAATTAGTATAACATTAATAAATATAAAAATAAAACGTCGAAATAAAAATCACTTGATGACGTAAACACGTGTAACTTGCTAAAAGTCAAGTGAATGTGACATTTAAGATCAAGCATTATTGACATTTAATCTTATAGTTCGCGATAGATTTTTTGTCGACGGGATAACTAAGTAGTACCAAAAATACATATGTAACTGGTATTCGAAAACGAGGCTTTCGCCAATTTTCGAAAAAAAAAATCGTGCCAAACATGCGGTGCGTATATGAATGACATCTATCGAAATATTAAATTATGTAACAAACCATGACATTTAATTTCAATTTGAAATCAATGTTTTAATTTACCACTCGAACAATTAAAAAAAATGCTAACTGGCGAATTGAAAAAAAGTCCTTCCGGCCAGTGCCGGGAGAAAGAGGTAGCTTTCATATTCCTTATTTTAAAAAAGCCAACTTATATCATTCAAATATACGAAGCTCAATTTAGTGGAAACTGAATACAGGAGATTCAATACTAATTTTTATCAATATAATGAATGAGAATTTCGCGCAATTAGTCAGCTTTATCCAAGCTGCTTTTCTTTAAAGTAACTTATATTTGGCTGCCAAATTCGGCGATTTCTTAAAGTGCCTGCCATTTTAAGACAACATGGTGGATGAGGCTAAGCAGTGAACTTGGTCGAGACCTTAGTAATAGCTGTGCACATGCTCACTCACATCGGAATCGGTTGATATATACGAGTGCTGTCGCATGCAAAAAATCAGATTTTTCAAAATGTCACCCACAATAGAAATTGAAACTGCTATATCTGAGCCATTTTTTAAGGTAAAGACAAACAAAAAATGCTCCTGAATCCTTATATCAAGGTCAAGATTTTGCACCTCACTTTAAATATACATATTTTTTTTTAATTTAATGGCCGCCATTTTGAAACAAGATGGCTGATGAACCTGGCCAGCGAACTTGGTCGAGGTATTGATGTATACTATCCACATTTCCTTCTTACATCGAAATAGGCGAATACGTGTGTTATCGCGTGACAAATACAAGATCGTTTCAAAATGTTAGCCATGCTAGAAATTCAAAGTGCTATAATTCAACCATTTTTTAAGATATAAACAAAAGAACAAATTTTCAGAAACAAAAACTGCTCCGGAATCTTTGTATCAAGGCTAAACACATATAAAAATCTTTTTCATTTTCCAACTTTTTAATACCTCATTTTAAATTTTAAATTTAATTTTTTTTTAAATGGCAACCCTTTTGAAACAAGATGGCGAATGAAGCTGGCCAACGAACGCGGTCGATACATTGGTATGTACTATGTACAGGCCAAGTTACATCCAAATCGGTTCATAAATACGCCTGTTATCGCGTGACAAAAATCAGGTCGTTTTAAAATGTCAGCCACAATAGAAATTCAAAATGCTATTACTGAGCCATTTGTTTAGATGTAGACGAAACAAAAAATGCTCCGGAATCTTTGTGTCAAGGTCAAAGACATAATAATAAAATATTTTTTCAATTTTCAATTTTTTGGTACCACATTTCAAATTTAAATTTTTCTTAAAAATTTAAATATCCGCCATTTTTAAACAAGATGGCGGATGAAGGTGGTCAACGAACCCGGTCGAGACATTAGTATGTACTATGTATAAACGAAGTTACATCCAAATCGGTTCATAAATACGCTTTATATCGCGTGAAAAAATTCAGGACGTTTCAAAATGTCAGCCACACTAGAAATTCAAAATGCTGCAACTCAGCCATTTTTTAAGATATAGACGAAACAAAAACTGCTCCGAAATCTTTGTATAAAGGTCAAATACATAAGAAAAAATATTTTTCCATTTTCAATTTTTTGGTACCACATTTCGAATTTTAAATTAAAAAAAAAAAATAAATGGCCGCCATTTTGAAACAAAATGGCGGATGAAGCTGGCCAACGAACTCGGTCGAGAGATTAGTATGTACTATGTACACACTGAATTACATCCAAATCGGTTCATAAATACGCCTTTTATCGCGTGACAAAATTCAGGACGTTTCAAAATGTCAGCCACGCTAGAAATTCAAAATGCTATAACTCAGCCATTTTTTAAGATATAGACGAAAAAAAACTGCTCCGCAATCTTTGTATAAAGGTGAAATACATAAGAAAAAAATATTTTTCCATTTTTAACTGTTTGGTACCGCATTTCAAATTTTAATTTTTTTTAAAAAAATTTAAATGGCTGCCATTTTGAAACAAAACGGCGGATGAAGCTGGCCAACGAACTCGGTCGAGACATTGGTATGTACTATGTACACACCGAATTACATCGAAATCGGTTCATAATTACGAGAGTTACAGTGTGACATGCGTCAGAGATATATATATATATATATATATATATATATATATATAACCATTAATTAAACATCACCGACCATCATCAAAAACTGCAATATTGTGAATGATTGACAACACGCCATAAACCAACAATATAGAACTGCATGTGTAAAATAAAGTACCGTACTATATATATATATGTATCAATTTTGAACGGAGGGTGGTTTCGGGGTCTGGGGGTCATGATGGATGAAAATATACCAAATTTTTTTGAAAATCGCTTTCCTCCGAACGGCTGCAATAGGTAGCTTTTTGTAATGGAAGCTATCTAAAAGATACTGGCGAGATTTGCACCCGGCTTTTTTTTCTTTCGGCACAGATATCATATATTGGCGCGATTTTTTTTCGGACGGCATTGTCATATACACAACGGGTACTTAACTGGCGCCAAAGTATCGTTATTTTGCTTGATATGGTAAGCCGGATGTTGTTGTTTCTGCTGTTGATGCGTTCCCCAAATTGGCGTTGGAAAAAAAATCGCGCCAATATGGGGCATTATATGACATTTGTTCCAAACTTTCATATGAAAGGCGAAGGGATCAGATCGTATTTGTCTATGGCATTTGATGACTTGAACTATTATAATATAGATAAAATTATGGTATAGAATAATATGTGGCGACTTATCACCTGTGCCTGGATAACATTAAAGTATCAAAATGGCACCTAGAGTATAAAAAGCAAAGTGTTCCGCCCGGAACTGTTGATGATAGTCACATGATTTAGGCTATTGTTATAGAGATTGTTTTAAAATATCGGTTGACAAAGACTCTGAATGCTTAATTCATTTTATTTTAGCTTCTTTTCAAATGTTTAACTGATCCTCTTAATCAAAAACAAAAACAACCATTGGATGTCTTAACAGCAACTGATTTTCCAACCCGTTTTAACCGGTTTACAGGGAGATCTGCGCAGCTTTTTCAGTATAATTTAATCTTCTCTAATATTTTTAAAACCCATTAGATTTTTAGTTCAGATTCTGCGGCGTCTGAACGGGGGTTGGCGAGCGCAGCTTGCAGGGGGCAGGCAGAGCCCCCTAGTATATATATATAGTCCAAATGTTTATAAAAAAGTTTTTAATGAAGAAGAAGTTGCTTTAAATTTATTAGATAATATATGAAATAATTTAAATATGCTGGTGTAGGGAATGGGGGGGGGGGGCGAGGAATTACACTAAGGTTTTCATTACTGCAGAAAATTAGAGCTCCGGTACTTTTGTCAGAAACTAAGCCTTGCTTACAAATACCACTGAAATATCTCGATAGTTTTATCGGTTTAAATGGCTCTAATATAAAATATCATTTAATCATAAACATTATTTAAAAAATATATGTAAAAATGATATATGATTCATACAATGAATTATATGAATGACCAAAAATATGCCAATGCCATATTTAAAAAGAAATTGAATAAAAAAATTATAAATGTATTATAAGAATTGTTGAGGTTCACACATATATAGTTTTAACTTAAAGAATTAAGTTTAATATTTGTATCTATAATAATTCAATATATTAAATCATATGAAATAATGACCGATATGTCAGTAAATTATCTGAAATAGTGCATAAGTACAAGTATATATTTTGGTGAATCTGTTCAATAAATGAATTTAATGGAGAATTAAGTTTAAATTAGATGAAATTATTAAATCAAAGGTATACTTTAATAAAAGTAATATTTATTTCTTATATTAAATAAATTTTAAAATGCTAGCACGATACAGAAGTTGAGATAGATGTAAGTATCAATATCGCATACATATTCCGGTATTTGTATTTATTCATATGTATCCAACATGAAAAATCACTTAATTTTTTTAATTCATTTTCTAAGAGAAATTATTCTTTCAAAAGTATCACATAATTCCAGCAAACAATTATATAAATAACCTAAAATATACTGCTGCACTATTTAAACAAGAAATAATCACGCGTCACATAAAAACTTCCCATCATGACGAGGAAACTCTTATGGAATATTCACTAAGTAAGATGAAGCTCTACATAGAAAATGCATCTGTGAACTTTTATTGCGAAAATAATAATAGTTATGCAAAGAAACTTTATTTTCGCTTCTGTAAAAACTTTAAGGACGCCATTATTTTTATTTATAAAAATGTTATCCATAATATTATTAATTTGCACGTTAAAACCTCTTCTGAGTAGTGACTTTCATGCAATTTTCTGTTAACAGTTTTGATAATTTTATAATAATGCCAAAAGCAAGTAAACTGACTCAATATATAAAAAAAAGTGCTGTTGAAGCTTTTGAAATGTCGGAAATGAGTTGTAGGTCTATAGCAATAAAGATGGGAAAATTTTTAAACCGTCATCAAGGTTTTTTTAAGGTTTAAAGACCAGTATGGGAAAAAAAAAAGTTGAAGGCAGACGAAGAGCCTCGTCTCCGAAAGACGAAATTAGAGTTTAATAGTTAGCATCAAATGGAAGATACTCAAGTAATGAAATTTTACAAACGACTGGTTGCAAAATGTGCAAGAACACAATCTGTAATACAATTAATTGATCCGGGAATTTCCAATACACATATAAAATTGTATAAACCCCCTTTACTGACTAGACTAACAAAAAAAAAAAAAAAAAAAAAAAAAAAACAGGGTTTACAGTTTGACAGACAAATGATGACATGGCACGACAAATGGATGCAGGTTATTTTCTTGGAACTTAGACGGTCCTGATGGCTGGAAATATTGGCATGATTTGAGGGGAAAAAAAAGAAATTTTCTTGAAACGTCAGTTAGGTGGCGGATCCACTATGGCGTAGGGCTGCATTTCGTTCAACAACGTGAGTCAATTGAATTTCTTTGAGGAAATGCTAATTTTAAGGCATATGCAAATACTCTTTTTGACCCTCTTGCACCTGTTGCAACACTTCTGACAGGAGAAAAAAGGATTTATCAGCAAAATACTGCACACCAGCCATGAGACAAAACTCTGGTTCAAAAAGAAAAATAATGATGTTTTGCAATTGCTATCCAAAAGTTCTGATCTAAACCATGTAAAGATAGTTATGGGGATATCTTGCAAGACGAGTCTATAAAAATGGAAGATATTTTTCCTCAGCTTTATAATTCAGATCTACGATTGAGAATAAATGGTAAATACCAGTCCAGAACTGTGCTAAAAATTAATAACGTCATTGAAAGATAGAACATCTGCAGTCATTAAACGCAATGTCTGGTGGCATACGCAATGGTGGGTGCATAATATATCAAGAATTTGTTTCTTCGTTATGGTATTGTTTTTATTTTGTTGTCCTTAAAGTTTTTACACAGTCAAAAATAGAGTTTTTTGTGCAATTAATTTATTTTCGTAATAAAATACTTAAAGATGAATTTTTTCTACATTTTTATTAACATTTCAACTTCATGATACACATTATTGTATAATTTTTTTCCGTCTTATTTGAAATTTATCAAAAAAATTATATATTTTTGCTGTCCTTTAAGTTTTTATAAGCACTGTATTTTAGACCTGTCAAAAATAATTTTAACCAGGTCATTAAAACTGGTTTTAACATTTAAAACTAGTGAAAATTGGTTTTAACCACTTAAAAGTGGCCGAAACTCTATTAAATAATTTTAGCTTACGTAAATTTATCAAACTATATATTTTGTGAATATTCCTGTCATACCATCTTAGATATAACAATAAATAACATTATTAATATTTTAATAACTATTAAATATAGACGGATTTTTTTATGTCTTACATTATAATATTTCATACAGAAACATCCATTTCATAAATCTTAGTTTTCCTATATATATAGTTACAACTACAATTTTATAGTTACATTACAATTTTTAATAAGCACTAACGAAATATTGGAAGACATTGATTTTGAATTTGTAAATTTCATAAAGCACCTGATGAATGGCTGTACTAACTCTTTATCAGCAGAAAGATTATTTTCTAAGTTTGAATCCATCCAAATTAAACTATGAAATTATTTTAGCTTCATACAACAACAATTGTAACTATTCTTTAATTTCTAAATATATTTTTTTAAATATTTATTTAGCTTAATGAGATTTAGTTTCCTTAAATGTTTATATAAAATTAGACATGTAATTGTATCTTTTAAAAAACATTTTAATATTCATGATAATTGCGTATATTAAAAAAAATGTGGAATTAAATTCAAAAGTAATGAAAATTGAAGTATAATACTAACAAAAGTACTTGCAAACACTTACAAATGTTGCATTAAATATTGTTAAATGGTATTTAGACAAACGCTTTCAAATGTTACACTGAATTTGTCATTTGAAATAATAAATTTTAATTTCTTTTCTCAATCAAAATGAGTTTTGACTATTGATGGCAAAAAAAAAAAAAAAATAAATAAATAAATAAAATAAAATAAAAAATAAAAAAAATAAATAAATAAATAAAAAAAATTGACCAACCGGGACGGTTAAATCCACCCTTGTTTAAAATCGATACAATCCTGAATATAACATGTATCAATTTCGTGTGTTCTCTTTCAGACAGAGTAATATCATTAAAACGCACTTCAAACAGTTATCGTTCCTAAACAACAACATGTCCAAATTCATTTGTCCATGTAAAAGAATTAATGCTATGCACACGATTTTCACTAGCGATCCTCAATAACACTTTTAAATTTCGTAGCAATCAAACCATATTTACGGAAGGCCTAGGAAATGTCAAAACTTTGTGATGAAAACACATATATACGAGACAAAAGAATCAACGTCAAAAAGACGTTTCAATTATGTCAGAAAGAGATAAAAAAAAACTAAAGATAGAGAAACAGAGGGATTATTTTATAAGAATGTATGACATAGCATAAATTATTTCTCCATAATTTTTATTTTTATTTTATTTTTATTTTGCTTTTAGTTAAAGCTTTCGTGAAGCACTATGTAAGATTTGTATGCGCAAGAAATTAAATCACATGAAAAAAATACACAAAAAAAATTACGGAGAAATAATTTACGTCAAAAACGATACATCCCTGCATATAACACGTACCAGTTTCGTGAGTTCTCTTTCAGATAGATTATTATCATCAAAACGCATTTCGAAAAACTATCGCCCATAGACAACAACATGTCCAAATTCTTTTGAGAGTACATGTAAAAGAATTATGAGTACTAAGCACACCATTCTGAATAGTGATTCAAAATAACACATTTAAATTCTGTGGCAATCAAAGCGTACTTACAAAATGTTTAAAATGTGGATGAAAAAACATATAGGGGAGACTAGGGAGGGTTGACCCACTTTTTACAAAATGATTTTTAATTTTTTAAATATTGAACGTAGAATAAAGTTTTATATATCATTTTATTTGTAGTCAGTTGTATAGTCAGTTATCAAAATAAAGTTGCTACATAAGTGTAATATATAAGAAATTTGATAAATGATCGATTTTAACCATGAGTAAAAAAAAGGGTCAAGGCTCACCACATATGAGAGGCTTGAGCCACTTTGTTTTATATTGAAATATTTGTGAAGAGAAATAAAATCTGTTTAAAAAAGGCAATATAACTTTATGCTACAGTTATTATAAAAAACATTTTTGAAAATATGAGGCTTAAACAAACGTGTTTAGACTCAATTGCAACTCAGAGGAGAAAAATTTTATTTTAAATATAATTTCGTCTGAGCAGGTATAATTGTACAGCAAGGAAAAAGAAATTTTAACATTTAAGACAGTATCCCGTTAGAGACAGGTTCAGTTTTCATAGGGTTTCATGTACTATTATGCCCGGAATTTATAATCACTGTCCCGATTTCTTTATCTCATTTTCCTACTTTTTGTGACACTCGATCTGACAACTCTAATCGTCACATAGTTTGACTTCATCTCACTGTATTCATGTTGGTGAAATTTGTCTACATACATTCCAAAAGTTTTTCGATCAATGCTATGTTCTTTTGCAGCCACATGTGCACTTAACTGATCATTATATTCTTTATCCCTTTCAGTGGCAAAGTACTTTCAGTACTAAAAATGTTGAAATAAGTGACTAGCACCAGAATTTACGGACAAATTTATTTTGAAATAAGAAAAGGGTATAATTCACATACATATTAAATGGAAAAGGTTTTAGCAAAATTCTGGTACCATTGTGGCGTTTGGGAATTAAAATTAAGTGGTTTCATAACCATACCGCTGCGCCTAAAAGTGTTAAGACTGCTGCTTTCAAACTTTCTAGTCCTTTATAGTCATTTACACTGTTTCTTTTACCTATTGTTGTAATATTTAAATGGAAGAAGTTCCTATCAATTTTCCCATTTATATTTCATTAATATTTTTCTTGCAGTGGATACTATAGCAATTTTTCACATATTTCTTTAATTCATATTTTATTTTCCATCATCCTATTTTACCGTTGCTTTACAGAACAAATTTACATTATTTTTTATATATAACCATAAAACATTCACTATGCATAGTGTATAATAAAAAGATTTCATCTGGTCAACCCTAACTCACATTGAGGGGGAGGGGGCAAGCCTCCCAACATAGCCCTTTTCTAAAGATTAGCACATTATTATGTTAAGCCTAATTTACTGTACAATCCTTATGCCTGGAATGAAAGGTCGATATATCTACTTTAATTAAAACCTATTTACTTAAATTTCTATGATATATTTTATATGAAAAAAGCTTTCACAATATTTCTAAAAAACACAACTTTTAGGTTGAAAACGCGTCACAATTGATTTTTCCACACCTATTTCGATTATCTGTATAAAACCAAGACTGTTGTTTGAGCATTCCAATAGCTCTGGTTGACATCGAATGATAAAACTCTGAAATTCTTTTAAATAGGAAAACTGATGGGTGGGTAAAGCCTCCCGTATGGTCAACCCTCTCTAGTCTCCCCTATATGAGACAGAAGAATCAACGTCACAAAAACTTTTCAGTTATATCAGAAAGAGATAAAAAACTAAATATAAAGAAATAGAGTGATTCTGTTATAAGAATGCATGATCTAACATAAATTATTTCTCCGTATTTTTTTTTTTTTCATTTATTTAAAAATTTCGCGGAACACTACGTAAGATGTGTATGTCTAATAATTAAAGAAATTAAATCACATGAAAAAGAGACATAAAAAAAATTACAGATAAATAATTTTTGTTAAGACTGACTCATCCCTGCATATAACACGCATCAGTTTCGCGAGTTCTCTTTCAGGTAGATTAACATCATCAAAACGCATTTCGAATTTCGAACAACTATCGACCATAGACAACAACTTGTCCAAATTCCATGTAAAAGAATTATGACTACTGTGCGCACCATTCTGAATAGCAATTCTAAATAAGAAATTTAAGTTTAATAGCAATCAAAGAATATTTACAAAATGTCTAGAATGTGAATAAGAACATAAATATTCGAGACAGAAGACCTAACGTCACAAAAACGTTTCAAATATGTCGGAAAGAGATAAAAACTGGATATAAAGAAATAGAGTGATTCTGTTATAAGAATGCATGATATAACATAAATTATTTCACCATATATTTATTGCTTTTACTTAAAGATTTATTACAACACTATGTGAGATTTGTATGGGCAATAATTAAAGAAATTAAATCCTATGAAAAAGAGACATCCAAACTTTTATAAGCGGAAATAATCTTTCGATGAGTAAGACATTTCTATTCATCCAGAAAACTGAATATCAGCAGTTCGCAAATCACTGTTTGGATCTATTTTCAGTTCAGCATTTCCATTCATCAAATTGAGATCGTTTATCTGATGAAATTTGTATTTTACAGATATGGATTCAGCACGAAGAAACTGTCTCTGATGTCTTATTAAAGGATTACTTAAGAATTACGAAAGACATTGAATCATCATGTTGTAATATTAGTTCATTTCACATATATCACTGTTGTAAGACGAATAAAATCCTAAAAAAAAAGTTAAGATTGAATAGGAATTTCGTAAATTATTTATTAAAAAAATTATTAATAATATTATATAATAATTAGAGAAATTTTTTAACTTCTAAAGAAATTTTATTTTTACAATGCAGAACAAATAAAAGAATTTTTGATCTTAATTACTTATGTATAATCATTTTAAAACTATATTTACATGCATAAATAGATTTTGTTTTAAATCTTTAAGGAAAAAAATATCGTTTTCTTTTCAAATACTGGTTCAGGTAAACATGTGTCTGAGATTTCCAGAACAATTGAATAAATTTGTTTTATAAACATTCCAAATTTTGAATTCCTTCGTGTTTTTTAAAAGAATGGAGAAAATTTAAATTTAATTTTAACAATTAAACAGGAAATATCTTTCATGGCGCTTGCAATTAATAGTTGAACAGAAGATAAACATGCAACTAAGAGTGCCGGAAAAGCAATCTGATTTATAAAAATTTCAGATTATGAATTCCTTTTTGTTTTTAAAAGAATCTTTACAATTTAAATTTAATAGAAACAATTAAACAGGAAATATCTTCAAATGCGCTTGCAATTATTATTTGAGCGAAACTGAAATAAATTAAAGAGCTAATTCATTTAATTTAATTCTTCCTCGTGCTGATAATATTGAAGAAAATAAAAATAAAAATATTATTAATTAACAATGAATATTTAAAATGTACTGTAACCCAACCATATGCATATGCATACTGTTTCCGTTTTTTTCAAAGTGTCAAATAAAAGAAAAATAATGAAATGCATATATCATTCGGGCATTCTGTCTTCTACCCGTAAATAATTGACATTAATCATTAACAATATAGCCTTTTTATTTTCAGTAATGTATGTTCATAATAACTAATAGATATTGAAAAAAAAAATAGATTTTATCTTTTTTTACATGTTAAATTCAATAACGCAATTAAAAATAGCCTTGATTGTGAGCTTTTAAATGATGCCTTTAGTTTTATTATCCTGATGGCCACTTACGACAAAATAAATGAGTAGAGTTATAGTCCGTGCTCGTTTTTTTATTTATTTTTTTCTTTGGGAACTGTATTTTTTTGTGATAGTATAATAATAATAATAATAAATAAAACATAAACCAATTAGGATAGAAAAATTATTATTTTCTTTGCACATTTTATTTTTGCTTTGAAAAATTATTATTATATTTTAGTTTTTCTATAGCTAGAATGTTTCAAATCTTTGTATACGGTACTGCGGAAAATCTGAAAAAAAAAAAAAAAAAAAAAAAAAAAAAAAAAAAAAAAAAAACAACAAAGTAGTGATGTCAACAATGTTAAAAAAATTATCTTCAAATGGTCATAAATGATAAGAGGAAAGTCTGTGTTTATATTTATGTTTAAGACGATTGATAGTTCTGATTTTAGATAAAGTTATTAGCTTGAGTAGCAAAAAAAAAAAAAAAAAAAAAAACAGTATTTAAAAGGTTAGTCATTCATATTTTAAAAATATTCTTCTCACTGAAATACTCTTTATTCAGACATTTGAGGGCTAAATTAGGAAGTACTTTTGTTTTAATATATTATCTTTATGAATACAATAGTTTAAATTCTCGATATTTTACAAGATATTCGGTTTAAAAATGTATCTCTTAAAATAGCAAATCACGAAGTTGTAATAATAATGTTTACTAAAACAGTTTTTCTCTTTAATTACTGAGCTTCAATGATTTTGATTACTTAGCGATTCCACTGTTCTCCACAGATAAATAAAGGAAAACCTCCATTTATGTTTAATATTGTATGTAATTTCATTGATTTCATTAATAATTTTATTTTTATTATTATGAACAATAAATTTTATTTAAAAAATGCATCATCTGTATTTCTAGTTTCACAATTTAATATTATCTTCCGAAATATATTTGTTCTTACTACATATTTCTGATTTATTTATAAGCAGATGTCTTCTTCTAATAATGTGTTACACTGTAAAAAAAATCTGTAAAGTTACTAAAATTTTTCTAGGAAACTGGGATTCCTAGAACTTTTCATGTAACGGCAACAACAAAAATTCCTGTAACAGCGTCTGCTACAGGAATTTTTCTTGTTGCCGTTACATGAAATGTTCTAAGAATCCTAGTTTCCTAGAAAAACTTTAGTAACTTTACAGATTTTTTTTTTACAGTGTATTCATCGATTACACAAGCCTGCGATGAAAAAATTGCCGGTATAATAAGTGGTATTTTTTATAGTTTATTGGATGCTGATGAATAAAAAAATAATGAAAAAATCCATCACGTACAGTTTCATCACAAATCGCAATCTATTTTTTTTTTTTATGAATTTAATAAATTTCGGACCAAAAATTGCTATTTATATGAGTTTGATTAATAAATTTATGGACTTAAAATAGTAAATTGTTGCATTAAACCGATAAAAAAGAAAGAAGAAACTATTTCAATACAAAATATTTTTCTTAATCGGTAAACTGCCTATTAAATACAATATTCAAGTCAAAGGAAACTAGTCGAAATCGAATCTCTCCTGCTTACAGGTGTCTGCTCACTACCTCTTCTTTACACCCCTTTTCACGTAACTTATCTCTACTCCTGAATCAGTGTCTTTCTTTGCTCTGTGCTGTACACATGTGTTTTTATTCCGACGTGTTAGTTATAAGTTATAGTAGGAACTTTTACTTCTAGTTTTTGCTGCATTAGACAACATGGCTTCCAGAGGATGTGCAAATTCACCGAATTGTTTCTGCTATATTTGTGGTAACTATACAGTGAAAAAACAACAAAGAAGCATTTATGATTTTGTAAAAGGAGTGTATTTCGCTTATTTTGGCATGAAATTGGGCGACAAAGACAAGCCTTGGGCTCCACACGAAGTTAGTCGTATTTGTGTAGAAGAATTAAGAAAATCGCAATATTTTCGGTTTGGCATACCAATGGTTTGGAGAGAACCTGAAAATCACAGTGAGGATTGCTATTGTTGCATTTGTAATGTGAAGGGTTTCAATTTAAAGAACAAAAAAGGAAATATTTTATCCTGACATTCCGTATGCCATACATCCTGTCCCTTATGGACCTGGTAAAGGAAAAATCTTGTTGATCCAAAAAAAAAAAAAAAGTGTTACTTCCACCCCTTCATATAAAATTAGGTCTTATGAAACAATTTGTCAAGCCTTCACCAAAAGAAGGTGAATGTTTCAAATACCTTTTTGAGCATTTCCCGGGTTTATCCGAAGCAAAACTGAAGGAAGGTGTGTTTGTAGGACCAGACATAGGAAAAATGGTGAAATATGAAAATTTTGAGAATAAAATTAAAACAAACGAAAGTAAAACCTGGAAATTTTTCAAATTAGTTATTACTAGCTTTCTTGGCAACAAAATGGACCCAAACTACAAATCTATTGTAGAAGAGATGGTAAAAAACTCAAGATTTTAGGGTGTAATACGAGCTTATAAGTTCATTTTCTCGATTCACACCTAGAGTACTTTCCTGAAAATTTAGGTGCAGTTAGTGAGAACCAAGGATATAAAGGAAATAGAGAGGGGATATCGAGGCAAATGGAATGTCAGCATGATAGCCGACTACTGCTGGATGCTACAAAGAGACAATCCCTGCAAAGTTCACAATAGGAAAAGTGGCAAAAAAACTTTTGATTTAAAGAAAAAAAACATTACTCTAAGGGCTTGTATCTTTCTACATATACTTAATTATTACTTGAACTCGGATATAAACGTAATTTGTATGGATTTATAAAGCAATGAAATTTAAATGAAATATCAAAATTTCGTGATTTCAGCTTTTTCTGTAAAAATATGCAATCGTTTTGCGAAAAATCCTTACGTGATAGAGAAAAATGGATTTCATTTTCGGAATAAGCAGTAAAAAAAAACATAAAAATTAGTCATCAAAATTCATGCAATTTTCAAAAAGTATTTTTTATCAGGTCTGTGTTATTATCACATGCAACATGAAAACGAAGCTACTGGATTATGTAATTATTTACTTTATGGTTAATATCGTCAATGTGCACATTATTCTAAATTAGGGGGAGATGTATCGATTTCACTTGCTATACAGAGATTCTCGAGAAAAAAGTCATCCCTTCAAAAGATGGAAGGAAGAATAGCCGAATTCTATTATATCTATTTTTTTTTAAGAAATGTAATTGATAGTACTTATCAAAATAATGAACAAGAACAAAAAATCTTCTTAAAACACCATCAATTTTTTTTAAAGATTTTTTTTATTCATTCACACCAGTTTTAACTTATTTTCTTTAAAATAATAAACGCTTTATTGTGTTATATCAAAACTTAAATAAATTTAAACGATTTTAAAATTTGTAATGCAGTGTAAATTCTATAATCACACCTATTTAATTTATAAAACTACAACCCAGCGAAAATAAAAGTTATAAATAAATAAAATGTAATGTTATTTGTTATTTTTATTTGCTCATGATCATAATTTATTTGACTATGAACATAACTATGTCAACTTTGTTTCGTTATTATTTTTTTGTCAAAGACATACAGAGATATAACAAAACCAAAATTTTAGTATACCAAATTACGTAATAAAAAAAATAAATAAATTTAAAATGCAAAACAAATTAGACACAGGAAGCTACAAAGATAAGACTCTAAAAAATTCATAACTTGACAGTTAAGAAATTGTTTGCATTATCAGTACTTTAAAATTTTAATTGTAAGAAATGTGGACCATTAAACAGGAATACTGAATTCAGTATGTCTCGTTTATAAATTTTATACCCTGAAAATATTTTTGATATATTCCTAACTTCTACAAAATGTTGGCACTTTATGCAAGCTTATCAAGAATGCCCTCAGAGTAGAAAATATATATACAACTTTCTAGCAAAATATGTTCCTGGAACATATTTTTTGATAGTGACTAAGTTTTAAAGATAATTTTACTAAAATTTGAACTTTGAATAAATATTGGCTCAAGATATACTTGCATATTTACTCAGAATTCAAAACTACACGATTAATATTTCTCATTATGCTATGCATACACGTGTAGATGTATAAACACAAGTGTAAGTGTGGTTTTATTGGGAGATATATACAAAAACACTTTTTATATAAATTTTTATCCTTTTAATTCTTTCATAATCGAAAATTTTATTTGTAGAGAGTTTGATGATAAGGTTTAATTCGTGAAAAAGGTTGAACAATTAATAGTTTATCCCTTTATCTACTGACGGTACTTATAAATACCACTCACTTCGAACTTTCATCTCATAGTGAGTATTACTAATATTCTAACGGTATTTTGCAGGAACTCTCTTTGAACTCCACTTTTTGAGGGTATATGGCAGCAGTAGTTCCAGATTCGTTATTTTAGCGCGGACGGAGGCTATATTTGAAACAGTCGGTGTGTTTTGTGCGGACATTTTGTACGGTTTGTCACGCTTGTCTTTTTATTGCTGCAAATATTGTAAAGGACAGAAAGTAAGTGTTGGATTTATATTATCTATCTGCAATCTGCAATGACCCTAGAATATAATTTGACTTGCTATTTTAAGTGAACGGCTGGAGTAACTACGACTCTCTTAAAAGAGAGCCCTAGGGATGGATCCGTTGGGCGCGGGGCAGGAATTTTCCTTCGAGGAAATTGTTGTTCCCGTGTTCTGATGAGGACCGCGTAGTTACATGGCGCAGTGATGCGCAATACAGTCTGGCTCTTTAGTCGCTGACGTACACCAGACCTAGCCTCTCCTTACTTAAGTTTGACCTGGTGCCTTCAAGTTAGTCCCGCCGGGGTGTAGCCGGCTCGCCCGTTTGCATATGCAGAATCCAGGTAAGCGAATCACGGTGCCCCTTGACTTAGCAGTCCACCATCGGGAAGTTACACTTGACGCCGCTACTGAGTATAATGAAAATAAAAGGGATACAACGATGTTGCAGGCCGATCACCAATGAACCTCCAAATCTAATCAGGGAAGTGCCTTATCAGAATAAACCTGTATACCAAAATTGAAGCAAACCGGATAATTCTGCATGAAAACTCATTTATCTAAATTAAGGGGGGGTCACCCCCTTTATGCTTAACCAATGAAACCCCAAAAGTAATCAGGGAAGTACTTTATCAGAATAAACCGATTTACAAAATTTGAAGCAAATCGGCTATTTCTATCAAAAGTTATCGCGTTACGTACATACATACGAGACTGTTACACTAGAGTTGCAGATTTCTAGTGTAAAGTAATTAGAAGTACTATAATATCGCTCTTTTAAACTTTAATGAATATTCTTTACGCTTCACCTTAGGCTAGATTAATACCATACCTATATATTCAGTACTTTTTCTAAAGTTTTCTTGACTTAGATGTCTGCATCTCCAATATAGAATTTCTGTTATCTTATATGTTTATATTACAAGTGTAAAAATTTCCAATTCATAACGTTTTTATACAACCTTTTATTAATCTTTCTTAACACTTTCCAAAAAAGTTGAAAAGTGTTTATGAATTCGGTTTGTCTGTCCGTCTTTCCGCGGTCTAACTCCTGTAAAAATAGTCAGATTTTCATATAATTGATACATGTTAATGACGTTTACTATGGCATGTTAGGTATTCAGTATGAAGTGTGTAACATTAATAATTCATTTACAGGGACACAGAAAATAATTCCATGTTCAATGGGGAAAAATCAATTGCAGGGTATTTTAATGACATTACGCCATTTCAAATGCATTAAAATTGATATAAATCACTGAATTTCACTACAAGATCTAGATTTCACTACCTATTGAATAGGGCATTCACAGCATTTATTGTTCATTTACAGGGACACACAAAATAAATCGGTTACAGTCTTTGAGCAATAATTGCTGAAAGTGCGTTTTCAATTTCGGTATGCTACCCTTCGCTTGTTACTTGTTGTGTATCAATTTTATACCTCATATACAGTAATGTACAAAAGAATTCACGTACCATTCTCCTTATTAGTGGAAACTGCTGAAGGGGAATTTTCAACTGTGGTATGTAGTTCCTAACTGAACTAAATATTTGCATGCAGGTAATTTATAGATACAAATCTATATATCATATACAGGGCTGCTCAAAAAATTTGGATAATTTTCCTACTGTAAATGGGATTTGCTGAAATCGGGTTATCAAATGTGTTTATGCGTTTCCAAATGGTTCAATTCGACATTCTATTTCAACTTATTAAACAGTGGAGTTTTGTTACATTATTCTGAATGCGTTGGAAAGTGTTTCATAATTGATGCTTTACGCATTTTTTCTTTATCGTTTTCTATAAGTACCGGTGGAGCACAAAAGCTATAAGCTACAAAGATTGGCTGCTCCACTTGGTTTAACTCTGAGACACTCGAAAATTATTCCAACTTTCACACACAATCGCAGTTATTCACCAGACAATTGGAACAAATAGGGGAGATGGGGGATGAATGGGACATTTTCACAAAAATACTTTTTTATTTAAGTTATTATCAATATTATATATCATATTTCATACATTAGGTATTTGACAACATATATGAACAATATTTATTCTAGATTATGATTTATTCAGAAAAATATTATAAAATAAAAAAAACGTTCCTCCCTATCCCAATCATTCCCACAGCAGGGATGAATGGGACACTAATAGGGATGGATGGGACACAAAGTTTTTCCTCCCTGTATTCAATTTTACCAAATTCAAATGTATAATTATAACCTTATATGTAATTATATTTGTAATATATTATTTTACAGCACGGATCGATATGTTTTTTTTCAATAACTTCTTTTATTGCAGTTTTAACTTTTAATGCAGACTTTGGCTATTAATCTGTTCTTTTTTTCCACTTATGAGGCATTTTAGATTTGAAATGGAACTGCAAAATGTCTTTTAAATATGGCATAGCTAATAATTTTCAATCATAACTTATTAATTAATATTAATTAAATGTATCATAGAAATATGCAGAACGGAAATTATTGGGACGATCGGAAAGTCATGTCGTGTTGGGAAAATCAATTTGTACCGGAAAATTCTGCCCGGTAATTATTAGACATTAGATATCGGAATCAATGTCTAGTAATTAAATGATAGAATTTTCCGTTACGAATTGATTTCCCCAACACGACATTACTTTCCGATCGACCCAATATGTTAGAGGTGGGGATTTATTTGTGCAACATTTCAAAATTCAATGTAATTTCCCCCATTTGATCAATAAACATATACTATTTTTAACAATTTTATCTATTTTGAGTATGTTTTAGTACCAATTTTTTGATAATCCATTAATAATTATTACAATACAATAAATTTCACTCAGAAATTTTAAACAATAACAACTCATATAATACTATTTAATACTATTAATTAACGTAAATTATTAATTTATCAACCTATATAATACTATTTAGTTAATAAATAAAATTTTCAACATCTCTAGGGATGAATGAGAATGTCCCATTCATCCCCATTTGAAATGTCCCAATCATCCCCATGATGCATATATTCCCTTCTCAGCCATTTTGCCTCAAAAATTGTTTTGTCACAATGGTTACTATTCATTCATTTTAATTATCGACACTGAACCTTAAAATAAATAACTACAACATAGCTTAATTTTTTATATTCTATGAGATATTTCACATCTTCAAATGTAAAAAAAAAACCCTCACTTTTAAGCAGAGATTTCAGAAAATGCAACTTTGAAGGAAAATGAAAACAGCAATGTGGATCTACCTTTAGTTCTGAAGCATACTGTGGTAGAGCCTTATGCGGAGATAGGAAGCAATTAAAATAAATGTTTATTGCCTGAAATATTGAGAATGTCCCATCCATCCCTTGTCCCATTCATCCCCTAGCTCCCCTACTTCTATGCATTTGCAATGGGCTGTTTTGGAGCAGGAGTTATTCGCTGACTTGTTTAATAATTGGAAAGCTGGCTTCAATTTAAAAGTTGTCAGGATCAAATCGCGGTTTAGGCTTTGATGTTCATAGCGTGCCGGTTTACTCTTTAAAAAGAGGTCACGTTTTAAGTAGCTTTTGTTTCCAGAGGAAAACAATAGCTATTTTATAGTTTATCATCCAACCACACTGTCAGAAAAACTAATCAATTTACGCTAAATTATTCCTCATATTTTTTACAAATAATTTCCGTACATCTAGAAAACATATTTTATTTTTTATCGGTCTAACTCTGAGACACTCTCTCGCTGGTTCACACTCGAAAATTATTCCAACTTTCACACACAATCGTAGTTATTCAACAGAGAATGCGAACAAATATTTCTATGCATTTGCAATGGGCTGTTTTGGAGCAGGAGTTTTTCGCTGACTTGTTTAATAATTCGAAAGCTGGCTACAATTTAAAAGTTTTAGGATCAAAACGCGGTTTAGGCTTGGATGCTCACAGTGTGCCGGTTTTCTCTTTAAAAAGAGGTCACGTTTTAAGTAGCTTTTGTTTCCAGAGGAAAACAGTAGCTATTTTATAGCTTGTAATTCAACCACACTGTCAGAAAAAATTATCAATTTACACTAAATTATTCCTCATATTTTTTACAAATAATTTCCGTGCTCCTAGAAAACATATTTTATCCCTGAATTCTTCCCAAAAGTATGAAAAAGAGGATGAAATTCCGTTCATTCCTAGAACGCATGCACTCTATTAATACTAAAATCGGAATTTATTTAAAAAGTGAAAAACAAAACAATATATATATATATATATATATATAAAGATTTCTTAATGAATAAAAAAAGAAAAAAAAATCGAATTTAAAAATGAATAACAATTACTCTTCCATTCATTCAAAATTACTCACAATTTATTTTTTTAAAGTTGAATAAGTTGAATAAAGTTAATCAAAGTTGAATTTATAAAGTTTTTTATAAAAAATATTCGCATTTAAAATATATTTTAAATGAACAGATTTAAAAGATATTTTAATTTAAATATTAAATGAAAAAAAAAAGGTTCTAGTCAAAAAGAAAAAAAAATCTTATCGAATAGAAATATAATATTCATATTTTTCATTTAGCAGTCTACTTAGAAATAGTTATAATTCATATCCTTATCATATTGCAATATTAAAGTATTTAAACCCCAATCACAAACTCATTAAATACGGAATTTTTCCGAAATTAACTTCAAAATTAAAAGTTTTTAAAAGAAATTAATCAAGCCATACCCATCTAAAGCAAACGTGTTTGCTTCAAGTGTTTTACTACTGTGCAACTGTAGCCCAATAGTTAGCATACTCGTATCGTAACACTAAGATAGCTGTTCGATTACAGGTCAGCAACTTTCATGTTTTCCCCATTTTCTTCAGTTCCCGAACATTTTACCTTCTTAGAAATAAACGGATATTCGTAAATTAACGAAAAAATCCATAATTTGGAGAAATTATTTCTGAGAGTGCAATTAATGGTTGAAACTCAACAACTTTAAAATTCATTCTAAAACAAAATTATGTCTCAAAATCGTGCCATTTCATTCATGTAAAACACCAAATCATGGGAAAAGATTTGGCAATATAGTTGCGGCTACTAGAACACAAAATTGTTTTTGAGACTAGCAAGATATTTTTAACATTGTGTCTCAAACTATGAATTTTCTTTCGAAACGAATGTTAATTATTTTTTGGGAATTTTATGTTTTATATAACTTTTGAACTTTAGTTGAAAAAACTTTTTTATTACATAAATAGTTGTGATAGTTTTAAGAGAAAATAAAATAAAAAGCAAACAAAAGTTATACGATAAAAATGTTTTGTTTAAAAAAAATTTCTTATCAGAGGAATCTCAAACAGCTCTGATAGTCATTTACAGAAATTGCAAACATATTTTGCTGGCAAAAAAAAAGAAAAATATTTTCTAGGATAGCAATACCCCGCTATCACTGAAAGATCTGATCTGTTTAAACGCCTTAATATTCTTTTTGTCCCTGAACTTTAGTGAAAATACAATAGGTGCCGGAGATTCTTCTATTACTTCATAAATAAAGGAAACAAAAAAATTCCATTAACCCACATGGAACACAAAGCAAATACTTCCAGCTTCCTTTACTTTTATCTCATTTGTGTTTTTCTTTTATATTCAGAAATGCGGTTGTTCCAAAAATGATTAATACTTCGGAGATAGTTTACCCAAAGGCTTTAATGGTATATAACGGGAATTAATGTAAATAGTATAGGATGTGTACGTTTCTTTTGTCAATGATATTATTTGTTGTAAGTTCATGAATACGTGTGCAGAGTAATTCTAAACAGAGTAATTCTAAACAAGTGGACAAATGTGATCACAGATTGCACAGAGGGTTTCGTATAATATTCCTTTCAAAATACTTTATTTTTTTTTATTAATAAAACCAAATTGATAATTTATAATTATTAAATCCTTACATAGATCAGGATGGCATAGAGGGGTAATGATGGAGGTAGGGATAGTGTGAATAATAATATTATTGGGACATGCCGTTTCATTTAAGATATTACATGACATATCGTAAATAACAAAATAAAACATTAAAACAGCCCCTAATGGTGAAAAAAATAATTAAGAGGGTGGGGAGTGGGTGTTCAGTAATGTATGGGCCAAGAGATTTAAAACGATGTGTCACATGAAAAAAAATCAATTTCTTGCCTCCCTCCCCACCGGGGATGGCCCCTAATTGTCTGGAGTCGAAATAGACCCCAACAAGATGTCGGGTCGACGAGATACCCCTTCGGCCAAACCTTCAAATGAGGTCGAATCTCGCTGTAGTTTAATTAGGGGCTGAGTTAGAAAAAATTGCTTAAAATACACAAGTTAGAGTCCGGAGGGATAAAAAAGAAACTTAGAAATTCAATTCCCCACCAACACACACACGCGTCTTCTTAAAGTTTTAAGTGTTATAGAATATCTGAAATTTTAAAATCGATGATTTGATTACTTTTCTTAATTTTATTTTTTTTTATTTTTTGCTGAAATTAATATTCGAAAATAGTGGTAACCACTACCACTCATAAATAGAAGGGCCAATATGTTCATTTTATATAGCCTATAATAAAAAATCGGACGTAAAATAACGATAATTAGTGGAGAAACACTTAGATTTAAAGAAAGTGTCATACAAAAGCATTTCTTTTTCTTTTTAAAAAGCCATTTTTGCATAAAATAAAAAATTCTTAATCGATTTTTACGAAAATCACATATTCGGAATCAGCGTCGAAAAATAGGCATACATGCATAAGTTTAAAATCCATAAATGCAGTATTTGTGAAAATTTATACCTCAAAAAACAATCTTAGTCATAAAATTATCTGTGGTTTTACCAGATGTCTCGCTTTTAAAATTTTCGCGGAGAGTGAATGAAATTGCAAATTATTCCTTTCATTAAACAAGAATTTTAATTGATAATTAGAGTTCTATCGGGGATAATATTTTAACGAAAATTTCATTTCGGAATCAGCGTCAAAAATTTCACGTAGATGCTTAAAAATTAAATCAATAAATAGAATATTTGTAAAGAAATTACTGGCCGGGAATAAATGCCAGTACCCTAGGCGTCTGCTGTCTGACCATGAAATATTTCTCAAACACCTGTGTTCTACTCAGTGTTCTCGCTGCCGCTCGCCATTGTGCCAAATTTATTTCCTTTCAAAGAGAAGAAGTAGAACTTCTACTGCTTCTCTTTGAAAGGAAATAAAATCAGTTTATATAAATCGATTTTTAATTGATTTTTCCGCTTCTAGATGGAATTTTCGAAAAAAAAAATTATAAATTCTGAAAGAGAAAATATTTTTTGCATTTGTGTGCGCAATTTTCCTGGTTTTAGGTACGGTAGATTCTACAATACAGGCGTCTTTAAAAATTCCCAGTACATGGAACCTTTTCTAAATTATGGTAAACCCTCTCCCCTCTGACAGTAAACCGTTGCGGTTTGATTAAAATCAAAGCATTTGTTGAATTATGAACATTTTCCATTCTTTTAATTGTTTTTTTTTAAATTAACAACGTGCGTTAATTAAGACTTTTTCAAAAACCTATGGGTCATTCAGCTCTATGTAAAAAAATATATAATAATAATAATAATAATAATAATCAGCTTGCTATAGAAACGAAATCATTTTGCCTTACTTTCTATAATTAATTGAAAAAATATTTTATAAAAATAAACAATTAAATATGTGAGCTCATAATTGCAAAATAGCGCATAAAATAACTATCCTGAAAATTTAAATGCGATAAAGTCACGTTAGGAAATTGCTTATCTCTAACTTACTAGGGAACAATATCGTCAAATCAATAGATTATTTGTCGATAAAAAACTACTGACAGCAACGAAAAATCCCTCTCTGTAATTTCATTTAAGTAGTCAGACATTTACCTTTTATTTAAATTTATAAAAATTCGTTTAAATTCAAATTACTAATATATTTTTAAATGATTGTAATTCAATCCATACAAGGATATAAAACGTAACACTAGATAAGTAAATAATAAAGTAAAATCAGTTAATAAAAAACTTCTCTTTAAGAAAATATGGTACTTCTTAGTTATCCCATCGACCAAATTACTGTCACCAAATTGTAATATTAAATGCCAATAATGGTTGCCATTAATTAATTAATTGTAAGATTAAATGCGAATAACGGCCAATAAAACAATTAATTCGACGTTTTATTTGTATTTTTATTAATGTTTTACTAATATATTTGTTCTTTCGTTATTTAAAATAAAAATTATGCCAATGTGTATAATTTGGCGATTTATATAATTTGGCGAAATTGGTCGACGGGATAACTAAGTATCAAGGGACTAGTAATAACTAGTATCAAGGGACGACTCACATGGAAGTATATTTCCAATATTTTAACTGCAATTGAGGAGAGAAGTATGTAAATATATGCTAAATATGAAGGTAAATTGTTGAGGAATTACCGTACATGTATAAAATTTTGCACTGTGTGGACGAATCTGTGCCAGGCAGTGGTGCAGTCGTAAAAAAAGCAGAGGGCATACGCTCTAAGCAGGGGGTATACCCTACAGTTATATACTATAGCTTTTTTGAGAAACAGAGGGTATATGGTGTTCCTTTAAAAAGTCCAGAAGGTATACGGCGTATACCACTGTATACCTCCACTACATTCCTGGTGCCAGGCAACTTTAAACTTACTTGTAATTGTAAGTTGATTATTTGTATTTTCAACTTCGATTTTGTGACTACTTTATTTCTGCATTGCCTATTACTGGGTGTTCACCGCCCGAACTTCAAGCCTAGGTTCATTTGGATAGATTTTCATTTAAAAATAAAATCATACAAAATTTACGATGTACGCTACCAAAGGCAGCGGGACCCTGAACATTTGTTTTTTTAGGAAAGATTTCCTGTAAAAATATAAAATAATTTAACACTGATTTTTGGAATATTTAATATTATTACACGGGCCCAGGCAACGACTTGCGAGTCAGCCTTTATAAATTACGAGTAAATGTGCATAGGCAATCCATGGAATAGAATGAAAACCTTTTAGATGTTTCCTGTATTAAGAAATTACGAGGTGCAACATGTCGAAGTTAGGCGAAAAAAAACTGTAATAAGGGACTGTTGTATTAAAACCTAGAAAAAAAAAAATTCAGTAAAAATTCGACTTTACATTGGAGATAGTCAATCTCAAAATACATTTATTATTTTGAATTATTATTATCAAAATTCTATTGCTATTAATTTTATCTTAATTCTATATTTTACATCACAATGTAGCAATTAGCGTAAACAAGATAAAGTAATTAATCGAGTCCCTAATCTTTGTAATTACAGAATAACAAATGAACGAAAATTACTTTTTTCAAAATATCTATAATTGTATTTTAGTTTTATCGTTAAAATTTCAATTTCAATTTTTACATAAATGTCATCGTCGCTGCACAGTCTTATCTTTTATACTTTTTATATTTTGGATCGATGCACCATTTTAAAGTAATTTCAATAGATTAGGAATTCATATATTTTCCTTTTATTTTCGATTTTCTTTTAAATATGACTCAAAATCAACTCCAGCAAAAATAAATCTTGCACATGAACTCACATCTGTATCCCATGAGCTCAATAGCCCCATTCTTTCAGATCCTAATCTCAGTAAAAGCAAAAAGTAAATACTAAAGTAATTGTAAAATAAGAGGGAAAGATAAAATAATAAAATAAAAGTAATAGCAAGGGTAAAAGTAAAGTAAAATTAAAGGCAGTAAAGTAAAAGGTTTCAAAATTTACATTATTTAAAGGTATTCCTATTAAAATTATTCTCTTTTGTCAAGGAAATGAGCGCTTCAGTTTAAATATGGCACAGTTTTGTCTCGCTGAAATATTCCGTTATTTTAAACGATCAAAATTTTCAGACATCTACATGCGACAAATTTTCCTAGCTACAGTCAATAAACAGACAGATACACAAATAGAAAAAAAAACTTTCTTTTATTATTATATAAGAAAACCTTTGATTATCCGATACATGTGGAACTAGAGGTACATCGAAATATCTAAATCAATGGATAATCGGGAAGACATTATCAGATGAATCAGATGAATTTTCTAATTCTACATAATTTATTTTATAATCATAATTAATATAAATGAAATAAATAGGCCACTATCTACTTACATACAAGACACTTACATGCACATATAACATACAACATCGCTTCAAACTCCATAGCAGTGGAAAAAAAGTAGATATCGAAAATCACTTCGACTCACCTCTATTGAAATATATCAGTGTTATGAATGGAAATTTGTGTATAACCATAGATGCCAACATCTCATAATTATTCAAGAGTCTGATCCAAGCCGAACACGTTTTTAACCGAAAATTTTATGTAAACAAAAATTTCCAAATGAATTCTAAAATGTGCCTTACTGAAAGAGGACACATTTCCTTGTATATAATTTCCGATTAGAAATATTTTTGTCTTGTATTAGACTCCGGAATAATTAACTAAGGTTAGCATCTATGGTTTGAATTATTGTTATCTTTGAATTATCTTTGAATTATTGTTATCTTTCAATTATTGTTATTGTTAATTAAAAAATAATGATTGTTCCTTAATGTCTGATATTTGTTGTAGAAAATAAGAAAAAAATGTGCAAAAGAAAACCCATTACATAGTACGAGAACCTCTTAATGTTTTCTATATTAAGAAATTACGAAGTGCAACACGTTGACCCTCCACGAAATAAAATTGCAAATGGACGCATTGACAGAAGAATTCCACGTTTGCGACAATAGAACTCTTTGTAGTATAGAGTTGAGAAATGCTTAAGGGGACAGTTCGCCTTCAACCAACGCCTCCTAGATAGTTGGGAAAGCCTTGTCACGCGTCACGAAAACGTCACACAAAGCATGCAAAACAAATAAAAAAGATCATTCATTGGCTCATAGATATTCACGAGCCAATGAATGATCCTTTTTTTTTTTTTTTTTTTTTTTTGCCTGCTTTGTGTGACGTTTTCATGACGCGTGTCAAGGCTTTCTCAAATATCTAGGGGGCGTTGCTTCAACCGGTCAAAATTGCCAGAAAACTGATTCAATTTCCATATCTTTTCACGAACTAACTAAGAAAATTCAATGAGACTTTATTACATGTTACAATAAACAAAACTGATTGATGAAAAATATTTAAAGTAATTAGGAGAAATTAATTAAGTAACTTACTGTCATTTTTTTTACTATATAAAACTGCGCGCATGATATCTCGTGGTCATTTTAATTTATTACCTTTAAATAGATTTTAACTTAAAGGTAACACGTCACTTAACATAATGAACTAAAATATTTTAATTATCTTCATTTTGTGATATTTATAATTAATAATAAAAATTAAAAAAAGTATTTCTGTAAAATTATTTTTAATAAAATTTTTTATTATTTAAGATAATGCTAAGATTTTAGTTCATTTTATGCAGAAGTATAATATTACTGCACCCAGAAAATTTCAAGCGATTATCTTTAACAGTTTTTGAGAAATCATGCGTGCAGTGATATATAGTAATTTCAAAAGAAAAAAGAAAAAAAGTAGGTTACTTAATTAAGTTTTCCTAATTAATTAAAATATTTTTCATCAATCTGTTTTGTTTATTTCATTGAATTTGCTTTATTAGTTATTTTCTGAAAAGGTGTGGAAATTGAATCAATTTTCTAGCATTTTTGACCGGGTGAAGGCGAACTGTCCCCTTAAGAGTTCTTTGTCCCTAATATAGGTACAGGAAGAATAAAAACATGCAATTTACACACAATTGTATTAAACCATCGTAACTAGAAGATATATTCTAGAAACATTCTAAATCTCTTTCTAAAATAACAGCTTTTAGTTTGTAAATGTTAAACAAACGTATTTTGAAAAATATTTCCCAAAAACGCTTCCCAAAGGAAAATCACTTTAAAGACTAACATATGAAGCAAAACAGAGTTAAACTACTAGTACACATAAAATAACTTTATGTGTATGAATAACAACATGCAAGCATAAAAATATATTGGTCGAGAGCATTTTGTAAAAACAAACAGTTGTTTACTTCGCTGATTCGCCTAAATAAAAATTTTAATAGATGTACTGTCCTTTTTCCATGAATGTGAGAAACAAAATTTCAGTGATAGATTAAGAAAAAATCCTTTAAAAACATTTATTGTTAAAAAAAATGCTTTTTAAATTCATAGTCAAATTGAAATTAATAACATCCTCATATGGAGGACTATAAAATGCTAAATTGCATTTTATATATTCCTCCTTATTTTATATATTGTATATGCATTTAAATCAAATCGATGGCAGTAATATGCCAATTCTTGCTTTTTGCACTCAAAGATAGTACCGGGTAGAAAATATTCTTTCTTATTCATTAATAATAGTAAATAAATAGATAAATTGAAAGAAATACCATAATCTATATAATAAAAGCATAATTCATGTGACTGTCATCAATAGTTCCGGGCTGACCGCTTCACTTTTTATATGCCAAACGGCCATTTTGCTACTTTTATGTTAGCTGCACGCAGATGATTAAATCGCCAAATAGGGTGGCAACTATAAACAAGATGGGCAATTGGCAACCATTTTTGGCGATCTATCTCATGGTTCGGATAATACATAAGTACCGATACATTTAAAATACACGTCTTTGATCTCTAATAACAAAAGTATAAGCCTTGTGGCTGTCATAAACAAAAACGCTGATCATTTCGCTTTTCATATATGCCAAGAGGTCATTTTTAAATGGATTTTTTTTGGCACAGATGTTATTAAAGTACTGGGGTTCCTAATTGGCGACAAAATAGCTTTATTTTCCCTGACATGGTAACCCGGCTATTGTTGTTTATTTATTAATAAACTGTTTATTTACTTTTTTTTTTAAATTGTATAAATTGCTTTCTTCTATAGTTATTAATGAATATTTTTTAAATTTATTATTTCCTTTTTCCTAGAAAATAATTTAAAATATACTGGTATTCGATAACGATGTTATAGCCAAATTGGTCTAAAAAAGATCGTGCCAAACCCGGTGCGTATATGACATCTGTGCCAATTATTTTCCCAATAAAATTGCATAAAAGTTGCATTTTTAGAAAGAATGTTCAAAAATAAGGGTGCGGCTGGAGAACCAACTTCTGCTTGGCGTGATTTGAATAAGTCACCAAACTGATGATTTTTTAATTATTTGTTTACATAGGATCTGAATATTTAGGTTGATAGAATAGGCGTATTTATTGCATCGCTGCCAAGTCATACGCCAAGCAGTCGTTAATTCTGCAGTTTAGCCCAAATAATCAATGTTTGAATGGTAAATTAAATTAAAATATGGATATATTTTGAGATAAATTCAGTTGAAATTAGGCTGAAACCTGAATATCTCATTCCATCAAAGTAAACTAACAATAGAGATTCGTTCATCGTGAGCTATTAAAAATATTAAACCACGAAGGTAATCATTCGTAAAGGGAGTTTTACAGAGAGCAATTAAAACGATTAAACAGAATTAACCTGTTTATGATTTTTATAGCTGTCAAACCGCGAGGCAAAATGACGCTTTTTTCGCGACGTCATTCGTCTATAAACCAACGAAATTAATTTAAGTTTTGAATTGAGCCATACATTTTTATTATATTGTTGTTTTTTAATGGAAAGGGATCAACGAGAAAATGGAGAAGTATCCCAAAAATATATTAGCAACAGTATATGGTTTAATGCAAGTGCGGGTATCATTGAAGCTTTTTCATAAAACGAAATCTATCGAGCAAGTCCCATTAGCTAAGATACGCCAATTGGCAGAGCACACAATTACGGAAGGCATTACTTAATATGTTTTAAAATCTTCGCATTAGTGAATGTATTACAACCGATAATCAAACGGAGATAAATAACTAAGGGAATTAAGCGATTTTTGTCAAGAAAGATGAAATACATAACAAACAAGATACGAAATGCTGCCATAATCATAAAAAATTCTTGGTTTCTCTGTCAGAATCTTCCGATTTGTCGAAGGATTAAGCAAATAAATTAAATTGTAAATAAAAGTAACAGATGTTGCAATGCTTAGCATGCATTTCAAGGCGACCAAACTGGTCGCCAGAGGTGGCTAGTACCATAAAAATAATGGTCTTCATTGCGGTCAGAAGATTTTGTGTGATAAGTGCTACATTGTTAAAATAGGTATACTGTCTTTGTGTACCTATTTTAGTAATTTTGTACCAATGTTAATAAAAGTAATGTTTAAAATTTCAATGTTAAAACTGATAAAATCTATATTATAAAGCGAATACACGCCCGCGAATAACGGTGACATCATATTGACAGCGGCGGAGGCTAACGAAAAAGACGGGCTACGGTTGTGTCTTCCACATATATTTTTTTTTACAGAATGCTGTAGTTACGTGATGCTCGAATGCACCAATGCAGGTGCACGAAAACAGCACCACGTCACTCTAGCGGTCTGTAAAAAAAGACACTTGGGATGCACCACAGTAGCCTGTCTTTTTCGTTAGCCTCGGACTGCGGCAACACCCTGTTCAATAACTTTCGTTTTATCTCCGTTTTTTTTTCTAAACATCGCACAATTTTAATATTTACACAATCGATTAGGAAGAAAACGTACTTTCAAGTGCACTTTCTTTGAAATCTGTATCTCAATTTATTGAGTTTTGGATTTTTAAGAATGTTTTTCACGCACGAATTTTTCTCTGAAAAAATGATCATGCAACTCAATTACATAAGCAAACACACGCACGCACATATCCATCTTCAGCGCATTATCTAAAACAAAAATAGTTGCCATTAAAAATGTAAAGTCGAATTCGCTTAAATACGCCAACTGACGTGTAACATCATTATGTTAAATTAACTCGTTTGCTCTTAAAACAATGAAAATAATTCAGAATTTGTTTGTTTTCATATAATACCTCGTAACTAAAGTGGTAAAGAAAATTAAAACTTCACAAAAGTTTAAATTAAGTAAGAACACTGTAAAAAAAATCTGTAATTTTTACAGAAAAGAACTGTATTTTTTACAGAAAAAAACTGTTTTGAAGAAAAACAGTTTTTTCTGTAAAAGAAACTGAATTTTGTAATTTTTGCAGAACAAATCTGTATTTTTTACAGAAAAAAGTATTTTAATGAAAAATTACAGCTTTTCTCTATAAATTAAACGGTTTTTTACTGGCGCTAAAATTGACAGTTTTTTCCTGTCAATTTAACAGATTTTTTTAAAGAATGAATGTAAGAGACTTATAATCGAACTACGTGTTTTAACACTGAAACAGTCAAATTAAAAAAGGTTTCTATAAACACAGAAATTGTCCGAGGTTAACTGCTGGAATGCGGCTAATAGGAAAGTACCAAAAATGATTCTTTGTGTAGTTGGTGGCCAATCTAAGAAAATATACTAAATGTAAAAAACCGATGAGAATTTGCAACTAAAAATGATATTCTGTACACTGAACAGTATATCGGGCATTTTGAACACTGATAACCCGGGTTGGATTACCTCCTTATTATAAAAAGCGTTTTAAACTGATAGTGTAAAGCTCTTTAAACTAAAGTGTCACATTTTATTTGAAAGTAAAATGTAAGAGGATCAAGTAGAAAATTTCACTTATGGTAATCGAAAGTGAACAAGATTATTAAGTCTAATCTCGCTTTGTTTAAAGATGTTATAAAAGCGTTTTCACGATTTTCATTTATTTATGGATAATTTTATATCATATCCTGTATATTAATACGAGCTTATCTTGTGTGTGCGTATGCGAATATTATCTTAAAAACTGCTCTAACGATTTTTTCTAAATTTTGTATTCTACCGATTTTGGATTCGAGAAGACCATTGGGGTAGGACACATGTTCATGAAAACTGAATTAGTGCGTCACTTTGCGGTTTATATGGGCATATCAACGGGGATTAAGGTTCAAAATGTCATAAAGTTGTTGAACAGTTGGTGGTAAACTAAGTCGGAAAGTTGGCTACAGTTCGCCAAATTTAGCATGTTTTGCAAAATACTGGCGACAATGCGTGACTTGAAGGTAAAATCGACTTTCAGAATTACCAATGTATAAACACATGCTTGGGAACAAATGAAAGAATGTCGCCAAATTTGGTTTTCAAAATAAATCTAAAGGAATTCTCTATAAACTTGCAATAGGAGCCTAGACACATGATTTAATCAATCAGAGCCCATAAAACGTTCTCGAAAACAGAATTCAATCAATCAGGCTAAATAAAACTCTCTCAACACATGCTTGGGGCCAAATGAAAGAATGGCGCGAAAGTTGGTAAAAGAATTAGTTTTCAAAATCTGAAGGAATTTTCTATACTTTTATAAAATGATGTGCTTCATATCAACAATACAGCGATAATTTATGGTTATATCGTGTTGAACACAACGCTAATTGTAACAAAGCATAGCTCGTTCTTCCCGCTGGTTTTCAATATTCGAGATGTTTGATATATAATTTTTAATTTTGATTACATTTTAAAAATTATAAAAAAGGAAGTGGCAATCTTAATAATAAAAAAAAAACATGGAGTGATTACACTTAATTTTCCGAACACTTTACAGAATATTATGCGTTCAAATAAATAGTAATATAAAAATTAATAAAAATTCAGATCCTAATTTCACAAATTTGAAATGTTTCCATTTGTGAAAATGACTTCATATTATAAAGATAATGCCAGTTTCATCCATAAACCAAAACTGTTTTCTTAAATCATGACATAATAATCAATGCATTTTTATACTGCCTGTGCTAACTTAAGAGTTGTAATTAAAATAAATACTGAGATAGAATTTACATAGTCAAGCAATTGACTCTTTTAATTTTCTTTAAATACAGATGTTTCGATAGTGTTTTTGGAACAATTTACAATAATTTTTCCTATGTTTTTATTAGATTAATAAAATTTCTGTATTTTTTATTTTATTCTGTTTTTTTTTTTTTTTTTGGCTTTTTAAAAAAATAATGTTTTACTAAATTATGCCACGTTCTTGTTAAATATGACGGTTGTAACAAAATAAGATTAGTGTAAAAAATAAAAGTATTTAATTGAATAACTGAGTTAGAAAAATACTTTTTAAAAACATTTTTTACAATGAATACCTTTCTTGTGACAGTAGATCATAACATATTCACCAAATGCATGTTCAATGGTAAGTATATTTTATCCGTTATCGTGTTTACTCACACAGAGACATACATAGCGACATCATCATAAATTCACCAAAAATATGTCTTAAGAACTGAAAACATAACATATTACGACATACACACATACATAATGGTTGAAGAAAGGGAAAACAGATTCAGGAGATTCATTTTCGTACTGTACATGTGTACAAAAAGGGGGAAAAATACTCGAATTATTTTGAAGATATATTATAAGAATACAATATTTTATTAATAAACTTTATTACTTTCTAAATATTTCATTAGTTTTTAACAAAAAGACATTTTTTTAGGAAATTAAACATAAATTCCAAATTTCAGTTTTTGCAAAGTCCACTATCACTTTATTTTTTCCTTTTAATATTATACCATGATGAAAGTAAACTTCAAATAGTAAAGCTCTTGAAATTGTTTCGCAAAGTAAGTAATAAAGACTTAGACTAATCATAAAAATAAATGTGTCTGACGAAGTTTTCGCCCAGTAGTTATTTAGATTGCATGCATCCTTCCAAGTACTTTATATTCCACTTTTAAAGAAGACAAAGATATTTTTAATACACAATATATTGCTTATTATGTGATTATAAACCACCTAAATATAACAAATAAATGCATAATAATTGCATAAATGTTTTATATGGGTTCTGAAAATTCTATTATAACATAGTATGTTGTTTATAAACAAAAAGCTAATTAAAAACTATAAGTTTTAAAAAGATTGAAAATTGTGCAAATTTCGTCTTCTTATAGGATTCTCATGTGTTTTTATAGCACAGCATGTGGTGTATTATGTGGAGTTTTAAAATGATCTAAAACTAATCGCTTTTAGGTTCCTAAATTAATTCTTGCGTCACGTTTAGTCTTATATCACGTTTGGTAACAAAAAAAAAAAAAAAAAAAAATGTTTTAAGTTTGTAATTTTTAAGCAATGTCAGGATTATCCCATTAACTTAATTTTATTTATTATTTTGAAAAGTTTTGCTATTTACATTTTCTATTTATCTTGAACACTTAAAAATTAAACGGTCAATTTTAAGCGTCCAAAATGCTTATTGTTTTTTGTGACTAAAAATGTAGTATTGATTATCAAAACACTTGCACACTCATAAAAATCCAAAAACATTGTAGTTTTGATTATTGTGTTATGATGAGGATAATAGAAGATTCAAAGTTATCCAAATGAATCCTATTCTATATAATGAGAGTATATACGCTTTTAATAAGCATTAAAAAGAAAGTATTTTCTAATTGTTACTAGCTTGAATATAGGCAATTACTTTAACGACGTTCATAAGTTGTCGTGTAAAAGTTATGGTCTTTGCATATCGAACTATCGCAAAAAAGATGCACCAAAAGAAAATTGATTTTATGATTTCCGAAAAACATTTTTTTACTATTTAAATTCAGTATGGTCGAAGCTCTTCCATATAAAACCTTGTGCGCAGATTTTTAATGCCATTATAATAATGGCTTTAATTACAGAAAGTTTTATTTCATTTTTACACCGTATATTGTCAAGAAAAGTCCGTCCCGCATAAATTTTTCAATTTTTTTAAAAATTGTATTTATTTTGTACATGAACACGATTTTTAAAAAAATCTTACAATTTTTCTAACTTTTTTATTCTGTTATAAACGTTAGCGTATCTATTTATTACTTGTTCACAAGTTACGCAGAGGATTTCATGCAATAAATTCAAGACAGCGATTATGTTTTCCAGTAAAAGCTTTTAAACTATATTTATATTATAATAAAAAAAAAATCAATTATTATTAAATGATAGTGCCTCCTATTTAACCTTTTAGTTACGGGACAGGGCTATTTTTATATTTTATCGTAACACAATTTACATAAAAAATCATTTGTAGCAGATAGCTGG
The DNA here is from genome assembly GCA_963932465.1 of Maratus speciosus. NCBI lineage: Eukaryota > Metazoa > Arthropoda > Arachnida > Araneae > Salticidae > Maratus > Maratus speciosus. The sequence goes on from OZ010788.1 coordinate 273,951,049, forward strand.
TCAAAATATCCAAGTGTATGTGAGAGATGATTTTTTTAAAAATGTGGTGTAAATATAACAAAAAAAAAAAATCGCTAAGAAACATACGGTGTACAAACCCCGTAATCAAAAGTTTAAGGAATATTTCTTGCGAAAAATTAAAATAGATTTTGTTTTAGATTTTTTTATTTTTATTTTGGAAAAAGAATCCATGATTTTTTTTTTTTTTTTTTTTTTTTTTTTTTTTTTTTTTAGAGATTCTTAAATAAAGCGTACCTAGACGTAAATTACAAAACTGTTTTTTACGTGTCATTTTAAAGAGTATTAAAGTTGGCAGCTCCTAATTTTCTGGTATTTCGGCATGGTTAAATGTTTAGTACACTCTCAGAAATGCTTTCTTCAATTTGCGGAAATTTCCATGGCAGCAGTGATACAAGGATTTTTCCGCTAATATACGTATATCTGTTTCACTTTTTCTCCGTTACAAGAGGTAAAATATACCTCAACTGAAGAAAATGGGGATAAAATCATATTTGCTGACCCTAGAGTCGAACCAGCGACCTTACTGTAACGAGACCAGTACTCTAGCCACTCAGCTACAGTTGCACAGCAATGAAACAGTTTGAAGTAATTATGTTTGCCTCAAATGGGTATGGCTTGATTAATTTCTTTAAAAAGCTTTGAATTTTGAAGTTAATTTTCGGAAGAATTCGTCTTTAATGAGATTGTGGCTGTGGTTTTATTACTTTAGTATTAAAATTAGATAAAAATATGAATTGTAAATATTTTCATGTATATTGTTAGATGAAAAATATAAATATTATATTTTTATGCGATATAAATCCTTTTTTTTTCAGTAAAATCGGGTTTTTTTCATTTAATATTTTAATTAAAATATTTATTTTAAATGTGTTCATAAAAAAATATTTTAAATGCTAATATGTTTTTATAACTTTAAGAAATAAATTGTGAATACTTTTAAATGAATGAGAAAATTAATTGTTATGTATTTTTAAATGCGAAAGCGTTTCTTTTCTTTGTTCTTGGTTTATTTATTTATCTATACGTATGCGTGGTAGGAATGAACGGAATTGCTTCTTCTTTTTCAGACTTTCGGGTAGAATTTACGGATAAAACATGTTTTCTAGGAGTACGGAAATTATTTGTTAAAAAATGAGGAATACTTTAGTGTATGTAGACGAGTTTTTCTGACAGTGTATGGATTTTTAGCGCGTGACTTACATACATTACTTATTTTCCATGCTGCTCAGTGCGAATTCAATATCCAGTTAAGTGTTTTATTCCGAAAGAAACATACGATCATTTAACAGTTTCAGAGTTTTTTTTTTTACTCCTTGACAAAATACTCTTTGATGCTTAGGCAAGTGGAGTAAATAAAAATATATGTGTTTCTTACACGCTGCAGCTAAAGAAATGAGCTATCCTGAGCCAAAAGGTATCTCGATTTATCAAGAAATATGAGTTGGCTGACAGTATTATTTACAATATCCAAGCTTTCTCCAAGAATGAATGATTTACTGCTTCTTGGATGTTTAAGGAATGTATTCACTTTTCGTGAATTATTTTTGGTTTAATAAAATTTCGACAAAGGTGACTGGATGGTATCACAGATATGTGCTTTAAATAAATTATTTAAAGAATCCTGTGAATCATACAAGTGAGGTCATTTTTTTTTATAATACTAGGTAAAATAAATAAAATATATAAATTAACTATAACTTCGGAACGTCGTGTTCACCGTGAGATAATATGAGAACATTTAAACATACAAAATCAAAATTACCAAAAAAGTGCTAAAGATATATGTATTTAGGTTTTAAGAGATAAAAGCAATCGTAGACGTTTCGGGAAATATATTCTTCTAATACTTTAAGGACTCAGTGTACGATCCCTCAAAGCATGGCTCAACTCATGCAGAAAATTGATACAGAAAATTGGTGTAAGTCATGAATTTCAAAGTTTCAAAACTTGGTTTATTTTAGTGTTAGATGAATGAAAAATTTTTTTTCCATACTTGTCAAGATAATAGGAAGGAAATTTTTACTAAATATCATTTATAGAACCTGGGGGGGGGGAGGGGTAAAAAATTTAATTTTGTAACTTTGTAAGAAATTTTTTATTGATCCAAATGAATTTAAAATATTTTTTTTAACCTTATTTCAAATATTTTTATGATTAGAACTATATGTCTATGACTAAGGCTTAGGAATTAACCGTTGGACATCGCTGAAAGTAGACACACTGTATGGCTAGATTATATACGACATTAAAGCACATGTAATTTTTAAGCTTATTATTTCAACATCTAAATATAAAGAAATTGCTTGGTTCAAACAAACTATATAATTAATGTGTGGGTCGACCGCAGAAGTTTTTCCAAAACGGAAATACATTAGTTTTTGTCTAGTTTAAATAATGCAGTCTATCAGCCTATATTATAAAGCAAAAACAAATGCGTCAGAAACACTGACGTCATAACGATGCTGGCAACAATGTGATTGCAACTATATGAGGTATTGAACAATGGAGTTAATGCACGAAATTACACTCGCTAAAGTATGGCAATAGGTTTGCGATGCCAGATTAGGGAACTATACACGAATTTAACATAAATACAATTGAACTACAGGCTTAAACACTGAAGTAATCAGAATAAAAAAGTTCCTATAAATAGGGGCAACTTTAGTAATTAATGGGTGGCATGCTTCTAATAAGAAAATGCCAAAAATAGTCTTGGTGTAGCTGAAACGTAATAAAATATGGAAAAAGAAAATTAAATTGGAAATATTTTTTAAAGTTTTGATTAAAAAAGATTTTCACCTGCATTCTGTAGATCGTACACTACATTGGCATCCTAAATCACTGGTGCCCTGGGTTGCATTGTGTGGTATTGGAAAAAAAAAGTTTTGTCTACAAATTTATTATAACTCCCTGCTTCCTTGCCTAGAACTGATGTAACTTTATGCAAAGCTTTTGTTTTGGTAACCAAAATTAATATTGAATATGCTTTAATAGAATTTATTATAACTGGAAAGCTAAAACCTACGAGAAGCGTAACGGATATTTCCGGTATGACGTCAATATGCTACGCCGCATGTAATATTGGACATATAGGAAAACTAATGGAAAATGTGGCAGCGTGGCAGAAGGTAACATTTAACATTCCATTTCCATTGAATATATTTTTTACGCACAGTAATGGCTGCGTAATGAGACATACACCTAGAAACACTAATGCACGAGATGCCTAAATTGTCGCCACGTTTCACAATATCTAACGAAATATCGCAAAATTTGGTGCCAAAATAAGTCGCTATAAACAATCGCGGTAAAATGATTAATTTTGCAAACTTCACATAATAAACCGTCCGATATTGCCCAAACCTGGAAATATTCCATGATCGTACGTCCGCATTAAACTGGGATATTATATCTGTCATAGTTTAGCATAAATGTAAATGCAATCTCGTAACCAGGGGGAATGTTTATAGAATATTTAAGTTTATTATGTCTTTTCTTATGTTTTTTATGTTGTTTAAGCATGCTTCTTGTTTCTTACTTTTTATGCTTTGCAGTACTATATGTAAAGACGTGAACTATAAACTATATTCGAACCTCGCTAACTCGAATCTCGATTTCGCGAATTTTTCGATATCGCGAAGAAATAAAAATTCCCTTCAAATTCCCTATACACGCAATGTTAAAAAACCTTGGTTTCGCGAATTTTTTTGCTCATCTCTCGATAACTTGATTTTTTTCCCATAAATATTGTAGAATTTTTTATTCTAAAACAAAAAATATTCCAAAAAATAGAAAATTTTAAAGAATAGAAAAACTATATTCACGAATTACACTGGTAAACTTCGCATAAACTTCAAAATGAAAGGACATAAAGTTGCCAGTAACACAAGGAAATCTCTTGACCACCTCCCTCCTCCCCCCACCCCCCAAGGTGGGAGGAAATTCTTGTTTTATTGCTTCCTTATCTCTTTTCAGTCAGCTGCCATTGCATATCCAGTGATCAGAACATATATCCTTTCTTTGTCCTTTTATTCTACAATGGTATTTTCTTGGGGGGTTGGGGTGGTTTTAAGGAAACCGGAAATTATAGTAACGAACAAGAATAAACAGCTTGTAAGAAGAATGTAGAATTTCTTATCATTACAACAAGGGGTGAAAGAAGTGCCCTAGTGATGTCCTGAAAAGTTTCTTTATTGGTTATTTCAGAAAATTTAAAGCAATTACAGCTGAGATATTCTGCAAGTCATTTGCTCAAAATAGCTAACAAACGAAAATTGAATACGTTTTCTATTGAAGTAAAGAAACAAATCATCGACGAAGTTGAAATAAAATCGAAAAAGAAAAAGGAAATTGCAAAGAAGTTTGGGATTTCAAACAGCACATTGTTAACAACTTTAGAAAATAAAGCAACTGTCCTACAAAAGTTAGATATGAAGTACGGCTTAGGAAAGCGAAAGAAGTTAAAAACTACAAATTTCTGGATATGGAGAATAGCCTTATGATGTGGATTGCACAATGTTGAACTCAAAACATCCCTCTAGACGGACTTGTAATGAAAGAAAAAGCTGAATATTTTGCAAAAGAATTAGGCCACTTAAATTTCAAAAGAAGTAATGATTGGTTCGAAATTTTCAAAAAACGTAACAACATTTCGTTTTTGAAAATGTGTGGTGAAAGTGCTCGCGTAGACAAGGAAGTTTGTGACGAATTTAGGAAGAAAATAAGTGAAGGATTAGGACGAAAAAAGTGGGTTTAATGCGAATGAAACTGGACTTTTTAAAAAATGCACTCTAGATAAAACTATGCATGTAAAGGGTAAAGAATGTCATGGAGGCAAGAAAAGAAAAAAAGCGTGTCACTTGTTGTTTTGTGCAAATATGAATGGAACAGTCAAATTAAAACCATTGATGATTGATAAATCGAAAAATCCAAGATGTTTCACAGACATAAAGTCATTTCCTTTGCTTATGAAGGAGCTCGAATAAGGAGCTCGACGCAGCAGTGGTCGTTCGGTAGCTTCAGAGCCCCCAGCCCTCCCTTCCCGCTCTTCGGTGCCTTTAATTTGTGTAATTTCCCTTTTACATTTGTCCGGTTTTAATTTTTGATTTTTTTTTCTTTCCAACCTGCCTTCCGCAAGAGTCTCGGCTAAAGGGACGCATGCAGGGACGTCGGGCGGACACGCGGAACGCAGCGCTCCCCAATTTCTGTGGCGGTCGGCCCACCCGCCCTCCCCCGACCACCGCTTGTATCCGTAAGGCTTGGATGACATCTAACATTTTTGAAAGCTGGCATAAAAATTTAAATAAAAATATGAAAACAGAAAAGCGGAAATTTGTGCTTTTCATCGATACATATGCGGCGCATAATACCATAAATGAAATGGAAAACGTAAATTTGAATTTTATCCCCCCAAAACACTACCTTAAAACTTCAACCACTTTGATCAGAGCATCATCCAAAGTTTTAAAATAAAGTATCGCCATCATGTGGTTAAAAAAAACTGCTGTTCGAAATGGAAGATTGCATTTCACCATCTGGTGTTAATGTTCTACAAGCTATGCGAATGACTGACAAAGCATGGAACAATGCGTCTTCCTCTACGATAATAAATAGCTTTAAAAACGATGGATTCAATGAAAATCACGAAAGTAGTCAGACAATTAACATCGATAATTCTGATGAAAACTGCACCGAAAATTATTCGAACAGATTGACAGGAGTCATGAAGCTTTATAATATGGAATATTTAATGATTTTGTTGACGTAGATGATGCAGAAACAGTGTGCGATGAGCGGGACAACAATGAAACAATCGAATGAAAGCTTCCTGTGAAGCAGAAGAAGAGGGTGAAGAAGTCGGCGAATTACCACCAAATATGACAAACAAACAAGCACTTCTGCAGTGGACACTTTGAGGAGCTATGTTGAGCGTCAAATAGGGAAGACCGGGGCTAGTTGGCTACAGGGGTAAATAGGCTCCGTTCTCATAAATCGTCTGTTTGTGGATAGATTGCACAACCAGTCACAGAGTACCTTTCTTCTTGCTTTTTACAATCCTCATTGTAGTTTTGCGGCGTTACCTACGTGCAGTAGACATTTATTACGATTTTTCTGTTTTTTGCACTCATAAGTAATTTTTTGTTGCTTCATTCTTTTTTCTAATTTCTAGTACTTATCTTAACAACTGCGATTTAACTTGTGCAGTTTTTCTTAGTGTATGATTAACTGTACCTACCCCATATGTGATTTACTTGGATTATTTATGCTTAGATGGTTACGTGTCCTTTTGTGAAGAAATTTATTATGGGGCTAGTTGGCGCATTGAACACGGGGAAGTTGGCTCGGTGTTTAGTGTGTGCTGGTAGCTTGAAAAACAGCAAGCACCGAGAAAAGTGGTTGCAATGCAAATTTTTGGGCACACGAGGCTTGTCCAAATGGAGATACTCGATTTTTTATTTGTGACAACTGTAACTCTGATGATGATATCGATTAGGACAGAAGTTACTCAGTGTTAATGTTTTATTCATTATTTTTATGTCTGTATAATTTAGAATTTACATTGTACGGCGATAACGCCTTTGTTTAAACTTACTGGTAATAATGAAATTGATTTCTCTTAACTGTGTGTCTTATTTGAGTTTCATTAAAATTTTTATAAAGCGTGTGCCAACTTACCCCATAGGTATAAGCATCTTGCCCCGTGACGGGGTAGGATGGCGCACAATTTCCCTTTTACTTTAGGCTTCCGCTAAACATAAACTACAAAAGTTACAAACTCAAAACTCCGGGTATTTATAGCCCACCCGGGATTGCACTTATACTCTAAAGCGAAAGCTGCGTTCCCGGGGCGGTCATACCTGTCATCCCATCCCTGCCTGTTCTTAAAAAGTCATAAACTAAAAAGTCATAAATAAAAAGTCATAAATAAAAATCAATAACTTAAAACTGCTCCTACTAGCCCCGGCCTCCCTTATGTCAGAGGATATAATTAAAGGTATTGTCCACTTTGGAAGTACAAAATTTCATGCTTATCTCTTAAGCAAACAACAATTGAATCTTTTTTTTAAATAAAATTGTTAAAAGTGTTTATTAGAATAAAAATGGATTACTTTTTAAAAAGGTATGTAAAAAAGCTTTTATCTTTATTCTACTATTGATAGCATTCGATTTTCGATAATTCGAATTTTCGGTATTTCGATTTTTTTTGTTTTTCTCTTCAAGTTCGAGGTTCGACTGTATAGTCTAAACGACGTCACCGATTCTGTTTGACGTCATTATCTCGTAGTGGTCTCCTGTTACGAAAAACTAACACCGCAAAACTATTCAAAGAATATTTTCGGTACCAAACATTTCAATTACAATTAAAATGTGAATTTTTACCGTACTTTTGTTTTATTTATGTGAGAATTTCCAAAATTTTTGAATAGGAGACAAAATTTCTTATTTAACTTGCTTCCATTTTTTCACATAGATTATATTTCACTGCTAGTAAGATAAATAGGTAGGACGGGTAGGTCTAAGAAAATGTTAAAATTACATACAAAAAGTTGCTCTTAAGCTAATATTTTGTATTCATTAACCAATAAAAAAAAAGTTTAGTAAGATTTAGTATCAATGCTTCTGAAAAGATCTTTTGTTTAGTCTCTGAACGTTAACTGCGAAATATTCTAATTAACTTTCTTATGGTAAATGTTTATAATTGAATATTTTGCTGTTGATATAAGTTCTCAATACTTGATTTTTAAATTATTCTTTTGGGTAGCTTGATTAACTATAGAAAATCTTCAGCTTTTACTGGATTTTGGAAAAAAATATTGCATTTTCATTGATAAATATTGAAATAAGTTAATTTAGTTGACTGACTAAGTTAATTTAGTTGAATGCTTCACATGCTTGAGTTTGCATTTATTCCCCTAAATATAATAACTTCTAAAAATTTAGAAGCATAAAAAACTTATTTAGTGCTTACAAAATACTAATTAAATATTTAGCTAGTAGAGTTCCATATTCATATTCTTTAATTTAAACCCATTAAGTAAAATATACTTAATTACGTGTTAAGTAATATTTTTCATGAAAATAATTTTTTAATGTTTATTAAAATTATACTGTACTTTTAAAACCGTTGAAATATATTTTTATTATGTTTAAGTATTTTTAAATATACTCCAGACACATTGAAATCAATTATGTATTAATATATTTTGATTCCTAGAAATTAATGTAAAGAACAAGACTTATGTATTCAATCAAATCTAAGACGCAATTTTTCTTAAAATCAAACCCATTTAATTGGATGTTTTATAATCGAATACGAATACAACATACAAACGTATAAAATCAGAAGTGCGTGGAATTGTAATACATTGGAAAGTTTGTTTTTATCCTCCATTTTTTTCTTTTATATACAACTTTAACTGGGTCATTTTTATAGCAACGAGACATTCCGTGCCTCTCTGGTTTCTACAAAAGACAACTGTGAGAAGTTAACACCGCGTGATATTTTGAAAAGAGAAATATTTCTGAATAAAAAAAAACTTTTCTTGAATAAAGAAACTTTTCTTCAATAAAGAAACTTCACAAGTGAGAATTCACTAAAGTGACACGACAGCCGATGATTTTGAAAAAAAAAAAAACTGTCTTCAAAAAGTGGTTTTCATGTCAAGTGTGGATAGACTTTGTTTTATTGATGTTGGATTGATTCAAGAGGGCATGTAACCGATTGTGTGAAAAACATGCTTAAGCGATACAGAACTGGTCTAATTGTTTTGCCCAGAGGAAGGACTTTCTAATTTTAATTGCTCGATGTATGCAATTAAAGAACTTTTAAAAAGTATTTCGTTCAAAAAATGGCGTTATAATACACAGAACTTTTAAAAGCAAAACAAAGCATAATTTAAAAAAATCCATTGTCTGTAGTGGCGGAGTTATTCACGGGGTCCATTTCCAATTACTTAATTTATCGTTTCTCAAACTGTTTTCCGCGAATCTCTAGTGAATCGCGCAGATTTCCAAAAACAAAAACAAAAACTTAACATTCAGATGACTTGCTCATTACACATTATAGCTTAAAATCTCGTAGTAATAAAAGAGAATTAAAGTAATATATGTGTGGTTCCAGAGTACTGAATGGTATAGAAGTGATCCGCGTTCGAACAAAAGTTTGATAATTGCTGCTTTAGTTAAACGGTCTTTTCTCAAGTTCGGTATTTGTTTGATTTTCTGAAACGTTTCCGAGTAATTTTTACAATGCAATAATCAATTTTCTCAAATTGGAAATAAGTTTTTAGGATGCTTTCATTACTCATGTCAACATTTTCATGTTTAACAAGCATGTTTTACAAACAGACATGATAAGTGAACAACATTAAAATTAGCATTAAAATTATAAATATTTTGTTATTCTTAAACGAATAAATTCAACTGCGCAGCTAAAAATGTTTAATTGAGAATTGATAGCATTCTAAAAACCGATATTGTGATTTTAGGTAAATGATTAACCCTTTGTCGTATGCCTACACTCAGCCAGCAAAGCTTTTTTACGTTTCCAGTTGCATGTCTGCTCTCAGCCACCACAGCAAAAAACCATACTGGTCTTATGTTATATTAAGTAGACAGGCTTCGGAGATACATAGAATTCGAAATAATATTTTACTCGTTGTGTTTAGGTGTAATTAGGTATTTTGGATTCTTAAATTTAAAAAAAAATAATAATAATACTCTAAGATGAAAAAAAAAAAAGATACCGGAAGAAGGGTACTGTGACATTGAAAGCAGATTAATAAAAAGAAAAGTGCCCAGTTAAACTGATTGCATTGAACTCGCAGGCTATTCACATTAATTGTATATTATACTCTTATTTCACAGAATAATGCCCACAAAAAATAAATGAAGGGGGATCAGCCCCTGTTCCCCCACTTTAAACTTAACCAATTATCCTGCAAATCTAATCAGGGAAACACCTTAACATAATAAAACGGTATACCAAATTTGCAGCAAATCAGATAATCCTGCATGAAAAAAACATTTAGCTAAATTAAGGGGGGGGGGGGTCTAACCCCCTTTACCCCTTTATATTTAACTAATGAACCTCCAAATCTAATTAGGAAAGCTTCTTATCAGAATGAACATAGAAAAAAAATTAAAGCAAATTGGATAATTCTGCATGAAAATCCATTTATCTAAATTAAGTGGATGGGTATTGCCCCCCTTTCCCCTTTATACGTAACCAATGAACCTCCAAGTCTAATAAAGGAAGCACCATATCGGAATAAATCGGCATATCAAATTTGAAGCAAATCGATTAATTCTGCATGAAAAACCCATTTATCTAAATTAAGGGGTGTCTAGCCCCAGGCCCCCATCCTTAGATTTAACCAATAAACCTACAAAATTAGTCAAGGCAGCTCCTTAACATAATAAACCGGTATACCAAATTTGGAGGAAATCGAATAACTCTGCATGAAAAACCCATTTATCTAAATTAAGGGGGGGGGGTGTCTAACCGCGTTTCCCCCCTTTATACTTAACTAATGAACCTTCAAATCTAATCAGGGAAGCCCCTTAACATAATAACTCGCGCTCTACTGTAATTTGAAAAATTGTGAAGAGTATAAATTTAGAACTAAAATTCGCAACTTTCAATTTCTTTCTTCTTTACAAAATTTAATTTTGTGTTTAAGAATTTTAAACAAAAATATGATTAGATTCTTAAGATTCTTAAGATTCACAATTGCACTGGACTTATAAGTAATCGTATCCTATTTAAACGCAAGATATATTATTAACAGAAAAAGGCTTACTGTGGATTTTTAAAATGAGTTTTAAAGAATTCATATTTCATGGAACATCACTCAAAAGATGCAATTAAAAAAATATATATACATATACAACTTGCAGAAATGCTCTATAAGTATTACAAATGTGAGAAATGTTAGCTAACATTCTATATAAATTGTCAAAATAAAAGAAGGAAAGAATTTAGTAAATATATATATATTGTTCATTACAGTATTTATTTATCGTTTTAACTAGTAAATGAAAGAAAAGCAATTAGGAAAGGAATTCCTATTGCGATTTTAATGGTATTTTTGGAACTAATCTAGAAAATTGTAAGAAGTCAATTGCAACCAAAACTGATTTCCTAAATAAAGCAAAAACAGCAAAATAGATCAGAAAACTATTTGATGATGAGGAATGCTTCTTACTTCGGGCATTTCCATGGAACTTTGTCTTTGCGTCAAATAGATCTTTTTAACGTAAATAATGTAAAACTAAAATGTGAAGAAAATACTCTTAACAAAGTCAGAAACTGAAGTAGTGAAAGAAAAATTCTATTGTACAGTCGGCCGAAAAAAAAAAAAAGATAACACCACATGCATTTTAATCTCCATATTATCGAAGAAAAAAGCTAAATAGCCATACGGCTGGAAGTTATGTCTTTTTTCAATTTTGTTAAAGAAATAAACTTAGAGGAAATCTTCATACTGAAATTGCACCAAACTCTAAAATTTTCAATATGAACACTTAATTCTGACATCTTATTTGGCTTCATTTATAAGTTTTACATTGGAATACCAAATGGGAAACTATCTCGTTATAAATAGTTTGGAATTATATTAATAAAGATTTAAAGTTCGGAAACACTACACTAATTTTAAAGTCATTTGTAATCGTTGCAAGAAGAATTGAAATACGGATATTTTATTAAGCATAACTCAAAAGCTTTTTGGTGAAAAGAGCTGTAATTTTGAATTTGCATATTCGAAGCTTCTAGAAAAAGCCTTCTGTTAAAGAAATTCTAGGTGACAACTCAAGATTTTTCTGAAAATGTATTTTGAAATAATATATAGTTATCATGAATATATATTATAAGCTATGAACTTTTAACTGAAATCGATTTCTAGAAAGCCCAAATATTCGAATTCAAAATTATAGCTTTCATTTTGATACAGCTTAATTTGGTGATTATAACAACACGCCAAAATGTATGCGGTGTTGTTATTCCTTTTGCACACTGTTTATTTTTCATTTAAGATATACATAAAATAGGTTATTAAAATTACCGATTTTGTTTGTAAAAGGTCATTTTTGTAAAGTTACCTTTTTAGCACCTTTTAGTAAAGCAAGATTCTATTTGAAAAACCAGAAACAAAACTAAGGCAGGTCATTAGAATAGCATACAAGAGAAAATAAAGTAATGACTGTTTCTGTGATGAAAATAATCAATCTTTTATAAAGCTGTAAAGAGCACTGACGAAAATATGTACTTTCCTAAGAGCCTAGACGAGTCTTATTCTCTACACGAGTCTCTTGTACTTTGGCGCGATATAGGAAACACAGAGAATGAATTTAGTGAGAACATTACTATTTTCTAAAAAACTCTCTGGAAACATTTATTTACATGTTAAAATAGCAACGGATATATCTTTATGAAATAATTGCTAATATATCAAAAGTACAAGAAATTCGTTCAATATTTGCACATTTTTTTATTTACTCTGATGAGTAGTTTATTTAATATACTAGGGGTCTCTGCCCCCTACGAGCCACGGTCGCCAAACCCCGTTCAGACACCGCAGACTCCAAAAGCACGCTAATTTGATCGGCTTTGAAAAGATTTCGGAAAATTGAATTATAATTTAAAAAACAGTGGCGATCTCCCTATAGACGGATTTCTATTCATTACTCTTTGATTGGGAAATTTTAAGGCTAAATCAGCTGCTGTTAAAAGATACATTGGCTGTTTTCGTCTTTGATTAAATAAAACCAGTTAAACATTTCAAAATAAACTAATATAAAATGAATTAAGTAAACAGAGTCTTTGTCTCCCGGTATTTTTTAACAATGCGCAAAGAAAGTTCTTTTAAATAAGACATTTTAAATGTATCGTTTTTAATCTGACGTAATTTTGACCAAACTATTCTTTCTGTGAAAATACTTTTGTTAGAAATGAAATATTATTTGCGCTTTCCTAACAAAAATAGTTGAAAAGATCATCTCAAAATATCAAACAAATATCAAATAAATCACGGGGTCTCCGTGGCCGAGTGGTCAAAGCACCACGCTGCTAATCGCTTGCGAGCGTAGGAGATTGTGGGTTCGAATTCCGCTGGTTCCATTGCACACACTCTTTGTGTGGAACTCCCAGGATGTGATGTATTTCTCGTATGTTGTAATATTTCCTAGTGCTATCTTGTCTCTGACTTATAAGCGGGCTCTCATGTCAAGCACACAAGTCATATGTTTGTCCTTAAATAAATCAAATAAATGTCTCGCGCAATTTCTAAATTTAAACTGTTTTGCAATATTATTTTTTGTTCATTTTATGTAATAACTGTAATGTGACGTAAATGTGACGTAATTTCTCCTATTTAAGATTTCTAACACGTGTTAATGAATTTATTATTTTACAATATCCTTTCTCTTTTAAAATTCACGTGTAAATATAGTTTTTTATGACGTAATTTTTAATAGGTCCCTGCTTTTTATACATAATTATTCAATTCTAATTTGAAAGGGTTTTTTCTGTTTGAAAGGGTTTTTTTCTGTTTATAATAGCCACGTGCAAATAAATTTTTAATTTGAAGCAAACATTATTGTTTGCTCTGTTTATACAGTTGGCAACAGTTTAAATTAATACCATTTTCTAAAATATGTAAAAAATATCTCTGGAAATGCTGAAAATTTGAATTTAAAATAGAAATAAAACCTCAAAAAATAAGTCAAATTAAAAAAAAATAAATGCAGTCTGCACACCGGGAACTTCAAACGTATAAAATGATCTAAAAAGGATTAAATTCCCATGTATAGTTTTTGCTCCTATAAAACTTTTTTAATGGAACGATTTTGTTCCACTTTAGCATTAAATATCTCTGTCTGCATCAGCGTGTTTATAAAACATTTCTCTATTATACCACCAATTTTCATATTTTTTATGCAATATTTTTCTTAATATTAACGAAGAAAGATCTCCGGTTACAAAAAATTCAAATCCGGCGGCGCCGGCGGGCGGTGACAGCGGTAGTTACTTTTTTTTAGAACAGAGAGAAGAGATACACAAATAAGCCATATAATAATATAATTTAATGTGTATTACAGATGTCGGCATAAACAACCAACACAAGAATTGAGTTTTCTTCATTGCTAGCTGCTTTATGTTAGTGTCTGTACATAATGCCACAAAAATGTACTTTCGTAAGAGCCTACACGAGTCATGGGAAGAAACTCGCACTCTAAAGTTAAACACATGAAAACGTTCCATATTTCTTGCTTGCATTTCAATATTTTTTTTCAATTCCTACTATTAGTTCACATTCTCCCTCTATATATATCTTGTTCAAATTTTCAATCGTTAATAAAATACTTATTATTCATCCTGTCAAGTTGAAATAAATTTTTTTAAACTTGTACTGGATGACAATTGATGTTAATACAGTTTTTTCAAATATTAATTCATTAATTAAATTTTAATCAATTAATTTTAGTTTTATATGGGAGACAAAATGGCGGCCATTGGTTATTGAACAGCATTTAATGCATCTTCATATCTATAAGGGGGGTTACCATAGGGGGGGACCCTGTTCTGTCGACAAATACCGCCAAGTTTGTCGCCAACTTGGCGATATATCACCAAATTTGGCACCAATTTGAGTCGCCAAAAGTGACGCCAACTTGGCAATATCTCTAATATTTCGCCAAATTCCCATAAACTTACATTGTAAACCAATAGTGTTTACTGGCTTATAAAAAATCAAGAAATTGAGATATTTTAATGCAACAAAAACTAATATTAGCTTAAGGGATTACATTAAATCTTTCTTTGTTGACCTAAGTAGGAATGGGCTTTCAAAACAGAATTTTTATATTACTTGTTTTGTATGATATCTGAGGTCGATGTTTAATGTTGTACGTTTGTACTTTAGTCACATTTAGTCGTATTTTTAATGGGGACACAAAGTGAAAATATCCTCATAAAAAGCTGCAATCTAAATCAATAAAGTCAAACAGGACCCAAATCAACCTTCGCTGTCCTATAAAAAAAAGAAAAAAAAAAGAAAAAGAAATTGAAAACGTACACGAGGAATTTCAAGAGTACCCTCCCATACGTTTAAAATAAGCTTGAAAATTTGTTTCGCTTGACTAATGTAGGATCTTAAGATTGAGTTATGCCAAGGTCCCTATAACAATCAAGAGCCACTTTCTAGAGCTGAATTTTCAGTTTTTTCAGTTGATTTAGGCTTAAATAGTCTTCGAGAGGAACCCCAGTAGCGTAGTGGTCAGTGCGTCTGTGTACCACGTTACAGGTTCGGAGTTCGACTCCATCTTGGGCAAGTTTCACTCAACCTTTCATCTCTTTGGGGTCAATAAAAGGAGTATAAAGTTTGCTTGAGACAAAAGTTTGGGTCCCGCATTAATCTCAACAACTGACCGGGACATATGCTGTGTAGCACCTCATGGCCAATGATCAAGCAAAACAGGGCTGGACACTGTAGGCCTTGAACCATAATGTATTGCAGCGTCACATATTTAGTTTTTTTTTTTTTTTTTTACTTTTTTTTTTTACTTTTTAGTCTTCCAGGGATTCTACCTATGAGGAAATATCTCCTATAGAAAGCCACGTACCAGTAGTGGGCCACTCATTTTTAAATTTAAAAAAAAAGCCTAAAATGCATTTCTGAAAAGCGACTGAAAGAAATCTGAATGACTAATAAACTTAAATATTAACATTGCATACACTATTTGGAATAATTTTTTTTTTCTGCTGGTACATTTGCTTATTGTCTACAATGTCTTCAAAAGCAGATTTTTTGGCAAATTCTGAGAGATTTCATTAAAAGATAAGTTTTTATTTAAAAGATTGTTTTTTTATATTATGTTTTATTTTTAATTAAACTACTATTGATAGATTATATTACATTATAAATAATTTGTTGGATAAGCCGAAAACTTAAAAGTTCATGCATCGGAAATTTACTAGGCCCACCATTGAAGCGCAGAGGAAAGGGACATTTTTTATTTTTTCCGAAGAATATATTTTGAAACATTGAATGTTTATTTTGATACATGAAGGTTAGAAATAGGCTATATATATATATAAATGGGGCATTCTCACAATCTTTTGACTTTTGTGGAAAAAAAAAAATCTGGCGAAATTAAACTTGCTAAAATAACATTTTAATCTGATAGACGAATGCCTTAATGATTCAAAATAAAGAAAAAAGGGTCAGCAGCGAAATTTTTTTTATTTAACTGAGGTTTAAGTTAGATTTGCGAGTTTAATTTTCCTTACTCTTACCTCTATAACTGTACCACCTATTTTACCACCTATTTTTAGGAAAATCATGTTAATACTAAGTGATAGCCAGAATGTTCATTGATTTTTAGAAACAGTTGTTAACATTGGATTAAATTATTAATTTTTTTTAAATTTACCTCGAAAAGTGCAGGAATAAACCTTGGAGACGGTAAGACTACCAATAAAGGCACGATCTTGAAATTGATATTTAAATGCTGATTTAAATTCTGCAGTAAATTTATTGTCAAAGAATTTTGGACTTTTTTTCTCTAGCATACTTCTGCATGAGAAAAAACTTGAAAAAAATTATGTGGCTGCATCTGAAGTGATTTTCTGTATAGGTTCAGAAAGAGGGACGGTAAGGATGAAAAACCCAGGGACAGAGTTAAAAAAATAATATCAACCGTAAAAATGTGTGCATGTTAATTTTTTGCTACATATTAATATAAAACAATTGTCCCAGTTTCGGAAAAAAATTATATCCAAATACTGTTATTGAAACAATTTTATACAGACAGATCCAAACTTAAAAATCAGCATCAGGGACACGGTACGGTAGATGAGTTTTCCTGGTGTTTGGACCCCCAACATCGTCCAAAACTTATTTATCTCGTTAATATTGTTATGCAATCATGCAATGGGGTGTTACCCAGTATATGAAATAAAAAAAAACAAAAAAAAGTGTATTAAATAAAAAAATATTATTCAGGGACATGAAAGTGAAAAGATTGTGAGAATGCCCTGATGGTGGTAGGTTATGTTTAATTAATGGTTATATATATATATATATATATATATATATATATATACATATCTTTTGGAATTATCTAACACGTTATAATTATATAAATGTCCTTAAGTGGCCCAGTACTGGTGATTAATTGTTTTTTTTTTGTTTGTTTTTTCGGATAGATTCAAAGCGGAAAAGCTCACTGATACACAAGTATGGTTTCGGGACCAAAAAAAAAACTTTCATTATAAAAATTTTAGAATATTTTTTAAAATTATTCTTCATAAATTAGAACAAGTTAACAGTTTAATAAGTGATTTTTAAAAATGACACCACATAGCAGCAGTCACTGATTTCCAGTTTAAATAAGGTTAGAGGCATGCTTCCAATTTAAAGTACATTTCTAATAGGAAACAGACCATTGTATTAAAAGAAATATATGTTGAAATAGATAATATGTGTTAAAAAATTTAAGATTTTTTTTAAAATTTAAAATAAAGCTAGTTAAACAGTCTGCCTGATTTGAGTCTATCTGAATATAATTTTTGTTGCTTTCAAATATATAATTTGTTTATGTTGTTTATACATTCATTATTCCTATTTGTCTTTCTAATTTAAAGCAGTAGCAATTGTGTTTATCAAATTTTAAAGTGTTATAAAACAATATCAGAAATAGAACTTCAATGAAATACACTGCTCAAAACAATTAAAGGATATTTGAAGTTTTATATAAAATAAAGATATAAACGAAATTTTTTTGCCGAAAATAGAAGAAGAGAATCACAAATGCAAATTTTTCTGGTTTTCAAACTGTGGAGTATGCAAATTTTGAGTTCGACGTCAAATACGTCGCTTCAGCGGCAGCGAATGAAATTTGACTTTCAACTGGATAAAAGAGAATGAAGACAAGGATGATCGGCATTCAGTGATTGCTTTGTTTCGATGAATACGATGTCTCAGCGAAGTCATTTGACAGATTCAGAAGCTTTGAGAATTGTTGGTATGTTAGCAGGGGGCCAAACTCAAGCCGAAGTAGCGCAAGCCATTGGAGTGTCACAAAGTGTCATTTCCAGGATCTGGAACCGTTTTTTGGAGAGTGGATGTGCAGGCCAAAGACCAGGGCAAGGTCGTAGACTGGCAACAACGCCCAATGAAGATCGGTATTTAGCGTTAACAGCTCGGAGACACCGAACCATGAACGCTACTCTTCTCCAACAACACCTTCGCTCGGCTACAGGCACAGCGATTTCAACTCAGACTGTCCGAAACCGACTCCATGCTGTAGGTCTGCATGCTCGCCGACCGATGGTATGTGTTAGATTAACATCAAGGCATCGTCGCGACCGCAGGGAGTGGGCAACCGAGCATGGCA
Source organism: Maratus speciosus (assembly GCA_963932465.1). NCBI lineage: Eukaryota > Metazoa > Arthropoda > Arachnida > Araneae > Salticidae > Maratus > Maratus speciosus. Next base: position 273,969,469 of record OZ010788.1, read on the forward strand.
ACTGGAGGAGAAATGAATGAAGCAATATTCTGTTTTCTGACGAGTCCCGTTTTTCTGTGCATCCGGATAATAGGCGTATTTTCATGTGGAGGGACCGTGGCAGTAGGAATAATCCTGCGTTCGTGCACGAAAGTGTCAGATTTGGCGGTGGAGGAGTGTTGGTGTATGGTGGCATTTCCATTGACGGGCGCACTGACCTCTACATCATTCGAGATGGAGCTCTGACTGGTCGCCGATATAGGGATGAGACTAGACCTCAGACCTATTGTAGTCCCTTACGCTGCAGCAATCGGAGATAACTTCATTTTAATGGACGATAACTGCAGGCCACATCGTGCAAACCTGGTGGAGGATTTCCTTTTTGGCGAAAGGAATCATTCGAATGGAATGGCCAGCGTGTTCTCCAGACATGAATCCAATCGAGCACGTTTGGGACGCTCTAGGAAGACGAGTTTCTGGCCGCCAACAACCCCCACAAACTCTCCAAGAACTGGAAAGAGCTCTTCTGGAAGAGTGGGGCAGAATACCCCAACTCGTCATTAATAGCCTCATTGAGTCCATGCCTCAAAGGTGTTCAACGTTGCTGGCCGCCCGTGGAAACCATACCCCCTACTGAAAATGATTTTCTTTGAAGAAAACACCTTTTCTTATTCTTTTTTTCTCATATGCACAAATTGTGTTTTTTTCCTTTAGTACACAAATGCGCAATAAAATGCATTTTTTTCTGCCAAACATGTGTAATTTATTCTCATATAACCTACTATGTCTGTCGACCATGTATCAATCCGCTAAACAGTTTACCAGATACAAAATCCACCTAAAACTGCAATATCCTTTAATTGTTTTGAGCAGTGTATTTTATCCAACTGATCTTTTAATATTCGGATTTTTAAAATTCATAATTAAGTGGAGGAGCTATGTAAATTGCATCAAAAGAAAATAAATTATTCAACTTTTGCATTTGAACATTTTTCAATATAAAATAAAATGATAATTTTCTATTTATTTAATAATGAAAATCGATATGAATTACCATTACTGAATACATGTGGTGGGCTATTATTTGCTTAGGAAATAATACATAAATATTCAGTGTGTATTTAAATTTTTACCATCCAACAAACCAGTTATATCTCCTCAATATGGAGTTCAACTATAATCGGATATCGATTTTCTCTTTAAACTGTATTTCTAGTGCCCCTTTTGAAATTTAAAAGCGTAATTATCTTGAAGAAATTTAATCAATACATAAATAGTCTAAATCAATAAATAATTTTACGAAGTCTCATAAAATTCCTCTTTCAATGAAATATAGATGTATCTGTTTAAAAATGTCAAATCTTGAAAAATTCATTCTGTGATTAATGGATTTAAAGTTTTATGCTTTCCTTAGGTAAGCACAGGCAACATAAAATAAAAAAGTTATATTTTTAATCGAACTTTTGTATTTTCATGAGGTATGTATCACTTTGTTCGAAACTAGTAGACACGCCTGCTACTGGTCGAGCACGGGGATAATAAACTTAAATATTCATAAAATTACCTTACCGTCTCCCTGGACTACTTTAAATATATCTCTCTACGCTTGTCGGTCTTTCAAAGCAAAGTTTTTCCTCGCGGCGAATACAAAAAAAAAAAAAAAAAAAAAAAAAAAAAAAAAAAAAAAAAAAAGCTCCTGACCGCGAGGTTACATGTGTCATCCAAGCAAATTTTGTGATTCAGGGGTTACTTAGAAAACAAAGTCTGCGTCATTTTTCTGGTTTTCTTCGTTGCGCTCCAGAAAGAAAATTGACAGCATATACTTTATTTATAATTACTTAAAATAATATTTCATATATATATACATATATATATGAGGACGTGAATTTCAAAACTCGCCTTATCCAAAATTTAAAAAATCGAGTTATTTTGTACCAATCTATTCTATTGGTAAAACTGCACAGAAAAAACACTATAATCTGTAAAAAAAGATATTTTTATCCGTTATTTTTGGGTTCTTAAAATATTAGTTTGGTTTCAAAACTCTCCTTATCCACTAGGGAGTTAGCAACAAAACTAGTTTTATCCCTGCGCATGCGTAGACCAACGGACGGCTAGCTTATCAGCTACTATCGGAGTAATTTTCCTTCATTTCTCTGCGACATGTTGCTATTTTTATTTAAAAGTTTTTACCTGTTCTATTCGTGCAAACTAATTAAATTAATTTTTACAGCAAGTCTTATGTATAACGGACAGTGAATAAACTCTTGCATTTTATGGGAGAAGGGGGGAAATATAAAAATAAATGCAAACACATGGGCTAGAAAACAATACACGCAAAAGAAGATTAAAATGTAAGTTCAAAATGGAGAATCACTTTCTATATTTCTTACTGTCAGAGTATGTTAAAAGATTTAATTTTTATTCTAAGGCATAAACATAAGGCATTTCCGATCTTCTCAAAGTGCACTTACCAGAAAGAGAACCTCGAGTATTAAACCCTGTTAATGCAAGAATGTATGATGCTTCCACCAAGCTTTTTATTTATTTATTTTTTTTTTTTATTTTTTTTTTTTTGTCAAGGAAAGACAAAGATGCATAAGATTATTTTCAAGTTCCCATCTCAATCATCTCCTTCAAGAAACTGTCCAGGTTTCTTTCCTTCCATGAAAAATCCAGAAAAGTAAAATTTTCACCTCTAAAGTTTTTTTAAGTGCATCTCAGTGCGTTTTCGAAGGCATTACCATAAGGTACTAAATAAAGACTGACAACCATAGCCATCTTCAAATTTGTGAAAGTGTATTTCAGAAGATTCTTGGAATATCAAAATTCAGAGTGTAAAATTTGTGCTAGAGGCATGTAAAAAATGGACTTTCTTTTTAAAAAGAAGGGGGAGGGAGCCCCCGTGAAGGAAGATAAACTTAAGGATGTCCACGCATTGTTAAAAAAAAAACATTTTGATGGAAACTGGTCAGAAATAGAGGCGCTTACTTTCTATAAAAATATTATTTCTAAGGAATCAGAACAGAAGGAGATGGTCGAGGAGGATTACGATGATATTCCAGAAGAAAAACTCAATGAGTTAATTGTTTAATTTATTTTTGGATATTCTGTAAGTACATTATATATGTATGTACACTGGTGTCCAAAATTAAGGACCGATCACAAAATGCTAATTTTCAAGTACGCGAATACTCAAAAGGAAATAATATAATTCGAATAATTACTATCTCTACAGCACAGCTAGTCCATATAACATCTCATTCATGTCACGCATGGTCACAAGTGTCACAGTCACTACGGTGAAGCAAAAAAGTAGGAAATTCCATACATCTCATTGTGAGTCTCAAATGATGACTATATGACTCCACTGAGCCGTCAATGTGACAGCTGCTTTGTGACGAGTCACAATGTGACTTTATAATGTAGTTAAATTGTGACTCTAATGTGACTGTCATCTGTAGACTCAATTTCAAAGTCATCGTGAACGCTGCATTGGGATAAGTTACCAAATAATGTCACATTAAAGTCACATTATGACTTTCAGGTGACAGAGAGACTACTGTGAAATCACCATTGCACTCTTTTGTAAAAAGTCACCATGTGACTATAATGTGATATTATTTGGTGACTTATCATAATGCAACGTTCATGATGAGTTTTAAATTGAGTCTAAAAATGACAGTCGCATGAGAGTCACAATGTAACTACGTTGTAAAATCACCAGGTGGCTCGTCACAAAGCAACAGTCACGTTGACTTCTCAGTGGAGTCACATATAGTGATCATGTGAGACTCATAATGAGACGTAAGTAAGAAAGTAAGCACCCACCCTGGGAACCCGCTTTTGGCTTATGGTTAGGTGTAACCCCCAAGCCCAGGGCAGGGAAAAGTTTTACTACCTGCGGAAACAAGCCCAGAACCCCAGTCTCCGGGAAAGAAGACTTCAGAACGACCCGCCTGACACGCCGAAGAGAGCACAAGAGGCAAGTGCCGTGTCCCCGGACCGCCTGTGAAAATTTATGATTATTTAAGATGGCGATTCTTTACCAATCACAATTGGCTACCCTATTGTTTCAGGGCGAGCCTAGAAATATATTACGATTATGATTTATATGTTTTGGAATTTACGTACTATTTGAAAAAATTTTAAGTATTTACATTCATCTTTTCATTTGATAAGAAATATTTTTTTTCCCTTTTTTTCACCCTTTTAAACAAAAATATTTATACATATTTACAATATTTCTAGTGGTATTTAAGTTCTTAAAAATAAAACAATCTCAAAAACACCCTTCCATACACCACGTGGACCCATGACATGTCCACCACAGGCAATCAGAAGAGGTAATTATTGAATGTATTTATATTGAATAAAAGAATAATGGCTATTGAGAATATCGTAGTTAGCATAAAGTTTTTTAAGTTGTGCCGGGTCATTAATTATTTTTAGGATGTCCTGAAGGATTGTCGTTTCTGTTCTGTGAAATTTAAACTTCATGAATTTGCAGTTGCCGAAAATGTAATGCATCGGGTCTCCTCGACCACCACATTTACAAAGGTCGTCATCTTTTTTGCCGATATTATAAAGGAAAGACGGGAAGCTGCCGCGGCCTGTTAAAAAGTAAGTAGATACTTTATCTTTTGAAATTATTTGGTTCTGAACTTTTGGTACCAGCCCGTGCGTATATCTGCCACCCCCTGAGTGATCCCAGTTGTACTGCCACCTGTCCAGTAATTGGGTTCGAATACATTTTATAAGATAGGACCGAGGCAATTTAACTCCTCGATCCACTGGTAGGTCGCAGTACTGGGCGGCATCATTCGCGTGGAATTTCTTAATTTTTGTTTCATCGTAGTGACTATGACACTTGTGACCATGTGTGACATGAATAAGATGCTATAGGGACTAGCTGTGCTGTAGGGATAGCAATTATTTAAATTATATTATTTCCTTTTGAGTATTCGCTTACTTAAAAATTAGCATTTTGTGACTGGTCCTTAATTTTGGACACCAGTGTATATATATATATATATATATTTAATATTATATGTTATAGAGATTATATTATATCACATTTAAAAAAAATATTTTAATCATAAGCTATTTATGATAAGGTTTCTTTTTTATAATAAAACGTAATATTAAATTTTAATCATACTTATTGCTGTCATAAGGATTATTTTTGAATACAAAACTATTATAGAAACTATTCGAAACTATATATAGCTACTGTAGAAACCATTAATTTCTTTCAGCAAGTATGATAAACGATGTTTTTTTTTAAGAAATTGATATCAAAATTTTCTTATTCATAGGTTGGCAACAAAACTCTTATTATCCATAAGTTGGCAACAAAACTCTTATTATCCATAGGTTGGCAACAAAACTCTTATTATCCGAAACTTTTTCCAATTAATTAATTAAATGAATTAAAGTAGATTTTCCAACTTAACACAATGATATCACAGAGCAACTAGCTATAAGTATACAAAAAATTGGAGGTAATGCACGGGGTAGCAGTTACAGGTTTATCGCGATTTCCCAAAATTTGATTTTTTGGATAAGGCGAGTTTTGAAACTCACGTCGTCAATATATATATATGAACGATTACTGAAAGTGTGCGCATGCAGGGATATAAAATACGCTGCTTGAAAATTGATAAAGAACAGCTGGTTTTTTGAACGTAGCGTTTCCAACAGCCGACGAACCATAATAAAATTATATGTAGACAGCGTAGTAAGGCAAGAACTGTCATCTTCATAAAACGTAGTTCACAAGAGCTCTTTATTCGTTCGAAAATGCCGCAGAAAGTTAAACTTATTTCTGTAAAATTCCGTGTAGTACATCAATAATTAAGCACAAAATGTCTGCCAGACATCATTTGAGTGCTTACGATCATGGACGAGCAGTTGGACTGCTTGAAGCAGGAAAAAGCGTCACCACTGTGGTCACAGTAATGGGAGTGTCGAAAAGTGGCACATTGCGATTGAAAAAGGCTGCTGAATGTGAAAATGCTATGCGAAAGCATGCTGGTGGTTGAGGAAAGAATACCACACCTCAAGAGGATTGATATGTATCCCTAGAGGAAAAAAAGGGACAAAAATCTTACTACTAGTCAAATAACTGAAGACCTTTCAACCGCTACAGGAACACGTGTATCTGACAGAACCATTTATTGGCGATTAAATAAGGTTGGTTTGTATGCACGAAAGCTTGTTAGATGTATCCCACCTAATCCACTCCATCGTTGAGAAAGTTTGCGTTGCTGTAAGGAAAATAATGGTTGGTATCAGCAACAGTGGTGCAGATTAATGCTCTCCGACGACTCGCGCCTCGCCGTGACAAGTGATTCTGGTCACTAGTTAGTGTGGAGAGAAGGAACACTCCTCACACCACAGAATGTTCATGAACGTGATCGATATGGCCAAGGCATGATGATGTGATAGGCGCTATGCACAATGGAAGTACACCAGAGCACCTTTGAACAGCTTTGTACGAGGTATCGTTACATCACATCAGTATTGAGTATTGATTATTCTAGATCATGTTCGTCATTTTACGGGTGTGAAAGATCCAGAATTTCTGTTTATGGACGACAATGCGCGTCCATACAGGGCCACTGAAGTATCGGATACACTAGAAAGTGTAAATATTGAACGTATGGAATGGCCTGCTTACACTTCAGGCTTAAATCCTATAGAGCAGGGTTGGCGAACCTTTTTACGTTCGCGTGCCAAAAAGTCAACCAACAATATTTGTTAACAATGTAACGTGCCACATTTTGACATAAAATAACTTTGCAACGTACGATGTTTTACAAAACACCAGTTAAAGAATCAGTTGCTTTCATGCTTTAATAATTAATAATTTAAAAAATATGAAAAATCAAAACTCTATTTCTCTGTATATTGGAATAAGACATTAAATTAATGAAATTTTAATTCGTAAATGTGACTCATTTATGTAATATTTTCAATGTAATAAGGAAACAAAAATACAAAATTTTATTTTAGAATTTTTTTACTTTAATATTAATGCAGCATCTAGTTATAATTATCTAAGTTGCATTAAACAATGCATCAATAAATTATTGATGAGATTTTTGTTATTGTATGCTCGATGGAGAATGCTTTATACCTGATATTTTGATAGTTTTATAAATATACATATAAATTGTATCCATTTGCGATCTTACTGCAGTGACCGTCTAAAAAATTAATTTGGAAAATGCAGCTTTATAAAATCTTATAGAAAGGCAAAATGCATGTCGAAAACGCTGCATAACATCACAAAAAATGAAAATTATTTTGATGTGTTAATTCATATAAAAATAATTGTATAGTTTTATTTTTTCGCGTGCCAGAGAAATTGTCTTACGTGCCAACTCTGGCACGCGTGCCATAGGTTCGCCGACCCTGCTATAGAGCAATACTGGGATGCTCATTGGAGACGTGTTTATCATAGAAATCATCGTCCCCGAAACTTTCAAGAACTGAAAAATGCTTTGAGAGTGGAGTGGTGGAAATATCCACAAAGGACTCTTCATTAGTTTAGTACGCAGCATGAATAACAGATGCAAAATGTGCACTCTTGTCCGAAGAACGCATATTCTTTACTGAGAGATTGATATCTTGAAAGACTTTTTTTTTTTTTTTTTTTTTTTTTTTTTTTTTTTTTTTTTTTGCGACTCCGAAAATTTTCAAAGTTAACATTTATTTATATTTTTGAAATCCCACTTTCCTATGTGGTCCGATCTGTACCATTTTGCAAGATAAATATAACAATTTACCTCTGTTACATATTGCCTGATATAAAACGTATTTCTAATTTTAGACAAAATGTGCACTTTATTCCTTTATGCACTGAATTATGAATTCATATATATTTTATTTTCTAAAGCATTTTTCGAAACTAAACGAAACTACATTAGAAGATGTACATAATCATTTAATAAATTTTAGATGGATTTTAGAAGCATTGAAGAATTTAGAAGGATTAATTAAATTTGAATTTGTAGGGATTTTATGCAATATTTATAACCCCACTCAAATCTTTTATTTTAAATATTTTTCTTGTTATTTTGTAGAATTAGGAATGGTACAAATATAATGTTCTTAAAATAGAAATATAGAAATATTTCTGAATTGAACCTCCCCTCCCCCCTCGCCAATGACAATAAAACTAAAAATAGGCAAACGCAAAATAACTCATCCTTTAAAAAATATTTTTGTTTTGAGTAACCAGTAATTCTTTTGGAACAAGATAAAGTAATTTATATATAACTCATTCTAAACAGCATTACAACAAACAGATGTATTAAATGAATTTTATAACAAGTTACTTTAACAGTACTCATAAGTACCATCAGTAGATAAAGGGTTAAAAAATGTTTAAAATCGCTGTACGAATTACTATTAAACTTTATTGAAAAGGTCACGATTTAATATATTGAGCTAAAAGTTTGAATTTCTTTTGCAGTAATGAGTAGATCCCAATCAGTATTGAAATTAGAAAATAGGTGAAATATGTGAATTGTTCTATTCAATATAAAATAATAATAAAATCAAACAGAAAAGTTAAAAATTCTAAAATAAGTTATATTCCGAACTGTCTTCATCTATCCGGAACTAAATTTATAAGCGTTATTTTAAATGCGCGATAGATTTTCCTAGCAATCGCCAACATACGAATAGACAGACACACACATACACATACAAAAACTTCCTTTGATTAATATGGTCGCTCTACGATTTTTTATTTTATTTATTTATTTATTTATTTATTAGGCTGAAAACTAATGACGCGTTATTTTCGAGATTTTTGTTTTTGGAATACTCTGTTTTCCCTCAAATTATTAAAATAATTTTTTAATTCATAAAAACACCCTCTTAAAATTACAATAATTTCCCATTCTTCTCAAAAAACAACAACAAATAAAATAAAAATAAACAAAAGATGCCGCATTTATGTTTCAGAGAAACTTTTTCCCTGGAGATATGTTTCTGAAGAAATATTTCCTTATTTACAAATGCTACATGTCAGACACAGGCAGGCAACATATTAGTATGGATTTTCTGAGATACGCCCAACATGATAAAGTAACCTGTTTAGAAGTTTTTTTCAATCTATATTTCATTTTTTGCATTCCTATTTTGGTAAAATATTAGACGTTTTTCATATTCGTTGGATACTTATTAAAAATGGGAAATTTTGTTACCCAGTCGCCCATTATTTAGCAAGTATAGATTATTTCTTTATTATATCGTGGCGTTATCATATCTATGTATCATTCGTATAGTATAAATATTGCAATTTTTAGCGTATTATTTTTTCAAGGAAAACGCAAGAATCTCTCCTCGCCTAACTTTCCGATAAATCTTGATTTATCTCTTTATAAAATATGTTTTTTAAATCAACAAAAATCCATAACTGAAGTTACAGCTTTCCAATAAACATTATTTGAAAGCACATTTTTTTGTATTAATTGAAGAAGTAAAAACCGGAACTAGTTCATATGTAGAAAGAAAGACATAGGTACACACATCGAACGCGATAGCGTATGTGTTGACAGCTATTTTATTTTTGTATTAGCGATCTACTGACAAACGTAATAATGATATGAACATTTTGTCTGCTCGCAGTAAATCTGAATGTCGTGATATATGTAGAACATAAAGTTATAGAAAAATGTCTCCTTTCTAATACTTTGGAAATTATTGAAACTGTTCTTAAGGATTTCAAATAGAAATTATTCAAATAGAATTATGCAAAAATACTTGGAACTGTTCATTATCAAAAGAATGGATGAAACAAGATACTTCCTTTTACTTATAAATTGCACACATGTGATAAAAGGTCTTAACTTAGCCATGGTTTGTACTCAAGTCTACCTGATTTTTAAAAAGAACAAAACGTTCTGAACAATATCATAAAATTGCCAACATTTTTGAAGCTGAACATGTATTTCCAAGTATACTTGAAACGATAATTAATTGACAGTAATATTTCATTTTTCCAATGAAATTTATTTTGAATTTAGCGTTATCTCGTATTATGATAGTAAATGCTACCGATTTGCCCTGTTTTTAGAATTAAAAACAAAACCAGCATGGATGACCGAACAAAGCTCGGTCAAAATTAGCCTGTTCAATTCGATATTTTATTCTCACTGCATCATTCTTGCTGTTCAGATACAAGTGGCATGATCCTGAGGCATAGTGACCAAAAATGACCCACTTACCGAAATCTTTCGAACATTTAACTTAACCAATCTCTTCTCGAACCCGAAAACGATAGAAAATAAAATTTTGTCAAAGTCATTAAAGTCTTTTTATAGATAAAACAAGCTTGAAACACGATAACCCTAAAGCGATCCACAAATCTAAATTTATCGAACATGTGACCTATCCCAATGGTCTTCTCGTTCTGGGAAACAATGTAATAAAAAGTTTTGTCAAATCGTTTGAGCTGTTTTTTGGATACAATTAGCTTGACCAACAGTGACCCCAAAATGATTCATTAATCGAATTTTCTCGAACATATGACTTACCCCAGTGGTCTTCTCGTTCTCAGAAACGATATAATACAAAATTTAGTCAAAATGTTTTGAGCCGCTTTTTTCGATACAATTAGCTTGACCAACAGTGACCCAGTAATCGAATTTTCTCGAACATATGACTTAGCCCCATCGTCTTATCATGCTCAGAAACGGTATGATACAAAGTTTTGTCGAAATTGTTCGAGTTGTTTTTTAGATACAATTAACTTGACCCACAGTGACCAAAAATGTCCCATAAATCGAATCTTCTCGAACATGCGACTTAGCCCAATTGTCTTCTCATGCCCAGAAATGGTATAATACAAAATTTTGTCAAAATCATTTGAGTCGTTTTTTAGATACAATCATCTTGACCCACAGTGACCCCAAAACAACCCACTAATCGAATTTTCTCGAACATGTGATTTAGTCCAATAGTCTTCCCATGTTCAGAAACGATATAATACAGCATTTTGTCAAAATGTTTTGAGCCGTTTTTTTAGATACAATTAGCTTGACCAACAGTGACACAAAAATGAACCAGTAATCGAATTTTCTCGAACATATGACTTAGCCCCACTATCTTTTCATGCCGAGAAACGGTATGATACAAAATTTTGTAGAAATTGCTCGAGTTGTTTTTTAGATACAATTAACTTGACCCACAGTGACCCAAAAATTACCCATAGATTCGATAGATTCGAAGATTCGAAGATTCGATATCTTCTGGAACATGTGATTTAGCCTAATGGTCTTCTCATTCCCAGAAACGGTATAATACAAAATTATGTCAAAATTGCTTGATTCGTTTTTTTAGATACCATTAGCTTGACCCACGGTGACCAAAAATGACCCACTAATCGAATTTTCTCGAACATATGACTTAGTCCGATGGTCATCTCAGGCCCAAAAACGGTATATTACAAAATTTTGTCAAAATTGTTTGAGAATAATTTAGATTCAATTAGCTTGACACCTGGCCCATTGTGACCCAAAAGGACCCACTAATCGAATTTTCTTTAACATGCAACCTAGCCCAATGGTATTCTTGTGCCCGAAAACGATAGAATACGAAACTGCGTCAAAATTGTTAGAAACGTTTTCTAGATAGCTTGATCCATAGTGACTCAAAATGACCTCCTAATCGAATTATCTCTAACATGTGACCTAGCCCATTGGTGTTCTCGTAATCCAAAACAGTAGATTACAAAATTTTGTCAAGATCGTTACAGCCGTTTTTTAGATAAAGTTAGCTTGACCCGAAGTGACCCAATAATGACCCACTAATCGAAATTTCTCGAACATGTGAGCATACAGTTAGATCCAATAGTTTTCTCGCGCCCAAAAACGGTTTGATATAAAATTTAGTCAAAATCGCTTGATCCGTTTTTTAGATATAATTAGCTTGACCATGACCCATTAAGACCCAAAATGAGCCACTAATCGAATTTTCTTGAACACATGACCTAGCCCAATGGTCTTCTCGTGCCCGAAAATGGTAAAATATAAAATTTAGTCAAAATCGTTAGACGCGTTTTTAAGATAAATTTTACACACACACACAACTTTTGGTCGTATTATAAGATTCTTAAAACTTCAGATGCCGTTCCGGGTCCGATGCCTTGTCCCCCATTTCTAAATCCGGCCCTAAATATTACAATAAGTAACAAAGTCACCATATAAAAGACATAAAAAGATTAATATTGATTTTCCGAAATTTATTTTTATAATCTTTTTTCTTTTATTTAACGTCTGTTTGTACATAATGAGTTAAAAATGTATGGCTAAAAAAATTATATCCATCTATATTTACGCCAATTTGTGCAGTAAAATTTAAGAAATGAATATCTCGGAAATAATTATTATTCTCTATGGGTGTAACAATGCAAGCAAGATTATTATTTTATATTTTAATTTTCATGCTAAGAAATCCTTATTCATGAAATATGATGCTGTTTTTAAGGACGTTATATAGTTTCTGAGAGCGAACACCTGTTTTTTTTTTTAGTTGAGAGAAAAAAAAAATAAATGTGATACAAGAGGTCATGTATTTATAAGCTTTTAGTTAAATATTTACTTTCGCATTTATTTCGAACTAGCTTTAAAAGTTTCTTGCATATTTACGGATTATACTTAATCTGTAGTTCAAAATATTAAGGGAAAATTTTCGAAATTAATTCATGACACGAAGAAAATGAGAATTAATCTAAAATATTACAGATGGATAAAAAGTACTTAAAATACAGATTTCAAAGATTTTTTAAAAGGCATGTAATAATAAATAATGAACGTCAATTATTAAAAAAGCTTTAATTCCTGACAATAGCTTCATTTTCCTGAAACACTTTAAGATAATTTAAACACAACTTTATACTCTTTTAAAGAGTAATTAACTCGTATTGTTTATATAACAATTCGTATATAATGAAAGTTTTCACGATATTCAGTAATTCAGTCACTGATATGGCATTAGAATTTAGAATAAAATTAAATTAGTTTTAGGAGACTTTACTTATATAAGTAAAAATTTATTTAAATTATCGTCACATAATATTGCATTTATTTTATTTAAAAAATTGTCACAAAAACAGATTACATAACAGATTCGATAGAGATGTCATCGAATAAAAAGGGCTCATTTTTACACTTTTAACTTCATTAAATTAGCTACAAAATCTGCAAAAATGAGAAGCAAAGTATTTCAGATTCTAAATATTTAATAACAAGAAAGAAAATTATGCGTTCGGCATAGATTAACAATCACTTTCCAACATTCCTTGAAAGCTTTAACAGAACTTCATTATTTTGGGAAATGAGGTAAGTAAGATAACTATGTAAACGTTTAAGAAATTGATTTCAGCAGTTACCGTCCATAGCCAAATATGTATCCCAATTCTTTTGAACAGCCCTGTATTTGATTTGTATATTGATAGATATACTACATAATGCGAAAATTTAGTTTAGCAAGAAAACGCACAACAGGTTGAAATTTCACTTTCAGCAATTTTCACTAATAAATGGAAACATACTCGAATACTTTTTTACAGCCCTGTAGTTTATCTAGTACCTTTATTACACGCCACTATTTACCTAAAATTTCATTCAAACTAAAACACTGTTAAAACTACTGAAATCATATTTCCAGAATTTATCATCCATAGACTTGTATGATCCAATTCTTTACGTGACCCTGTATATCATTTTTTCTATATTCTACAAATATTTCTTAATAAGCTAAATGCATTTCAGGGTAAAAAGGCATAACTTATTTAAAAAACACCTTTAAGCAATTTGCGTTCGTACCCAGTAACCCTTACGAATTCTTTTGTGTAACCCCCCGTATATAAATTATAGCAAGCATTTATACACACCATATAATATGCAGTAAGTATAGTGAAACATAAAAGCGCATATCATAATTGAAAATGCCTTTGCAGCAATCACTGCTAATGAACAGTTCTTCTGATACAATACAATATATGACATCTTTTGTGTGTTCTTGTAAATGCTCTGCACTCCGTATTATACATTAAATAACTTATAGTAAACCTCAGCGACGTACATCAATTTCATTATATATGAAATATTTTAACATAATTAAAGTACGCTGCAAACAATCCCCCCCCCACATCATTATGTAAAGTAATTATTTTGTGTGACCCTGTAAATGAATAATAACGATTCATAATAACAATTTTTTGCACTGCATATTCCACAGAATGCATGTTTCAGTGCACTTCATAAGTGCATACATATTTTGCTACGTTTGGATGCGTGTAACATCATTAAAAATCATTTGAAACGATTTTTTCCCTTTGGCCTTAATGTAACGGAATACTTTTAACTGGGTTTTAATATGCGTTTTGAATGCGTCAATAGCTTCTACGGGTGTCGGAAATCGTTTTCCACGTAATTTATTTTTGATGTGTGGGAATAAAAAAGTGATTGGGTACCAAATCAGGGCTGTACGGCGGATGACCTATCAATTCGATGTTTTGGCCTATCAAAATTTCCTTTATTTGAGCCGACGTGTCAGAGCAAGCATTGCCATGGTGAAGAATTATTCTTCTGTTCTGCTATTTTCGAATTTCTTTGAAGACTTCTGGTAAACCAATGCTCGTGTTCCATTCAGAATTGACTGTCCTGTGTTGTTCTAACGCCACGTCGGCACGTGACTGGTAATGCCGGAAAAACAGGTAACCATTTGCTTCGATGTGTTTCTTCTTCGAACAACTTTTGTTGGATTTTGGCTCATCTTGAAAGACCCATATAGTCGATTGCTGTTTTGTTTCCGGCTCATATGAATAGATCTATGATTCGTCACCCGTTTAAATGTTATACGCAGCCTTTGATGAACTCTGAACTTATTTTTCCAACATTTCCTTGCACCAATCGACACAAGCCTTCTTTTGAACGTTTGTCAGAACGCCAACATTTTTTTTTACTCCTAAATGTTCATGTAATATCTTATTGATGCTTGTCCCACTAATGTCCAAAGATCCCCCAGTCTCACGATATGTCAGATGACGATATCGCTTTATCAGTTCACGCACAGCATAGATATTTTCTGGCACAACAACGGATTTTGTACGACCTTCACGGAATGCGTCCTGGAGCGAACATCGGTCACGATTGAATTCGTTATACCAGTTTTTTACTGTGCTGTAGGATGGTGCTTTATCGCTGTATAAAGAATTAAGTTCATGGAAGCAGTCTTGCCTCGACAATCCACGTCGAAAGTTACGAAAAGTAATCGCAGTAAAATGTTCACGAGTCAATTCCATTTTTTTGCACAAAATGAATTTTTCAATTTACTGTAAATAACGTAAATTAAGCTAAAATGGCAAATCGCTCTGAAGAATATATGGTTAAAAATATCAAACTTTCAATTGAAATCGTCTGCGGTCACTTAGTAATATTTCCTGTTGCCAAGGAAATAAATATAAATAGCAACCCTCGTATATAGTTTTGAACTCGGATTCTAGGGATTCTAGGGGTCATGATCAGCGTAGTTCTGCAGAAAAAGTTTAGAAATTCTAACATAGGTGAGAATGTAATAATTAGTATTTCTTACAAAATCTACCTAAAAATACTAAAATGAAGTAAAATTATTGTTTACATTTTATTTTATTTTTTAAATTATTAGAAAATATATAATATGTAGCATTCTGATGTATTATGTTCCAATTTTGTAAAAATGAACGGCAATCCACACATTTTAATATATGTCAATAGACACCGAATTAATTATACTCTCCTGATCAAAAAAAGTATTAATTCATTTAATGTTTTAGGAAAACATAGAGATAACTAATAATTTCACAGTTGTAACAAAAATAAATATGTAGAAATTTCGTAACACAAACAAAATTCATTAGTAATGTAAAAACTAGTTGGATGCGCCAATCCCAAAACTTTCTTCTATCTGATATATCTTAATATTTAAAAAAGTAGTTACAGATGTTAATAAGGTAATATTATTAGTTCAATACTATACCAATTTTGAGTTTCATCTTAAATTTCTGCTTCAGTCAGTGAAGCGTAGTAAAAATGAGTTAATCGTGATCATGATATTTATTAAAATCTATAGTTTTCCGTTATTCTGTTGTACATCAGCTGTTTGCGAATAGACGGCTAAGCAGGATGCGAGTTTCGTCGTTGCACGAACTGCCTTTGGACAACAGAACTACGAAAACCGAGAAAATTGTACAAAAATCGCTATCACAGCGCCCCTTTTCGGCGGAATGTTTCCAAATTCAAGGAGGACCTGATGGCCATAGCCAACACATACACAAAGTATTTGGTTTAATTCTATTCATAACTTCATACATTTTTCGATGGCAAAAAAATGGCACAAAAAAGGTATTACAGCAACACCTCACGGCATAATGCAGAATCTTTTAAAATTCAAGAAGAAACTGCTAGCCAAAGCCAAATACTTACACAAAAAATTGGCTCAATTCAATGCATAACTTCCTGCACTAATTGACGGTACAATAATGGAAATAGCACAGTTATTGCCATTATTGTGCCCCCTTTGGCAGGAATATTTCCAAATTGAAGCAGGACCTGCTGGCAATAGCCGAAAACATACACAAAAATTTTGGTATAAATCTATGCATAACTCCATACACTTTTCGATGGTACAATGTCGAAACACGGACAGACGGACGGATAGATAGACATTTTATATAAATGTGATTTTTGGGATCTCTGACCCCTAAAACCTGTAAATCCGTCGAAAATTGGAAGTCGAAAAAAATTCGATTACAATACTTTCTTCTGTTGAAGATATACGAAAGTATAAATACAAACAACTAACGGTGGTGCAAATAATTTTCTTCTGCTACTTTCATTAATATACTTATCACGATTTTGTTTTTATCTTTACAGGACTGCGATTGGCGACTATTTTTACATTGTGTTCGCACACTATTTAAAAAAAAATGCATTTTGTAATACATTTCTCTTTCAAACATCGCCAAAGCGCATGTACAAGATTTTTGTTTTGAAAAGGGGTTAAAATTTAAAAAATCGTCGCATGTTGCAGCCCTGTCTTTTTTCCTACGTGGGTGCAGTAAATTTCTGAAGGGAAAGTTTTTGAGTACATATTTATGTCATATTTCCAACGGAACTTATTAAAGTAGTAAATAAAATAATATTACCGTGATTTAGTTAGAATATTAATACACTCACATAGTTTAAGTAAAGGGATAAACCTTTTGTATGCTGAAATTCTGTTTCAAAAGGAAGTTGCTTTTCTGTAATTTATATGGGTTTATTTCAGATTTAAATTTGTATTTATTACGAGACTGAAATTCAACTTCATTGCACCTTTACAAAAAACATTTCTGATTATTATGTTAAATAATAGGAAACTTTAGGAAAGATGGTATTTAAGAGTTTTTAAAAAATGTTCTTTACAAGAACTGAATAATGCATAGGCCATGGCCCTGAGCTCCCTGAACTAAAGAGACGAGACATTTTTAATGCAATTTTCGAAAAGCCTAAGGATGCTTTAACCCTTTATGTACTGAATAATGAATTCATGAAAATTGTATCTTCTAAAGTATCTTTCGTGAATTTTTGAACCTCCATTAGAAGATTTACATAATCCTGTAATACATTTTATAAGAATTTTAGAGGATTGAAGGGTATAGATGGATTAATTATATTTGAATTTATAAGGATTCTGTGCAATATTTATAACCCTACTCCAATATTTTAATTTAAAAAAATTTCTTAGTATTTTGTAAAATTATGAAATATAAAAATATTATGTTCTTACAATAGAAATATAGAAATATTTCAGAATTGAAAAATCCCCTACTCCCAATGCCAAGAAAGCTGAAAATATGAAAAGGCAAAAGAAATCATCCTTTTAAAAATATTTTTGTTTTGTGTAACCGATAATGGTTTTGGAACAAAATAAAGTAATGCATCTATAACTCATTCTAAACTGTATTACTACTAATCGATGTATTAAATAAATTTTATGACAAGTTATTTTAATGGTACTTATAAGTACTGTCAGTAGAAAAAGGGTTAAGACCAATGGATTTTTGTGCTGATTATAACCGATATTTGGTATATTTAAAGTAGGGTAAGAGTAAAAACAAAAAATCTTATTTGGCTGAATATGCATTTATATATTGATATATGTATTATGAGACATCGAAAATGTATAATTTTTGCGGCAATATTAAGAAGAGAGGACAAATAAATACCAGCCTCTGTGCCTCGATTTGCCTTCAGCAGGATGTGGATTAAAGTAATGAAAAGACATCTTCAAAAATATTTTATAATTCCTTTCAGATTGACACAAAATAAGAAAAAAATACAGCACCTGGTCGTATTTCAGAATAAAGTATGGGTCTTCTGATCGCAGCATCAAATTGCTAACTTTACTTTCGATAACTGCAGTTAGTCACATTACTGCTCCAAGCATTCGCTGCTTCCTCCTCTTTAAGTTTGTTTACCAACCCCACAAGGAAAAAATAAGTGGCGATTTTTACACAAGTATAATTCTTACCATGCAAAATGAAAAAAGTAAGGTTACAAGCAAATGAATTGAATTTTCAAAGAGGAAAATAAAACGAATAAAAATATCTACCATGTTTTATTCCCTATATATTGATCGCTGAGATAATTTTAAAATAATAGAAAAAGTTAGTAAAGTGAAAGCAATTTTAATCCGAAAATAAATTCATATAAATAAGCTTTTTCAATTCTGAATCATAAAAATCCTCAGTATACAAATAAAATCCAACTGAAAAGAGGATTGTAAACTGAAATTTTTGACTTTTTGCTCTGTTGATTTTTTTTTTTTTTTTTTTTTGCGTTTTTATCATAATTTAACATTCCCTGATATAGATTTCACCTATCCATAATTAAAAGCGACTTAGAGAGCTACAGTAATTAAACAATACATAAATTTTAATTACACAAAAGTATTTCAAAAATTTTTATAGCACAATTTATTGTTGTACGATTTATTTTTAAGGTTTCATACTGCCCATGTATCATGAAATATTTTACTTCTGCCTATTAACTATCAGCGTAATTATCCTTCTTTAAAAATTCAATAGCATGTGATGAATACCAAACACATTTACAATATAAATGACACGAAATATAATAACAGAACATAATTATCTTATTCATTGACTTATTTATTAATACGTGAAATATTAAATAAAGATAATTAGAAATGCTTTTTACATACATATAGATGTGAACTAATTTCTAACCCATTAGTCATAAAATATTTTAAGCTTATCAATTATTTTCGACTATTATAATTAACTAAAAATGATGTTAGACACTCAATTCATTGAATTTTAAAAATTCACAGTGAGTTAGTGACATGGATAATTTACCAAAGATACGTTATTTCGTAAGCGAAGGTTCATTTTACCGGTTCTTTTAAAGATATTTTAATCTTAACTTTTTAAAATGCTTTTGAACGCCCACTAAAGATAAATTTACTGGTATTGAAAAGCTGTGCTGTTAAAGTTTCCACGAACTTAAATATTTCATCATTGATGAGGTATTATAAATAAGAATAAAATTTAATTAGAAATTATGCTTCGATAGGTAATGATGTAAAAAATTCAATTTAAATATGTTTGTTTGTTGAATGATGTTTACACTTATTCTTCAATGGGCTAGTCTCATTCTTCAGAAAATGCCATTAATTCTAAAGATCTGTCTGGAATGTTATTGAATAAAATGTTGTTTATCTTGGGCATCTTTAACTATTGTAAATTAATTAAATAACTTTTTAATTAAATCAAAGCTTAATAGTTTATTTATTCTGTTCACTTCTTTTTGTATTTGAGGGGAAAATAAAAAACGTTGAATGTCTGATATTATGTTAGATTGATTCTCCAGACAGAAATAATAAATCATGGCATATTATTAAGCTACGTTAATCTTTTAAGAAAGTAAATGTATACTTAAATCATTTTTATATGTAGTAACATTTAAGTTACAAAAAGTTCATATTTTGAATGTTAATCCCTATGATATCGGAATCATATCTTAGTACAATTTTCTCCTTCCTTTCATTTAGCATTGTTAAAAGTCCATTTTCATTTAACTTAACCCGTTCATTTATTCAAAAACATATAATTTTACCGCAATATACGTTTAAGAAAACCAATTTTCTTTTAAATACATTCCCTCGTTGTTCACTTGCAATATGCATATCATCCCCTCGTCTAGCTACCTATTGTGATGAAAAATAAGAACGAAAAATCAAGCGTACTGCATAGATTAGGAAACAGTTTCCAACACATTCAGAATACTATAACAAAATTTCACAGCTTACTAAGGTGAACGATGATGTCTAAATGAACATTCTGGACAACGCATAATGCATTTGAAACCCAATTTATGCTATTACCATGAATAATCGGAGGGAAATTTCCTCTTATTGTGCAGCCCTGTATATGAACTGTATATATGTATGTATACTACATAGTATGCTTAAAGTTAGTCCAATTAAATGCATAGAACTGTTGAAAATTTCCATTCAGCAATTTCCGCCCATAAACGGATATGTTTGAAAACTTTTCTCCAGCCCTCAATATATGAATTTGTACACAACAAGTAATATTAAAAAATAATTAAATTTAAAAATATGCATATTACAACTGAAACGCACATTCAGCAATTATTGTACATAGGCTTCAATAGTTCAGTTATTGTTCATTTTCTTCTGTAGCCAAATTCTCATGTATGTCCATGTAAATGGAATATAAATTCTATGCTCACAATGTTCTATAGTAAGAACCTTATAGTACACTTCAGTGATATCTATCCATTTCAGTATGTTTAAAATAGGGTAATTATCATTAAAAAACACCGCAAACGATTTTTACGCATAGACCGTAATGTAACGGAATCTTTTTGAGTATCCCTGTAAATGAACCGTAAATGCTACACTCTTCATTTTCTATACCGAACATTCCATAGTGATACACAATAACACATATAAATTTCATGGCAATTGGTCAATATTTATACGAGTTAGAGCATTGACAGACAGATGGAATGACAGGCAGACGGACGGGCAAACGGACAGAAAAACCCAATTCATAAGCACTTTACAACTATGTTGGAAAGTGTTAAAAAAGATAATAAAGAAAAAATTAAAATAGTTTCATTGTGCAACAATCAAAATCAATGCCAATTCCTTATTTGGTCACGTCTGATCAGCACACCCTCGCAACGACTTTTCTCTAGATGTAAAATTAATTTGCATCGGCTCTTTTCTGGCCTGCTATTCCCAACGTATGAGACGCAAGAATTCTCTGCCGTATTTTTCTGAACTCTGGAAAATTATAAAGATTACCATACATGTTTTATCCGACTGCCCATCTAAAAACCTTGCTTATCTTCGTGAGCCCGTGTATTTTCTAGGTATAGCATTTCTATGCAAAATTCCTTTCTCACCACCTTAATCCATTATATCCCAGATTATAAATGCATGAAGATTTCATCTTTTAAAACATTTTACATGAAATTTTGAAACTACGTTTGAAGATTTACACAATCATTTAATAAATTTTAGAAGGATTTTGCCAATTAAAGTTAATTAATTAAATTTGAATGTATAGGGATTTTGTGCAATATTTATTACTCCACTCAAATCTTTTATTTAAAATATTTTTTTAGTATTTTATAGAATTAGAAAATGTACAAATTTAATGCTCATACAATAGAAATATAGAAATATTTCCTAACTGAAATTGTTTACTCACAGTCTTTCAACGAAAGCTGAAATGATGCAAATGAAAAAAAAAATATCTTCCTTTTAAAAATATTTTTGTTTCGTCAACCAATAATGCTTTTCGAACAAGATAAAGTAAAGTATCTATAATTCATTCTAAACTGTACTACTAATAATTGATGTATGAAATTAATTTTATAACAAGTTATTTTATGGTACTTTAAAGTACCTTCTGGGCACAAAGGGTTTATTCAAAATTGTGGCGATATACGATCCAAATTAGCACTGAATATAGAATGTTTCTTTGAAATAAGTATGCCAACTAGCAACGATAACGAATATATTGGCGATACTGTTCTCAATGATAAAAATGTGATTTGAGTCACTCTTTTGCTTGTTGATGTTCGAATGTTACTCTATGGCCCCGTCATCTCGAAAACACTTAAATAAATAAATCTTTTAAAGGACATCAAACTTGTTCATCGTTATGTCAACATCAACTTCATAATAATATCATTATTTTTTCTCAACTTAAATCTAAAGCTTCATTACAATCCCTTTTACCCATAGTCTGAATACTAAAGCAGAAAAAATGCTCCAAATTCTAATTTAATTAAATTATAATGAAATTACCGGAAATCTCGGTCAAAGTCATACTGTATTCAGCAATATTTAATACAATTCTATTCTTTGTAACAATTATAGTCTTAAAATATGGATTTAAATCTAAACACAGTTGATAAATTTATTTTCAGCATTTAGTTTTATTTAAAAGACATTTTCTTTCTTTTGGTTGGAACAGTTGTTGTGAAATTTTAATGCCTCGCGGACCTTTAAAGCTCAACCTACATTTTCTGTACGGCCTATCTTTTTTTTATTTGTAAGTGTAGCAAAATGGAAGCAGAGAAAACAACGAATTGGAAAAATATAAGCACAAATTTTATGTTACTTTTAATGAAAGCTTTCCGTGTAGGAAGATTTAATGTGAAGGCTGCGCTTGTTTACTCTTGAACATTTCTCGAACATTTTCTGCTAATTTGTTGAAGTGCAGTCGTAAATCACCTTCAACAACAAGTTTATTTTTACAATTTGTATGCAAGGCAGTAAATGTTGAAAAAACACTCTTTTTTAGCTTCATTTCACTGTAACCCACCATATGGTGCTTTCGACATAGACTCATGGAGCAACGCTTAAACAACGTTTCTTAGCCAAATTTGAGAAACCCTGTTTTAGAGTAACAGTTAATAACAATTTTCGTTTGCTTTAATAGCTTATAGAAACGTTTTCTATCAGGCTCATTCAATAAGGCTTAAATAACTCTGGTTTTAATGCAAAAAGGTTTTAAGTATAATTGAAAATAAGATATTTTTAACTAAAAATAAAGCGCATAGTAAAAAAATAAAGTAATAGAATAGTAAAATAGTAAAAATAAAGCGAACACAATAATTTCCTACACGGGTCGGGTAACATCGATTCGAACAAAAAAATTCTATTTGAGGTCAACAGGAAACCTGACCCGAACACCATGCACATCAATCGCATATTTTACTGCACTATCCAATTTAAAGCAATTATGAGAAAATATTCTTAGTGTAAACTTCTATTATTAATTTTATATTTTATGTAGAAAAACGAACATATGCATACATACTCAATTCTATTCAAATATCCATGCACTTTTTAAAATTTCTAAACAATATTGTGGACATACTCTTGAAAAAACGAGTTACAAAACCCATCCGCAAGAGTCAAAACCCAGACCGAACCTTAAACATTTAGAATCACCTCCAAAAATATTAGTGACAACAGAACCCGATCCAAGGAATTCCAAGCTTTAAACCTTCATAATTCCTAAACGAATTGACCAAATGATTTTCCGCTTAGTATTTTGAAGTAAAATATACCAAAAAATATCCAAATATTATGTTAAAATTAGAAGTTCGAATTGAAAATTTTGAAATTTGGTATAAATTTTCTATGAAGACCCAAAGCTTATTTTTATAACAAGTTCCTATGTATCAGGTATTTTCCACAGCTTTGTGTCTTATAAAAATCACTATTTTCTTAGAAAAAACTCGCCTTTTGCAATCGTGCGATAACATAAATTGAATTTTTCTACATAAAAATATTCGTATTTCAGCTGAAAGTCTAATAAACATGTATAACATGAATTTAACAAAGACATTATTTCTGGTCAAATGACAAATTGCGGATTCTTTTCCTTGGACATTTTTTACGATTATAATGTAAAGGGCCCTGTTTTTTTTTATTGCGGAACTTTATATTTTAGGCGCGTTCGTAATTTTGTAAATTCATAGCACCTATAGTCGTCGTCTGATCCGTCCGTCAGTCTGCCCGTCCCTACAAATATAATAGGGCAAAAACTACCCAACTGAATGGTTTGAAATTGAATACATATAACTGTTGCCGAATTTTATCAAGGCATTTCAAATTTTGTAAAGTGTGAATTTTGTGAAGTGTTCTTCATTCTATTAAATCCTAGCATACGTAATTAATTCAGTCATATCCCATGGTAAGTAATGATTTTAGGTTGCTTCATGATTACGTTATTATTAAGATGGAGTCATATTATTTCCGTATTTCTAATTTTAATATATATAATCGTAATAAATTTTATTTTCATACATTTTTTGCATAAGAGTGCAACAGCTATTGCACCAAGATCTGAATATTTGTAAAATTAGTTATAGTTCAAACGGGACTCATTTGCCACGTTTAACGGACAATTTCCTACTTGTTTTAATTTTATTTGTACTAAATTATGAATTAAAATTTTAATTTGATATGGAAAAAGTAATTGTAATGCATTATAAAGTATTTATATGTTGGAAATACCTTAACCTATTTATTTTAACGAATACATTGCCTATAACGATCCGTGTAACTAATATTGTTGAAATATTCAAAGAAACAAAGCATTCTTCTGTTGCTTTAATATCCAAATCCAAAGCGAAGATCTTTTGTCATAAAATATGAATAAAATCCAATAAATCCTAACGTATGTAATGAAAAATAAGGGAATAGAAGTAGTTCGTAAGAAAATGTCAATATTAGCGCTGACTGGATTTTTTGCAAATACTGGTATTTTTTTTTATAGGCCGTCTTTTCATATCTAGCTTGTTCCAAGATTTAAAAAAATTACAGTGAAATCAAATATTTTATATTCAGAACAATTTGCACGGAGACCTTGATTTCTAATAAAAACGCCGAATGTTAAACTCAAGTTTCAGTAAAATCAAGAAAAGTTTATTTGATATTGGATTGAATTTTATTTTGTAGAAATGGATAAATCTTCGTTATCGGTATATATGCCTTAAATATTCTTAAACTGACACATCTGTGAAAACGAAATACTTGAGAAAAGGTGAAAAAAATTTTCATACATAAATTACTTTTCTTAACTAAAAATGCATCGGAAAAGGATTCTAAATATTTATAACAATTTTCAAAAGTAAATTAGTTTTCATGTGATCTGCTTAATAATCAGTTATAAAAAGGTTTGTAAACAGCAGCGAAATCCTACGCCATATGATGGAGAATGACAAAACTAATTTAATTATACAGGGTGTCCCAGAAGTAATGGGACAAACTTTAAGGGGAGATAGGGGACATCATAAGGATTCAGATTTGCATAGCAACCCATGGTCGGAAACGCTTTCCTGGCGCGGTAGTGACGACACTAAACACAAGAAAGACAGGATACGAATAAGAGGAGAAAACATGTTTATTATCCTTAGTACATCAAAAAACTAAGAAGAGAGAACATTAAAGGGACAACGATCGTCATGAAAGTAGGTGTTCGAAATTACGACCCCGGATCGTGATGCATGGACGCGCATCTCCGGCGTATGGAAGATCTAATGTTCTCGAAAATAGTGGGAGTGCCCCGGACCACCCCAGCAGCTGCCACGATGCGTGCAACAAGTTCCTCAACACTTTCCAGCACTGTCTAGGCATTTTTGCAGTACTAAGAATAATAAGCATGTTTTCTCTCCCTGTTCGTGTCCTTTCTTTCTTGTGTTTTGTGTCGTCACTACCGCGCCAGGAAAGCGTTTTCGACCCTGGGTTGCTATGCAAATCTCAATCCATGTGATGTCCCCTACATCCCCTTAGAATTTGTCCCATTACTTCTGGGACAACCTGTAGTATTTTGAAACATATTAAGGCGAACTTTTAATAATGTTGGGACGTTGTAAATTTTATTTCTAGTATTTTGAAAGATATTGAGATGAATTTTTTATAAATTGTTGGAACGTTGAATTGTTATTTAGCTGTATGACACCTTGGTGTCAGTCTGCCCGTCTCTAGAAATAGCCCGTCTCTAGAAATATAATAGGGCAAAAACTGCCCAACCGAATGGTTTGATAGTGAATATATATAATAGTGGCAGAATTTTGTCGAGGCCTTTCAAATTTTATGAAAATTGAATCAAACCTTAAGAAGATATTAATAAAAGTGTTCTTCATTCTATTAAATCCCAGCATACGTAATTCATTCAGTCATATCCCATGGTAAGTAATGATTTTAGGTTGCTAAGATGATTAGGTTATTATTAAGATAGAGTCATATTATTTCCGTATTACTAATTTTAATATATATAACCGTAATAAATTTTATTTTCATGCATTTTTCGCATACGAGTGCAGCAGCTATTGCACCAAGATCTGAATATTTGTAAAATTAGTTATAGTACGAACGGGGCTCATTTGCGACGTTTAACGGACAATTTTCTACTTGTTTTAATTTTATTTGTACTAAATTATGAATTAAAATTTTAATTTCATATGGAAAAAGTAACTGTAATGCATTATAAAGTATTTATATGTTGGAAATACCTTAACCCATTTATTTTAACGAATACATTGCCGATAACGATCCGTGTAACTAATATTGTTGAAATATTCAAAGAAACAAAGCATTCTTCTGTTGCTTTAATATCCAAATACAAAGCGAAGATCTTTTGAAATAAAATATGAATAAAATCCAATAAATCCTTACGTATGTAATGCAAAATAAGGGAACAGAAGTAGTTCATAAGAAAAATGTCAATGTTAGCGCTGACTGGATTTTTTTTTTGTAAATACTGGTATTTTTTTTTATAGGCCGTCTTTTCATATCTAGCTTGTTCCAAGATTTAAAAAAATTAAAGTGAAATAAAATATTTTATATTCAGAACAATTTCACGGAGACCTTGATTTCTAATAAAAACGCTGAAGGTTAAACTAATTTTTCTGTAAAATCGAGAAAAATGTATTTGATGTTGGATTGAATTTTATTTTGTAGAAATGGATAAATCTTCGTTATTGGTAGATATTGCTTAAATATTCATAAGCTGACATATCTGTGAAAACGAAATATTTGAGAAAAAGTGAAACAAATTTCCATACATTAATTATTTTTTTTAACTAAAAATGCATCGTAAATTGATTCTAAATACTTATAACAATTTTCAAAAGTAAATTAATTTTCATGTGATCTGCTTAATAATGAGTTATAAAAAGGTTTGTAAACAGCAGCGAAATCCTAAGCCGTATGACAGAGAATGACAAAACTAATTTAATTATACTATTTTTAAACATATTGAGACGAACTTTTAATAATATTGGGACGTTGTTAATTTTAATTCTAGTATTTTGAAAGATATTGAGACGAAATTTTAATAATATTGGGACATTGTTAATTTTAATTCTAGTATTTTGAAAGATATTGAGACGAATTTTTTATAATTTGTTTGGACGTTGATTTGTTATTTAGCCGTATTTGCTGCAGTTAGCCGCATTGCTGACCGGCCACGAACGTTCTCAATGTATAAGAAAACATCATTGGTGAAAGGAAAGTTTAGAATCCTTGGTTCTACCTATGTAATTTTCAATACATAAAATACTGGCGAGCATTTAATAGAAAGAATTTTACATATTATATTATACGTCAGATACAAGTGAACACCTACTCTTTTGGAATACCCCATGCCATCCTCTCAAAAGTTAGCTACAAGAGGATATGTGATTTTTCATAAATTTCCTTGTATGCCGTAGAGTGGTGTTCTCTCTTCAAACGCGCTAAAACAAACTGTCCATTGTAGTCAATCTATATCCGTGTCTCCCGCTTGCCACTTGCCGTTCTAACTTAAGTACCTGAATATTTTCAAAAATCACACCAGTAGTGAGAAAACCAACTGGACAATCTACGGTCCTATTTTTGTTGTCTCTTAATATCACCTGGAGCCATGGGGGCATTCTATGAAATGCGGTGCCGTGCCCAATTTAATCTTGATTATTTAAGATTTAATTTCTAGTATAGTTCTCGGCAGTTAGAAATAGATCCGCAGCAACACATGTAAATTTGCATGAATGCGGGATGCAAGCTGTTTTGTGAAACTAATGGAAATTGTCTACTTCCGCTTTTGTCGATCACGTGACACCAGAGATAAGAGATTTTAGGCAATAGGCGGGTGCTGTGAGTTGTCATTAGATGTAAAAATTGAACGAGATGTAGTAGTGAAGCATAACCATTGAAATTTTGAACATGCCTTCGAGGCATCATTTAGATGATATTACTCTTAGTAGAATAATCGGGGAGTTAATGAAGGACGCAAAATGAGAGATGTTGCCCGTGAATTTAACATCTCGCACAGTATTGTTTCTAGGCAATGGGCGGAATTACAAAAGAGCGGAGTATGTACTAGGTGCACAGGAAAAGGTCGTCCTAGCAGTACGACGTCCCAAGAAGATGGCTATTTTGTTATTTCGGCAAAAAGGAACCGACGCAGCACAGCTGGTCAATTAGCAAATCAACTTTGTGCTGCCACAGTAAATAAAATATAGCGAAAAACTATTGCACGATGTTTGAAAAAGGGTGGACTATACTCCCGAAGACCTGAAGTGAGTGTCCGACTCTCGAGACACCAACGTAGCGCCCGTTTACAGTGGTGCCGGATGCATTGCAATTGGACTGATGACGACTTGTCTACCGTGCTCTTCTCAGATCATAATAGATTCAGTATATCGCCTGATTGTAGACTTAAACTGATATGGCGCGAGGGTGGTAGTGAACGTACTGTCGCGAAAATATTTTAGAAAGAGATCGATATGCGACTTCAAAAATCATGATGTGGGCAGGCATCATGTTCAATGGTCGCACGGATATCTATATACTTGATCAAGGGTGCATCACCGGTAGACGGTACATTGAAGACGCCGTGCTTCCACATGTTCGACGTTTTCGAGGTGCACTTGGAGAAAAGTTTCGTTTTACGGACGAATACGCATCTTGTCATCGCACACAGTCTGTACAAGATTGTCTTGAGGCCAAGATATCTATCGCATAGACTGGTCAGCACGTCCCCCTGAGCTGAATCCCACTGACAGTGTTTGGGATGCCTTGGAGAGACGTATTGCTACTCGACAATTTCCCCCCACAAATAAGGAAACCCTGATCTGTGCAGTGAAGGAGCAATGGGGCTACTTGCCTCAACAGCTACTGAGTCATGTTGTTCTGAGTACGCAATGCCGTGTTGAAAGTTGTATGGCATTACGCGATGGCTCCCATTCCTTATTGATATGGCACTGACGATTGTTAATTGTGAGATTTCTTTGTACAGTCATGTTTGCGGACAATATTCACGTTTCAGAAAAAGAACCTCTGGTAGTACCATGTATACATTCTTTCAACAAAATTTTTATATTAAATCCAGTGTAACATTCTGTTAATACTATTGTTTGCTTCTTGACCCACAATCTCACGTAGATTCTCATTTACGTGTACATTATTTCTTGGTCCTTAAGTTTTGTCCACCACTGTATATAAGAAAGTGATCTGCGCAATCAAAGATCTTCATTGTGTGAAATCGTGTTTAATATACAAGTTCTTTAATTTAAATTTCGTCATTCATCAGAGAATATTATATACCTGTAAATATACTCAAGGTTAAAAAAAATACATAAATTGAAAATTGGGAGTAATTTACTTATTAAACTAAAAAAATGAGCAACTGTTGTTGAGGCTCCTGATCTATTAGTTTTGGAAAATTTGTGATGCCATTTCTTCCAGATATGTTAATGATTTTGGATTAAAAGAACTCAAACAAATGCGGTAGAGGACACTATTTTTATTTATTATTTTTCAAATAATTTAAAAAATACAGACGTGATTGTTTATTAATGATCTTGGTACATTGAAAGCTAAAAGATTTTAATTGGTCAATACAGTCTGGGATGTCATATAAGAATTTTAAAAGTATGACTTTCTTTTCTGTAAATCAATTGGAAGACTCATTCACTAGCATAATAGCATGGCTTATAAGAACACTTTTGATATTTGCATTGTTCTATTTATTGTTATTTTTTTTATGAGTTTTGTTTGTTCCTATGGCAAAAGTGTTTTTTATACGTACATGAAGTTTTAAAATTTTATCATCACCATCGCTATTAGATACTAGTTGCGTGATTTATTAAACTATTTCTTTTATAACTCTCAAACATTTTTTTATGACAGTTTAAAATATTTTTAGGTTATGAGATACCTTAACAGGTTATGATATAAAATTAATATTTAAACCATACGAGGTAAAAATATAAAGCGCGTTTCAAACTTTTTGGAACACTCTGTGGAGAGCCATATTTTAAAAAACAAGGAAATATACTCAGAAACATCTTTTTCCTTTTACTAAAAATAGAATTAATAAATTGAGCATCAATATATTACATTGACATTATACAAAATAAAATTGAAACTAATGACTAGTAACTAATTATCATGGGTAATATTACGAAATCATTAGTAAATTGCGGACGATTAAAGCATAGACACATTAAAATTTACCAAATTTGATGCAATAACCATTTAAAGACAAAAGATACAAAAATTCATCTAAAAAATGTTGAACTAATAAAAGACGTATAATAAACAAATAAAAGGTCAATTGTATGGATGTAGAAGGAAACTTATATTGTATTTCACTTCATCAGGTGTACATGAAATGCAAATATAAGCAATACATAGTCGATTTCTGTAATATAATTAAGCTATAAGCTAAAATTGAACTCTATTATGTACCCAATCAACTAGAAACCAAAAAGTATAAATTAACAATGACTTATAAAATGAAATAAATAAATAATTAATCAATGTAGGACCCGTACTGTTAAACATAATGCACAACATGAACAAAATTGGAACATGTACAGTCGTGGAAAAAAAAAAGTAAACACCACCTACTAACTCCTGAACCAATAATCGTAGAAGAAAGTTACTGGTACCGAACGATTGAAAATGAAGTCTACTTTTAAATGATGCATATAAAATTTGCTTCGGGGGCCATCTACATATTAAAACGAATCCAAACTTCATTTTTTTCAATGGCAATACCCAATTTTAACGAGATATTTCAAATCTTCGGTTCAAACTATGCCTAGACACCGAATTTTAAGTCCTTTGAATGATAAGTTTTTGAATTATAAACATTCAAATTTTAGTGCTTCTAATGTTAAATTACATTTTCATATTTTTATTTATATCTCCAGAAATTATGCTCCTAATGTGCTAATTTTTTTGGTAGCAATAATACTAATAAACCCAAACATAAATACGCTGAATTTGCAATTTTTATAATTTTATGATATGAATTATAAATTATGAAATTAATATTCGAAAATATTATGAATTGCAACCTACCATTTTTTGGATGGATTTAGATTTATTAAGTCCTGCTTTATGGAAATCCGAAATTTCACATTTTTCTTCCAAGTAGTTTTCAAATTATGCTTAAAAAAAGGCAAAATGATGGTTTAAGGGGCCGTCTATAATAAAAGAGACTAGATATTTAGAAATTTCTTCTGCTGTCCTGTAATCTAGCAGGCTTCATTGACTTCTTAAGGTGCCTTGATCAAGATGGGGGCTCTCTCGGTTAACAATCCAGTTCCGAACTTCAATTTGGATACAGCCCTTAAAATACGCTCGTTTTAAAATAATTAATTTCTCAGAAACGTATGGTACGAATTGCATAAAAATTTGTTTTTAGGCTAATTAAAGGGTGTAAAGTTCATTTATGCTGTCAGAATTGTGTACTGCTATTGAAAAAAAAAACAAAGTTATGGTTCGCTTTAATATGTAGATGGCCTCCTAAGCAAATTTTGTCTATATCATTTAAAAGTAGACTCTATTTTCTATCGTTCGGTACCAGTAACTTTCTTCTACGATAACTTGTTGAGGAATTAGTAGGGGTGTTTACTTTTTTCCCCCACGACTGTACATTAAAAACTTACTTAGCAAGAGTATTTTTATCACCATATTTAAATCGCAAACATATATCCGGTATGACACATCGAAAATCCTGCCTAATTAAATGGTCACAGTGAAAAGCGAATCCCTACGGTTTCAATTCATCATACTTTGCAAATAATATCAGCACTAATAAAATTATAATAATTATAAATAATCGTAATTCGTCCAAATATTATAAATTATTTTATATGCTAACTGAAGGATCCTAGAGTAAATTATTACTAAATTGGACAAAAGAACTTTATATCTTAAATAATTAGGTATGATAGAAGAATAATATAATATATGATGGCAACATAATTATTTCAAAACTGAATTTAAATAATTATATAATGCTTCCATCTACCGAAAATAAAATCAAGTTAAAAATTTCCATCCGATTTTACTTTATCAACTCATAGAAGTAGAAATAATTCGTAGTGCTTCCATCTATCGGAGATTACTAAATTTAATTATGTAGAAAAGTTGCTTTTTGCATATTTTTAGATCCACATTAACTCATATTAAAACAACACAACATTAATAAATCTTAATGTGCGCATCAGAATATCGATAATAATCATTTAGCATCTATAATGTAATGTTTATAACTATTTTAAAAATATAATTAAGATAAAATTAAGTAAATTAATAATAAAATTATAACAATTAAAAATATAATAATATAAAAGTATGATATTATCAATCTCTCAACAAATTTAATTTTGTAACAAAATGACTGCCTTCCCTTATTTTTATAGCATATAGATGGCGCTGTTGCCACTGTCGGCAAAATATCCTGAGATATTTTGCCAAACATGAAGTGATGAAGTGAAGTGAATGTATGTAATTATGATTGTGCGGGTTTTAGTAGTTTTCGGCGTCTGTACAAAATGTAACGCACCTAGCGAAGTTCTCTTGTGATAACCGGAACTATGTGTCTTCCATCCCTATATTATGCGCTTTACGCGAATTGTATATATTTTGTGTGTGATTGTTATTAAAATGTGATTGTTTAAGTGTTAAAATGTGATTGTTTAAGTGTCGAACGAGTTAATCCTAACCCACATCGACACAATTTTATATATTTTTAAAATTGCTTCTTTAAAAATTGGGGGGGAGGTAGTCATATACAAACAAAATACAACATTTCCACATGTTGATAAATACATGTATCATATACAGTATTGGAGTCCACTATTTATAAATTATAATATTTTGAAGTAAATTGATAAAATTGATGCAATTTAATAAAATTTAAACATTTTTTATACAGTATTAAGGACATCAAATTCATAAGAACCAAAATAAACATAGAAACTCATTAATACAATGTAATATTCCTTTTTAAATATTTTTATTAAATCCACATTTGCGTATAAATTATCCAAATAATTCCTCCCTCCTCCATAATTTAACATCTACGCACCCAGCCAACCTATTTAACATTTTTTTTTTAAATATATTTTATATTTTTAATTTTTTATGGTTTTTTTTTTTTTTTTTTTTTTTTTTTTTTTAAATACGCAAAATGTGAATAGTAACTAACAAGAAACTTCCCTACTATCCATTGTTTAAATCATTAATTAACTAATTGTATAGTAAGGAATATATTAATTTCTTAGTAAAACCATGATTTAATGCATCAAATATTAAATGTTTAATTATAAGATGTGAGGAACATAAACTCTTGATTCTATACAAATAATTCAGTAGTATATTAGTCCAGGCAATAGAGACCGTATAGGGACTCTACCTAGCAAAATTAATGGTAGTACTAGAAATCGGCTTTCTAGATGTTTTTTTGGGTCGCTGAATCCGAACATCGCCTCGGAACATTCCCCGCGCGCTTTTCTCAGACACCAAATTTTTTCAAAAAATCAATTTTTGGCGGGGTTGCCGGGTGAAATTTTGGTGGAAGTTACAAATTCGGATTCAGCGACCCAAAAAACATAAAGTGAGTCGAAATCCAGAACTAGTATTAATTTTGCCAGATAAAATCCCTTATTGCCTGGACTTCATAATTTAGTGCACGTAGCGCCGCAGTGCATGTTCAGAGGCAGCCCTCACCCTCCCCGTTCATCCTAATTCATAATGTCATATATCCTATTTGTTGCAAATTTTGTCTATTTTCTGAATTTCTTAATGCTTTTCCCCTAAAACAATAAGAAATTTAAGTTAAAACAACTATTTGAGGGGGTTCGGGGGGGGGATTTTTTGGGGAAAGTAAAAATTTCGGATTCAGCGACCCAAAAATCTTAAAGTAAACATTATAGAGAAAGTTCGGAGGGGAGATGGGAGGGCGAATGTAAACGTGAGTGGTTAAGTGTAATTGCGCAACTAAGTTTACGCAGCACCGCGCGCATCTTCCGAGGCAGATCTCCCCATCCCCATTCATCCTAAGTCATAATGATTTTTTTTAATAAAAACCTTTTTTGGGGGGCTTTTTACCAAAATTTGGGAAGGTTGCCTGGAGAAATTTTGCTGGGAAGTTACAATTCGGATTCAGCGACACAAAAAACGTCTAGAAAGCCGATTTCCAGTACTACCATTAATTTTGCTAGGTAAAATTCCCTATTACCTGGACTATATTACGATAAGCTGAAATATGTAGACAGGATTTAAAATGAGTAAATATATTAACTTTAAATTGAAAGTCTCTACGTTTGTCATAAAGATCAGTAATTGTTTTGTTTTGTGCGGTTTTGATTTTTAGATCTTAAAAAATTATTGTATTATTTGTTAAAAGGTTTTCTGTCAATTCCAAATTAGTAGGATAATCTACTGGAAATTGAGAAATATTTGACGGGTTAGTGTAAATTAAAATTATGTCATCAATGTAACGATACATAATAATACTATCATTACAAAAATTACGTTCATATTGATATAAATATAAATCTGATATCAGACTGGATGTTGATCCTCCTTGCGTTATTCCGACTATTTGTATATAAATAATGTTATCTTGTAAGATGTAGTCTTGTATCTTGTAGTTATTGTATATTATGAAATTAGTTAGTGCGAAAATATTTTATATACATATATGTAGGAAGAGTTAATTTATTTTTATATGTTTTAATAAGTGCATTAATTATATTGTGCAGGTCTGTAAGATTTATATTATTAAATAGATCTTTGAAATCATATGTTCGTATATTTTTTACACATTTAATGTCTTTAAGTACACTAACCAATTGATGACTATTATTTATACAATATGTATTATTTTTTTCTGTTGTTAGTTTATAAATTTGACTTAATTTTTTTTAATAAAATATTGTTAGCATAATTGTTATATGTATTACATCCAATTGTATCTGTTCTGAATTTAATTGGTGTCTTATGAAATTTAGGAATATGCATTAAATAAGGGTAGTTAAAGTTAGTAGGTATATTATTTAGTATATTTACAGTACATATACATTTAACGTCTGAATTTAAAAACCATTAAAACACCAAATAAAATAAACTAAGATAGACTTGAGCACAGTTCAAAAATAAAATTTATTAGAATATACTTAAAAACAATTAAATGTACAATATGTAAATGTTTCGCCAAGAGACACGCAAGGCATCATCAGTACAAAAAATATCCATTGCATTTCAAACGTCAGAGGCTTGGTTCACTGAATTGCGATCGCAGGCTTTGAATGATGCTCGTTCTGTCCCTAGTGAATATTGTTTGTTTTTAAAATAACTAACTGTAACTGTTCTTGATTTGTTCTGGCGTTTGAAATGCAATGGATATTTTTTGTACTGATGATGCCTTGCATGTCGCTTGGCGAAACGTTTACATATTGTATTTTTAATTGTTTTTAAGTATATTCTTTATAAATTTTATTTTTTAACTGTGCTCAAGTCTGTCTTAGTTTATTTTATTTGGTGTTTTAATAATATTTAGTAGTTTATAATAACCCATAACTTTACGATTGTTAACTATAATATCATCATTTGTTTTTTGGAAAGACTTATTTGATGAAATACAATATGTAAGAAGATGGTGATAATAAGATTTGCAGATGGTTGCATAATTATTTGAAGATTTGTCAATATATGTAATTACATAGTTTTTTTGAAAATTATTAATTTGTTGGAAAATGTGTTTGGTATGGACCTTAACAAGAATAGATTCATTTGCTCTAACAGCGTCAGTTAACTATCAATAACCAATATTTTCCATTGATTAAAAAATGCAATAGGTTTATTATAATATATAGGAAATTTATATATAAATAATTCTATATCATACGTAAATTGCTTTATAATTGAATTTCAATAAAGTTTTGGTGGAAGTCTATATTTAGTGCCATGGCCCATTAATTTTCTTAATGTAATATCATTTATAATATTAAGATTACCAGTGATTATATCACCATGATCTTTATTAATGTATTGCTGTAGTAAGGGATCTTTGCAGTTACATGGGAAAGTACATGTTGCAGATGTATTTTTTGAAAAAGAATTATAATTAAAAATCTTTCTTCCTAAAGGTATTGGATATTTGAAAGTTCTAGATATCTGAGTACTATGGATAGGAAATTTACATTTTTTGTCATTAATTACAGAATTAATATTAATTTTATTGAATATTTTATTTGAATAAGTAATTATCAATTGAATATTTGTATTTTTAAGTTTAGGTTTTTTTTTTTTTTTTTTTTTTTTTTTTTTTTGTAAATTAATGTTAAATTGGTTGACTCTGGTCATAATAAAATGAAAAAATGTATGGAGAAAGTTTTACTAAGAAATATATTTAAATAGTGTGCAAGCTTATTCTTTTTTACTGCAAAGATATATTTCGAACTATTAACCAGTTATAATCAATTAAATATTTACTATGAAGGTTATTTAACTGTTTAATTATTGTTTTTCTAGAGATAATTATTGAAGAAGAACATCTACCATGATTGTTACGTGTTGTTCTGTGATTTAAATTATGATTTAGTGTATAACAAATTGGATTATAATCAGTTATGTTATTAATGGATGAAAAAACCCCTTAATATTCCTATTGAATACTTCTGTATTAAGTCCATGTGGATAAACTGTATTATAATATTGCTTGGATGAAGACTCAAAAATAGACGTTCTGATATGTTTTTTTGAATTTGTATGATTGAAGTTTTTGTATTTTTAAATTTATGTTTGTGGAAATGTTGAATTTCATCTGTAGATTGTTTATTCTTAGACTTATTTGTAATCGAATCTGAGCGATGTTGGTTAATACGTTTATGTAGTGGACCAGATGTTTTTCAAATATACTGCATATTACAAATGTTACCTTTTATACTATATACTACATTGAATTCTTTACAAACTGAAGATAGACGCGGATCTCAAATAATTTGTGATTGTGAAGCAAAGTCTTGCATCTCTTGTCCAAACATTTTCTACATAATAGAGGCGGTGTAGGCGAATAAAATAGGTGACTGGATGTCGGTCCAGGAACAACCCTATTAATATACTGTACCGGATACTACGCTGCGAAGATGTTAAGTGTATCTTGCCAGAAACGATAAATTTACTAAGAACAGCCATTTATGTTTTATGAGACATATAATAACATTAAAATTAAAGTAAAAAATAAAAAAATGAATTATTCTGAAAACTCAGTAATAAAAATGTCGATTAATAATGAATATTCTTGAATATAAATAGATATATATATATATACAATAAGTACAATAAAATAAATAAAACAATCGAATAGCTAAATCCACCAATAAAAATAATAGCATAATCACCAAAAACTACCTTGCAAAGCCTTTCCCATAATAATCACAGTAGATGTTTCAGATCAAAACTTAATATTTATATCATAATTGCAGAGTAAAATGTAAATAAACAAAATTTTATTCTATCCTAATATTACCCATTGTACTTTCATTTAATTCATGTATTCCAAATAGAGATACAATGAATGTAACAGCTATAATGCTAAATTATATTATTGTAAATTATTGTTCATATATAAAATTAGGGAGAGTTAAATTATTAATATGTTAATATAAATATACAAATAACTAACAGTACAACAGTAATAAGATAATTTCGAATATAAAGTTTAATATTGACCGTGAGAGATGATAAACGTGCAGCATAAAATGGAATGTCTTATAGAATGGCATCAAGTAACTACAAAAGTAGTATAAACATATTTGTCTTATATTTAACGAAAGCATTATTTTTTACTTTTGCGATAGTGAAAAAGCACTATTATGATATTAAAACACTAATAATAAAAAAAAAATTAAGAAAACCTTTATGAAAAGGAATTAAAAAGTGAATTAGAGATGTATTTTTACCATTTTGTTTCCTTAAGTCACTGAAATAATGAAGATAATAAGTTCAAATTCGTTGGAATTTTATCGAAATAATAAAGAACTTTTCAATCAAATTAATCAGTAATTCGAAAAAAAAAATTTCAGGTATGTTTTATTATCCACGGAATTAATATGACAAAAAAACACTTTTTTTTATAAAGTACTGATTTGACTATTTTGACTAAAGAATGGGAAAATATAAACATAGCTAAGTTCATTCCTTATTAAGAAAATCATGAGTGAATAATTATCTCTGCCTTATATTGATGGCTAAATGAATTGTTAAAAAAATTGTTGATTTACTTAATATAAAGATATAGCATTATTAATTAACCAGCTGAAGTATAGGGAAAATATGATTAAAATGTTTTATTCGATTAAAAGATTACATAAATATCGCAAGACTGTATTTTTAAAAATAGACATTTGTTTGAATATATGTGAAATATTAATAATTTAATGTATGTTAATGCAATTATACGTAAGTAAGTTTTCTTTGCACAACATATTGTTCTCAAGAAAAACAGAAAAAAATTAAAATAAATTCAACCGTTGTTACTCACAATGTGTAGATCGACGTGGAAATAGTTTTATTCAAAGACTTTTTTGCTAATATTATGTGACATTTAATAATAATTAGTTTATTTTATTATGGGTATTAATTTTAATATTAATCCCATAAAGTTTTTAATGGATTAAATTTGAAAATAAATCCGTTAATC
Organism: Maratus speciosus; assembly: GCA_963932465.1. Taxonomy (NCBI): domain Eukaryota; kingdom Metazoa; phylum Arthropoda; class Arachnida; order Araneae; family Salticidae; genus Maratus; species Maratus speciosus. The sequence continues at coordinate 274,008,554 of OZ010788.1, forward strand.
AAATTTAAATACTGTATTTTCTTTTAAATTATTATTGTATCAACTGATAAAATTATAAAAATAATACTAAAGTTATAATATATTAATTTTCTGTTTTATTACACCTACAAGAAGAGAGTTCCATTAAAATGTGTTTGCTCTGAAGAATAAAGAAATACATTAACATGTCCTATTTTACTTTTTGAAAATATTAAAGTACCTGTAATATCTCAAGTAGTGAATGGAAAACTATTTCCAAGCTTTTCAGATAAAGAGATTAAAAACCATTGTAAATATCACGAACTACATTCTTTTCCACTATATAAGTACACTCAGTCACTCTTTAAATTTCTAATCCTTTATGATTTATTCAAGTAGATTTCGAAATCAGTCAAGATATATACAATTAATGTTTAATCCGATATGCAAAGAAATTACCTTATGGTGATAAAAATGACTGTATTGTTGGATCAATAATGTGAGATTATATTCATTCGCATAATTTATATCAGAGACCGCAAAAACATATAAAAAGAAACAGGAAAGTGTAAATTGCAAATTGAAGACTGGGTTATATCTTGCAGGAATAGAAAAGAACAAAACCATAAATTGTACAAATAAGAATTTCCAAAAAATAAAATTAACATATTGTCATACAAATTGACGAAAATTGGTTTTGGCGAAAAATGACTGTTTTTTAGCTTGGCATATTTGTTAATGCGAATTCACTTCTAGATTATTTCATCTATAACTAACCATAGCTAATTATAAATATTTTATTGTAATTTTGGAAATCTTTTAAATATTGAAAATATTTTAAATATGATTATACATAAATTTTATAAATTATAAATAATTTATTTAAAATAAAATGATAATTATAATGTTTGTAAATAATCACAGGAGTACTTTTCAAATCATTAGCAACTCTCAGTTATCATTTAGTTATAAAGAAAAACTTTTAAAGCCTTAGTATTCTACGATGTCGAAAGATAGTAACGTTGGGCAAAAGAATCCATCGAGAAAAATGGCATGACAGAAAAGGATATTTTTGAGAAGCATCTGTATAGTAAATTGCCCGAAATATACAAAATAATATCCGCGATGAATATAATAGATTTAATGAGTAGCATATTAAAACTTAATACACTGCTCAAAACAATTAAAGGATATTTGAAGTTTTATATAAAATAAAGATGTAAACGAAATTTTTTTTGCCGAAAATAGAAGAAGAGAATCACAAATGCAAATTTTTCTGGTTTTCAAACTGTGGAGTATGCAAATTTTGAGTTCGACGTCAAAAACGTCGCTTCAGCGGCAGCGAATGAAATTTGACTTTCAACTGGATAAAAGAGAATGAAGACAAGGATAATCAGCATTCAGTGATTGCTTTGTTTCGATGAGTACGATGTCTCAGCGAAGTCATTTGACAGATTCAGAAGCTTTGAGAATTGTTGGTAGGTTAGAAGGGGGCCAAACTCAAGCCGAAGTAGCGCAAGCCATTGGAGTGTCACAAAGTGTCATTTCCAGGATCTGGAACCGTTTTTTGGAGAGTGGATGTGCAGGCCGAAGACCAGGGCAAGGTCGTAGACGGGCAACAACGCCCAATGAAGATCGGTATTTAGCGTTAACAGCTCGGAGACACCGAACCATGAACGCTACTCTTCTCCAACAACACCTTCGCTCGGCTACAGGCACCACGATTTCAACTCAGACTGTCCGAAACCGGCTCCATGCTGTAGGTCTGTATGCTCGCCGACCGATGGTATGTGTTAGATTAACATCAAGGCATCGTCGCGACCGCAGGGAGTGGGCAACCGAGCATGTCAACTGGAGGAGAAATGAATGGAGCAATATTCTGTTTTCTGACGAGTCCCGTTTTTCTGTGCATCCGGATAATAGGCGTATTTTCATTTGGAGGGACCGTGGCAGTGGGAATAATCCTGCGTTCGTGCACGAAAGTGTCAGATTTGGCGGTGGAGGAGTGTTGGTGTATGGTGGCATCAACATTGACGGGCGCACTGACCTCTACATCATTCGAGATGGAGCTCTGACTGGTCGCCGATATAGGGATGAGATCCTCAGACCTATTGTAGTCCCTTACGCTGCAGCAATCGGAGATAACTTCATTTTAATGGACGATAACTGCAGGCCACATCGTGCAAACCTGGTGGAGGATTTCCTTTTCGAGGAAGGAATCGTTCGAATGGAATGGCCAGCGTGTTTTCCAGACATGAATCCAATCGAGCACGTTTGGGACGCTCTAGGAAGACGAGTTTCTGGCCGCCAACAACCCACACAAACTCTCCAAGAACTGGAAAGAGCTCTTCTGGAAGAGTGGGGCAGAATACCCCAACTCGTCTTTAATAACCTCATTGAGTCCATGCCTCAAAGGTGTTCAACGTTGCTGGCCGCCCGTGGAAACCATACCCCCTACTGAAAATGATTTTCTTTGAAGAAAACACCTTTTCTTATTCTTTTTTTCTCATATGCACAAATTGTGTTTTTTTCCTTTAGTACACAAATGCGCAATAAAATGCATTTTTTCTGCCAAACATGTGTAATTTATTCTCATATAATCTACTATGTCTGTCGACCATGTATCAATCAGCTAAATAGTTTACCAGATACAATATCCACCTAAAACTGCAATATCCTTTAATTGTTTTGAGTAGTGTGTATTGAATATGAAGGAAAGCTGAAAAGCAATTTTAACGAGGAATAATATAAATGGACAAATTATTCAAGTGATACATGAGAAATAAAGCTTCAGATATGTAATTAATGACGTATTTTGAAATTCGAAAAAAATATTATCTCTCTGATAAAAAAATAAAGAATCCATAACTAATTTTTAATAATAAAGTTTTTAAGAAAATATTTAGTAAATATATTAAAATGCTGTTCTTTATCCATTGTTATAGAGAAATAGATTATATTGTGCGAATATTTACCCAATTTGTTTATAATATTGTATCTTCTCCAGTATCTGTTTTAACATTACGGGGGAAAATATTAGCATTTAAATAAGATATTTACTGTGTTGTTTTGTCATTTATATTTCACATATTTGTGGCTTTTAAATTCAAATACCATTTATTTAAAATTTTGCATTTTCCCATTTTTCCTAAAAATTATTAGTATATATATATATACATATATATATATATATATATATATATATATATATATATATATATATATATATATATATACATATATATATATATAGATATATACATATATATATATATATATATATACATACATATATATATATATAGATATATACATATATATATATATATATATATATATATATATATATATATATATATATATATATATATATATATATATATACATATATATATTTTTTTTTCAGAAAGTGTATAATTATGTTATAATAAAATTTTAAAACTAAAAAAAAAATATTCTTCTGTAACGTTAGTGGCAAGAAATAACTTAAAATATAGGTATAGAGTGGTTTGTAAGTTACACAGACATTTAATTTTTTTACGGATGTATAATTATAAGAAGCCGAAAATTGAACGACAAACGTGGCAATTAAGATGCGTACATACTCTAACTGGCTTTATAATAATTAAGATATTGTTGCAAAAGCTGTTGGATTCTTATGCAAAAATGCATGAATACAAAATTTATTACGATTATATACATTAAATTCAGTGATACGGAAATAATAGGACGTAATCAACGTGGCAACCTAGAATCATTACCTATCATGGGATATCACTGAATTAATGACGAATGATAGGCTTTAATAGAAAGAAGAACACTTTTTTTTTAATACTTTTTAAGTTATGATTCGTCGCATGTTGAATGATTTACCGATTCTAGCTGGCCAAAAGTCGATTTTTAAAAGTTTATCCTAGTGTAATTTATTTTTTGCTTGTTATAGCTTAATAGTTAGGGCGTTGTACCCTGCTATTGGTTTTCATATAAATGTAATTGTATGGTCCATAGCCTAGCGCAAAGTTGGTGCTTCTTAGTTGGGAATGAATGAATCAATTTGAGTATAGTTCTTTAATCTGTTACTTGAAGCGGAATAAAATATACTGCTCGATTATGGACGCTTCCAAACAAAATATGGACTTTATTTTACCGGATTTATGTGCTTAAAGTTTGCACACATCAGCTGTTATTTCATATTTAATGTACTAAGAAACTCTGTATATTTTTTTACAATTTTTCAGTTTTAGTATAGAAAAAAATATATGATAAAGGACGATTAAGCTCAATTTTTGATATGATCAAATAGTTTAGATTACTATCTTTTCGTTCCAAATTAATTTGTCTGCCCTTAGGTGCCCCCCTAGTTTTTAGAATTGTTTTTAGGTTATTAAGTCGAAATATTTTTTTTTTTTTTAATTTTAGTTCAAGTACAATATTTTTATGAAAGGCTGCTGAATTTAAGTGAGTCACATAAATAAACTTTTGTACCATGATGCAAAGGCAATAAGATTTATATTCAACGAAAATGTGAATTTGGTTGAAAATATTTTGCTTAAAGAGGAAAATTACAATGAAGCGCATATGCAGTTTTGCAAGAGCGAAATGTTTAAATTTATGACCAAATTTGGACAAAAATTGCCTATCGTATGTTGATATCTCAGGTCAAAATGATTTAAAATATATTACATTGCTGCAAATTTCGAGTGGTTATAAAATTGATCGAGACAAATTCTCCAATTTCATATTTGATACAATGCAAAGCATAATGTAGACATTTTCTCATGATATCTTATGATTCCCATTCTTTACATAAGGTTCCTGTGTGCAGAGAAAAGTATAAATATACAACAGAATATACAACACAACAGTTTTAATTAAAACTGTCGAATGTTTACCCCGTACCTTAAATTTTAGAAAAAAAATAGGATTTGTTATAACAATACAAAAATAGTTTTATCACTTTAACTTCCATACCATTAAGAAAGTATCATTAAAATTATCAACAAGAACGTAAAATCATGCATTAACCAGATTATGAAATATTTTTCAACGCATTCGAACTATTATAATAAACTTTCATAGCTTAATAATGTGAAAAACGATGTCTAAGTAATAATTTGTAAAACATATAACGTGTTTGAAAACACAATTTTAACCAAGGACGAAAAAATAACTAAACATTTTGTACATCTCTGTACATGAACTTTAGATTTATCATATAATTCACATCATACTAAAATTTAGAACAGTTAGTGAACGCATATCACAGTTGAAAATTCCTCGTCAGCAATTTCTTTCAATAAACGGAAATGTACTTCAGATGTTTTCTGCAGCCCTGTATATGATTTATAGAATTTATACACACTAAATATTATGCAATTTTTATAATTTAAAAAAACTGTTCCACAATTGAAAACGCATTTACATCAATTATTGTGCATACAGAGAAAAATATAACTGATTTATTTTGTGTGTCCCTGCATATGAAATATGAATGGCACATCATATTCAATAGTAAGCATCTTATAGAGCACCCCGGAGATATATATCAATTTAAATGCTTTGAAATAGCGCAACATAAACAAAATACACCACAAACAATTGTTCTCCATAGATCTTAATGTCACATAATTGTCCCTGTAAATGATCGATAAATGCTATCCTTAACATATTCTATAGCAATCATTCTGAAGTGCATTTCATAGATATGTATAAGGTACTTGTACTCAATATGGACAGTGCTCTCAATGTGGACACCCCTAATATCTTTAAAAGTAACATTTTTTATTGAGAGACGGCGCTACACGTCCATGAAGAAAAGCAGTTGAAAAGATAATTAAGCCTGGAAAGTGCAAAAAAGCGCGCTGTTCGCCATTTGGAAGGAAACTTGTTGTTTAGTGGTGTGCTGATCGTAATTACAGGTAAGATTAAATTCTTATTAGATATGATGAAATTACTTTAAATATTGAAAAGTGAAGTGTTTTAGAAAGCTGATAAAACATATTTTCGATTGCTATTGCATATTTTGCTTTAAAATGTTTTCTTTGTTTATTTATTACAAGATTTAGTAAAACTATGCCCGATTCCCAGTATGGACACCTTATGTCCACATTGGAAATACAATAATTGGATCTTCAGATTCCCAAATTTGTAAAATATCTGTTCAATGCTATTTGAAAAATCCTCCAAGAAAAAAAATCCTCCAAGAAGCCCTTGCAGAAAAATCAAAAGAAGCCTCCTCTCAGTAGGGTATCTGTAGGCGAAATCGCAGGTACCTGCGGTATGACTTCCTCAACAAAGGAGAGCTGGTACTGATTCCTATGCAGTATTGATACTGTTTCAGACATACGGCTATGCATCACATGCGGCAGATATATCCATGAGGGCTGTGTAGGACTTACCGCCCATGATGAAGAAGTTTTTATCTGTCCATCCTGTGAGGACTGAGTAATAACAGATGTAAATTCTGCAGACAAATGCAATAAAGCTAAGCAAAACCAACTATATTATTTCATAAGATTTTATAGTAACCGAGATGCTTTGCATGGGTCTTCGAAGAGCCACAACCGAAAATGACCCCCCACTTCCCCGCAATACTTTAAGATATATTTATTTTATCCCCTATCCTCTAAAATCTCTTGGAACAGTGGATCTTCCATACACCTTGTCTAGTAAGTCAATAAGGAGACACCTGTCCCTAATATGAACATGCATGTCCATAATAGGGACAGGTGGTTCCTTATATGGACACTTATAAGCGTTTTTTGTTTTTATCTTTAAAATTAAACCAGAATATTTACAAGGTCGCTAATTTTAATAATGATAGGCAAGGGATAGTGGTCATATATTTTTGGAGTCCTATGACGTGTACACGAGGGTGACAAAAAATCAATTTTCCTTAAAGTGTCCATATTGGGTACAAGTACCTTATAAATTTCAAAGTGTTTGAAATTATGAAACATCATTAAAAACCGCCGCAAACGATTTTTCCCCATAGGCCGTAATGTAATGAAATAATTTTGAATGCCCCTGTAATGAAATTATGACTACTACACGCTACATTTTGCAATGCCTAACATTCAATAGTGAATATCAATAACATTTTTCAATTTCATAGCGATGCGACTATATTGACGCCAAAAATAATTTTGGCCAGCTAGAATCGCTAGAAATCGCTAGAATATGTAGCATATTATTAAATAAATTCAAGTTAAAGATCATTCTATTTTATTTAAAATGAAACAGAATTTTACTAAATCCTAATTTGACTTATCTATAAAGAATTCCCACTATAATTTTCAGTTAATAATTAACCTTTATTTCATATAAAGATTATTACAAAGTTCAGAAGATGACATCCACAGCTGTTAAGAATTTTCAATTTGCTTCGTTTACACTACTAATATATGTAGTTCTAGAGAATTAATTTTCTGCCTTCGAAAAGAATAAGAGGTATTTAAGTCAATTTCATTATTTCCTGAAGAGAAATTTCGTAAACGAAGTACTAACAATGAATTATTGTCGAAGGATATTTAACGCATTTTAAAACATGACAATAATTTAACATATAAAACTTCTCATTATTTCAACAAAGAATTGGTGTCAATTTCTAAACTATTTTAATTGAATAAAAATCTGTGCATTTGAGTTATAAACGGAAAAATTATAGTTTTTTACAGTGTAAATACATATTTAAAAAACATATACTATTATTAAAAATATTATATCATTGTTTTATAAAATTACCAGCCGCGCTTGGCGACCAGTTTGGTCCCCGCTTGGGAAGCATGCTGAGCATTGTATCATGTTACTACTTTTATTCATAATTTAATTTACTTGGAGTACCTTAAATATAATTAATATAATCCCAAAAGTTAATATTAGTTTTTCTTGCATTAAAATATCTCCATTTGTTGATTTTCTGTTAGCAAGTAAACCCTATTGATTTACAATGGAAGTCTATGGGGATTTGGTGAAATATTAGAGATATCGCCATGTTGGCGTCACTTTTTGCGACTAATTTTGGTCGCCTAATTTGGCAATATATCGCCACGTTTGCGATAAACTTGGCGGCATTTGGTGACATAACAGGGCCCCCCTGTGGTAATCCCCCTTATAGGTATGCAAATGAATTGAATGCTGTTCAATAACCAGTGAGATGCGTTCCATTTGGGCGTTGCTATTAAACAATTAACAAAAAATAGTGATTTCTGTGCCACGTACGATAGTGAATATATATAAATAGATTCTTTTGTTAAAACAAATCAGGTGATGATAGACACTTTTTCTATTAGCATATACAGAAGTGATTTAAAAAAACTTATAAAAGAAAATATAGTATTGTGAATTTTTCAGTGATATTTTTAACTCTTTCCAACAAAGTTAAAAAGTGTTTATGCATTTGGTTTGTCTGGCCGTCAGCCCGTGTATCCGTCTGTCCACGCTTTAACTTCCGTAAATGTACTCGGATTCTCATGCAGTTGAAAAACGTTATTCAGGGTCCCCAAAACATGTTTCGTATTGTGTACGAAGTATGTGGGATTAATAGTTCATTTACAATGTCACTCAAAAGAATTCCATTACATTATGTTATATGGGAGAAAATCGTTTGCAGAGTATTTTAATGAGATTACGCTATTTCAAATGTATTGAAACTTATATAAATTATTGCATTTCACTAGAAGATGATATGGATAGAATAGCGCATTCGTAGCATTTGTTGTTCATTTACAGGGTCACACAAAATAAATTAATTATAGTATTCTTTTTGAATAATAACTGCTGGAAGAGCGATTTAAAATTCGATATCGCTTTAAAATTTAAATATTTTTTTGCATGTTACTTGTTGTAGGGTAACTCTACGATAGATGGTCATAGAGGAGAGATGGCCAGTATAAGTATTTCCACAACTTGATCTGAGATTGCAGCTTAAACTTTGTTCCTAAGGAATAGTTCAACGAGTTCATTCATTGTGACGTGGAGCTGTTTTTTTTATTATAAAAGTAAGAGTAATTTTTATTTTTATTTAATTTAGTGGTTGAATATTTTTGTTGAGTTAGTTATCTGAATGTTTTGCACTGCGTGCGTTGCATTTTGCAATACTATACGAATATTTAAGGCACGTATATAATCCAATCTTTGCTTTTAAACCTTAAAAAAGACATACGATAGCGCAGTGACGCTTTAAATTGGGTGGCAATCTGTCCTTCAATTTCAGGATAGATGGCCACGTGAAATCTAGGAGAGATGACCACTTTTAATCAGTATTTCAAAATTATAAAGAGTGGGGACTTTAACTAAATATAATTATATTTTAAATAACAAAATAACTTTAATGTTTGTAATTAAGTTAATTGATATATTTGTTTAAATTTTAACTAATATAAATATTTCAATTTCAATACTGTAATAGGGCCTAACGATGCAATTTTGTTTCAGACACTATTGAAAATATTGAAAAAAATTGGAAAGTTTCATTCCGGAAACATAAAGTTGATAAATAAACTGAAAACCGTGAAACAAAAATCTAAAATGAACGCGAGAGAGAAAAAAAAACACGACACTTACATCAGTGAAGAAGATGAAATGCATTTGAAAGCATGAGATTCTACAAATTTCGAGACAATAGAATTGGATGAGGATCACTGTGTTGGTTGGGGAGAAGAACATATCGCCAGAACCAAAAAAGATAGCTAGATATAATGCATAAGGCACATGGAGTAATTCCATGAAACGTGTACGAATTTTCAAACCCTTTGCCAAAGATGTGGTAAAATTTACGAAAAGTGAAGGACAGGGGTTATACTTCAAATTTGGTTTATTCGAATTTTATTCACCCATTTTTTGTGATATAATTGCATCTTTACAATTTGCTAGATGTTTTTCATGATTAACTATATGAAATGTGTTGCTGTTTGCTATTTTAACTTCATTTTTTCTTTTTTATAATGCATAGCCATCTCTCCTCAGCTCGAAGGAGAGGTGACCATCTGCCATTTTAATTTAAATTTTGATTTCCACTTTTTGTTCTCAATATTTAATTAATTTTTGCCCAAAATATGATGAGTATATGTATAAGAATTTTAAATCTGTATAAATATTTCTTGTATTTGCATTCCTAGAATTTTTATAGCAATCTTTAAAAGCTATGGCCATTTATACTAAAGTTACACTATATAAATTCTATACCTGATATACCGGGCTGCACAAAAGAATTTATGTATCGATCTCCTTAATAGCGGAAATTGCTGAAGGGGAATTTTCAACAGGAGTATATGTGTTTCTTAAGTGAATTAAACTTTGGCAAGCATGTAGTTAGTAGATACAAGTCTATATATCATATACAGGGCTGCTCAAAGAACAGCTGAAATTGGGTTTTCAAATGTGTTATGCTATTTCCATATGGTTGAATTAGACATAATATTTTAAATAACATAAAAAACTACATTTCACTAAAATTTTAAAAAGAAAGTCACTAATAATATATAAACACATAAATGGAATATAAAAATAGACAACAATTGTTTAAACACAAGAACATCTTTGGTGCATGAATTAATTTTATAAGCACAAAAAAGTTTGTTTAAAAAAACTATGATTTTCAATTTTTCCCGAGAGTCTTGATTTTTAACTATACAGAAACGGTGGAGTAATTTGATATAGTGTAAAGTCATGTGCTTTTACAATATTTTAAATTAATAATAAAAATTTTAATTTTATAATATTTTCAAGGAAAAATCTCGTTAACTATTACTATCTCTGGCTACATTTTTTATAAGCATTAGCTCAGAAAATATTTTAGGGGGCTTTCTTAAACACTTAAGATAGGAGATAGAAATTTAATAATATGTTTTCAATGCAACTTTCAATATCTAAATTTTTAATATGTTATCATTATTATATTACATTCATTACAGGATGTCTTTTATTCTTTATCAAAACGATTTTTATAGTTCATTTTAACACTTAAATGGTGTATTCTTTGTGATTGTTTCAAGCAATTCAATAGCATTGATTCCTGGCTATACGCCTGTCTTGAAATTTTCATAATAGTTGAAATTTTCTTAACGTCAATTTTCTTTCACATCTTTGGAAACTTTCTAAAGCCTTTTCAATGTTTGTGGATGACGTCTTCATAACGTTTACTTTGACAAGCACCTAGTTGGTAATGAAAGAAAGTTTGTGGTAATACTGGATGAAACATCGTTTATTTCAGTAATTGTATAGAAGAAAATGGAAGAGAGATGTGGGGAAGGAGGAGATGATAATAGGATGGTCCCCTACGGGATATGTTCGTAAAAGGTAAAGAAAAGTTTCCTAAAGGATTCATGATCGCTTCTAGATATTTTTATGAAGTTCAGTTAAAGATTTTAAAGGTATTAAATAAATCTAGAGTAAATTAAGGTGCCTGCCTACGTACGGAGCAATTTTTTCCAAAAAAGCTATTTAATTAGTTTTTAAACTTATTTTTACTAATATTAGGACTAGAAAATGTGAAAAAAAAGTAAAAAATATTTCATTTATTGATAAAATTTTGGTAAATGGAGGAATTTATAGTAAAATTTAGTGAAATTTGGCCCGAAACGCAAAACACTCTAAAGGAAATTCTACTGTATGTATCTTAATTTCCTTTTTACACTTCATATTTATGACATTGGTGCAGGCAATGAACAAAATCTAAGAGATTCTTTAAGTATTTCAAAACTTATAGCATATCGCACCTGTTTACATGTTAATTTTCATAAAATTCATCGATTTTATTCCACAAAATCCTCCATAAAACCAAAAATATTTATTCTAAATTTAAATCTTTAGTTCATTTCCTTCACAATAGTCTAAATAACATATATTTTAAATTTCATAGTGATATTCCAATAGCATGTTGAGAAATCATGTTTGCGTATGGAATTTTCACCGAAAATTACATTTTCCAAAAAATGCATTTAAAGTTTAGATTTATGTTTACAAGAATTTACAGTAATATACATCTAAATTTCATGGAGCATATTATTTACATTTCTTATTATTAAACAAATGCATCCAAAATCGCGAAATTTCTCCAAACATACGACCCTTTAAAAGCAATTTAAAAATTTGAAAATTTTAAATTTTAAAGCCCTTTAAACAGCACCTTCTTTTTGAGCACCTTCTTTTAAAATCTATTTGACAATTTTGGTCGAAAATTGCATTTTCAACGTAGTCAGATACCTTAATACTAATATCCGTAAAATGTTTTAGAACAATTTTTTCGTAGAATAAATTCTAATTTTATATGTAAAAGACATATACCGGGAGGTGACTGCACAAACCATCAACTCATCGAGTTGACGGCTGAAATTCCAGAATTAGTTAAAATTCGATTCACATATTGAAATGCAACTTATCTGGCAAATAATATCTTAGTGGCAAACATCTGCAAAAATTTATCTGCCGGTTTTAGTAGTTAACTCGTACGTTTACCGTTGTATTCTCCTGCTCCCAGTCCTCCATTTTCATACCTTTGGGTGCAGGAAAAGACAATAATAAGCATACCGATCAACTACTAAAATAGGGTCTGCAGGTGGTTTCCACCAAGATATGACTTGGCAGATCAGTTGCAGTTTAATATGCAAATCGAGTTCTGTCTAATCCTGGAATTTCAGCCGTCTACTCTATGAAGTGACTCTTCTTTGCAGCCGTCCCCAGGTCTAACATCAATAAAGTCGAGTTTCATATGGACAAAGCTTTCAGTCACACTGTAAAAAAACAAACAAATGTTTCTAATCTACGAAGTAAATAACATAACTGAGTACGAAAATAACTTTTGACGATTTACCCTTTGATTTCGAAGAGCGCTCATTATAGTTAGAAATTTCATAAACCAATATGTTTTCGAGATTTAAAGAAAACAATTATGAAATTAAAGTTTTCTTCAGGCACTGATATTTGTAAATGTTTACGAATACTTTTGTATTGTATTCATCAATTTTCTCAAACCACAATATATTTTTACCCAACTGCCAAGAAGGGTTACGTGTTTCACGCGTATCTGGGTATGTGGATTTCTTTATACCCTCGAAACATCCCAAGGGCTGGATGGATTTTAATGAATGAGGTCTCTATCGGTTCGCCTTAACCATCCAATGGTTATAGGCTAGATTTTGTTTTATAAATTCAAAATGGCGGCCGTAAAATACAAAATGGCGGTAGAGATAAAAAAAGTTTTACGCACCCTATTGAGTGGCATATCATTGGATAGGTCTTTCAAAATGAAGACCATGTTTCATTGACTATTTTACAGTCAGAAGCTCCGTTGAGATATTACACAACCTGGAAGTTGCGTCGATAGGATCTCTAGCTTTACTGCAACTCTAACCATCATAGACATCTATAGGCCTCATCAAAATAGTATTTATTGATAGGAACTAACAATTAAACACAACTTAAATGTCATCAATACAAGTAAATAAAAAACAGGTAAGTAATATAAAAAATAGTTTCACATTAATGAGAAATAATTAATTAGTTCGCTTTTTACGCAGTCAGGTTTTTTGAATTTTTGAATTTAATTTTTATTTGTTTAAGATTCAATTCTGAATTAAACATTTTCGTTTGAGAAACAATATTTAATGCATACAAGTGTAACCAAATAAAACTAATTTTAATGTTATAGTTAATGGCGCTAATTTATCATGTTTGCCTGTAAAACATTAAAAAAATTACTTGAAAATTGATAGCATACGAAAAAAAAAATTATGGCTGGAGAAAAGATTTGTGAATTACACCATTGAAAAATTCTTGGAAACTTCTCCAAAAATCAGTGGCAGCAATAATAACTGCTTTTATAAATGATTCTTTAAATTTCAAAATTATTTTAATTTCTGAAGTTTCTAAACAAAAAGATGATTTTTGAGAATTGTGGGTAATTTGGAAGAGGTTGTTGTATATTTTCGTTCGTGGTTATGTTATATATGTTTTTTTAATTAAGGAATATGAGTCTTTCTTTACAGTGCATTCTTCCAAATGATCTGCTGCATATTTAGCAAAGAAAGAATCACAAATGGAAATAAATTATGTCCCATTCCATTAAAAACTTGTAATATTACATAATCCTCTCCCATCTCCTTTTCGGTATTTGGCTTCCTAAAGCGAGCGTTAGGAAGACGGCATCAACAAACACTGGAATGGTTTGGGAAATTTTTATCAGGATATGCAGTCGGAGAAAAATTACATGGCTCTACTAAAAGAAGTTCTACATGCATGGAAATTACGAGCCAGAGTTGCAACTAACAAGGAAGGCCTAAAAAGAAGACTTACAAACGGACATAAATTATGTCTCATTTCATAAAAACATGTAATATCACATGATGCTTGCCCATGGACTTTTCTGTATTTGGTTTCATAATGCGAACAATAGGAAGACGCCATTCACAAACATTTTAAAGGTTTTGGAAAATTTCCTCAACAGGTGTTGGAGAAAAACAACACAACTCTACTTAAAGAATTTCTACTTTCATAGAAATTACGAGCCAGAGCTCCTATTATCAAGTCAAGGCTTTTCAGTAGAGTCAACCTGTCGCAATGAATATGCGATCTATGCGTAGAAATTAACTGTGAAAATCGTTTCCATGTGTGAACAACCTTCTGAATATCACTTTACGTGTTCTAAATACTTAGTCATCCTTTCTAATAAATACTTAAATTTTTATAAAAGAATTTTAGCTATCCTATTATTTTACTTGCTAAAAGGTGTAAAATTAAAGCTTTAAAAGCAGTAAAAATAGTGTTATTCGATTGTTTACATGTTTCGACTCTATCCTTTTAGCAATTAAAAATATTATATTATTACAAGTGAATTATAGAATAAAAATTCTTCTTTTAATCTTTTTTTCTTCGCAAAATACAATCTCTATTTAACTGCTGAATATAAACAAGCCAAAAAATTAAACGTGCATATTAATTAGATAAAAAAAAAACTTCGTAGAAATCAATGAATTTTATGAAATTAAGAATATCAAAACTCGGAAAGCTTTGGTTATAGAAGAATGGAATTTTCGCAGTCTTAATCGTTACAGCACGTAGAATGTCTTTTAAATATAACTTATTGGATTGAGAGACCATATAAAATTTTAAATTCCATAATCTTAAAAAAATAAATAACTATTTTTACGTAATTGCTTTTTATATGATGAAGAACGTATTTGAAACATTTTTGCAGTTGAAGTCATACCTATAAAATTAAAAGTGTAGGAAATATATATTAGTAAACGATAAAAAGTGATACCCTGTAAACAAATATTTTTTATTTCTCACTCATATCTTTAATATGATGGAACCCACGCTTTTAATAATGCATGAGACAACAAAAATAACTAGGTATGGAAAAATTAACCTAAAAATAAGCATAAGAACATTGTAAATAAAGCATAGTTTATATATAGAAATGTAGCATTTTTAATCTTTTAAGGGAAAAAAAAAATAGCCGCAAATTTCAGGTTGCATTTTTAATGCTGCTAAATAAAATATTTTAGAAAAGTGTAGGATCTTTTGCTGCGACGAGATTTTTCTAAATGGCGCAAAAAATAGCAAAGTAATCTAGCAAATTATTCTAGAGCGAAAAATGCTACTACCTTCGGGAATTTCCACCGATCTTTTTCTTCCCATTAAATCTACATTTTGTTATAAAGAATACAAAACTGAAATTGCGAAGATAATTCACTATGGAAGGTAAATAAAAATACGTAATTGTACAAAATGTGCTGTTTTCTGATAAACATAAGGTATTATATTTGTAAAATTAGCTGAAAAATCCAGATAGTCCTGTCGCATTCACGTCAGAAGAATACAAAAATAAAAAGCTTATGGCAAATTAAAGCACATCATTATGGAAACATCTAGTTAGTTTTTCTTAGTCAGTAACTATCACAGTTGACGTTGCCTTAATGGAGTTTCTTTGAATGGTACATGCTACACAATACACTAACATTTTATATTAAAAAATCTTTCTTTGGAATAAATACAAGTCTTTTTACAAATTAAATTCGTCAAGATAACAGGTTCATTCTTCCAAAGACAATACATATTATACTGAATTGTACAATACTAATAGAATTAAATACACAGTTCTAGAATGAATGAATGTTTTTAATATTTTTAGCTGATATTAATGTAATTTTTTATTCTGAATTAGAAAATTACAATAATAATGGTGTATCGCGTACCCTTTTTGCTACAAACATGACTTCTAATACATGTAAATAATGTTACAATCTGCGTATTGCAATATGACGCCTAATTAAAATTTAATGAAAAACATATTTTAGCAATAATTTTGTTATTTTCGAAAATTAAAATTGTGGATTATTATATATTGCATTATAAAAAATATTTCTAAAAAGTATTTTCGCGAAAAGCTTGGACATCAGGACAGGTTATACCATAGTCTCTACTATAGCAATAATGCTGTCTAAAGTTTAAAATAACAATTGATATTTGGTACCTCATTGGTATAGGGAAAGCCTATCTTCCACAATGATGAATGCGGAATACAGGAGTATATGAAATGTTGTTAGAATGGGTAACCAGGCTACTATACCATACAATGCATGTTCTCCATTTACACATAAAATTTAAACCTATCAATTTTTCATAAGACCAACTTTTCTAGTATAAACTGAAAATAATTTGGATAGAGAGTTAGATAAAATTCGCAGAATTTCTCAAATTAATGGTTTTGAAGTCCAACATATTAATAAATTAATCGTGGGTATTGCCAATAATAAGAAGCTAGAACATAAATTTGATTCTCAAAAATACAAACTTCATCCTATATTCCTAGCCAAGCCACCTCCGAAATTAAAGAATATCATTTGTACTAAAATTGAACAAATTTATTTTGAGAATTATTCAGGAGCATATGAAATACTATTTATTAGAGCAGACAGATCAAAGAATTGATATATTGGTATGAGTATCCTTTTTTTAAGTACAGAAAAAGGGGCATGTAGCTGATGTTAAATATAATAGAAAACCACAGTTCGTGCAAAATTAGAAGAAACCATCCAAATAAATTTCAATGACAGTAAGATAATTTTTCCCTCCAGTCTATATTGTCTATCCATTATAAGAAAATCATAGAGATTGTAATACTTAAAAGTTCAGTATGCGATGATGCAGCATCATTTAATTACCAAAATTATGGCTCGAGTTACCCAATGTTTGCGGAAAAAAAAACTTGCGTGATATGAAAGAGTACGTAAAAAATTTGAAACATTGAATGGTGGTGTTTCATACCGTACAATGTTAGAATATTTTGATGTATTTGAAAATGATTTAGATAGAATCGAAACATGTTAACAGTCGAATAAACCTATTTTTACTATTTTTAAAGTTTTAATTTACACTTTTTAGAAATTAAAATTAGTACATAATGATTGTCTTTCATGCTCATGTGATGTGAGTAGTTATAAATTTAAAAACGAGACAGTCTTTATGTACAAAAATCTTCCTCGACTTTACAATTTGTTTCACAAATTTCTGAATTGTTGTACATGATACATTTGAAAACTAACTTGATTCTGATTCAGATATTGATGCTGATGATTATTGTCAGCGTAGCATAAAAAATTATCTCACTCATCTATTCTAGAAATATGAACATTCTAATTTAATTATATAAGGTATTCAAGGTGATTTTCTAAAATTTAGACACTAGAAAAAAAGAAAAAAACATGCTAACTCTTAAAACACACTGTAAAAAAAATTCCGCAACGTTCCTGGGAAAAAATGGGCAGCTGAGTTGCCCATTATTTCCAAGAAACATTTCTTGAAAATGACTGGAACTTTACTGTATATGTTAAAAACTTTCCACAGAAATGCCTCTTTTACGATTATTTTTTCTTTTAATTTAAAATCCTTTAAATAGGAGAAATTTTTTTTTTATGTCCAACAAGGATGTTCTATATAATTGATTAATTTCTTTTTTCATTTAAATTAACCAAGTTCATATAGAATCCCTAGTTTTAGACTAAAGATTTAGAATTAATATGCAGTCTTATAAGGGTACCACCAAACATGATGCTCACCAATTTTTATGAATTCAAAGTACATTGTAGAGCTCTTATCCCTAATTATTCTAATAAAAGTATTTCTTCAAATGGGTCTTAGATTCCCATAAATTGGGGGCTGAATTTCAGCATACGTTTCAAATACTAATTAGTTTGCAACTTTCAACGAGTATTACGTGGAGTGATCTCAGAGTGTTCACCCGCTAGCCAGAGGAACCGTGTTCGATGCTAACTGTTTATTTTTTTTTTATATTAATTTCATATTTTTGGCACTTTACAAATTTTAATCAAAGTTGTGAATTTTTACAGCTTCGAAATTTTGATATTTTCAAAATCGATTTATGTTTTTGATCTTTCACGAAAACTTCTATTTTTTCTGTAATTTTTAAACTAACCTTTCTGTTGAAGGAAATACAAATTAATATGTGCAGAAAGTTTGTTTTCATAAAATTGTTATTATTTACCTTTTTATATTTTAAATACAAGTCTCAAATAACGCACAATATTTGATTAAAAAACAAAAACAAAATAAATATCTTTTTAATATTTGGTTTGTTCAATATATTAAAATATGACAAATGATGAAATACAAAATTGTTTGCTATTACTGACTTTGACATTTAAGTTTAGTAAATATACAATTAATCGAGTGACATATATTGTAGAGATATTCAAAACGGAATATTTATACGAAAAAAATTTCCTGTAATAGAGCATACCTCTTACCTAGTACTTGTATTCAAAAGAACATAAAATATATCAATATTTTTTTAAAAATCTATTCTGATATTATTATGAAACGCTATCTAACGATTTCTTAAAATATATATATCATAAGTTATATGTCATGCGGGATCCGCAGACGATTTTTACATTTCCAGTTGACAATTTTTGCTTTATTATCATTATTTGTTAGAATAAAAAATATTTTGAAATTGACATCAAAATTATTATTTATAATTTACACGAAAAAATAAATTTTCAGTTCAAATTCAATAAAGTAAATATATATATGATATATTGTTTCTGAACTTGCTTAAAATATAAAAATATATAAATGTAAATAATAATTTAAAAAAAATATAGACATAAAATATTTTGGATTTTCGTCAGTAATTATGTTAGTTTACAAGTTAGATAAAATACATATAAATTTTCATGAAAAAAAAAATCCTAAACGTAATTGTATATTTTTTACGAAAATATAAAAAAATTCAAATTTGCAGCAATTCAGAGTGTCAAATAGTATATATCAAATTTAAATCAAATTGTAAAGTGTCAAAATATAAAATTAATTTAAAAAAAAGGTCAAGAGGTAGCATCGAACTCGGGCCGTATGGGTGGCGTGCGAGCCTTCTGCGTCCACACCACGAAAAACACTTTGAAAGTTGCAAACTAATGGGTATTTGAAACGTATGCTAAACCTCGACATCCAATTTCTGAAAATCTAAGGTCCATTTGAAGAAATAATTTCAGAAGAATAATTAGAGATAAGAACTCTAAAACATACTTTAAATTAATCAAAATCGGTGAGTTTCGTGTTTGATGGTCCCCTGGTTAATGGAGATCCAAATAATAGGTGTATTTCTTTTACACGGGCTGCTCGTTAAACATTCCACAGACAAGTACGAGAGATAATCTCTTAGCGATGTCACAGAGGTATTGATTTAATCGCATTCCATATTGATTTTTTGACATTCATTTAAGGAATTCGTTTTCGACACTCGCGCGCGAGCAACGGATTATAGCAAAAAAAATAAATAAATAAATAAATAAATAAAAATAAAAAATAAATAAAAAATAAAATAAAAATAAATAAAAATAAATAAAATGGCGGCCGCAGCGTTTTGCTGTTTCCAACTTTTGTTCAGGAACGTTTCAGATAAGAAAACCAGAATTTCACAGGAAAGAGCTAAATTATTCTGAAAATCTGATAAAAGGCGAAACGTTCCTGGATTTTACATGGAACGTTACCACTTTTTTTTTACAGTGCATCTCCTACTGTTGTATAATCAAAGAACAGGTGTTTACTTCTTACTATCTAGAGAATAATTACTATATTTATTTAAAGGTAATATAGGTACATGTGCAAGTTTGGAGTGAAATATAAGCCCAGAAACGGAAAAATTTTATTATAAATTTTAATGATGTCTTAAAAGTGTTTGTTCTTTTACGTAATTGAAACAAATACACCTCTCTACCTATTATACCACGGTCAGTGTTATGTATAAATGTAGATTATTACTCACTATTTATGCCTAAAATATGCATAATCCTTACATTAAAGGAAAATCAAAAATCGCAGATTTACTATAAAATGAAAATGCAGTATAGTTCAGGCAATAGAGGCCGTATAGAGGCTCTACCTAGCAAAATTCATGGTAGTTCTGGAAAAAGGCTTACTATATGTTTTTGGGGTCGCTGAATCCGAATTTTTAACTTCCCACCAAAATTTCCCCCGACAACCCCTAACAAATTTTGGTAAAATGCCCCCCAAAAAAGGTTTTATTAAAAAAATCATGTTTTTATTGTTTTAGGGAAAATGTATCTAGAAATTCAGAAAGTAGACAAAATTTGCAACAAATTATATATGTGACATTATGACTTAGGATGAAGGGGAAGGGGGATCTGCCTCGGAACATGCGCGCGGTGCTGCGTGAACTAAGTTGCGCAATTCCACTTAACCACTCACACGTTTACAATCGTCCTCCCATCTCCCCTCCGAACTTTCTCTATAAGGTTTACTTTAAGTTTTTTGGGGTCGCTGAATCCGAATTTTTAACTTCCCCCCAAAATTTTCACCCCGAACTCCCCCCCCCCCCAATAGTTGTTTTTAACTTAAATTTCTTATTGTTTTAGGGGAAAAGCATTACGAAATTCAGATACTTGACAAAATTTGCAACAAATAGGATAGATGACATTATGACGTAGGATGAACGGGGAGGGGGAGGGCTGCCTCTGAACATGCACAGCGGCGTTACGTGCACTAAGTTATGAAGTCCAGACAATAGGGGATTTTACCTGGATAAATTAATAATAGCTCTGGATTTCGACTCAATTTATGTTTTTTGGGTCGCTGAATCCGAATTTGTAACTTCCCACCAAAATTTCACCCGGCAACCCCCCAAAAAATTGATTTTTTGAAAAAAAAACTTAGTTTTTCAGAAAAGCGCGCGGGGAATGTCCCGAGGCAGCCCCCTCTCTCCCCGTTTATCCTACGTCATAATGTCATATAACCTATTTGTTGCAAATTTTGTCTAGTTTCTAAATTTCGTAATGCTTTTCCCCTAAATCAAAGAGAAATTTAAGTTAATAACAACTATTTTGGGGGGTTTTGGGGGGGGGAACTTTTGGGGGTAAGTTAAAAATTCGGATTCAGCGACCCCAAAAACTTAAAGTAAACCTTATAAGGAAAGTTCAGAGGGGAGATGGGAGGGCGAATGTAAACATGTGAGTGGTTAAGTGGAATTGCGCAAATTAGTCCACGAAGCACCGGCGCATGTTCCGAGGCAGATCCCCCTTCCCCTTCATCCTAAGTCATAGTGTCATATATCTAATTTGTTTCAAATTTTGTCTACTTTCTGAATTTCTAGATACTTTTCCCCTAAAACAATAAAAAAAATTGAGTTTTTTAATAAAAACCTTTTTTTTGGGGGGGGGGGGGGTTGCCGGGGGAAATTTTTGTGGGAAGTTTTCGGATTCAGCGACCCAAAAAACATAAAGTAAGCCAATTTCCAGAACTACCATTAATTTTGCTAGGTAAAATTCCCTATTGCCTGGACTAGTATATTTACTCTGATTAAGAAAAATAAGTGAATTTAAATCCATTTTAGTGAATTTTATATGTATACGTTTATATATGTATAAATGTAAATGTATAATAAAACACTTCCAATTTGTTTTATTTACCATTATTAGACACAATGGGCTATATACATCAATAAACGTGATGGTGAAGCAGATTGTGAAAAAAAAACGGTTCTTGTCAGGGAAAAAAAAAGTCGTAATGATTTTTGGAATAAGCATCGCTAAAATGCATTAAATGAGTATAATTTTTTAAAACACTTTTTACTAACGTAAATTTTCTAGGCCGATGTAATAAATGTGTAATGATCAGCTACTTCAAATATTCTTAATGAACGATTCTTATGTCCCAACATGTACTTAGATATTATATAATTATCATTTTACAAATGGTTTGAATAAATTCAATTCAAATATCACTCATTTTCTGCTAAATTTTAGAAATTTGTTTCCCTTCACGCTAAATAATAAATGAATTATATTACAAAACTCTCCAATAGCACATTTCGACATAAAGCAAAATGCATACACACTTTTGAAGATTTATTCAATCTCATATTTAAAAATGAAAATTTGTCTTTAATTCTATAAGAATACACTGTTTGAAAGCCAGAATTGTTAATTGTTACGTGCATGCGTATTAAAACATGGCCGAGGCAAATAAAGTAATCCGGAATTGAAATAATTTACAGTTAATATTTAATTAATAAAAAACCACCCATTTAACAGCAATTTCCTGTCAAATTTAAATATTTTTCATTATAGCAGTTACCAACAATTGAAAATCCACAATAAAATTTTTACCACAACAATTATTTTTCTATTGCAAGATTTCTACATGAAAACTCTCAAATAGTACATTTCGGCATAAAGCAAAATACATACACACTTTTGAAGATTTATTCAATATCATATATAAAAATGAAAATTTGTCTTTAATTCTATACAAATACATTGTTTGAAAGCCAGAATTGTGAATTGTTACGTACATGTGTATTAAAACATGGCCGAGGCAAATAAAGTAATCCGGAATTGAAATAATTTACAGTTAATTTTTAATTAATAAAAACCCACCCATTTAACAGCAATTTCCTATCAAATTTAAATATTTTTCATTATAGCAGTTACCAACAATTAAAAATCCACAATAAAATTTTTACCACAGCAATTATTTTTCTATTGCAAGATTTCTACATGAAAACTCTCAAATAGTACATTTCAGCATAAAGCAAAATGCATACACACTTTTGAAGATTTATTCAATCTCATATTTAAAAATGAAAATTTTTCTTTAATTCTATACATATACACTGTTTGAAAGCCAGAATTGTGAATTGTTACGTACATGCGTATTAAAACATGGCCGAGGCAAATAAAGTAATCCGGAATTGAAATAATTTACAGTTAATTTTTAATTAATAAAAAACCACCCATTTAACAGCAATTTCCTATCAAATTTAAATATTTTTCATTATAGCAGTTACTAACAATTAAAAATCCACAATAGAATTTTTACCACAACAATTATTTTTCTATTGCAAGATTTCTACATGAAAACTCTCAAATAGTACATTTCGGCATAAAGCAAAATCCATACACACTTTTGAAGATTTATTCAATATCATATATAAAAATGAAAATTTGTCTTTAATTCTATACAAATACACTGTTTGAAAGCCAGGATTGTGAATTGTTACGTACATGTGTATTAAAACATGGCCGAGGCAACTAAAGTTATCCGGAATTGAAATAATTTACAGTTAATATTTAATTAATAAAAACCACCCATTTAACAGCAATTTCCTATCAAATTTAAATATTTTTTATTAAGGCAGTTACCAACAATTAAAAATCCACAATAAAATTCTTACCACAACAATTATTTTTCTATTGCAATATTTCTACATGAAAAATGAAAATGAAATAAATAGTTTGAGGAATTTCAAGAAAAGTTAATATTATGTCAGAACTTTTCTATTGCAAGATTTCCAAGTGAAAAATGAAAATTAAATAGTTTGACGAAAAGAAAAAGTAGTAAATGCATTAGAGATTAACGGTATTTAACCGTACAATGATACATCTGCTTCATTTTGCAGCTGACTTCTGTAAAATAACGTTATTTTTTAGAGACGACATTTTACTTGTTGCTTGAAAGAAAAAGCACATCGGTGTCTAAAATAATTATCCGTCCCATTTTAAAAACATGGACGGCTCAACATTTGTAATTTAATTAATAATTTAAAAAACAGTCATTCACTGTAAACTTGCGTAAATATAAACAGAGTACCAAATCAACAATTTATTTAAAAAAAAATTCGTCTGAGCATAACAAGAGATTACAAATTATAGAAATAATATATATATATACCACCAAATCTGTATTATGCTTTAAAATCGGAAATGTAAATTAGGAAATGTTTAAAGGAAAATTTTCAGTACCATATAAGTAAAAATACCAAAATTTTACGTTCTTTTTTTTATTTTGCGGATTTTTAAAACTAAATTTTTACAAATGCGATTTTACAGAGAAATTACTCACAACGTTATGTTATTCTCACATGCTCATGGGGAATTTAAAATATCAATATCTAAACTAAGCAAGGTGTTGCTTTCATATTATAAAATTCGGAATTTTTATGAAAATTAATTATTGAATATATAAATTATTCTTACACTTAATACACTTAAATAACATTTTTTTTAAACAATAAGTTACGATTGTGTTAATTAAGTCTATTTAATGGAAGCTAATAAGTGGTTAATGGACCACGTGTTTAGAAAAACTTATCATAATTGGAATCATTGTATCTTATTTAAATAATTCAATCTCCATTGAATTATTTAAAATCTGCATAAACTTTAATGTTTTTTATATTATTTCTTAAAATCCAATATTTCCACCATTTAATTTTATCATACTTACTTATATTTCATTTTAAAGAAATTATAAGACGAAAGCAAGCTTCTATAAAAAATTGTGCATCTAAGTCTATGCAGAACTCTGGCAGCAATATATTTATTATGGATTGTATGATGACATTCGACCATTTGTACAACCGAAATAATTAAAATGCATTATTAACTGTTCATTTATGGTGAAAGGCAATGTATTTCTGTAGTGCAACATTTCCGTGTTTGTCAATAATTGCATTCTTCTCTCGTTCCCCCATTTTCTCATTGTAAATATTTTCCGAAACATTCAAGTGATGAAAAGAATAGGCACGAATTTTCTAGAATTATTAATATTAGTAGTCCAGCATAATAAGGGGAGAAAGTTGTTAAAAAATTGTATTATAATTTACTAGTTTTGTTTATCTATATATATGTATACATAGAATTATGTAATTAATGTATATTTTTATTAAAATTTCCTTGTGAAACTTACCAACATGAGACTTGAGTTGAAAAGTGTGACCTCTGTTTAATATTTGTAGATGTCCCTATTTACGTTGGATATCGCGATTTTCAGGGGTCCCAAGTCCTGTCACGCGTAACTACTGAGCGGGACGCTAAAAGACCCGATTTTCATGGCGCACAAATTCTTTAAAGTTTATTTAAATACCATGGTACCCGTCTGACTGTATCAAGTGGAACTTAACAGTAAAATCCTTGAAGATAGAAACAATCTATTAGGGGAAAAATTTTATAGTCCCTTCCAAAGAAATACATTACAAATCTACATGCTAAATGAAAACTTGTCAAAAATGAAATTGTTCATGTTTCATATAGATTTTATTATTAAAGGTTTTACTATTCTTAGTTCATTATACACTGTACAAACAAAACCTGTTTATAACGGACTTTTGTTTTCAAAGTAAAAATTTCATTGTCCTTTATGATGGAAATACTATACTTTGTTTCAGTCCCAATCGATTCCGCTTTCACAGGTTTTACTGTTTAGGTGGTTACGTTTATTTATTACTTTTAAGCCTGCGAAGACAGAATTTAAAGGAACAGGTGAAATATCCGTTTTAAACACGGTTTTTGTCTTAGCGGGTATAATTGTATGGTATTCCTACAATAGGATCAATGAAATCTTCACTTTTAAGACGTGTTTTCGTAATAGATGGGTTCCGTTTTCATAGAGATTATTATATTTTACATCCCTATATAGAATCCGCTATCCCGATTTTTTTTGTCTTCCAGTCCCGCTTTTTGCGGTACCGGAACTGGCAACAATACTTCTGTTTGTCAGACCGCCTCTCTGTTTGTCAGACTGTCTCTCTGTTTGACCGCCTGGTCGTCTGTTCGCGATCTAATTTCCGTAAATATACTTGAAATACCATGAGCCTGGTACATGTTAATGAGGTTTTTAATAGGAGATAGGAGGTTTACCATAGGATATTGGCTATTGAAAATAGAATATGTAGCATTTATAGTTCGGTTACAGGGATAGACAAAAGTATTTCATTACATTATTGGCTACTGCTAAAAAATTTTACAGTACATTTTAATAAAATTACACTACGTCAAACATACTAGATATACACTACTGTGGAGCAAAAGAAAATCCGTTCTGAAGACTATGGAGTGGATTGCATTTATCATTCATTTACAAGGACATATAAAATAATTATGTAACACTATCGCCTATGGGGAAAAATAATTCGCAGTACATTTTTTGACTCTTACACTACTTCAATCACAGTCCATAGTGAGTTTAACTACAGGATTTTTACTGCAGAATATGGTGTACAAAGCATTTATTTGTTCATTTACAGGGATACACACAAAAAATAAACTAGTTATGTACTGTGTATAAGGTTAATCGCTGGAAGTACGTTTTCAGATGCGATAGTTATGCTATTCGCTTCTTAACTGAATTAAATTTTAGCTTACCTGATGGTGTATAAAAAATTTGTAGATCGTATTCAGGCCTGCGCAAAATATTTCAAATCGCCATTTGTGAACAGTAAAGGCTGAAAAAACTAGTATGTTGTGGCCATCACAAAGCTTTCTTCTATCTCATACATGTCAATACTTCAAAATTCACTATCTCAGTGCCAAATTAAATGGCAATCTGTGTTCATCATGAGAATTGTAAAAATATGAAATTCCGTGCATTAGTTCTCGATGTATGACTGTCACTGAAATCGTGTAAATCCAGCATAATGCAGCATAGCAGCGCCACCTATTGGGTTATTTACACTAGAACCTAATTATCACCAACATATGTCAATGTCTAACTAAATATGAAGTTTGAGGAAAACTCGTGCATTAGTTCTTGAGATAGAGGTATTGCACAAATCATGACAAATGCAGCATAGAAGCGCCACCTGTTGAGCGATTTGCAACAACACATTATCAGCAGCAATATTAATCAAGTTATACTTATTTCTGAAATTTGATGAAAATTCGTGCATTAGTTCGTGAGATAGAGCTATTGAAGAAATAGTTCAAAATGCAGCACAGCAGCGACACCTATTGAGCGATTTACACCAACACGTAGTCAGTATCATTTCATATGAAGGATTAACTAAATCCGAAGTTTGATGAAAATGTGTGCATTAGTTCTTGAGATAGAGCTACTGCGAAAATAGTGTAAATCCTACAAAATGCAGCATAGCAGCTCCGCCTGTTAGGCGATTACACCAAAACGTAAACAGCAAACATTCAAGTCAAGGACTAACGGAATCTGAAGTTTTATAAAAATCCGTGCATTAGTTCTTAAGATAGAGCTTTTGCGGAAATCCTGCAAAATACTACATAGCAGCGCCACCTGCCGGGCGATTTACACCAAAAACTAATCAGCACTAATCTATATCAGGGACTACCTGAATATACATTTTTATTAAATTCCGTGCATTAGTTCTTGAGATAGAGCGCCCACAAAATTTGTGTCACATACAGACAGACAGACTCACAGACTCACAGACATTGTAAAAACATGTTTTTTGGAATCTCTGACCCATAAAACATGTAAATCCGTTGAAAACTGGAATTTGAAAATTTTCATGTAACCAATACTTTCTTCTTGTAAAGATAGAAGAAAGTAAAAATCAAAGGAGTTTCGCGTTTTATAGACGAATTAAATTTTTAGTAAACAAAGTAGAGTGTCAGAAATCCATAGATCATATACACAGCTGCTCAAAAGAGTTCGAATAAATTTTTGATCGTGTGCGTTATCTGGGGAAATTGGGTGTTCATGTTCAACTATGTTATGCATTTTCTAAATTGTTTATTCACATATGGGTGGGGATAGTAGCGCTTTAGCCATTTGGGAGGTCTACCCGCGCACTTGGAATTGCTTGTTTAGATATCGATTTTTACCTTATTAATCCATTACAGTCGGAATTATTTTCCTATTTAAAATGCAAAACTTGCATTTCGCACCAGTTTTTTTTTTATAATAATTTTTGTCTGATTTTATCACGAAGTTTAAATCATCAAATAAAGATAATGTTTCCGTTCAAAAATACTGGTTTTCAAACAAATAAATAGCTGAAAATTTCTGGTACCACATGGTTCCGTTAGGTTTTAAAGGGTTAAATAGTGACATTTTTATGACAGTATCCTGAACGTGTTGGAAAATGTTTCATAACATATTGGAAACGTATGATTTTTGTTATTTGTTATTAATGTTATGTAAAATAATTAATATTATAGTTCTCGTAGAAAATTTCTTTAAAAAACTTTTTAGAAACGATATTCCAGTTTAAACTGCATTATCCGTAACGAATTTTATATTCTGAGAATATTCTCGTTATAATAGTGGAGCAAACATTCAAACCATGCTTTCTCCTTTAGATAAAAATTTTCAAAAAAAACAAAAAAACTGATAAATTAGAAAATAACTTATATTTAATTCTAATTTTTATTGTGTACTTTTATTACTGGTTACTAGAAAGAAATGCAAGCATACATAAGATATTAAACATAAAACAAATTAATAAAATGCATTTAATAATTGGAGAAATCACGTTTTGACCGAATTCAGAGGAAGAAACATGTTTTGATTGTTTGACAAGTGGATAAAACGCATTTTGGATTAAATAAGTTCTAACTCAGAAATAATACAAAAGCATTATTTTATTTTAGTAAATACCGAAATTCAGTTGATTAATAAAATAAAATTACAGATTATGGTACCTGGTAGTATTCATTAAATATTTACTAAATAAATACTCGTCTGCCAGAAATCCACTTCAAATTTAAAACCAGTATCTTCATCTAGACACACACTTCCCCCTCTTCTTCATTGCAGGCTGGTAAATCATGGATAATGTGGTTGT
The DNA here is from genome assembly GCA_963932465.1 of Maratus speciosus. NCBI lineage: Eukaryota > Metazoa > Arthropoda > Arachnida > Araneae > Salticidae > Maratus > Maratus speciosus. Next base: position 274,037,589 of record OZ010788.1, read on the forward strand.
ACCATTTGAAACATTATCATTTTGATTTTGCCACTGTTCACTACGCATTACCTTCAAAAGTTTGTCAACATCTTTTTTCTTTTCAACTGATAGGGCGTGGCTAAGAGGAAGATATTCTAAAACAACCCTTTGGACACGGTGCAACAGTAACTCCTTTTTTAAGAAGATTTACATCATATTCTTAACTTACATCTTGAAATCTAATGGAAGCCTTTAACCTTAATAGTTCTCTTATTTTTCTCTAAAACAATCCGTTTCAATTGTTATATGCATGGTAGGTTTCGAAGATACGCATTAAGTGACAGCTGTGATTGGCAGACTGGAGAAATCACTGTTTGACTGAATGAAGGCTTAAGAGGAAACACGCTTTGATTGAAACGTGGAGTTTTAAAATTGGTTTATAATCGGAGAAAAATAATTTTTGATTCGAAATACCGTTTATTTCTGTGCGATTTAACACAGAGTTCATAAAAATAACAATAACTCATTTTTTATTTTTATTTATTTATTTATTATTTTTATTTTTTTTTTTGTGAGAAAACATGGTTTGGATGTTTTTTCCTCAATAATTATTGTAACAAATGTTAAAAGAAATTGTTTTTCTTTCTTTCTTGATCGTGCATGTAAAAAGGAAAATTAGTAAACAATAAAAATGTCTTAAATATACAATAATACTTTTAAAATGCCTAAAAGGTTTTATGTTAAAAAGGACGATATGATAGCAGCATAAATTGAATACCAGATGCTGGAGGAGTTATTTTTTGGAATTTTATAAGAACTATAATTAAAACTGTAGTGCTAAGTTTAAAAGAACGTGTGTACTTTGTTAAGGTAGCATAGCTAATTTAATTGTACAAGTTTTGAAGTTCTTAAGAAATAATTGACTTAAATAAATTATTTTAATTAAAAAAAGGTTATTGGTTGGAAAGTTAAATATTATATTCTGTATTACCGTATAAATAAATTCACATTCACCACAATGATGTTAATCAATAATTGCTGGTATAATAGTTTAAAAAAAACAATATCAAATATAACAAAAATAAAGAATAATTCGGTAAATAAATGTTTATCTATGCTGTAAAAATTTACCTTATATATACATTGGTGATTTTTTGCGAATCTCAAGTTATAGCTCATTCGGTCAAGTAGTTTCTGAGTGATGCTAAAGAGGCAATTTGCATTACAATGCTTTGCAAGCAGAAAAAATGAATTTACATTAGAAATTACAAAATATAAATCTGCATAATTACTAAATTATTTCTCTGAATGGCTGCCGGTTTCATATCCGAAAGTAAAATTTACCGAAAAATCCGAATACGACTTTTAAATTTAGCAGTTAGTATCGAAAATTTTAAAGTTTAATATAATAAAATATAGACAGCTTCTAAAAAATGTTTCACTATAACACGATTTTAGAAAATACAGTAAACTCTGTTTAAGGCGGAATCGATCGGGACCAAAAAAATTTTCCGTAGCAGAAAATATTCCGCCTTAGACAAATTTTACTCTATGCCTATGGATTCGCAGGGACTTGAAAGTCATTCCGAGTTAGACAGATTTTCGTCTTGCACAGTGTCCGCCTCACAGAGAATTTACTGTAGTAACATTTACTAAATATTCAGAGTGTCATAAATGTAGTCGGTTTAAAATATAATATTTATATGTGTATTTCTTTAGGGTTGTATAAACTAGGAAGGGGAGCATCACAGAGACTTATGGTAAGTAAAATGATTCAATTCTGAATAAAAACAAACATTAAATATATATGTACCAAAAAACATACGACAGTAATTGAAGATATTAGTCAATAAACCCATTGCATGAATTTTCGGTGCAAATAGATTTCTTTATTCTGTGACTTTTAAAATTAATGCAATGACCATTGTTCGCTTAGTTTAAGGCCTACGGGGTTCTAGGCCTACAGTTAACTAGGAAGCATCTCCATGGGGAGTTATAGGGAGAGCCTCCCCCCAATCTATGTGAACTTTGAAAATTTGAGCAAAGAGTTGGCAAATTCTAAATTTTTGAAATATTCTCTTTTTTTAAAAATAACAGTAAAAAAATACGAAATTTTTATTGTTTTGATGATTACGTTGCTGAGTGCTGTAACAGTAAACAAGTTAAATTATCAAAAGAAATACTAAAAGAAATAAGCCACACTCAATCTATCATTGTGTTTTTAGTTCTATAGAAGTATTATATATCTACCAGACCTGAATTTCTCGACACATGTCCATCAACAGCTGACTCTAATCCACCTCATTTATTTCTTCCAAACCTTTCGCAAAATTTCCCCCTACCTCACCTTTTTCTTCCAACAGAGAATTCAGCTATTTTAATTCAAATGTATTGCACTTTCTTCAAATGTATTGCACTAAAAATTGGAGGTCATTTGTAATTGTAGCACTGCAGAAAGGAATGTAGTCACGTGCTTTAAAACACAGCTGGGTAAGAAGATCTGATGAGTTGTCACCAATTGCATTAAGTTTTGAACTAATGTTTTGAATTTCGGACAATCTTTCACCCATTCTCATGGTTGTTGCCGGAAAACTGGTTAACCATTTGCAATCAAGAAAAAAGTGTTATATGAGCAAATGTGAATTGCAAGATGTCGTTGGTTCTGATGAATTTGTCATATTTTACTTTTATTTGAGTGCGGAAATATATACATCAGTCCTGTTCGTTTATGAAATTTGAAACCAAAAGTCCGGTGTTGTGTCTTCAAAATTGTATTAAAAAATGACTATAAATCTTAATATGAAAGAACACTTCATAATGGGAATAGAATTTTCGTGCAAGAATTTGGAGCATTTAAAAAATCCATTCGTGGGTAAAAAAGAAAAATAATGGACCATGTGAATTTGGAACAGAAATACACTGACGGAAAAAAAAATCCCAACACCACGTAAATATACTTGTATTGCCATATAACTTCTTTATATTACTGACGTTTACTATAGAATGTTCGGTATCGAAAATTAAGTGCTTGTAGTTCGTTTACATGATACACAAAATACACTGACGGAAAAAAAAAGTCCCAACACCAAGAAAGACTTGTGTTAGATAAACGAAATTTGGTAGGCGTGTTTATACATATAAAAGATGACATCGATTGAAATTTCGCGCTTCGCGCATAAGTGTGGCGCTAGTAGCGCCACTCGGAACTTGCAGGTTAGGTTTACTTTTTAAATGCGTGCTGTAAAGTTCGTGGGCGTTATTTAGCTTCGAAATGTGACGTATTGAGTTGATGTTAGCCAAGAATGCCTTTAACAAGACGAAGAAGCCACTGTCATCAACTCACCGAGTTGGAACGAGGTCGCATATTCGGGCTACGAGAAGGTGGATTTTCTTTCCGCGATATTGCAGAAAGACTTGGCTGGAATGTATCCACTGTGCATGATTGTTGGAAGCAGAGGTCAAGGGATGGTACTGCCTCAAGAAGACCGGGTTCCAGGCCGCCACGTGGCACTCCTGAGAGGGAAGATCGCCGTATACGCCGTACGACTGTGGCGCATCGTACTGCGTCTGCGGCAGAAATTCGAGCTGCAGTTGGTACCACAGTGACACAACGAACTGTTAGAAATAGGTTACTTCAAAGACAGCTCTCAGCTAGGCAAAACTGTAGCGTGCATTCCATTGATTCTAAGCCATTCCCGTTTGTGAAGCCATTCGTGTCAAGCCAGAGCTCATTGGTGGAAGATCAGTTGTGTTTCTTTTTCATCAGAAAACACAACAGATCTCCACTCCGTCCTCCAATGAGCTCTGGCTTGACAAGTGCGATTTTTGACATTTTTGAAAAATTTGAGATTTTTTTTTAGCGAAGGGAAAGCAAGTCCCAGATCTGGAACTTGGCGTGTCGGTACAAGTACTTTCGGCCTATTTTTAAAAATCATTATGTCAAGTTGGCAGTTTTCCTAGCTAGAAAAATTTCCTCTTGTAAACGGCCAAATTTTGGGAAAAAAAACTAAAATTTATTCTGAAATTTCGCCAATATGGATTTATTTTCGAAAACTACTCTATTACAAAATTTTTAGCCCAATGTATTCTGTACATATTGCTTTAATCCGCACTTGAGTTAGAGAAATAAACGGTGAGTTATTTAATTCCGCAAACCCTTCATGTGAGAAAATTGCTGCGGACGATGAAACAAAGATGGCCGCCATGCACAAACAAAAATAAAAAAAATTAAAATAATGGTCATTTTCAACTTCCATCATATTTGGCTTGTTGTACAAAAACTTTCAGATTTTTTAAAAATGATCAAGCAACCAGTGCTGGACTTCTTGAAATGGATTGGCCCTAATATTTAGAAATTTTCTTTTCTGTAGAAGAAAGATACAATTAACTACTAACTATAAATCTGCATAATTTTTAAATTACTTCCTCGAATGACTTCTCGTTTGGATTGCGAATATAAAATTTACCGACAAATACGAATATGAGATCGAAATTGGCTGTTAATATTGAAACTTTTAAAGTTTAACATAATAATATGGTGATGACCCATCAAAAAACTTTAGATATAGCATGATTTTAGGAAATAATATACAGTAACATTTTCTAAATATTTGGTGTGTCATAAATATATTCCCTTTAAAATATAATATTTATATGCGTATTTCATTAGGGTTGTATAAACTAGGAATGGGAGAATCACAGAAACCTACGATAAATAAAATAATTCAATTATGAATCAAAACATAGATGAAATACATATATATCCCAGGAAACAAACGACAGTAATTGAATATCTTAGTGAATGAACATGTCACACGAATTTTCGCTGAAACAGATTTATTTATTCTATGACTTTTAGAATCAGTGGAATGACCATCGTTCGGCTGCTTAATACTGAGGGGGGTGGGGATTTATTGTATATATAATTGTCCTTCCACGAAAAAGAAACACGTTTTCCGTGGGTGAGTTGAAGAACATGTTATGTACGAAAAATCACTAAAATTCTTATTAATTCCAAGAGCTACAGATATGTCAATAAAACCTCAACATTCTAAGAACATTTTCTTCATAAGAGAACTAGTGAAGAAAAATAACAATGAAAAAAATCATGCATCAGGCATAGATTTGGATACACTTTCTAACACAACAAAAATACTGTAACGGAACTTTACCGTTTAATGAAATAAAAGAAGATACCTTAAGTAAACAATTTAGAAAACGCATAACAGCTGGAAACGTACTTTTAGAAATAACCATCCATGGATGGCAATGCATGCAGTTCTTTGGGTGTCTCTGTATATTATTTATTTATAGTCTAAAAACATAGCTTAGTATATTAAATAAAATTCAGTTGAGAAATGCTTAACACAAGTAATAAACATTAAGTAATTGACGCTTATAAATAGTTATTCTTATGAATTATTTTGTGAATACCTGAATATAATCTATAGAATTTATACACACCACGTACTACGTAAAAAAATAGTTAATGTTAATAACGCATACCGAAACTGAAAATACACTTCAAGCATTTATCGCTTATAAACAGGACTGCAACCGAAATTTTTGTGTGTTCCTGTAAATAAAGGATAATGGTTATACAATTCATATTCTATGGTATGCATCTTCTAGTGCATCTCAATGATGTAGGGGAAGGTAGTGCAAAGGTGTGCGGTATAAAAGAGTACGCAGATCGAATATCTAATCCAAAACAGAGTTTTGTATTTAGATACAGTTTTAAACGATGTAATGACATTATAAGTTTATGGTGAAAAAACATGCTTATTTACGAAAAAAAAAATCTAAAAACTTAAAAGAGAAAAAGTTATTTTGGCCTTCTCGGTATAATATTTATGATTTTTGAAGACAGGATCATAATTAAGATTACAAAGCTTATTTACTTTTCTTGGTTTTTATGGATTAGGTTATTATTGAACTACCTATCACCTAAGTGATTTGGATCTTCTAATCAATAGATAGCATTACTGATGTTTCAAGGATATTATGTGACGGTAGTGAAAGAGTGCGTAGTGCAAAACTGTGCAAGAGTACTGACCTGCTTCCGGAAAAACTACAACCGTTGCTGAAGCTGTATTTAAAGTGGCGGTTCTATAGACTTTCAAAAGTTCACTTTTTTATATACTGACTTCTCTACAAGTAGTGCCACTGGATGACCATTAGAATGTAAACTTGTTGAACCACATATGTCATATGAACCACAGAACACAGGAAAGAGAATTGCTTTTAATAGAAAAGGATATTTCAGAAAAGGCCAAAAAGCTATGAAACGAAAAGACGCAAGCTGAATGTGAAATAAGTCCAACTTCGGTTTCGTAAGATGTAGCGTCGACTTTGACAATTTCACCTTACGCCAAATTAACACAGTTGTCACCGTATTTAGAATCATCTGTGCTGCGATTCTACAATAAGAGGAGAAGACAGTCTGAAATTTTAAACAGTTCACTATGCAGCTTGAAGAGGACACTGCGGAAAAAAGCCAAAAAACTTTGCCCAAAAAAAGAGTAAAAATGATCCCAAGAAGACAAAAACTGCACAAAAGAAAATATCATGGATATGTCCGGGATGCTCAGAAATCTATAGAGAACCTATTGTAGTGGATTGGATCGAGTGCATTTCTTGCAGAGACTGGTGGCACGAAAAGGGCACATACTACGCAGGTCGTCGTCACTACATATGTAACGTTTGTCAATGAAATGGTTACTTTTTTTAAATTGCACACTCTTGCAAATTCAACTGCGCACTCTTGCACTTAATGGTTGTACAAGAGTGCGCATTCTGGAAGATAATTTTTTTTTGCAAATAGTATCTAAAGTGTTTCTTATAAGTTGAAGAATGCAATTTCTTTGTTAGTTTAATGATCTATGACTATAATTAAAGTATAATATCATCCCTTAAAAATCTCCACTTATTGTTACTTAATGAAATAGCTAAAGTGCGAACTCCTGCACCACCTTACATTATAAAAATTTTATATTGTTTGAAATACTGTAACATTATTACTTTACATTGGAAATAATTTTTCATCGTGCACCATTATTTAAGTGTCTCGGTAAACTAGATTGAAACACCACACACTCCATTTTCAATAACTAACATTCCACAGTGAATCATTGTCCATTACATGACAATACAGGTATATTTACCTGAGATAAAGCACGGACTAATGAACAGACAAACCGAAATCAAAAACACATTTCAATGTATTTTAAATGGGTTTTAAAAGAGCATTTCATAACGTTAAACGCTTATTTTCTCAAACTCACTAAATTGCCACGTTATATGTTAGTTCATTGGGATTTTTAATCACTGTAGTTTACTTTTTGGGAAATTTATATTTAATGTATGTTTTTAATTCATAATTGAATCAATTTAATCGTCGTAGCTGTACATGATACCCACGATACGATCTATTGTAAACGACTCTAAAGAAATACGTTAATAATTAATATATTTTAAAGGGACAGTATTTATGCAATTCTGAGTATTTACGCAATATTTTGAAAATTTCTTTTCTTTAGAAGAAAGATACAATTAACTACTAATTAAATTAAGACTGCAAAAAGTAGTTTATAATAAAAGGGAACATTATTTAATATATAATTGCTGTCATTACTTTAATTTGTCCTGCAAAAGTATTTAAATTTTGTGTTTCCATCATAAAAAAAATCTTCTTTCATTCTCCCTTTTTAGGTATAAAAAAATGTTTTTCTTTTTTGGTATTTCAAAGAAAAGATTAAGTTTTTCCTCGGGTATTATGTAGAAAAAAATTAAAGGTACTTATTATTTTTGTTTTCATTCTAAGCATTCGAATGTAATTTATTTTGTTTCATATTTGTTTTAAAAAGCTAAAATTGGGTATTAAAATCCTCTAGTACATATAAGCAAAATTTTATAAATTGCATTTTGCGCTGTAGAACCTTTTTTCTTTTAATGAGTATATAAAAAGATTGGCTTGAATAACTAAAAATTTTTATTTCTAGTTTTTTTTTCTTTTTTTTTTTAAAGAAATTAAACTATATGATTTACACATCAAAATTTTAACTAAACACTACATTCATTTCGGTTTGATTTAAATGAGCGAAACTTATTAAAGCATAAATTGCTATGCAAATTAGTCAAAGATATTTCTAATTTTCGTATAAAACTCAAATTTAATTTTTTATCTCTGATATTTAATTCATAAGTTAAGTATAAGATACCGAAACACGTACATGTATGTACGCACACAATATAAGAATACAAGCAGATATATGTAAACACACACGTGTGTAAACATGCACATGCATATTCCCTTAAATTATTTAAGAAAGTAAGAAAAATAAGCTTTCGCTCATAGATTATTAAATACACTTAACATTACTAAAAACCTGACACGGTGAAAAAAATCACTAAACAAAGCAGTTAATTCCTTAGACGCGTTATGCTAATTATTTATAAATGCCTGAAAAATGACTTTTACATCAACAACCGTACACATGTCGGACATCAGTTTTATCATTTTATCATATATTTAAAAAAAGTTAGAATACATACAGATAGATGAAGCGATTTCATAAATTGTTTCAACTATGTATGAAATTTAAACCACATAGAAAAAAAAGCGTTTAATTTGCGGTCATTAAATAGTTAGTGAAAGTATTTATCCCCCATATTAAATATGGGGGAATTTTTTTAAATAAAAGAACTCAGAAATAAGTTGTTAGCTGGTAATAAAAAAAAAGTATTTTTTTTCAGCTTGCTATACTTGCTTGTACGTGAAATACCTGTGTGGAAGTAAAAATAACAATTATTCAAGCGGTGCATAAACTGAAACTGATACACTGAAACATATGAAACACTACAGGTGGAAGTACGAAGTGCTGATAAACAAGAACAATACGTTAAACTTTTTTTACTCATAAACCTTTTGACTACAGATGGAACATACATATCCTTCTGGCTGCAGCAATTTTAAAATTCAAAAACTGGGGATTTAACTCCCGACTTGAATTATAGCTGGTAAAATTTAGAATGGAACTGCATTAAGATCACCCAAATTATGCAAATAATTGAAAGGGTTTAAATCCAGAAAACTAGACTTGCTCAATAACTTTCGGAATTTCATATTAAAAATACATTTCTAGCGGAAATGTTAACAAAGAGTTGAAAAAATATATTAAGCATTATCCATGAACATGAACAAGTGTCTATTATTCTTGTAAAATAATGAAATGACATAAATACAGTAAATGTAATTTTTTTCACCATATGTTTCCAAGAAAATGCAGTAGCCTTCCTCTTAACCGGGACTCCGCTTTAACCGGTCGACTTTTTTTCCCAACGTCAGGCAAAATTCAGAAAGGAAGATTTCGGTTTTGATTACTTTAGGGTTAATTAACCCAAATTTTCATGCATAATGTGGAATAATTTCAACTTCTTATAAAAGGTATGTGACGCGATTTTCAACAATTTAATTTGTATTAAATATTGTTCATTATTTGTTGTTAGTGATAAATTTTTTTCAATTCAGTTAATTACAACTAGTATTCAATTCACAAAATATAGAAAATATGTACTTTTTAAAAACTACACAAATTAAAAAAAAAATAAATGCATCCTACGCATTTAATTAATTAAATATGCAGTCAATTATTTAATTTTTTTTTACTTCTCCGGTTTAACCGGCTTTTCGCTTAACCGGCTAACCCTCGGTCCCGTTTAGGTCGGTTAAAAGGGAGGCTACTGTACTTCATTATTTGTAGCGACTGCATGCCAAATGCAAACAGCCGACATATAAAAATGAAAATTCTCAGAAATTTTGTAGTCTAAGAACATATAATAGCATGTTATAATATATTTCGAAAACATATTTGTTTAATTAGCTTGCTTCTCTGCCTTTCTTTTGCGCACAACGCGTATTTGCATTAAAAATAATTTTGAATTACAAAATCTTGATGCAAGTGAAAAATGCTGATAATTTTTAAAAACAAATCCACACACAAATTTCATGCATTGGTAAGATGAAATTTTACTGTATTCATTACATTTCTCTTTCACAAAGTTTATTGTTCGGTCTTTTAGATTTTTGTTTTATATTTTAGTGTATTTTTTTTATGAACTCAATAACAAATAAAGTGAAAAGAAAATCCCAAGCCTTTAATAGATGGTCAGCCAAATTCGATACAAATTCTTGCATCAAAAATCCCATTTGAAATAACTAATTTGGAAAAGAAAAATACTTATTTTCAAAATGTCTCATCACCGCTTTATAAGGAAATATGTTCGCAGACACCTCAATTCACAGACCTATCAAAGGAAAAGTTACGATGCAGAAAATCTAATTCCCTCAACGAAAACCTCATATTTTATATTTGGCTCTCAAACAACAACATTCGCCGAATTATTATAAATTTGCAAAGTATCAAAGTCAGTCTAATTCTACAGAGCTATACCACCGAATGAAAATTTAAACACAGAAAGGAAATTATTTGGCATGTACGCACACGAGTTTGCACACAAGAAAAACACTCTCCATTGTAGCGAGTTACTCAGAGAGTACTTTCATGATGTCCAGACCATATACAACTCTGCCACAACTTAGCAGACTTTTCCGGTTAATTATTCTTTTCCAGACTAATGTTTCCAATTGAAAGCATCGCATTTAAATGTCATCCAAAAATAAAATTTCCTTTATATTTATTAAACATGTTACGTTATAAATGAAAGATGATTTCTGAAATACAAATAATGTTTCTGTTATGAAAGGAATAATTTGTACAGAAAATCTTGAAAAGCCCTTTTTGATAAATTTTACATTTTGTACAGTGGACAATTTGAAATTACTTATAAAAAATAAAAATTATTTAATTCTATAAAAATCGGTTAACGAACATAAATTCATTCACATTATTTAAAACCCATAAGGAATGCACTTACTGTAATTCGTTTCCCTTTTCATATTTTTAATTGCGAACATTATCCTGCAAGTACAAATTAGAAGAAGCTAAAATGGTATAAATTTTGGTTACCTTCTCATGTTCCATGCAATACAGGTATAAATAAGAATTTTGTCATATTTTGTTAAAAAAAAAAACATTTTTCATCAAATGTCCTAACTAGCTCAGATATGCCATTAAATTTTAAAATTAGTCCTTCTGTTAGGGCTTATTCAATTTCTTATTATATAAACTATTCATCAAGGTATTCCATTTTTCAATTCTGTACAGAAAAAAAAAATGTTAGAAATAACCAATGTTCCCAAGTGGGAAAGCAAACAAAACAAAAAACAACAACAAAAAAAAAAAACTAATGCATCTTCTTTCTTTCCATTTTAATGATTTATGTCGTTAAATTAAAACATTAGAAGACGATCCGTGCTACAGAGTGCTTTAAAATATATCTGATCAATATTCGAATAGCAAAAGTACGAAACTTATGAAAAATCACCCTATTGAATATCTTATTATTAAACACATGTACTGTTCTTATCAATTGCTAATGAATTTCTTTTTTTTTAAATGCAATAGCCGTATAATGAAAAATGGGATAGGTACAGTCGTGGAAAAAAAGTAAACACCCCCTACTAACTCCTCAAAAAATTATCGTAGAAGAAAGTTACTGGTACCGAACGTTTAGAAATAAACTCTACTTTTAAATGATGTATATAAAATTTGCTTAGGGGGCCATCTACATATTAAAACGAATCCAAACTTAATTTTTTTCAATGACAATACCCAATTTTAAAAAGATATTTCAAATCTTCGGTTCAAATTATGCCTAGACACCGAATTTTAAGTCATTTGAATGATAAGTTTTTGAATTATAAACATTCAAAATTTAGTGCTTCTAATGTTAATTTACATTTTCATATTTTTTTTTATATCTCCAGAAATTATGCTCCTAATGTGCTAATTTTTTTGTAGCAATATTACTAATATACCCAAACATAAATACGCTGAATTTGCAATTTTTATAATTTTATGATATGAATTATGATATTAATATTCGAAAAAATTATGAATTGCAACCTACAATTTTTTTTATGGATTTTGATTTATTAAGTCCAGCTTCATGGAAATCCAAAATTTCACATTTTTCTTCCAAGTAGTTTTCAAATTATGCTTAAAAAACGGCAAAATGATGATTTAAGGGGCCGTCTATGATAGAAGTGACTAGATATTTTGAAATTTCTTCTGCTTTCCTGTAATCTAGCAGGCTTCATTGACTTCTTAAGGTGCCTTGATCAAGATGGGGGCTCCCTCGGTTAACAACCGATTTCCGAACTTCAATTTGGATACAACCCTTAAAATACGCTCGTTTAATAATAATTAATTTCTCAGAAACTTATGGTACGCATTTCATAAAAATTTGTTTTCAGGCCAATTGAAGGATGTAGAGTTCATTTATGCTGTCAGAATTGTGTACTGCTATTGAAAAAAACAAAGTTATGGTTTGTTTTAATATGTAGATACCCCCCTAAGCAAATTTTATCTATATCATTTAAAAGTAGACTTTATTTCCAATCATTCGGTACCAGTATATTTCTTCTACGATAATTTGTTGAGGAGTTAGTGGGGTGTGTTTACTTTTTTTTTCCACGACTGTACATGATAATAGCATACATTTGTACTTTATATTTACGGTTACAGAAATCTGCATTAATAGTTTTACAATTTATTTCAAATATCTATCGGTCCCAAAATTTTGCAGAATATGTAAATATCATTCATACAATAAATAACATTCAATTCATTAAAAAAATCAAAAAATCCGGCTGCGTAAAAAGCGAACTAATTAATTATTTCTTATAAATGTGAAACTATTTTTTTTATATTACTTGCATATTTTTTTATTTACTTGTATTGATGTCTTTTAGATTGTGTTTAATTGTTAATTCCTGTCAATAAACACTGTTTTGATGAGTCCTATAGGTGTCTATGACGGTTAGAGTTGCAGTAAAGCTAGAGATCCTACCTACACAACTTCCAGGTTGTGTAATATTTAAACGGAGCTTCTGACTGTAAAATAGTCAATGAAACATCGTCATCATTTTGAAAGACTTATACAATGATATGCCACTCAATGTGGTGTGTAATTTCTTTCGTCTCTACCGCCATTTTGCACTTTAAGGCCGCCCATTTGAATTTGTTAAAACAAAACCTAGCCTATAACCGTCGGACGATTAAGACGAATCGATAGAGACCTCATTCATTGAAATCAGTCCAGCCGTTTGGATGTTTCGAGGGTATAAAGAAGTTCACATACCCAGATACGTGTGAAACAGAAAACCCTTCTTAGCAGTCGGTAAAAACCGTTTTATACTTCATCGATTTCAAAAGCAATATACGCAGTTTACATGTCCGATTTTGTCTCATTTGTTTTGTTGGGTTTTATGCGTCTCATTTATAAAACATTTACATAAAGTGTTCTTACATATTTAATAAGTAGATAGTTATTCTAAAATTATTTCTCAGATAAGTATTATAATATATGATAATGTGACGTTATCGAAAGATCCTCATAGTAATGCATGTACTCAGTTTAAGTACTTTATCTACTGTGATTTACTGAAAGATTTACTTATATATTTTTATTTCCATTTTCCAGTATATCGCATGAAAATGGAACGAGATCTTCGAAAAATAATTAACGTTAGATTTCAGACAATATATGTTATAAAGGCTTAAAAATAAGGCTTTAAAAAAAAAAAGTATTATTTTTGAAACATGTAACAAGACTGTAATGTAGTCTACCTTCTTATTATCAGAAGTAATTGTATTGTAAAAAACAATTTTCTCTTTAAGTAGTGCCATTAGTACTTAGAGAGCAGGGTATTTTTTCTTTTTAATTTTTTAAACAAACTAAAATTTTTTATTGCTTGAATTTTCTTCAACTGAAAAAAAGTCATGGTTATTAATGTTCTTTTATTTAATTTTTTATATTTTTATAACTTCTTAAATTGTGAATTTAAAACTATCTAAATTGCAAAAAAAAGACATTTTTTTGTTAAGTTGTAACTGTACGCATAAAAAATAGTAGGGTAATTCCGGGATTTATGCCGCACATTTTTTTTTTAATTTGTGTATAAAATCCCATGTTGGACATAAAATAAAAAAATCATGCTGTGCTGTTTAATGTTAAGTATACAACGCGTGTACTGCGACAAAAAATTTCAAAACAAATTATTAATTTTTTTAACAATTTTTTTCTAAAACATTACACTGCGGCGCGTCACCCGTACATTCAGGCTGGGACGCCGCACTTGTGCGGTAGTTAAGCCGCGCTTGTAATACGAACAGAAGGAAATTATAAATAAAAATATTTTAAAAATAAATATTGATATCTGGACTATAATTAGCCATGTAATAACAAAATGAAACTAAATTAGTACAATGAAGCGTATTAGTAGATTCAAATAAATAATTGTTGCCTACTTTCACTGTTAAAATTAACGACTTTTTTTTTTTTTTTTTTTTTTTTTTACGTTACATTTTAATTGTCATTTCAGCAACAACGTAACAACAATGTATTAGAAAGGGAAAAGAAAAAAAGTAAAATCGTGTTTACATAATTTATTTGTTAACCCTTTTGGTACCGATGGCATTTGCACAAATTTTATTTGTTGGTACACTTTTTTAAAATAATTATCTTTACTTAAATAATCATGAAAATGCTCTAATTAAGCAAAGCCAATATTACTTTTCTTTTTTACTGGTGCCAGAAACAAATTTTGTAAGCTCTTTATGAATGTGCTTAGATAGACCTATGGTCCCGAATAGGTTAAGAGACCTGTTTTTTCGACTACAATCTACAGAAAAAGTGTCGAAATAGTACAGTCACTATGTAACTACATTTAAACACATGATGCAACGAAGCCAACTGCACTTCCTCTTTTTTGGAGTAGTTTTCTAAACATTCCTTGCAAAGAACGTCTGGTTTACGCGTAATCCAATTTTTCATTATTATCATCATGACTTGCATCTTTCTTGCCCTTCTTACTTTTTATTTTCCGTTTTTTCTCCTTTGGTTTTATTAAACTTGATAACATGCCTAAAATGGTTAGTCTGTGCAAATAGAAAAGGAAAAGTTAATAACACTTAATTATCCCGTTCAAAATAAACTGCGGCATGTGTACCGGAATAGCTGTGCGGTATGTATCTCATTTTGCATGGTGCAGACGTCGGACATCACAGTTACCTGTCATCGCTAAGGGGAATGGCGTAACCATACACACAGTACTCTATACAAACGCTACACTTTGTTTTGCCTTTGAAATCATGCATGCATTTAGTAATTAGTGTATGAAAAGTATTTAAACATAAGGTGTTTAAAATTTTGGACAGTGAAATTATGCACTTACGTCAAATTAAGGATTGAACTTCTACAAGTAAACATCGAAATGGGACTCACGCAATACACTGGTTTAAATAATCTCATTGCGCACCTATACTGTGCGTTTAACGACCATCTATCGATAATTACGAGAAATACAAGGGGTGCGGCACCTATCCCGTATGCGGCGACTCTCCCGGAGCTTTGTATCCAAAAACTTGATTTTCTATAAGACAGTATTCAAAATAGATATTTTATATAGAATAATACTTTAAAAGCATTTATTTTAATGTTTAATTGATAACTCATGGCATCCGAACAACACATATTCCAGGGTAGGAAAAAAAACGATTATTACGCTATAAAAACTACTCAAAAAAAAAAAAAAAACTGGTGAAACCACTGGTCCAAAAGCAATAGATATCAAAAGAAACATTGTTTTTTAGGTTCTTCTTTAAATTACGAAAATATATTGGATTATGAGTTTTCTAAAAAGAATGCTTTTCAGAATCATAGGTGGCTACGTAGAAATTACTTTATATTTTCGCTTGTGGTTATATTTTTCTATATTAAGAAAACTTTGTCTTTTTTTACAGCATAGTTTCAGAAAAAAAAATTCGATATTTTTTCATTAAGCATTGATTTTCATATTATCTTTTACACTATGAAGGCTATTTATTCATTTTAATAAAGTCAAATAAAATAAAACTGCCCGATAAATCCGTCACCATTAAAAAAAAAAAAAAAAAAAAAAAAAAAAAAAGCTGCATTGATTCGACGTTTTTAATAAAAATCCGTATCATTTATCAAACGTTCTCAAAGTAAGGTATTTGATTTCTTTTTCTTTTTCTTTTTTTTTTTTTTTTTTACTTTGAAATAGGTTAGAAATGCAAACATTGGATATGAAGAGAGAAATAAGAGTTTCTGAAGAATATTCTATGCTGAATCACAGAAGAACTTTGAAATTGTTCTGAATAACTTCAATTTTCTGCATTTTCATTATACAAAAAGGAAAATATATTGGATATTTTTCAACCAAAAAACCTTTGCAATAGATTTAAATATAAGAGCAATGAAACTGGGTTTAGATTTTTAGGGTCTTTTGGATCTTTTAATACAGTGAATTTACTTGAGGATTGTTTGCATCCAGAAAGCCCATATTCCAGGTTGAGAAAAATGACTATTGTACTACAGTAACGCCCAAAAGTATTTTGACACCGATATATTCGCTCTTATTTTGTTTAATATAAAAATATAAAAGAAAATATATTCCCTATCATTAAGAACAATATGACTGCAGTTATTCAAACGTATCAAGTTTCAAATTGTTTGTTTACATTCTGCGCCACAGAAGAAATATGTCTTCTCCTTAGCTCAAAGGTATTTTGACAATTAGTTTGCATTTAATTGTTGAAGGCTTCAGTTGCTCTATAGCTTCGACCAGTGTTTATATTGACTTATTGCGATTATTTTTAAATGCAGAAATGCAAAGAATATTCTAGTGATTTTAGAAAAGTCGTTGTAAATGCACTTAATCCAGGAAGGACGGTAGCAGAACCAGCTCCCTTTTTTAACGTGTCTGGGCAGTTTAATAGTATATGGAATAAAGTTTTTAATAAGCGGAAGTCTATCGAAAATAAGCCTCAAAGTGACCGTCCGAAAAAAATAACTTGCAATATGTTGACCGTATCATAAAAAAGCTATCTAAAAGTGATTGTTGTAAGTCGGCTGTAGTAATAAAAAGTGAATAGACAGAAAATTACGGCATAGACATACACGTTTCAACTGTCAAACGACTCCTAATCATCTATGGTTTACATGGCCGAAGACTAGCGAAAAAGCTTTTTTATATCTGCTAAGAATAGGAAGGCTAGACTTTCATTCGCAAAACGGTATAAATCGTGGACAAGTGCAGCGTAGTTTAATGTTTTGTAAAGCGATGGAAGCAAATTTAATTTAGTGTCTTATGGTGGAATCAAGTATATTCGACGATCTAAAAACTAAAAATGTGATGTTCGATACCAAAAACCCACCGTGAAACATGGAGGCGGCAATGTGATGTTTTGGAATTGGTTTTCCCGCAGCGGAGTTGGACCCTTAGTTCGAATTGAAGGGAATATGGATCGGTTGATGTACGCTGATATGTTAAAGACTCGTATACTACCATATGCTAAACGAAAAATGCCTGCTAAGTGTAGTTTTCAGCAAAATAATGACCCGAAACCCAAATCCAAGTACGTAAGTGATTTTATGAAACGCAGAAACCTCAAGGTTCTAGAGTGGTCAAGTGAAAGTCCGGTTTGAACCCCATAGAAGAGCATCTGTGGGAGGAGTTAGATCGTACAGTAAGATGCCAAAATTATTCAAATAAGGATACGTTATAGGAAGCTCTTAAAAATCATTCTTCTTTTAGATCGAATACAAAATTTAGTAGACTCGATGCTCGCGCATTGTGCGGCAGTCATAAAAGCCAGAGGGTATGCTACTAAATATTTACTGAGGCATTACGATATCTGATAATTATTGTGTTAAAACGACTTTTTATTATAATGTCAAAATACATTTGATTTATGAATTTTATGATTTGCCATGGGTTTCACGTTATTTTCAAATGATAGTTAATTTACTAAATGATAGTTAATTTACTAAAATTCTGTACAACAATGAATATCGTTAAATAAAATAACTGATTGATTTTTCTATTTTATTATTGTTTTTAATTAAGTCAATTATTATCTTTGTCAAAATACTTTTGAGCGCTACTGTATAAAAACGTTTCCGAATGAGAGTGGCACCAAAAGGAACTTTGTTTCCATAAATGCTTCTTTAAATCTCGACAGTATATTCTTTGAGGGTTCTAATTATAAATAGCGCTTTTTTTTTAGCTTTTGTAACTCGGTGGCTATTATTGCAATTTTTCTTTATTGGTTTTATTACATTTTGATACATTAAGAAAAATCTGTCCTTTTTTTTTACAATATATGCAACTATGAATATCTACGTATTAAGAAAATATCATTTATAGTTCATTTAATAAATGGAGAGAAATAACTCAATTTATCTAGCCGAGAATAAATATAATTTTAAAATGATGATTGTCACATCGATGAAATTTTATTTAATTGTAAACTTAATAAATGATATCCTCGCTTAAAAAGTTACTGTTAAAGCGAAATGACAACATACGAGTTGGCTGTAATATTTGGAAGATATATTAATTTTGAAGTTTGGTAACATCTTTCAAAGTGTTATTAAAAGTATTAAATTACATAGTGATGTATGATTTATTGTACTTTTTTCCTTTCAGTATTATGAATGAATTCAAAATTTTTACTGTTAACTTCATAAAAATATTTCTACTTTAAAAGCATTTGGAATGCTCTATACCTACCCTGTTAAATTAGTGTACCTTTTGTCAGAAATGACTAAATATATTTACTTGAAATTTTTTATATACATATGGTATATCGAAGTGTACGAAGATACGAATGATACATTGAAGTATCGATAATATGTAGTAGCTTCCACAAAACTGTACATCGAATTTCTAAACACAGGATTTTGAGCAAACTGTGTTTAAAGTTTGTGTATGTAATGTTTATGTATGATTTAAACAAAATGAATAACTTAAAAATCATAACTTCTCGTTATTGTAGAATCAAAAGTGATATACCATTCGAAAGGTGAAAAATAAAGCATTCAAAATATTTAAAAATATTTAAAAAACGGACCTTTCTCACGAATTTGCCTTCTAAGTACTCTAATGATTTTAGATATAAAAGACTTAAATACTAAATCAAATTACAATATAAGTAGTCTGAAACATGATGCATAAATTGTTTATTTACTATGTTATTTTGCAATACGTCAGACATATGGCTCATTGATTAAAAAGACTTTGCAAAGTCACGTCGGTTAAGTTTTTTTTCTTTACAAAATAATTTAAGCCAATCGATAAGTCAAGGCTACATTAATTAGTTAAAGGAACGCAAGCAGTATCGCATTTTAAAACTCTATTGAGAAATATATAAATAAATCGTCTTTCAAAGCAATTTTATTTCTTGAACATAGATCGCTTTGGTTGATTTATTTTAAGAACTTTTAATGTTAACTTTATTCAAATGAAGCTTTTGATGACTCACAAAACAAAAATAGATTGGCATTAAAATGTTTCCCTGAGATTAAGGAATTTCATCACTTAGTAGAATTATAATTAAATAGTGTAATTACATTGGGTGTAATGTATTTTTACGTCATGATGAAAAAATAAAGTTCTTCATTTTTTTAATTCTAGTTTTCCACTTAAATCTTCAGTTAAAAAAAAAAAAATAAAATAAAAACCATTTGACTATACAAGCCGAACTGAAATTTACTAGAATGAAACTTAGTCATCCTTGCATAGTTTAAATTAAATTAAAAGTTAGACATAAATTAAAATATAACCCATACTAATAAAAAAAGTTTCACTCTGTCTATGTGTCTGTATGTCGGCGATACTCTTTCCCATCAGAAATTTTTTTCTTAATGCGTTTTCGTGGAAGTTTCTTTTTTGCATTACATAAATTAAAATATTAGAATAGTAAGCGTGAATATTTTGTGATTGCTATAACATACTAGGTTTAAATCTCAATGAGTAGGGCCGTATCCTACTTGTCCAGCTGAGCATGCTCTTTTTTATGAGTAACTTTTTCTAATGTATTTTCTAAGAGTTTTTTAAATTGGAATATGGCGATGAAACTATTCGGAACAACCAACGGCTAGAAAATAATTAACCAAGATTTTGTAGAACGTCAATTGTAATTAAAAAAAATATTCATAGGCTTGAAATAAATATAATAAAGGGCAATCAAACTTTAAGTATCGCTTTCATTTACCGTTTTTACTCTTTTTAATAAGACTTTAGAAAACTGAAGTAAAATAAATAATTGAGTTTTGCATTCAAGAACAAATATAATATAGTGGTGGTGAAATGTTCTCGTTATTCTACAGCTATCAAAATCTTCTACACCTGACGGTACATTGAATTTGCTGTACAGTGTAGATAAGGCGGTTTAAAAGAGTTTTGGGAACTTACTTTAATCAGAAAGGTTATCCAATTTTTATCATAACGCAATTTCTGACGTACAATTCTTGGATCAAATAAATCTGATTTTAGCAAAAAAATTCTTTAAAAAGTGTAGTCCAATTTTAACACTGTACAAACATTTTCTTAATTAAAATTTGTGATATAGAAACATTTATTTGATCCATGGACTTTACTCCGGAAATTATGGTCCATAAACTGTGGTTACTTAGACATTGGACCCACCAAAAACTGTCAAACTGACAGTTTTAGTCAGTTAGGGTTCTACTGTATTCAAAGTAATAATATACAGGGTGTTTCTAAATGAATATTGTAGATTTAACGCTTTGTAGTATCTGTTATATAAAATCTAAAATTATACTTAATACATAAAATGAACCAGTGACTCAAACAGTTTATTGGTGCCTGTGCATGTGCATATGCACGCAGTGTTTCTTCCGTCATTCGTTAGAAAGCGTATATTGCAAAAATGGCGACTAGTGAACAGAATGCGTTTTGTGTTCTGCAGTTTGCAAAGACCGAATCTGTAGTTACTGTGCAACGAGCGTTCAGGATTAAGTTCTGATGTGATCCCCCAAGTGATAATAACATCCGTGCAACAATTACCTCACAAACACTAATCAACCGTTGGAAGAACTGAGCAATAGACTTGATGTGTGCCGTGTGACAAAAGGTGCTCATATTGAACACTTGTAAGCTTGTAGGTAAAACTGTTTGAGTTGCTCTTTAATTTTATGTATTAATTATAACTTTAAGTTTTATGTAATAAATATTACCAAGCGTTAAAACCCCAATATTCATTTAGAAACACCCTGTAATTTAATTCACTACACTCAACACAATAGACTCAGAGTTGAATTAAAACTCTATATTACAGCACTTAATTTATTTTTATTAATTTACATTACCTCTCAATGAGCATATAAAACTTTATTTATTTATTTATTTAAAATTCTATCATACATGGTATTTGCAATAAAATTGCCGTTTGGTAAAAATTTGTAGAAGGATAGTAACATTTATTATTTATAAAACGTTTTGCTTTTAACTTCAAAACTTTTACTTCTAATTGTGAAAAACAGCGATGTATACGCTGTTAAATATCTTCTGACTTATTGATTAGCGGTAATTTCATTTGGACAAGAGAATTAGAAAGATGAAAATTGTGTAAAACAATCAGTTAAAATGAAATCGCTAAACTATTTGAAACGAACTAATGATTTGTTTTAGAAATCTTAATTGAACCGTACGCAATGTTCTTTTTTTTAAATAAGTAAATAGGGAAATGAATTTTCTTTAAAATAATCTACAAAAACGTTTTCTCATTGAATTGCAGTACAAAAAGCAATGTGCATATAAAAGAAGAATTACAAAAACAGCTATTTTATTTTTTGAAAAACAAAATGTACAATTAAAGTGTAAGTATCTGAATCTTTTTCCGTTCATATGAAGTGAATTATTATTGTAATAATAACAAGGCAAAATTATATATTTAATTTGCATTTAAGATAACGGTGAAATTATAATTTCTTTCAACATGTACATCTTATACTTCAATAACAATCTTTAAATTGAGAAAAAAAAGATTAGCCTTTATTATTAAAAAAAAGTTATTTTAATTTTATAAACATGTATTAAAATTAGATTGCATTCATCTGAAATTTCGAAACGCAGAAAACTAATACAGGCTACATTTATTGCTCTTTGTTCAACTTTCGAGATATTTTAATCCCTGATAATTACAAGATAGATTTATCTCTGTTAGCAATTGCTCCTAACCTACCCTTCTTCTGTTTAAAAATATTTCACGGTATATTATAATTTTTAAGAAGCTTTTATAATCTCACAATCATGTAGCTTACCTGAAATGAACTAGTATGATTATATATAGACGATGAACGGCTACGATGAGTGGCTTTGATACACCTAATAAAAGCGTTTCAAAGTTTTTGGTCAAAAGAAGAAATAATAAAGCCTTTTATATTGGTTATAGTATTTTAACAAGGAGTATTTTGAATGTTTAATGTGATAGTTTAGCGTTAAAGGAAAATAAAATAATGTAATATTTTACTTCTAAAATAATACCGCCTTATTGAAAATATTGTCTTTTTTGCTTGAACTATTTGTAGCTGAATGGTTGTTCCATTTCAAAAAAAATAATTTTTATATAAACTCTGTCATTAATTTCAAAGAGCATAAAATAGATATTTAAGTAATATGCAATAAATGAGTATGGTAAACATTTATTCAACTTTTATTTTACATAATTAATCAGAGCATTTGATATTGGTTCATATTTTTGTACTAATTCTGAAAATTATTTATTGATTCTTGCTACGTATAGTAGTACTTGGTTAATTTTTTATATTAGAAACAATCATTCTAATTACACACAGTCATTTTATCTCATAATTCATTCATTAATAAAGTTTCTGTTTGGCTAGTGTAGAATAACATTTCTTTCAGGCATCAAATTATATTACTTCCATGCATCACCAAAGAAAATAAAGAAAGCAACTCCACAAATAATAAGAAAATCCCATTTTACAGTAAATACCATTGAAAAACACTGTCCACCATTACTTTTTTAACTGGAGACAAATTTATAAATCGAAGAACGATTTCGACACGAAGGGAGTATTTGAGAATTTATATCAAATCGGAAATGTAATTTTAACAATATTATCACAAGCAGATTAAGTCCTAGTGAGACATAAATAAACCACATATTTTTTTCTTGAATTTCTGATCACATAATTTCACTATTATATAGGGTGATTCTAAATTCATGGTACAAACTTTAAGGGTTGGTACAGGACACCGTAAAAATCATTTATTGTGTAAAAATGTATGCGCGCAAGTGACGCGCTGAGGTACAAACATCAGGGGGGAAATTTGACTTTTTTTTAAATCGATATTTTTGAATTAAAAGATCCACAAAATTGGCAAAGCTGTCACACACGGGAAATTCATGAAAGAAATAGAAATGGATTTTTTTAATTCAGAAATTTCGATTTCAAATCGGAAGTTTTCAAAGAAGAATCTTTTCTTTACGTAATTATGAAATGTCTGTCTTAAATAAAGAAAAGAATAGTATAGGAATTTTCTGATATGAGTAAGAAATTTTGAAATAAAAAGAACGGCCAAATTGGCCCCCTGGTGCTTGTACTTCAAGGCGTCACTTGCGCCCATACATTCCTATACAATAATTGATACAGTAAACTCTGTCTAAGGCGGAATCGATCGGGACTGAGAAAATTTTCCGTGGTAGACAATATTCCGGCTTATGCAAAAAAATCTCCCCCCCCCCCCCCCCACACCAAAAAAAAAATCCCTCGAATTTGATGATATTTTTATTGATTTTCCTGACTCGAAAATCGGTTGAAAACTGAAATTCGGAAAGATCTTTTGTCTTTATAGATAAATGAGAAACGCTATTCAATTTCTTAGTACTGCTGTAATACATGCGAATTGGAAGTTTACGCACACATACACATACAAAAAAAAAAAAAAAAAAAAAAAAAAAAAAGCTAACAAAACCCTTTCTCAGTAAAATTAGAGAATGAGACAGAACGCTGTAACTTTGAATTTGAGTACATACTTAAAGTGAATATATTGCACTTTCGAAAATATATATTTTGATAAATGTTCATTCTACTAGAAATATTAACTTTTAAATATAATTTTGCACATAAAAAATGGCACAGGCATAAACTCCTTAAAATTTAAACAGTTTCTGTCCTTTTGAATTACCTTTTTCAAAGTGTTACGGAATTTAACAAAGATGCACGACATTGAGTATTTGACTTATCAGTTTTAAAGTTTAATAAACAAAATACCTTTCATTTTTAAATTATCTTTTTTTTTCGCCTTATGCAAACTTTTGGTTTCGGTGGGACCTTAAAATGCTTTCCGTTTCCGCGTTAGACAGATTCCGCCTTATGCAGCATGAATTAATGTAATTTTCTATGGGCTCGCCGGGACTTGAAAAATTTTCCGCGGTAGACAAATTTCCGGCTTATACAGAGTCCGCCTTATACAGAATTTACTGTAGTTACAGTGTCCTGTACCAACCCTTAAAGTTTGTGCCATGATTTTAGAATCTCCCTCTATCTGACCGTCGACTACTTCTTGAAACTCACATTTTGATACAGACATACATTAACTGTATTTACTAGTAAATCTACAGCTCAAAGGCCTCAACGTTTGATCTACAAGCCATTGATTTTTAATCTCACTAATATTTGTTATATCTGCTTAATATTTAATATCCTACGATCCGAATTTTTTTAAATAAAAGTTATGTGTAATTTTATAAACATATAAGATTTATCAAAGCTTTCGGAAATTTTAGAACTATCTCATTAAAAACGATTTTTTGATATTATAAGACAAGTTACTTATTCTTCTATATTTTTGAGAATAATGATAGATTCCTTTACGGGAAGGCTCTGCCCTCTTGTATCCCCGTTGTCACTTTATTTTTATGTTCCGAATTTAGAGTAATTATGCTACATCATTATTCTAGTATACGTATGAATGCATTTATTATTGTAATTTCATTAGACTAACCACCTCCTTGAACAAGATATTTTATCCTATCATTCAAAAAATACTTATTTTTTAAACCACGAAACATCATCATATGATGTAGAAATAGGATAAAATCTCATGTAATAAATAAACTTATATAAATGTAAACCCCTCTTATGACACCAACTTACACATCCAACGTTTTTATAATTTTGGTTTGAAAAACCGATCTTTCCATCTGTCTTTAGTAGTTAAATCTTCATCTATTTCTATAGAAAAAGCATATTGATAATTAAAATCACCCGAAAATCAGCTATTTTGTTATTAAAATGCTGCGTCAAAATTATGCGATTTAGTTTAATTTTCTTCTTTTCATATGCTTCGAAATAAAGTTGCTGAAGAACGATTTAATAAAAGAGAGAGAAGAAAATAAATTCATTGAATATTTTGTAAAAAATGAGAAATTAAAATGTTTTATACATCTCGAATTGATGCCTAAAACTTCCCTATAATTTATACAATTAATTTTGAAATTCTAATAAATGTCTTAGGATATTTTAGAAGCGATCGCATTATTTTGAGATATCCCTTTCGTAAATTCAGCGTTAACAAATAAACGTTTTATTGTTTGAATTTTCATAGAAAAGCATTAACAGGAAAAGAAATGTTCTATATTTTTCCAATGAATGAACCAAATTAAGGGTTCTCAGGACTCTTAAAGCTACAAAATTTTCGAAATTTAATTTTTTTAGATGTAAAACTCCTATTTTGTCTGAACATTTTAATATAATCGTTTCCTTGAAATTCCTATTAGAACAGAAGTTATGGATTTTAGAATTATAACCGCTCAATAGCTGTAGCGACGTTTCCGAAACTCTGAAGTTATTTTTCACCAAATGTTTTTTTTTTTTTTGTTTGTTTGGACATAATGCGCAGGATACCTCAAAAACTTCTCCATATTTTTTTCATGAAATTTTCAAAACGTATATTTCATGTTAGTCTGTATGAACTGAACCTAAAATTTCCTTTTTATTGCTAAAAATATATATATATATATTTTAAGAGATTATACTGTTGAAATTTTCAAAAGTTTGTATCAGCTAAATACAACTTTGTATTAAAAATATAAATTGCTTTAAATAAATATTTATTTAGGTTAAGGTAAATTACTACAGTCTGAGGCATAATTAGGTGCGAAGCATTTCATTCCTGTTGCAAAATTAGTTTTCAATCGTACTGGTAATACAAATTTTCTACTCGACAAATGTCTGACAGTTTGGAGCGCTCTATAAATACTAATTCTGCATCTTGCAATTTTTATAATACATGAAATGAAAGAACATACTTTTATCTTTCATCTCAATAAAAATTGTGGTTTTACATCATACACATTTTAAGATTTTAAATGTTGAAAATGGTCTTTTTTTTCATTTTTCTAATTTTAAGAGCCCTGAGCCCCTTAAACGAAAAACCATACAGTTAATTCCGGGTATCTCACCAACCAAGTTCTCCCTTTCGTAAATTCAGCGTTAATAAATTAATGCTTAAATCAATTATTCATATGTGTCTTTTTCTTTTCAGCTGAATTATAAAATTTTAAAATCGTCTGAATTTACATAGAAAAACATTATAACAGGAAATGAAATGTTCTATATTTTTTGAACGAGTGAACCAAATTAAACGAAAAAATATACAGCTAATTCCGTGTATCTCACCAACCTATCTACCAAATATAAAGCCAATTGTGTTCTTTTTGCAATAGCTATCATGTGGCATGCGCATAAACACACAGACAAACCCAAAGACAACAAAAATAAATTAAGTCACTACAGTAAGCCGACACTTGACGTTTAGGCTAAAATGCAATGAGAGAATTCGGTGAATTCAAAGCTACATTGTCATCTCAGATTAAAAAATATCAATTATTTAAAATACCCAACATTTGGTGATTTGAATAAAAAATGAATAAATAAAAACCATAATATTTGATTAGTGAGGGAGTGGAAATTTAATCAGAATATTCTATGCCACATTTTATTTCCGCCTAAAAACTAACAGAGAGAGTCACAAAAAGTATTTCGAATGTAATTTCCATAAAAACCGTACTGCAAAATTTTTGTAATTTTTTTTTCCAAAGACACTAGAAAAATAAAGTTCCAATTCTTTTGATTTTCATCCTTATAATTAAGACCTTCCAGCCTAATTAAATGAAAAGAACGGAGAATAAATAATATTCGAGGCTTTTTTTCTATTTACACAATTAGCATGACAAAAAGAATCTTATTTCTTTTTGAATTAATTTGAGTATTTCAATACGAAATGAGAATAAACAAATTGATGCAGATCCTTAGTTTATTTCATACTACTGTAAGAAAAAGTACTCGTATTTTATGTAGGCCTTGCAAGATTTTTAAATAGAAGTGTTACAATAGATAACGTTTGTAATATAAATTTGAAATTCGAGTATCAGACTTTTGAAAATTGATGATAAAAATAATGACATGTAACGGATCGAGATCGAAAAAAAAAAAAAAAACAACGATAGTCCAATTTTGTGACATAGGAGGTGACAGTATGTTTATTACATTGAGAAACGTTCTTTGATTATTACTTTCTACTATCTTTACAAGAGAAAAGTATTAGATTCGTGAAAAATGTTGACTTTCGGTTTTCGACGAATTTGTAATTTTTGGAAAGTCCTGAACAAGATTCGACTGTTTTTAGAAAATGTCTGTCTGTAATTCTCTCTATATTTGACACAAATTTTGTAGGCACTCTATCTCAAGAAATAATGCACGGAATTTTATAAAGATTTAGACTGAGTTATACCTTAATATAAATTGGTGCTTATTTGTTTCTGGTGTAAATCGCCACCGATTTCATAATCAATTATACCTTGATATAAATTGATGCTGATTAGTGTTAGGTTTAAATATCCCAACATCTTGCGCTGTTATGTTGCATTTTTCACGATTTCTGCAATAGCTATATTTCAAGAACCAATGCACGAAATGTAATCAAACTTTATATACTGTTACACTTTCCCATAAATAGATCCTTATCAGGAGTTGGTGTATACTGTCCAAGGGTGTCGTTTTTATGTTCTTTGGGTAGGGAATTTCGGTTGCAGATCTCTAAGAGGGCTTGAGCCGAAATTCAATAATTTGTTGGGAAAATGCGATGCTTATGTCACCTTTTTAAATGCACACAATTCAATGAATTTATACTTTTGGAATCCTTATGATGGGAATAGATAGTCATTTAATTTAGCGACTGTGAGAGCAAATTTTGATGTATGAACATGTATACAGAAGTACGTTTTCGAGCGTAACACATCCGACTTGCTTTCAATTGTTTGATAAACTTATATCGAGGCAAAAATGAAGGAAATCTTTTGAAAATGCAATTGATTAGAAAAAAGAAAGTAGAATATTGAAAGTTGAGGTGAAAATCTTAAATAACTCACAATAACTAGTTTGTGTTATATTCCTTCCATATAGTCTTTGATTTTCCCACTGACTCTTCTTAATAATTTCTAACTCACTAGATAAAATTAAGGAAAAACGGCTTCTAAATATATTATTTTCGTTAATTATATTAAATATACGTTATTTACGTATATAATGTATGATTATTCGGCTAAATGTGTGATAATCATTTGTTGTGGTAATAGATATAATTAAAAATTCAATACTGATTTGGGGTAGTGAGGAATGGAACCATAACAACAATTGAAAACTCAAATTCATTAAAGCAATCTGTAAAGCTGTTACTGCCATTATAATTCTATTAAAGAAATGTTTAAAAAATAATCGATACTTTTCAGTTAGCTGATCGCCAGTGTTATATATACATATACATGTATATATACATGTATTAAAATGAACAAAGTGAAATTGAACAGCTAAAACTAAGCTATAATAATTGCCAAGCTAAAGTTACCTTTTACTTGATACGGAGAGTATCATTAAAAATGCCAGTATGTGTGTATATATACATGTATGTATAAATATACATATGTATATATACATATATGTATGTATATATATGTGTATGTATAACACTGGCTAATCAAAAGTGACAAATAATCTTAATTTTAGAACTAGTACAATGAACGTTATAAAATGCAAACTAATAGTTAAGAAAAAGTAGTCGGAAATCTTATGTTTATGCCAATATTCAAAATCAGCACTCTACAATAAGAGATTAATAATTTTAATACGTTTTCAAATCAGAAGATGAAATTGACAAGTATAATCTAATAAAAAGATCAACATTTCTAAATTTATTTTCATTTATATACACGCAGCATATTTCAATATTTTTTTTTTAGAAATTTACTTTTCGGTAATGCAAAAGTATACTCCATATCTCAAAAAAGTGAATATGAAGCTATTTCAAAGCTTTCGTGTGAGATAAAGGCTAAGAACTATTGTAAATATCACGAACTACATTCGTTTTTGTCACATAAGTACTCTCAACTATTATTTAAATTTCTAATACGCTGTAAGTCATTCAAGTAGTTTTCGGAATCCGTCAATATATTTTCTATTAATAGTTAATCCAAAATGCAACGAAGTTATCTTGCTGTAAAATGAATGGAAAAGTATCTTCTATTATTAGATCGATAAAATGAGCTTACATTCGCAAACTATTTTGTTTATTTATGAGATTGGAAAGGCACATTAAGAGATATAGCAAAAAGTAAACTGTCAGAGAAAAGAGTTAGTTACAAGTATAATAAAATAATCAATAATACAATTGGACTGTCAGAAAAATTCCTATATATAAAAAAACAATATTCATTTGCCGTACGAATAGGATGAAACATTATGCACAAGAAAACAACGGAACAACAATGCATTTTTCATTTTTGCAGGTGAGTAAATTGGAACGAAAAAAGTTACTTACATGTAGCATAAATATTATATATATATTAATTCAAATTAAAATTATTTATATTCATTAATAATTAATAATGTTTATGTTTAACATGTATTTAAATTTTAGCCCAGTGAGGACAATATCATATTCATTTCTAATAAAGTCAAACCTCGTTATCGCAACATTCTAATGACAAGAAAAAATGTGTCGTTATGAGCGGGGTGTCGCAGTAACCCGAGCTGGAGAAAAATATGTTTATAAAAAGCTGTATTTTTAATTAATTTAAGACAATTTAAATTCATAACTGTTCTTGCAGTTTTAAGCAATAAAACTTTATTATTAAACAAAATGAACTCATAAACAAAATTGAAAAGAAAAAAAATCAGATTTATGATGACTTTTTTTTTTAAATTGTTTCATGAAGTATCGATGAATTAAGGTTTGCTTATCCCTAGATGTGCTTCCTACAATTCTTTTTCCAATATTATACAATTAATTGAAATAAATATTCTTTGTTTCAGATATGGATGTTAGATAATTTCTGATCGTTTCAATAGAATGCAATGCTTCGGTTTTAGTCTGATGAAAAACACAAGGAAACTACAAGAAAGCGCCGCGTGACCAGAACAAAGAGACCGCGAACAGACTGATACGTCTATCTGGAAAGCTTAAGTAGGTCATTCACAATGTTTAGGTTCATTTATTCAGATAAAGGATTGATGTAAAATATCTCATTTATCTCAATGGGTATTTTAGACACTTCTGTGAAAAGTTTCGCAAAGACATTTCTTACCGCTTAATTTCCGTTCTTAAAAGATGGATTATGAAAAATTAGAACACTCTGAAAAATGGACAATTTTCCTAAACCGTCGGGATATGCGGAGTTGAAAATTATTCAACGACATAAAACCCGGACTTTATTTACATTAAAATCATATACAGAAAATCGAGACTTTGAAATAACAAATTTTGATAAGCGGAGTGGTGGGAAAACTGGGTGTCGGGATAAGGAGGTGCGACTGTACGTAGTATATTATATTAAATGAGAATAAAGTGCATGCTTTAATTATAATTTTTTTTGTTCTACCCTCTCCTCTTAATTTGGTTTATTTAATTTTTAAGAAAGTTTGTGGACACACGAAATGCAACTAATTAATTTCAAAATTTAATTATTATTATTACTATTATTAACATTAATTCCTTAGCATCATAATTTTAATAATTTATTTATATTTAAATATATATTTATTTAAGTGGTGGTACAATGTATTCAAAGCAATTTAAATAGTGATATGTTATAGCTAGGCACATTGATTTATGTGAAACATTAATTAATGAATCACCAATATCACCAATTTACATATTAATTTTATTTAATGTATCACTTGCTTATTTTTTCTAATATAATGGTATAAACTTACTAACAAGTTTTTAATTATTATTTAATTATCATTTATTCGTCAGTAGACAGTATTTGCTTTAAATTCTTAAGATAGCAGCACTTCATTGACTCCTTGGAATACATGGTGGAATTCATTTTAAATTTATCTATAGAGGGCGCTGGTCAGATATATTGAGGAATATGCTTGACCATATTGTACATTATTATTCCTTAGTTCATCAACATTTAAATTTTTACTTTTTTTAATGCTGCCTCATTCTTAGTCAGCAATGCTTCCAATATGGTAGTGTGATTTTTATTTCTCAATTCCTTTTAATCATGTTTTATTTTAAACTTGTTTGTTTTTCAATAATTTATTTCTATTTTTTGTGTGTGGTAATCCCAAATTCATATTCTTCAGCTTTTTTATGGCTAATATGAAGATGAAACCACACACTTTATTTGTTGAACTCTATGCATTTCGGAGCTGATGAATCTGTCTAGGTTCTACAAATATCCATTATTCATTTTCGGCTCATTTTTTATTACGTTTTCTAAAAATCTATGTTGAATATGGTAAGGGGAACAACGGTCAACGAATAAATTTCTTTCTAAGTATAATTTCACAATTTTTGTTTGTAATTTGTAATAGTTTTTAATGGATATATATATATATATATATATATATATATATATATATATATATATATATATATATATATATATATATATATATATATATACATATAACCATTAATTAAACATTACTGACTACCATCAATAATTGTGATAGTATGAATGAATTTACAATACAGTGTCCCCAAATACACTGAATGGATACCAAAAACATAATAAACAAGCTGCTATGTATAAAATAAAGACCCTTGTACTATATAACAAGAATTAATAATGAAGAAAAAAAGAAGAATATGGATTTCGATAAAAATAATTGAAAAGCTTATATATTGAATTACGTTATCAAGAGTACAGAATTCAATTATATAAGCAAAATGAGTCGTTTTCTGTGAGAAAAAAAGCTAAAAGCTGAATTTTTTTTCTCCTGTACTCTAAGGACCAATATAACCAAGAGAATAGTTTCAAGATGAAAACAGAATAAAATTAAATGCTATGAAAGGGAAAAAGCAACACAACCTTTTAAATTAATTTATAGCAAGGAAAAATAGTAATATTGCACAAAATACCTAATAAAACCCCAGTTTTTTTTTATCCAAATACAAATCAGCACATGGTATCCAAAAGCTAGATAAGTTTAAGGTTATTTTTACAGTTAAGTTAACACAGATTTTAAAACCTAATGTATACAGTTAATCAATTTTGAAATACCGTGATTAATGCAATTAAAATAATATAAATAGAAAATAATTACATAATAATTAAATTAGCTCTTAACACTTTTATTTTTTTAATTAAATTTCTTAACTAAAGTAAAAAATTCCAAAACTATAAGTTTACAAAATCGCAAATAGCCAACATTAAGCTCCACCATGCGTTAAAAATTGATATTATCACTCTATTCGAAGCGTCAGTCATAATCCAATTTAAATTTTAGTGCTGCCATCTATGATATTTACTTGAAACTAATATGAACAAATTGTCATAAGATTATGCTATTATAAGTTAATTCATTCATAATATACCAACTGCTATATCCCAACAAATCCTAATATAAAAATACTATATTATATTTCATTATTCATATAAATATTAAATAAATACAAATGTTAATAGAATTTATTACAATATATTCTACTACCATGCCCAATTAATCTATACGGAAAATTTAAATATATATAAAAAAAGTTTTAGTGTATGTGGATGTTTTTCCATACATTATACACTAAAAACATAAAAAAACATAAAAAATAAAAATACCATTATGAAGGGTTGATGTTGGGAATGCTAAAAAAAGTTTAAAACCTTATATGTTTTTATGTGTGTGAACGTGTATAAGTGTATGTATATATGCTTATATATTGTATGGACATATAATTAATATATATATATATATATGGTGTATCTTGCATTTAACATAATAAATTTTCACATATTGCATCATCATTTAAGGATATATTTTACTATCTCAATATTCCTCATTGCTTTTTAAATTTTCACATTTATTTACATAATACAAGGCTAAATTTTACTATCTCAAATATTCCTCATCTTTTTAAATGTTATTTATATTCTCATTTTTTTATATTACAATTTTTTGTCTTTAAAACGTTAATTTAATCAATTGCCCTTTTATTTATTTTTATATAATTCCCTATTTCTTTCGTTCTTTATTTGTATTAATTTATTCCTTTTCTTTATTTTATTTTGTATTCACTCAGTACTTATTAAGTTTATTCCTATTTTTTCATTCTAGTTTAACTAAAAGTTAATCTAAGTCTTTTCTTGATTTCTTCAATCATTTTCATTCATTTTTATTTTTTATTTTTTTGGGCTTAAGATGGCAACTCTAAACATTATTGTTATTAATCCAGTTCCAATATATATTTTTCCTTTCTCACACCAGATGGCAGCACAGTTATGGGTTTCACTCAGATGCTCAACTGTAGATCACATGTTAAAATAGTCTTAACTTAGTTTTCCATGCTGATATGCAGTAGTTTTGACTCTTAGTATGTTATTCAGATATTGTTCTCTAATAATTTTTAATATCCTGTATGAGGTGTATCTTTCTTTGGATCTCTTAACTTTTTATTATCTATTTTCTGTAATGTTTGCGCTATAAGGAGCTAAATTTTGTCATTTTAGGCTTAATGCCGACAAAATTGGATAAAATAACGCATCTTCTATGAATGAACTCACAAGCTCCTCTGATGATTCTGTGAGTCATTCATAGTTTCTTATTTTACATACTGGTTTTTATATGTTCATTTCTAAATCATCTTTAGAACTTTATCAATTTCTTCATATATTTGTGATTTCAAATTTATTATATATATATATATATAAACAGCTAGCTAACTAGACAGATGAATAATGGTATAATTAAATATTGGGGAATTATTTTTGTAAAAGATGTCTTTCAACATCCTGTACAAATTGAATAAATGGTTATGTATAGAAAATAGACTGGACTAATATGTATTTTTCAATTAGAATAAATTGCAGAGGTAAAATTAAGTTACATGTACCATAACCAAGAAATTTATATAAATCATTAATGGTATAATACAGCGCGCGGAAAATTACTTTTATTTATGATAATTTACGAAAAGCTTTTAATTGTATGTCATAAAAATTAAATATATTTTAATGCAATAATTAAAAGATAAAAAGAAATAAGATGTACGATGTAAGATAATTTTAAAAGATGATGGCGATGCTTATTAAAAAAAATGTTGTAACAATGAAATATTTTAAACACTAAATTTAGAAAAAAATGTAGTTAAAAACTAAAATAAAGAGTGTATATATATATATATATATATATATATATATATTTTTTTTTACCATATAGATATAACTTAAAAAAAATAAAAACATTTTAATATAATTTTATAAGAAATAGGATTTTAAAGAAATAGCTTTGAATGGTGAGTTTGACGTACATTGAATTCATTGCTACTAAAAGTGGGGTATAAATTATCATGGAACTTCTGTGTCCTGTGTGCTAACCCTTTGTAAACGTAGGACGCGGCTGGTTCTATTTTCCCAACATTCCTAAATTTGTTTATCTATTTTTTGTTGTAGGAAAAAATCCTTAATTTGTTACTTGCGTTTAAGTAGAACCCCAAGTCATACACAAATATTTTAATTTTAAATACATGCGTTGTATTTAGGTATATAAATCACCATTATATCAAAAGGTGTTATAATCATTGTGTTATTTAAATCGAGTCGTGCTTGAGAGTGTGTTTCATTAAGGCCTGATTTAGGGTAATATGAGAATAGTTTTGGAAGATTTTGATTTTTTAATAATTAGTTTTGAAAGATAAATTAAATATCTTCTGAGAGCATTGTTACTACGTTCTGTACACAGTATTTAATAAAATATCTTTTCTATGCACTGATATGCACAAAGTAATGAGTATCATACATTTTATTTCATATTTTGATAATATTTTTTATTCTCACACTCAACAGTTATGTTCTACGATTTTTACAATATTAATCTTTTATTATACCCTCACAACATTAACTTACATATATTTGTACCTAAAAGAGAAGCTTAAGTTTTTAATTTAAGTTTAAAAGATATTTAACAGTTTAATATTTAACATCAAGTAATATATTTGTATTTATTTTTTATCAATTGTTAATATTTTAGTATAGGAATGTGTCAGTTACTAATTGAAGAAATTATTAGTGTGTAAACAGTCTATAATAGATTTAAAGTTTATCTTTAAATTTTACAATTTTAATCAAACTTTCATTGCGAATAAAGGAAAAAATATTAAGAACACTATAAAATTAATTGCCAAAGTTAAGTATTTAAGTCTTAATTTCATTATCTTATTACGAAGCTTCTTTTTCATTTATTGTATTATGCGAGATTGTTTAATACTTTAAAATCCCATCGGTGAATTTCAAATATTTTTAAGTTAAAAGAAAATAAAGTTTCCATAGCTTCTTTCACCTGAAATTCTTTTCACACACATATTTTCTCTCTTAAACTTATTGAAAGCTCTTTTATATTAAAAAAAGTTATTGATACTTTTGAATATAATACAGTAGTTACTTAAAAATTAAATTAAAACCCCTACTTGCCTTTTAAAAGAAGAAAAAAATTCCATATTCACATATTAAATAAAATTTAATTTAGGCTAGGATGACATTTTTTTTTCTTTCGCAGTTTTCTCGTCGCGTTCAAATTCGCTTTAAGTTTTCATTTTTAAGTAATATATTTCTACTTTTATGTAACGTAAAATGACATAATGTTATTGCAAAGTCAATTCAGAACAATAAATATTCTGACCGATCATAATGTATATTTTCTAGTTACTACATTAATTTTTTTAACACCAATTCTCAAGTTTCTTAAAAACCACGAAACTCGACATTTTCAAAAAGAGCCATAAAAGCAGTTTAAAAATATATAAATTGTAAAGAATTCTTTATAAGCATTAATTCTCCTTGGATTTCATGTACAAGATACTTAAATCTGGTATCTTTCGCTAGTTATCGGAAATGAGTTATGAAAGAAAGATAAAAACCGCTGATAATTGGAACATAAAAATGCACTAAAGTAATGTGACAAGTTCACAATAAAACGCATACTTATGGAATGATAGCTGATATTATAGCTGAATATGGTGATATTTCCGAACCACTAAAAAAATACTTTCTATACATTGCTAGAAACAATTAAAGGATATTGAGGTTATGGGTGGACCTTGCGGGTGGGCAATTGTTTAGATGATTGATACATGATAGACAAATGTGGTAAGCCATATGAAAAAAAATACATATATTTCACAGAAAAAAAATGCATTTTATTGAGAATTTGCGTATAAAAGGAAAAAAACACAATTATGCATAGTTGTGCATATGGGAAAAAAAGAATAAAAAAGGGTGTTTCGTTTCAAAAAAAATCTTTTTAGTAGGGGGTATGATTTCCCCAGACGGTCAGCAACGTTGAACACATTTGAGGCATGAAGTCAGTGACACTATTAATGAGAGGCTGGGGTATTCTGACCCACTCCTCCAGAAGAGCTCTTCCCAGTTTTTGAAAATTTTG
The DNA here is from genome assembly GCA_963932465.1 of Maratus speciosus. NCBI lineage: Eukaryota > Metazoa > Arthropoda > Arachnida > Araneae > Salticidae > Maratus > Maratus speciosus. The sequence goes on from OZ010788.1 coordinate 274,074,471, forward strand.
TGTTGGTGGTAGGATGCCAGGAACTAGTCTGCCTAGAAATCCAGCCCAGACATGCGTTATTGGGTTCATATCCGGGGAATACGCTGCCCATTCCAGTTGTATGATTTCTTCCTCGAAAAGGAAATCATCCACAAAGTCAGCACGATATGGCCTCCAATTGTCACATATTACCATAAAGTCATCTCCAATTGCTGCAACGTAAGGGACTACAATAGGTCTGATGATCTCATTCCTATATCGCTGAGCGGTCAGAGCGTCATTTTGAAGGAAGTAGAGGTCGGTACGCAAATCAATGGAGATTCCAGCATAGCCCTCCCCCCCCCCGCCAAATCTGACACTCCGTTGCTCGAACGCATAATTGTTTATAGTGCCACGTTCACTGAAAATGAAAATACGCTTATTGTCAGGACGAACAGAAAAACGGGATTTGCCATAGAAAAGAATATTGCGCCATTTATTTCTCCTCTAGTTAACATGCTCTGTTTTCCACTCCCTGCTGGCGCCATAGTGCCTTGCTATTAAAGTAACACATACCATTGGTCTGCGAGCAGTGGAGCCGACTTAGGACAATTTGAGTCGAAACTGTGGTGCCAGTGGCCGAGCGAAGGTGTTGTTGAAGAAGAATGGCATTCATATTTCGGTGTCGCCGAGCCTTTAGCGTTCTTCTTTGGGCGTTTTTGCACTTGTACGACCTTGCCCTGATCTTCGGATAGCATTTCCAATTACCAAAAAACGGTTTCAGATCTTGGAAATCACACTTTGTGAAACTCCAGAGACTTCTGCTACTTCGGCTTGTCCCCCCACACCCTTTAACCGACCAACAACTCTCCAAGCTTCTGATTCGGTTAAATTACTTCTTGTGACATCGCACTCATCGAAACAAAGCACTTACTGAATGTCGATCATTGTTTTCAGCTTTGTATTTCAGTAAGTTGAAAGCCAAATTTTATTAGCTGTCGCTAAGGCGTCTTTTTTGACGTCAAACTCAAAATTTGCATACTCCGAAGTTTGAAAATGTGAAAAAATTACATTTGTGACTCACTTCTTCCATTTTTTAAAAAACAACTGCTTATACCGTTACTTTATATAAGACTTACAACATCCTTTAATTGTTTTAAGCAATGTAGAACGTTAATTTTTAGTTATGATACATCACGTGCAGCTGTATTTAAAAAAATAATTATGGTATCTTCAATTCGTTATTTGAAATTGACTTATCGCGTATTTTAATATTTACAAACACCTAGAAACACAAAAATATATTACATTTAAAATAAAATATAGAATAAAATGAACGACATTGATGTACTATGAAATATTGTTAAAAAAGATAGACAGTAATTTGAAATTTCCAAAGAGTACATTTTTAGGATTTATTTAAGTATTAATTATTATGGGATGTCAACTTCGACACAATTGCACTTTCGGACTAGTACATTAGAAGTAGTTATGTAAAATTTCAAAATTTGACAAAAAGTAAAAAAAAAAAAAAAAAATTACAGTAAATAATGTGTCAAAAAATAATGGATTGCATATGTATAAAAACTAATACTTTTTTTGTAGAAATCAATATGTAGGAAGACGTCAGTTGAAAGATAGACGTCGGTTTTCAGATCTTTTTTACATAACTAAGAATCGCAACAATTTAAAATGCGTTTGATCTGATGGCGTTGCCATTTAAGGGCGTAATTGCTGTTTTAATTAAACGAAACGGCTAATAATACAGTAAAGCATTATTAAAAACACAGATAAACGTCCAATTAAAAATAACTTGATGACATAACATACACTTTTAACACATCTGATGTCAAATAAATGTGACACGATGATCATGCATTTTTGGAGTTAAATCCTATAGTTTGGCGATAGTTTTTTTTTATGGAAAAGAGACGACGGATTAATGGAGAAGTACCAACGTAAATATGTTCCTTTTTAGAAATAGTGGTTTAATCGTACTGGTTTTTCCCTATATACATTGCTGGCCAAAATTGTGGACATTTTTTGAAGTTTCCATGTTTTATAACTTTGTGTGCCTATAGAATATATTAATTTTCACTTAAATACAAATGTTTATATATCCAACTCAAGGAAATAGAATGTAGAATTTACTAAGAGAAAACAAAATTAAACCTTTGAGCTCTGGTGGGTAAATTTCTTTCAAATTCCAGATGTCACATTGACACCAGTATCTGGCAGAGAAAACTTTCGGTTTACGATATACAGGAAAAAATGCATTATATCTTTTTCAAATAAATTTGTTCAGATATTCTGGTGCAATTGTGACATTTCGGAAATAAAAATAATTGGTAGAAAATTCAACCATCATAGCTCAAAGGGTTAAAATATCTGCATTACAAAAAAATTACACTTACTTTAGTGTAAAAAACAAACACAATTAGTCATGAATGCTGATGTGTATTGCAATAAAAGATTCCTATCCAATCAAAATTACTGTTCTGAGAACCAATCAAATGTCAGCAACTAAACTGTAGTATGTTTTGATTTGTAATAGCGGTATTTTGCTGGAATGACATTTGCAGAAGCGTGAATACTAGTGTAACTAAATATAATAAGGTTTATTTAAAAATATTTCTATTTTTTTCTTAAGGGGTCAGGTAACCTTTGAAGCGTCCAAAAATTGAATTTTTTTTTTAATAGCTTATAATTAAATATGATTCTTTGGGAACATTTAAAAGCAAACCCCATACAAAAAATCGCATTAGAAGAGAAGTTATGTCTAAAACACTTTGAACTTTTGCTATATGATCAACGGGTTTTTCAATCTTTAAAGCTAATTTTCTCAAAACAGCGATTTTGATCATTGTGCGCACGATTTCTGGAAAACGGTTGCGTAGAATTTCACGAAAATTCTGGTGGATGTATTAAACGTACAGAAGAACAAAATGACCTATTATTATGTTTCTCAAGTTAGAAGTTTAGAATTCCCGGCTACTTTTGTATAAAAAAAATCTCGATATTTCGAATTACTCTAATTTTTTTTTCTCGGGATCTACAAGTTTTATTTTTTTCATTCTAGGTCATTTTGAAAAGACTTTATATCTGTACTCATTAAAAAAATTTTGGCTTGTTTCAGCCATTCAAATGGGAAAAATCATGCGCGCAATGCATGCAAGAATAATTCTTTCGTAAAAATTGTATTATCTTTAAAAATAAATTTAAAAAAAAGCTATATGTGTATACTTTTTTTAACAACTTTAATTGATAAAATAAATCTTTCTTAATATGTGTTTTCAATTATATAATTAAAAGTCAATTAGTTAAATAATGACTGCAATTCTTACAGAGGTCACTTTTCCATGTACTTTATTGGTTCAAAGGTTACCGACCACTTAATGCAAATAATTTAAAAAAAAATTTCATCAATAACAAGAACTGATTGGACACCTACAAAATGAAGCAGGAATGTCATATTAAGAGAAAATAGTCTCTTTTATGCTGAAATTGCAAGACAGGTTGGTAGATTGGTCACTTTATCTGGCATACGAAAGTTGTGTTTACTTTATGAAGAAACTAAATCAGTGATAAATAAGGTAAGATCAGGCCAAAAAACCCGCACAAGTGCTTCTGACGATAGAAAGACAAAAAGGATATGCCTAAAATATAGTTCAAGAACAATAAGGAGACGATTAGCAGGTTTTAGACTGAAAGGTAGAATCCCAAAGAAAAAACCATTTTTAAATCTTCAGCAGCGCAAGAAATAAGTTCAATCGGAAAATGAATACATTAATTGGTCAGAAAATCAGTGGAATCAAATAATTCGAAGCGTTGAGAGTAAAATATCGCTCTTTGGTAGTGATGGGCGAAAATATGTGAGCTGTAGAGTAGGGGAACAGCTGCATCCTGATTGCATTGAAGCAACTACAAAGAACCCAACAAATGCCCGTATTTGGACATGTATGTCTGGAGATTGTGTGGGCCGCATTCATGTGATTGATGGCATTCTGAATACAATATATATATATATATATATATATATATATATATATCAAAACTGTCTTGGTACCAAAATTGATACCTTCCATCAAAGATCTCTTCTCCAATAAAGCACCATTTATCCTTCAACAGGATTCAGCTCCATGCCATAAGGCAAAAATATGCAAGAAATGGTTTTAAAATAAAAGCATACAATTATTACCCTGGCCAAGAAACAGTCTTATTCTTACAGTATTTTTCTAACAGTATTTTTCTTATTCTTACTATGCTAAATAACATATTATCATTTCTAGAAATGAGGAAATCATTTTAATTGCTAAATCCTTTTAAGATTAATCTACAACATCAATTAATATTATTATATTTTATTTAATTATTTGAAAACTGTTAAGTGAAAGGGTGCGTCAGACGTTTAACGATGAAATCATCACTGGAGAAACACACCATACCAGACAAAAAATTAATTTAATCAGTTAAAAAATTCTAGTCAAGTATTTGATAAATATTATTACTAAAACTTATTAAATACTAATTTTGGTTTTCATACACTAGCTATCTGTTTCTAAGAATTTATCATGAATTCTTATGTTTAATTAAAATCTCTTTTAATTTCGGTATTTGAAAGACACATTCATAACAAAAATTTTCAAGTTAAAAATAAAAAACCAGCGAACACTTCTTTACGCCAAGTTTTCATCACGAATCTAACTCAAGTGCAGTTAAATAAAAAAATTTAAAAAATTTAAAATATGTATAGCGATTCTTTTGCATGCAAAGTACAATTTGCTCATAAAATAAAATAAAAATCGTGCTTATACTATAAATGATAAAAATATTGCAGTGTTTACATGTTTCTGAAAATTTAATTTAGTCTGTCTAGGACGATATGTGTTGGTTCAATATTTACTCATTTCATCCAAAATTGGTTTAAAGTTTTCTTTTTCTAACATTTCCTTTTAACGTTATTTAATATAAAATGACATACATTTACTTTAAAGTTAGTTCAACACGATAAATATTCCGCCCGTTCCGAAACTATAATTTTCTCGATATTATATTTCTAAACTTTTTATTTTTTCATCGTAATTGCTCAGGAGTTTTTAAATAACGTCAGTTATATCTTATAAGTATAATGCGAGCAAAAATTGTGTGTGTATGTAAATTTTATCTTAAAAACTGCTCTAACGATTTTGACTAAGTTTTGTATTTTAATATTTTCGGGCACGAGAAGACCATTCGATTAGTGGGTCATTTTGGGTCATTATGGATCAGGGTCAAGCTAATTTTATCTAAAAAACGACTCAATCAATTTTGACTAAATTTTGTATCCAACCGTTTTCGGGTACGAGAAGACTATTGGACTAGGTCACATGTTCGAGAAAATTCGATTAGTGGGTCATTTTTGGGTCACTGTGGGTCAAGCTAAGTTTATCTAGAAAACCGCTCGAACGATTTTGACGAAATTTTGTAATCTATCATTTTCGGGCACGAAAGTACCATTGGGCTAGGTCGCATGTTCAAGAAAATTCGATTAGTGGGACATTTTTGGGGCACTGTGGGTCAAGCTAATTGTATCTAAAAAACGAATAAAACTATTTTGAAAAAAAATTGTATTATACCGTTTCTGGGCATGAGCAGACCATTGAGCTAAGTCACATGTTCGAGAAAATTCAATTAGTGCATCATTTTGGTTCATTATGGGTCAGGGTCAAGCTAATTATGTCTAAAAACGGCTCAATCGATTTTGACTAAAATTTGTAATCAACCGTTTTCGGGTACGAGAAGACAATTGAACTAGGTCACATGTTCGAGAAATTTTGACAAGTGCGTCACTGCGGGTCAAGCTATTTTTATCTAAAAAACGGCTCTAACGATTTTCACTAAACTCTATATTCTACAGTTTTGGATTACGAGAAGACCATAGGGCTAAGTAACATGTTCGAGAATATTCGATAAATGGGTCATTTTTGGGTTACTGTGAGTCACGCTAAGTTTATCTAGAAAACGGTTCTAACGCTTTTGACGAAATTTTGTAACCTGTCATTTTCGGGCACGAGAATACCATTGGGCTAGGTTGCATGTTCAAGAAAATTCGATTAGTGGGTCATTGTGGGTCACAATGGGTCAGGGTCAAGCTAATTGAATCTAAGAAATGCTCAATACATTTTGACAAAATTTTGTAATGTATCGTTTCTGGGCATGAGATGACCATTGCGCTGAATCCCATGTTCGGGAAAATTCGATTAGTGGGTCATTTTTGGATCACTGTGGGTCAAGCTAATTGTATCTAAAAAACGAATAAAACTATTTAAAAATGCATACATAATTACGTCTTGATTACTTAATAATTAACACAATTTGCATTACTACAGACATACACACATTAAAATATTATTAAAAACAATTAAAATATAGCTAAAAAATATATATAAACGTTTCGGCTATTTTCATAGCCCTCACCAGTAAACGAGCAGAGTCACAAAACACAAGAGCCACAGTAAACGAAAAAACAGTTAAAATCTAAATAGGATCTATATCTAAATAGGTCTAAATAGGATACAATAATCAGCAGGAACTTGGGTTTCTTTGTTGATTAGCGATTCAGCTCAAACAGTTCTCCAACCCTCAAGGAAGACACGGCTAAAATATACGGAGCAATTGGCTTCCACAATTCGTGCACTCTCAAAATGGGGGACATGATCGAACTCAAGTGCATGTGCAAGCAATCTTGAAAATAAAAAATCTTGAAAATTATGCTTGAAAAGCATAAAAATTCTTTTAATAAAGGTACACTGAATTCAAGATTGGTTGCACATGCACTTGAGTTTGATCATGTCCCCGATTTTGAGAGTGCACGAATTGTGGAAGCCAATTACCCCGTATACTTTAGCGGTGTCTTCCTTGAGGGTTGGAGAACTGTTTTAGATGAATCGCCAATCAACGAAGCAACCCAAGTTCCTGCTGATTACTTTATCCTACTTAGACCGTGATTTTAACTGTTTTTTCGTTTACTGTGGCTCTTGCTGTTTTGTGACTCTGCTCGTTTACTGATGAGGGCTATGAAAATAGCCGAAACGTTTATATATATTTTTAGCTATATTTTAATTGTTTTTAATAATATTTTAATGTGTGTATGTCTGTAGTTATGCAAGTTGTGTTAATGAATAAAACTATTCTGACAACATTTGTATTATACCGCTTCCGGGCATGAGCAGACCATTGGGCTAAGTCATACGTTCGAGAAAATTCTATTAGTGGTACATTTTTGGGTCACTGTGTGTCAAACTAATTGTATCTAAAAAACGAATAAAACTATTTTGACAAAATTTGTATTATACCGTTTCTGGGCATGAGCATACCATTGGACTAAGTCACGTGTTTGAAAAAGTTCTTTTAGTGGGTCATTTTTGGGTCACTGTGTGTCAAGCTAATTTTATCTAGAAAACGGCTCAATCGATTTCGTTAAAACATTGTATCCAACCCTTTTCGGGTACGAGAAGACTATTGGGCTCGGTCACATGCTCGAGAAATTTCAAAAAATGTGTCATTTTTGGGTTACTGCGGGTCATGCTAATTTTATCTAAAAATGGCTCTAACGATTTTTACTGTATTCTATATTCTACAGTTTTGGATCACGATAAGACCATTGGACTAAGTTACATGTTCGAGAAAATTCGATGGGTCATTTTTGGGTCACTGTGGGTCAAGCTAATTTTATCTAGAAAACGGTTACAACGATTTTGACTAAATTTCGTATTCTATTGTTTTCGGGCTCGAGAAGACCATTGGGCTAGGTCACATGTTCAAGAAGATTCGTTTAGCGGGTCATTTTGGGTCACAATGGGTCAGGGTCAAGCTAATTGTATCTAAAAAATAGTTCAAAATATTTTGATAAAACTTTGTATTATACTGTTTCCGGGCATAAGACCATGAGGCTAGGTCGCATGCTCAAGAAAATTCAATCAGTATGTCATTTTGGGTCCTAATAGATCAGAATCAAGCTAACTTAATCTAAAAAACGACTCAAACGATTTTGAAAAAACTTTGTATTACATCGCTTTTGGCACAAAAAGTCCGTTTGGCTAAGCCGCATACTCAAGAAAGTTCTATTAATGGGTCATTTTGGGTCATAATGGGTCACAGTCAAGCTAACTGTATCTCAAAAAGGTTCAAACTATTTTGTGACATTTTTGTATTATACTGTTTCCCAGTACGTGAAGACTATTAAAATAGGTCACATGTTCGATAAATTTCGATTAGTGGGTCATTTTTGGATCAACGTGTGTCAAGCTAATTTTATCTAGAAAATGACTAACGATTTTCACTAAATTTTGTATTCCATCGTTTTCAGGCTCGAGAAGAGCATTGGATTAGGTCGCATGTTAAAAAAAATTCGATTAGTGGATCAATTTGTGTCACTATGGCTCAGTTTCAAGCTAATTGTAACTAAAACAGCAAGAATGATTCAGTGCGAACAATATATCGAGATAAACACAAAGCTAATTTCAAGGTCATTCCTGTTAGTGAGCTATAATTTTCCAAAGGAGGGAAAAAGTATTCAGACCCGAATTTGAACCAGGCACCTTTGGATTAATCCGCCAATGCTCTGCCAACTGAGATATTCTGGACAAATCTGACGAGCCCAATTCACTCAGATATCATTTTATCAGCAACTAGTCTGTTATATGAAACCACTCAATAGATAAATCGTAGGAAATGGAACTCCAAATAAACTCTGGACACGTAATTACACATGGCAATTTTTTAAATAATTGTTCTAATTGGTAAAAAGTCCATATGAGCTGTAATTTATCAAATAGAATAATTGTGTTAAAATTAATCGAGTGTAACGTAAGTTAACATTTTCTTTTATTCGCGTACGATTTATATATAATACATTTTGTAAACATTTTTCAAGTGTTAATTCTCCTGAGATATATCCATGAGTTAAAATCTGCACTCTTTCATTAAAGGCTGAAGAAAGAGTTACACGAGACACTTAAATATGCAATACATCCCAAACAGATAACAAAATGTCATGGGACAAACAAAAAATATAATGCATATTTAACTTATCTAATGGTTTTTGTTAGGAATATTCATAATATATTGACATAGGTATTTTTATGGAAAGTAGTTCAACATATTATTTTGAAATATCTGTTTCGGAATAACGCATTTACAAAGTCTAATTGTCAAGGAATGCCAAAACTAACAAACATAAATCTTCTGTATTTTCCGTTTCTTCAGAAATTACGTATGCGAGAGTTAAAATAAACTAAAATTTAAATCAGAAATAGGAATTGTATGTATTGTGAAACATAAGCGTACTTTACGTAATCTAATGTTTAATTTATTTATATATTTTTACATGTATATATTTTGATGTGCAGAAATTTCGATGTCTATTAAAGGTACTATTTCTGGATATAACCCATTGTAGATATATATAATTATATATGAAATACAATGAGCATTATTCCCGTATGTAGACATAGCATTGCAGTTAGAAAACAAGTTGTTGAAAAAATATATATTCAAGAGTGTTTATCTAATTTTCTGAAAGAACGACGTCGATCACGTTCACGTAACTTCATTTACATTTTCAAAAAAAATTTGAGAATAAAAACCAACAGCAAGAAATTTGAGCTGCTTGATAAAATAACGATCATCAATACATTATTTAAATAAATTCCAGAATCTTCAAAACATGTGAGGCCAGAGGAATGCAAGCCCTTTTAAAAGAGGTATGAATACAAAACCCATATTTTTGACAGTTTCAAAATCATTTTTGAAGTATTCCTATCCTTATTGAAGACGTAGATGTGACCTAAAATGAAATCCAAATTGTATGAATTATATTATAAAAGAAACTTGATTCAATTATCGAATAACTGTTTTTTCAAAGTTAAAAAGATTAGTTAAAAATGTTGAATTGGAGTCAAGAGTAAATGCGAGTTTTGGCTTGATATGCGATGAATTTTAGCAATAATTTAAAATTTTTAAATAGAAAAATTCAAATTTTATTATACACGTATCTATATTTATATACACATCATGCATGCTTAACGACACCTCAGTAGCGGACAAAAATCCTTCCAAAAGCATTTTCGTTAGTCAAAGTCATTATTATCCTAAATGGAATTTAGTGTAATTTACTAGAGATAGACGTTTAACTCGTGCCGGATGCTGCCAATATTTCAACAATACGTTTTATAAAATAGAAAAAAGCACATTGTAAAAGAGCAAATACTCACAAATGTGTAAGATGCGCAGCATTGCAATAGAAAAAGTAAGGAAAGAAGAATGAAAAACTAGCGATTTATATTTTACACTAATGCAACATCTATCCTGGTCCTTTTTCACATTTTCAAACTTTATGTAGAGTAAAAACCCTATTCTACAGGTGTTTGTGCTGCTTTGTTTGGGGAGCAATAGAAAAAAACTGTTTAGAGATTATTCAATATACCCTTTTTTTTCAAAAAATATTTTTAATTCTATGTTTTCTAAATTTTTAATAGATTCTGAGCGATCTATAATTTCTGTCGACAATTATTTAGCATGCTGTTCAGTTAATTGTTCTACGCCTTACCCAGTCACCTCTGAAAGTAATGTTTGTATCAACAAGTACATTAACTTTTTTATCTAATTCCGTTGCAGCATCTTCAACATTTTGAATATTCGAAACAGAATGTTTATCTTGAAGCTCTCTGGCCATAACAATAAGTGTAATTATACGATTTTTCCATCATGTGAAGGCAATAAAGTGAATAGAATGATGATATTAAATGATCCTTCCTGAATTATTTTATATCCAGGCTGGTATAGGGGGTTGCAAATTATATCTGGAAGCGCATAAGTATTTTTTTAATGCTTTGAAATTGCAACGCAGAAGCCTTGTGTTAGCACAAACAACCAGAATTCATTCGTTAGAAAAGAGTCTTCGGTAGTCAAAAACATTTGAACTAAGGTATTTGATAGCCAAGAAATGACTGTATATAGAATGATTATAAAAATATTGCACAAAATTTAAGATATGTTAGAAAACATTGCAGCAATCAGTTTTTGTATGAGAAATTAGAATCAAATTCATTTGCTGCAGAAATAAAAATGCAGGGTATCACACTCTTACACTATTGAATTTTTTACTCATAGCTTTAACAATAATGATTATATTTTAATGAAATTTGAAATGGATAACCTTTTTTATCCCTTTCCGACATAGTTTAAAGGTGTTTATGAATTTGGTTTGTCTGTTCGTCTGTCCGAACGCGCTCTAACTCGCGTAAATGTAGTTGTTTTTGCATGGATCTTATATAGATTATAGAAGTTTAGAATGGAATGTTCGGTATTGAAAATGAAGTGTTCAGCATTAATTGTTCGTTTACAGGGGCACTAGAAAGAATTCCATTCGATAATGGTCAACGGGATAATTCGATTATGGTGAACGGTGTTTCTTAATGAGGCTAAGTTAATTCAAATATATTGAAACTAATATACATTACTGAAATTCACTACAAGATGCTAATATTTATTGTTCTTTTACAGGGACACACAAAAGAATTCGGTAACAGTATTGTTTTTGATCGATAATTGCTGAAAGCGAGTTTTCAGTATTTGTATGCCTTTTTAAAATTAATTAATTTTTTGCTAATAACCGATGTATATAAATTCTATAAATCCTATACAGGGCTCCACAAAATAATTCGAGTACATTTCTCATATTTGCCAGAAATTGCTGAAGTAGGAATCTTATAAACTGAGTTCTTGCATGCTATCTAGTATATATACAAAGCTATAGATCATATACAGGGCTGCACAAATGATTTCGAATAAATTTATAATCGTAGATGTTAATTGCTGAAATTGTGTTTCCTAATGTTTTATGAATTGCAAATTGTTTACTTTGATAACATTTTTCACCTTATTAAGTTTTTTGTACATTGTTTTAAATGGAAAGTTTTTCGTAATCTATGCTTGATGCATGATTTTTCTTTCTTGTTTTGTATGAAATAAAGAACATCACGAGACATAGTTGAAATGGTGCAATCCTTATAAAATTACCACTGAACTTGACTGTTGATTTTTTCGAATGTTATTTACAGTTCAAACGGTTTCACGTATCGAAATTCTGTATAATTCTGTTACTTTTCATGACATTATTGCATTCACATAAATCGAGGTAAGTCTGATGAAAATTGTTATTTTAGAGTGAAAAAAAGAATTGTAACTCTAATTTCTCTTATACATATTTTTTCTTTTGGTGTTCACTACCAACTCTTAAATGTTGTCCAATCTTTTTTGAGTCACCATTTTTTATCGTGTTTATTTTCGAATATTACTTCTCAAGTGCTTTCACTGAAATCTTATTTCATAGAAAAGATCACAAAAGTACAAAAATACATTTTATGTTTTGGAAGCCTCACGTACAAGCATGTCAGATAAAAGGATTATTTTTGCAGAAAAAGAAGCACCGAATTAAATAGAAATTCTTGGTTAGTTGTTTACCACTTCGTTCAATTGAAAATCGGCTTGGAATAACTTTGATAGTTCATATCCCTGATAGAACGCACTATTATATGGAATGTTTTCTTAAAAAAAAAAAAAAAAAAAAAAAAAAAAAAAAAAAAAACAAGAAAAGAAATTTAGCTTAGTAAATACTTAACAAAGACTTTTTAAGTGTTATTTTCTTTTTCACACCTTTAAAATCCCTTTCATACAAAATAGTTAACATGTTAGGAGAGAAGTACTTTATTTGACGAACTATAAAGTGTTAAAAAATTGTCAAGAAAAATAATTTGAAACAGCAAATGTTTCCTGTAATATTTATGGGATAGTAATTCAACTATGTCTTTAATTTGTTTTTAAAAATGTATCAAGTTTTAATCTTTGCGTTATTAATTTGAATCAATGTTATAAATTTGACAAGTGTTGATCATGTTCAAGATTCATCAGAAAAAAATATTTAAGGTGAGTAAAAACTCCATTGCAAGAAAGAGCAACGAGTAATTAAATTGAAGACTAACGAAAATTTTTGTCCCTTACATTTGAATTTATATATTAAACATCACCACACATTAATCGATGATGTAATCGATTTAACTCACTCTGTTGATGTAAGTATAAGGTCTCTTACGAGCATTAAAAGTTGAAAAAATGAGAAACAAAAAAACTTAATATTTGGAACTTCCTAGCTCAAAAACCATATACCTTTATTGCATTTAAATACAAAAAATATCGTGTTTAACTGTTAAGCTTTTATTAGCTTTCTGTTGATAAAAGTGATTTGGAAACATGAACACATGATTATACAAATAATCTTAAATATAACAAAAAACACTGCTTTATTGAAATACTTCAGGGAAATAAAACTAAATCTTTACTAACAGTACCTAGAAAAACCGTTTCTTTGATTGCTTTTTAATTGTTTGTATGGGGTAATCTCTGGAACTACCAAAGATATTTTATTTTTAATGGTGGCAAAATGATGGTGACAGTTTCTAACATAAGATATATTATACGTCGGCACCACTGCCAAAATTCCAAATATAATATAGATGCAGCATACCACCAAAATGTGTTTGCAATATGAAGCTGATTATCGCTCAAATTTAATTGCCCTCATTCGGTCCAAACAAGATAAGCACGAGGAACAAGGACTGAATAATTTCGACGAGGAGCTTCAAAGATCATTCTTTAAGGACTTTTGCACGTGTCCTTTAACGTCACCCATGCATTTCTGTAAATGAAAGTGATCTGTTTTAAGTTTAAGCTTCCCAAAGTAGCATTTCAGAAGGGATGGATTTTGTACTGATAAGGTATGTGTTTGATAAATGCGTGAACGACCCCACAGGTGTTTCAAAGCGTGTTTGTTCCCAATTGTAACTGGTTTCAGGTTGCACTTTTGATTTCAAGTAAAAGTACAGCATTTCATCTCTATTAATCTTATAACTCTGTTACCACTACCCTCAAGCTATTGCAGGAACCAAATAAGGTTCTAAAAGTGCAGTTTCTGTGAGACTGTTTTGCTAGAAAGTAGAAATGTAGCATGCTGGTTACATTTCAGACGTAAATGGTTGCTAGTGGTACAACAAATATCATTCGAAAATTATGATTTCTGTGATTCTGTTGGAGCTACAAACTGGAAATGGCTTACGATGTTTACTTTTAAGATGTAAATTTTTGCTAAGAACGATTTCTAAAAAAATCGAGATTTCAAATCGTGAAATGAGCTGATCACATTTTATAACTTTCTTACCGAAACGCCAGTGAAGGCTTACTGTGGAGACACGAAAGTATTTTTTTGTTTCCGTCTGTCTATCTGTCTGTTCCGCGATAACTGTCACAAAAAAGCATACGATTAACTAGAAATTAAGTGGGTATGTTGGTGAGGAACCCGGATTTAGCTGTATAGTTTTTTTCGTATTATTTGGTTCATTCGTTCGGAAAATATAGAATATTTTATTTTGCGTAATAATGCTTTTCTATGGCAATTCAGACGATTTTTCCATTTTTATTTGTTGAAAGGAAATGGCTCATGTGATTTAAGGATTTAAATGGTAAATTATGGATGATAAAATTTCCTTATTAGAATCATACATTATTCATATTAAAAGTACATATAAAGATTATACAGACATACAAACAATAAATACAATAAACCCAACTGGAGTGAAAAATTAGCCAGAGCCAGGAATCGAACCCGGGACTACAGTATACAAGACTGCTGCTCTGTATGTGTTATGTGTGTTTTCATATACCGGGTGTCCCAAAAAGGACTGACTGATTTTAAAATTCAATAACTTGCAAACGGTGACAGATATTAAAAAAATTCTTGCAGGAGGGTTATGCATAAGGTCAAAAGTTTTATTACAGTGATTTTCAATTTTAGTTCGATTTACAAACAATAGATGGCGCTGTAAGCAATAGTCGCTAAATACAGGCTCAATTTTTGGTCCTTTATCTTGTTCCATGCAGAAAAAGGAGATGGAAATGTATTATCCGGGCCACGAAGAACCAAAAATCGAGCCTGAATTTAGCGACTATTGCTTACAGCGCCATCTATTGTTTGTAAATCGAACTAAAATTGAAAATCACTGTAATAAAACTTTTGACCTTATGCATAACCCTCCTGCAAGAATTTTTTTAATATCTGTCACCGTTTGCAAATTATTGAATTTTAAAATCAGTCAGTCCTTTTTGGGACACCCGGTATATTGTAGTATGTGTGTCTTATTATAATATTCATATTAGTTTGAAATTTTGTCTACACATTTGTCAGAGTTTTTAAATTCGATGTATAACTTATGGAGTGATTTTATATATGTTTCAATAATATAAAAATTCTTCATTTATAAATTTACTTCTTTTAAATGTACATATTCAATTGTTTTAATATTCTTTTAACTGTTACGTAGCAACGGAACTACACCTAAAAATTTCGTAAATGTGAAAGTATTTGTAATTGTCTGAAGTCAAATCAACGTCAAGAGGATGAATGAATGCCTTTGTGTCTTTACTACTCGTATATAGATGGATTTTACCCCATAAATAAAGACAGGCTATGTTCTATTTATTTTGTTCAAATATTTTTTGTATAAATTGAAAAGTTCATTATTTTCATAAGGAATAAATTGACATTTTTCTATAAAATTTAAAAAATCATTTTTTTTTTTTTTTTTTTTTTTTTTTTTTTTTTTTTTTAACCGTTGCCAAAAAAATCAGATCCCGGAATAATAATTTATCCTAAACAGTTAATTTTGATTTGAAAGATTTTCATGTGCAACAGGAAAATGTAATAAAACATAGACATAAATACGTCTTCATATTGGAAATAAAACAAAAATACGAAAAGAAGGTGAATTTGACCTCATCTATCAAAAATAAAATGAATACGCTTTGAGGTTGAAATAAAAAGGCCTTGTATTATGATATTAATTCTTCTTATTAAAAAAAAATACCAATGTATAATGGTTTATCGTCTGTACACGGCGAACAGAAATGTTTAATTTTCAATCGAAAATTTCAATAAGTAAAAAAAAAAAAAATTGAAAAGCAAATAGATAGTAAATGTCAAAATTATGCACCGCAAAATGGTCTCTGCCGAAAATGACGTCATTGTATCGGGAAATAAATATTTTCATTCTTAAAAACCAAACATTAACTATATTGCCTGAAAAATTATTTTTTGACGAGTGTTACTTCTTAGTGCCGTTTCATTTCAGAAAATATGAATGAAAAGTATTTTATTTTTAAAAGGAAATTACATTTTCGTTCATAAAACCTAAACTTTTAATATAATTGCTATAATGTAAATTATTTTCTGTCCACCGGTATAAAAAAATAAGTCTCGGAAGTGTAAAAAGAAACTTAAGATTTACGATAACCACTAGCACAATCAATAAAAAGTTACATATGTAAATTTAATGAGACCACGTTGGGTTCAGGGGACGTAGCCTCCTCCTCCCTGAAGGAATCCACTTTATTATCTAAGCAACAATATCAGAATTAGTAGCTCATGAAAATTTCAGAATATCCTTACAAACAAAGTTTTAATTTAACGCTTCTAATGTCTGAAAATTTCGCATTCTTTATTCTTATAAATAATTACGTTATTTGACAACTTTAAATTGCGGTTTGCAGGAAGTTGAATATTACCGAAAGTGTGTTGAAAAACAATGACTTGCAGAGCTGACGTTGAGGCTCGTGATGTGGAGATTTACTAGTCGCAAAAACGTCAGAGAAGGCTTACTGTAGAGACACGAAAAGTTTTTGTTTCCGTTTGCTTGTTTGTTTGTTGGTTAGTCCGTCTGTCTGTTCCGCGATAACTGCCGTAAAAAGTATCCGATTAGCTTCAAATTAAGGAGGCATGTTGTTGAGGTCGCCGTATTTAACTGTATAGTTTTTGGTTAAATTTGGTTTTTTTGTCCGGAATATATAGAACATTTTATTTTGCGGCGTAATGCTTTTCTATGGCAGTTCAGACGATTTTCAAATTTCCATTTGTTGTCAGAAAATGGTACGTTTGATTAATGCATTTAAATGAAAATTATGGATGCTGAAATTGCAAAATAAGGGTTTTAAATTATTTCTATTATTTTGGGATTTTGCCAATATATTTGTCGGATTTTTTAAATTAGGTGTATGAATTTTGGTGGAACTCTATACATGCTTTAAAATAATTAAATCATTTTGTTTTATCATTTTACTTATTTGACATGATACATATTTCATTTTTTTCTTTTGTTAGTTACCTGCAACTGCATTTTATAGCCTATAAACAAAAATCATTTAAATAATCCCGATTACGAAAAATTAATCAGAAAATTGGGCTGAGGGGAATAAAAAGTTAGTTAATTTGTAATAATTTAACATTAAATGTAGAACGAATTGAAGGAAATACCTTAATATCTGTCCCTTCTCGGGCTTAAACAATGTAGGAAATAAATTTTGTTTTTTAAATTTGTTCTTCAAATTAGGTTTTTGTTTAATATGTCAAGTTTTTTAGTAACTACTACATTCAGACGAACACATTTCAAAATTAATGGAGGATACCATCATCAGGCTTTGATTTATGCGGTATCGTATTACAATTTGTGATGCAATTTACCTATGTATAATTCAAAATGTTTCACCAGTGCAGTAAAGCAAGTTGCTGTACTGAAATCGAAATAAATCTTAGACTTTTTTAAAGTTTTGTATTTTGCATGTATCCTTTCATTTTATGTACAGTCATCATAAAAATAATACAAAATCTGCAATACAAATATTTAGAACTGAAAATTGGAAAACATCTAAGATTTTTTTCGATTTCATTTGAATGAAATCTAAGTTTTTAGGGTGTTTAAAGTATCATGTTGTATGAATTTTATTTTTATTTTTTAATGTTCAATTGGTTTAACTTATTTGTTACAAAAATTTAACATTAAATGTAAAACGAATTGAACGAAATAGCTTAATATCTGTCCCTTCTCGGGCTTAAACAATGCAGGAAATAAATTTTTTTTTTTTTTTAGTTTGTTCTTCAAATTAGGTTTTTGTTTAATTTTTTTTCTTTTGTTATTACCTATAGCAACTGCATTTTATAGCCTATAAACAAAAATCATTTAAATAATCCCGATTACGAAAAATTAATCAGAAAATTGGGCTGAGGGGAATAAAATGTTAGTTAATTTGTAATAATTTGGTGTGCAATATAGCTTTGCATCAAACATTAACAATGTTAGCAACGTTACATTTTTAAATTTAATGTAGATACTGTTAAAAGTCTTATTACAAAGAAATCTTTCATAGCAACAAATAGATGCAATTTAGGCAATTAGCAGTGGATACGATTATAAATGATTTTCTAGTAGATTTAAATATGCCTATTCTTGGTGATTTTTGTACGTTATTGGTATCGAGTAGATTAAAATGTCTTTAAACTAAAGCTTTAACATGCTAAAAGTGAGAAGAAGTAAGAGGCATAAGTATGTTTTTTTTAAATAAACTAATCTGTGAATATGAACATAGATACTTTGCAAAATTAAAAACAATAGAATAAAATAATTAACGTTGGCAGATATGTTTTCATTACTTTTAAAAGCTCGTGATTTTTATTTTACCACATTTATTTTTAAAAATTCTATAGAAAGTTATTTTGGTACTTGTTAGTTATCCCGACGACCAAATTACTGTCGCCAAATTGTAAGATCAAATGCCAATATTGATTGATCGTAAATGTCACATTCATTTCAACACGTGTTTACGTCATCAAGTAATTTTTATTTGGACGTTTTATTTGTATTTTTATTAACGTTATACTAATTTATTTGTACTTTCGTTATTTAAAATAAAAATTATATATTTGTACAATTTGATGAGTGGTTTGGCGATTTATATAATTTGGCGAAGTTGGTCGACGGGATAACTAACAAGTACCTTTTTTTATCTATATTTATCTTTAAAAATCGCCGATTGTGCATGCAAAACATGGAAATCAGTTTATTAAAAGGTCTTTATATGCCGTTAAATGTACTTTTTTCACTTTTAGCATGTTAGAACTTTAGTTTAATGACAGTAATAGATTTTTTATTACAGAATGATCCTCAAAACTATTTTCCGGAAACAAAAATTGTAAAAGAATTAAATTCCTAAATTAGATATTAATTAAATATTTTAGTTTCAGTATAAATGTCATACAAGTATTATATAAAAATGTTAAGTATAAATATTGCTATTTGCATATTACGGTAACATAAAATCCTTGTCCAAACTGTTGCTTATCCTAAGAAAATTAAAGTATAAAACGAAATTCAAGATACACTATAACCATTCGCCCAATCAATAGGAAATTATTAATTTAAATTTAATAAGACTACGGGGGTTTCGGGGGGGGGGCTCTTCCCCCTTGAAGAAATGTAGTTTTTAATCTAAAAATAATACCAAAATAAGCAATTCATCAGAATTTCAGAACATCATTGTCACACCATGTAAAATTTAATGCTTCTAATTTCCGAAACCTTCCAAGAATTTTATATGTTGCTAAATATTTATATTATTAAAAATTAAATGCGGATTGTAGGATGCTGATTATTATGCAGTGCGAGATTAAAAGGCAATCACTTTAAGATCTCACGTTGAGGCTCTTGATCTGCTGGTTTATTAGTTATATTACATTTGAAATCATCAAGAATATACTTTCGCTAATGCTAAAAACCTGAAATTAGACATGATTGTTGGTTTAAGACATAATTGCTTTCACAGAATAGTTTCTAAAATATTCGAAATATAAAAACGGTGAAATGAGAGAATAACGTTATAAAATCACAATCACTTTGGAACTACTGAACCGATTTCGAAAATTCTTACGAGGTAAAACTAGTGTCACTCTCTACTTAAATTTTAAGTACTTTTTTATCGCTGTGTAATAGCCCTTAAACCGACGCAAAAGCAACAAACGTCCTTAAAAAACGATTTTTTTTAATATGTTGAGGCTTATATCATGACATTTTACATGGTGCCTAGTCTTAAAACCGCATTTTAAGAGCCGTTCTAAAAAAAGTCGAATTTAAAATTGTAAAATGAAATAAAAATGTTCAAAATACCTTCTGCATTATGATAATTTTCAATAGCTACTTTTAAGATGTACATACGGCTCGTAACTGTTAAAAAATTTCGGAATTTCAAAGGGTGAAATGTGCGAAAATCATTCTATAGTCATCAGTAATTTTGAACTACTGAACCTGTTTCAAAGCATTTCGCGGGCTAAATTGATGACAGTCTCTGCTTAAAAATAAGCTTTACTTTATCTCTGTATAAACTGCCTTAAAGAGAGTGCAAAAGAGAAAAAAGATCTAAAATTTAGAATTATGTGAATCTGTTGAGGCTATAAAAAGAAAAAAAGATATATAATGATTACTTTTAAGACGTAAAACTAGCTACAACTATATATTTAAGTTTCCGAGGTTTAAAAATGTTAAAATTATTGGAAAACGCTGTATAATCATGGTTAATAGGAAATTATAGGTGTCAGAAATTTTTAGTTTCCATTAGGACGTAATACCTTATAAAATAAAATTTCAAATTTCAAATTTGTGAAATAGGAGGAAAACGTACTAAGGTTATATTTACAGTGTGATTTCTCTGAAATTGTCAACCTAAAAATTTAAATTTGTCATTGACACAACTTCTAAGACGTAAACACACATAAAAATATTCTTTTTAATTTAAATTTTTAAAAAATTGAAAAGAAAAGGAAAATGAATTAATTTCACTACTAATGTTAGATCAATGGGATAAAAAGCAAACACAAAAAACTGCTATAAAAGTTTAAAATGATAGTAATAATGAAACAGAATTAACAAGTCAAAAAAAGTACATGGTTTTTGCCTTTCACAGAACAACTATGTCAGTGAAATATATTAAAACGATATTTTTCAACTTGTTATCGAACTATTATACTAACTTATGATATTACACGTATACATACACGATTTGTTTGTAAATCAAGGTATTCTTATCCTGCAAAGAATTTTTCTCGTATTAATTAGAATTTGATATTTTTGAACCGATTTTACAAATTATTCCACTTTACGATGGTTGATAAACAGAGTTCCCAAGTATACTGCATTGTATCTCCTTTTTCAAAGACACTGGTTGCAAATGGATATTAATGAATGTTTTCTCAGTAATTCAATATCACCTAATGCGGTAAAACATTAAACGTTCCTGAAAATATGAATTAATCAGTAATATTTAAATTACCAGTAGTATTATTATTTCATTCCAATGTTAGTATGCACACAAACATCACTTTGCATGTTTTAACAACTCAACTACATTTGAATTTGCTAGATTTATATATCTTAACAAAATTTCTATTTTTTAAATAAAGCAGAAATTATTGCACATTTTTCAAAAAATTATTGCAAAAAATCAAGAGTTTACCTATGCATATTTGCTTATAATGTATAAATACATATTATATAATTCATGGATTTCTTATATGAATTTTTAGAAAAAGCTCATCTAGTAATAAATCATTTTGACGTAATTTTTAAATCATTTATCTATTTACAACACCTAGTATATTTGTAATCAATTTTCGCATGATTACTGGATCTTTAAAAATGTGATTCTATGATCTTTGCAAATGTGTTTTTCTTTATTTGACCCCTTATGAAACACTTTATATGATGGCACGCTATTTAACTTAGAATGTTTCAGGCATCGAGATGTTCGTTTACCAAGATCAAGAATAAATTTCTTATTGTGCACTAAAAACAACAAAAATTGTTTTTTAACGGCATATATTGTTTAATATATATAGGAACACTTGCACAATAAATGCTTGGAAGGAATGGACGCGACTGCACGTGTTTTTGTTCTGTATTAGCTCAAAAATAAGGAATCCATTTTTTCTCTTCCATTTTTCAGAAATAATTTTAATTTTGTCTTGAGAATATTCTATATTGTAATATACACTAAAAGTATTAAAAATATAAAAGAAACTAAATAAATATTTTTTCTTTGGGTAAAAGTTTATATTATTTCCAAGTTAGTTTAGAATCTTTCATTTCACGAAACAGCACATTCTATGTTTCACTGTGTCGCCAAATCAGCAATGAATTAGGAAATATTGAATTATTGTCCACAGTATTAAATAGAACCAATGATACCTCTAAGTTTTTAGGTTCAAAAATAAGATTTTTCTTTCAAACCTGTATATAATACACAATAATAAAGAAAGAGATACGATAAGGAATGAAATATAGTGAACGGACCGTGGACTTAATGTTTCATCTCTTCTGGTCGAAGAAATGAGTACCAAGCTTGCTTGGGAACTAAACACTGAGGTTCTCGACTGCCACCACATCGGAGCATCTTCTGTATAGCACCTCAGGCCCCATGGTTAAAAAAATTACAAAATATGGTCAATTATAATTTTGTATTGTCTCAGCTTTCTTCCAAATTAGATTTCAATCTTCTTAGACGAATACCCATGTATATGATTAGACATTTCACTGCATCAATTTTCAGTACTGCTTTTGAATTGAGCTTCGTAGTTTGTTTTTTTGAAAATAGAGTAATTTTCAGTCCTATCATGTCTTTCCTTCCATCACATATATCTGTACGAGTATGTGGGTATTGATGGTAAATAAACCAAATTCAATTAAAGCAGTTTTAGAGAAAAAAATAGCGCCGCTTCGATTAGAGTAAATGTGATATTTATTAACATGTGCATTTTAGATATTTCGCTGAAAAACAGGTAGAGACAAGAGAAGAATATTCATCTCTTTTTTTTTTTTTTTTTTTTTTTTTCAAAAAAAAAAAAAAAAAAAATTCAAATGTGCATTTATAAAGATCTTTCTTGCCAACCGCAAAGAATAATGTTCTTTTTGACGAAAAAAAATGTCAATTCAATTCATTAAGACATTTAATCATAAAGGAAAGGTTTTATTCACTACAGCCATTACGTATACTTTTTGAAAGGAAATTGTTGTTTTGGGCATAGAGAGCGTGGATTTAAAAATGGGAAGATTGAACAGGTTAATCACATTCCGCAATGCAATAAGTATGTGTTTTTACCAAAATTTATATTTCTTTTTTTTTTTTAATCAAACCTTCTTTTTGTTGCATATTTCTCTAACATTTGCAAAAGTTTCAAAATATAACGCTAATTCTCTTTCAGGATTGCAAAAATATGCTTAAATGTGACTAATATAACAAATAGCATGTACACATTAATTCACTTTTACAATTAAATAGAAACGGCGAATAGAGCTAATATGTTAGACAAGTAGGAAACAATTCAACGACTTCCGCGTTAAAAATAATCATTAATTTAAAAAAACGATTTTTGTCTATATGGATTCGTAATAATCATTATGCCATAAAAAGCTTCTAGAATGCGAATAATCGACAAATACACTTTTACTATATATATTTCTGCAAAATAAACTATATGCCTAGATACAAAATTGTAATAAAATACATAGTTAACCTAAAAAATAGTGCGTATTTATTCAGAACACTGTTGGTCGCTTTCGGTTTTGTTGTCGCCGGTTTCCGCATACAGATAATGGAAAAACAGAAAGAACCTTCGTTTAACCCTTTGCACTAGAGAAGAGATACTCACTCACCACTAGTGTTTCAAGGAATCATGCGTAAATCTAGTCTCCAAATGCTCTGGACACCAGTATTTTGATGTAATTTGATTCGCTTTATGTAATGGTAAAATTACCTGCGATTAAAGATGACGAAACAAACTGTACGAAATTAATGGTGTCCAGAGGATTTAAAGCCCTGTCTATATCAACACAAATATACATGGTATGTATATGTATTTAGGTATGGTATATGGTATATGTACGATAGCCTCATAGTGACGTCTTCAATGCGGATACTATTGATCAGATTGAGCATACTGTTAGCAGTTTTTTGGACCATGTGCCCATTAGATCGACTGAACTGACCACTACTGAAGAGGCCATTACAGTGATCAAAAATCTCCCCAATAGAAAGGCCCCTGGGCATGATGGGATCACAAATTCGTCTCTCAAAAATCTCCCACTTAAGCATGCTAATTATCTAGCCATTTTAATCAATGCTACCTTCAAGTATCACTATTTCCCCACTGATTGGAAGAAAGCTATTATTGTTCCCATTAAGAAACCCAGAGAAGACCCTTCTCTAGCTAAGAGTTACAGACCCGTGAGTTTTATGTATGTATGTATTTATGTATGGTATCATCGCACATATTATCTAAATGTTTATATGTGCATGTTTTCAAGAGACGATTGGACTAAAACATAAATAAAAATTCAAAGCAAAAAAAAATGGCATTTTACTTATTAATTGAAAAGATATTTTCAAAGATTTTATCCATTTACTTAAGAAAGAACAACCCACACAACAGAAATAACCAATGACTTGGCATAGTCGGACCTTGGAATATTTGTGGGGGTGGGGGAGATGGAAAAAATCAACAGAAAGAAATGAGGTCTATGAGGCAGGTAAATAACATGCACACACACCTTTCGAAGATACAACATGGGCCCGTCCACAAATTGTAAATTTAGTACGAAAAATTAATTATGATAAAAAATAACAGATAATATACTAAATACACAAATAAGATGTAAAATGTGAAAGTTTATAAACTAAATAGTATATGCTAGCTATTAATAGCTAAAGACGACGCATAAAATGACTAGTGGTGTACCGGGTAGTACATTGGCCGAGTAATTCAGGGCTTCCACTGGCGGCTACTTTTATAAGAGATTGATTTTATTTGAGCTGCGAACAATATAATAAACATTTTAATACATGATATAAATTTACAGAGTGGTGCATATATAAAAACAAGTTCTTTCTTACTAACATTTGAAATAAAAATGTTTATAATGACAAAATATAATTCAAAGTATGTTTTTTAAATATCGTTTCAAAATAGTTAAAAAAATATTGCTACTTTTCAAAGAAATGGTTAAAAACATACACAGGTTTAGCCAACAGGTTCAAAAACTTAAAGTAAAATTTTAATTTCATTCATAGTCACCACTGACAATATCATAACTGTGTGTTTAAAGAAAATAAAAATGATATTTTACTTACTATAGAAGGTAGCAGAAGAAAAACAGAACACTTACCTAGAAAAATAAAATAAATTAATTAAAGTAATAAATACGTGCTCATGTAATTATTTAACTTTCATAAATGTATTAACTCTTTCAAAATATAATAAGATTATCTAAAAACTACAAAATGGACCAAAAATAACTCAGCAAATTTTTTGACTTATTAACTAATCTCTTCCTTCATATATACAAAAAGTTTTTTTCAATAAAATGCAAAATGTGCAAAATCTGTATATATTATACCCTTTTACCGTCTGGCCGTGTTTTTCCGTTTCATAATCATTTAAATCATATTAAAATGGCTGTAGAGAAAATATTTTAAACAGAATTATATTTCAAAAGTATATTAAATGAGGAGATATGAAAGCTATTATAGTATAAAAAATAATATAAATTCTCGGATTTACAAGAATACCTTATCAAAATACAGAAAACTCAAAGACCATCATAGAGTTTTATCAACGAGTAGAATAATAAACATTGATACGTACGTTAATAAAGGATTTAAAATTTTGTATGGCTTTTAAGGAATCTTTTAGGTTCATAAAAAAAAATAAAATAAATAAAAAAAAAAAAAAAAAAAAAAAACTTCTAACGAGACATAAAAAAAGCATCAGCATTATTTTGAAGCATTTATTTAAAAAATAACTAGATTAGAAACAATTATCTTTTATTTCGTGTTTAACCTTTTCTTCTACTAATAGTTTTTTTGTTTTTAAATTTGACGTAACCTATTAAAAATTGTGGCCTCGTGAATAGTGTATTGAGTATCATGCTTTTATTTAAAAAAATTGTAATTTGCGAAGACAATCAAAATCGAAAAAAGGGAAAAAACATTTCTAAGTCACACGATATCGTACAGCAATACATTAAATGCCCTGATAACAAAAGTTTAAGACCACTGGCAGGTGGTTACGTTGAAAAGGCAGAAAATTCAAAATATATTTGTGTTTAAGACGAAATTTAAATAATAATAATAATAAAGGAAATAGGAAATACTGTCAATAGTATTTCAATTGAGGCTATCGTAGGAGTTTCAAATTTTCAGAATAATCGCCAGAATTTTATATAGAAATTATACATATATTTTAATCATTCATTACCAAACCAATTTATTTTAACTGTTCTTTTCATACTTGTACATAGGTCATTCAAACATTATATAAGATAGAGAATCAGTGAAATCGGAAGAAAATTTGAGTTGTGGGAATTTCAAATATGCTCTGGAGAATATGAAGATATAAAACAATTGAGTTCATTATGCTATAGTTGCAGTGACTGAAATTCCGAAAATTTCATATAACAATATATTTTTTTTTTCGCATCGCAAAGAAATTTGTGCTGTGAAAACTCATAAATGGTGTTGAAAAAGTACCTGTAACACTAAAAGATATGGTATATATCACCGGCAAATAAAAGCAATATGTGATCGATGCAAGAGCACTTTGTCACTTGGTCACATTATCATTTACTGCCATTTAGCATTTCTGTGGCTGTCATTATCACCCGAACGAAGGTTAATGGGCTTCTGCATCTGGCAATATTTATATAGTAAAGTAATACATGTCGAATCTCTCAATGTTTCTGACATGAAAACACAAATACGAGTAAACGTATTTCTGCAGATTCTTCATACCATAATAAATACTCTATTGTTGTCAATAATCTCCAGTATACGATGTGTCATTGTCACTGTCTGTCATGGTGGAAACATAAAACTTTTTATTGAAGTAAAATATTTTGTTTTTTTGTTGTCTCTAATCCTGATTTGTAATTCCGACTATTTTGTTTGCTTCGTCTACTACAATTATTTAAAGTCGTCAACGGAGTCTGTCTATGGTATATGGTCTTTCTATGCTTAATTTTAAAAATACTTTTTCCTAGATATTAAGGAGAGGTTTAATGAATAAAATTATAAATTATTGCAATTTTTCGAAATATTTCGTGACTATTATTGAAAGATATGAAATACTTTTCTGTTTGTGAGTTGTATGTTAGTGAATTTTTTTTAATATATCATCGGCACATAATAATACAAAAATGGTCGTATTTCAAAATATGGAAGTCAGTATGAATCTGCATACCAGTTACTTAGTAATTTTTCATAATTAGATTATTTTAGATGTTACTTACTGAATGTTTTATAATTCACTGTTTCTTATTAAAATCAATGTATAAGGTTGCGTGTTTGTCTTACCTATAACTGTGTAAGAATAGGAATATTGCTAATTTCGGAAACAAAATGATACAGTAGCAGTAATTTAAGTACCAATAGGTGTAGAAACCAACGAATCAATCATTCATACCTATAGTCACACAGCATAATCAAAATATGTATATATATATATATATATATATATATATATATATATATATATATATGCAAAATAGAAATATTTTAGAAAAAGAAACCAGCGTTTGATATCTGTTTACCATTTGTTGAAATTATTTTTTAATAGTATTCTTCCTTTTCTTCCTATTTTATGGATTATTTATGAATAATATTTTAACTAGACAATTACTTCGCGCATAACTGAGAATATTATATATAAAAATAAATAAATAAATAAATAAATAAAATATACTTAAATTTTGGACAGTGATGATTTTAATATAATTAAAATGCGTAAAAGTAGGGGAAAAACTAAAATTAATTTAATGCCACATGTCATGCTAACATAATTGTAATTAAATAGGTGTCAGGGGATGAAAGATACACCTGACATGTTGTTTTTCAATCTTTCTCTAAGGAATAAATGCATTCTTAATCGAAAAAATAACAGCATTTATATCTTCCTACCTATTTATTACAAGAAAATATGATCGAAACCTTTCTTAAGAAATATAAATATTCAAATAGCATTTCGGAATAATTTTATACTAATTTAAATTTAGTTTTTTGATAAATATTCCTTTTAAGCTAAAATATCAAGACTCTATTTCTTAATTTCATTCGAGAAAACTTCGCTCTAACGAAAATGCAACAAACGACACAGACGAAAGAACACAAATATACAAATATTAATAAGCATTGTATTCAGTAGCATATTAGACGTTACAGACTGGGAAGCTCTTTTTAAAAGCAACGAATCATCAAAGTGAACGAGTGCTTCGGCTTTGACTTTTCCCCAACATGACGAGAAACAAAAGCAAAGTTTACCATTAGCGGACTCTGATTTGTTGCTTGCAAGCCGAGAATCCCAGTTGTTGGGCTAAGGACTCAATGATAACCAGCTATATCCTGTATCAATTGGAACTCGGCTATAATAAGAGCTCGTTTGATTATTCATGACATATCAATATCTGTAGTTATTGCAATATGTGTGGCCCAAACACAACGGTAGGATAAGTGTTATTACGTAGCTAGGCAGTGGAATAAACTCGACGTTTTCAGTGAAGGAATATTGCAAAAATTGGGATATTTCTAGAGATAATCGGCGGAAAGAAAGATAATCGAGGTAGATTCTCTGTTTTGAAGAGCATGGTAATGGAATATTGGGTTATGTTTTTGGGGCTCTGGTGGTGTGCGCAAAACATTATTATTTTATTTTATTTTGGTTTTGTCTACGCTCTTCTACGCTCTTTTTTCGAGTCTCATGTTCAAAATTGCAGTGAGCTCAAAAATTGTTATTTTATTGGGATATATCAACAGAGTCGATGTTCAAATATTCTTATTGCGATATTTAAAAAATATCAATATTTGTCAATATTTTGATACATAATCCGACCTTAGTACCTATATGGTTTTATTTTTTGGGAAAAATTTCGAATTTAAAGTACGTTTATCTCAATTGAAAAAACGGAAAGTAAGCAGCTATGATATTTGACAGTTACAATCTTTTACTGTTTTTATTCTCTCTTTTTCTTTTTTTTAATGTTAAGTACTATTACATGAAAGCGCAACATTTGTAAATATCAAAATAGAAAGCATTCGAAAGTTTAAATATGAATAAAGTATTCAGCATCGATGTGCCTCCGCTTTCAAAATAAAACAGAGTAATAATAGTCACTCTATTTAGTAATGAAAACCTATACGCATTATCAAGAAAGAAAGAAAAATAAATCGACACTTTATGGTTAGGCAATAATCTAAAAATATTCTGCATGCATTTTCTTTCCTAAAAGAACTATTAACTCCGTTTTATCTTTTAAATATTCATAAAATAAAAGTACATGGCTATCAGATTTATTTTCCATCAGAAAAATATTTTATTTAATGAAATCTGAAAACACCGAAATGCTTTTCCTATTTCTTATTCAGTAAAATAATGTGTGAATAAGAGGCTCTCATAGTGATAACTGTTAATTGAAGCGATAAAGAATATGAGCGTAATTATTCATAAGATTATGATGTATTTCTTTTACGCGTTTGCTTCATTTCCTAAGTTTAGACGAGAAAATTGTAGATAAGACACATTAGACACTTTTTTTCCCAATTCTAGTTCTGCAGAGTCAGGTGAAACAAAGAAAATTGCCAATAAAATCAATTTATACGAGCGATATTGAATAGAAACATTATCATTTATATGAGTGTTTATATATGTGTTGGCCATGTTTGTGTAATTTACTAGATTTAAACTATATACAGATAAACATGAAATTTATACAATACTTTAGATTAGGCACATTAGACAAAATCTTTCTGCGCTTTGTTTCCACAGACTGATGTCAAAGAAATTTGACAATAAAAATTGTTTTTAGAAGCTACATGGAATATGGGTGTAATTAATTATTAATTTTGTTCGATGTTCTTTTAATGACCGAGGTGTAATCTATTCAACTCTAGTGGTTACACTGTCTAAAATAAACAGTCAAAATGTACTTATCAAAATGTGCTAATTTTTGTGAAACTATCTACTTAACTCTGATTCCGAGTATTTATGTCAAAAAATACAGATACTTATTTCTTAAACATCTTCATTGTAAAACAAAAAATCAGAAAAAATACAGAAATTATACTGGCAATCTAGATTCAAGTATAATTTCAGTACTTTTATGGAATTTGTTTGTTCTGTGAAAATGTTAAAGAAATGAGACAAGTAGCATTGTTAGCTGTAAAAGATATTGTGAAATTCATATTGGCTACTTTATGATACATTAACGAATCATAAACAAAATCGGAAAAATATAGAAGCTGTGTGGGTGAACTGATTTTCATTGAACGTCTGTACATTTACCGAATATTTTCACAGTATAAATTTTACTTTTAGGTTACTTGCTGACACAGAACAGCGACCAATTAAAATCACTATTGCTAAAAAGGAACATTTATTTCCTTAGAAAGATGTCATAATATGTAAAAAAGTAGAGAGTTTAAAAAATTTAAAACTGTGATATCCCACACCCAATACTTTCGATCACAAAAGGGATCATTATCAAGAATGGTTTGGGGGAAATCAGTTAAAAATTTGAATTAAAAAAGTTAAAGCATTGTAATTCTTATCTGTTTACTTCAACATATTTTTGGTTACATAATTTTATTTGAGAAACATGTAACTATTTTATTCTACATATTTTATATGCTAATTTTATTTGATCACTTTGTCTAATTTATTTACTCGCTTAATTGTATCAATGAAAAGTTAACTCATAGCTGAACTTGTGTTTTAACTTTTTATTAGTGGATAAAATATTCAAAGAAAGGTTACACATTGAAATGAAATCAAAATAATAATATTTTATGTGGGATTTATAAACTAACATGAATAAACTTGACTGAATTATGACGGATATATAGAATACGAGTTATATGTATCTCATGTAACATATATTTATTTTGTGCACAATGATGGGCCGATTTGTAAAATCGAAGTTATTGAAAAAAGTATATACCGTAAAGTACTGAAAGTAAGCTCCCCTCCGAATATAAGCCTCCCCACTCATATATGTGAATTTTTCATTTTTTGAAAAAGTGCCATTTATAAGCTATCCCCTTCAAGTTTTATTTTCAGACGCTTTCAATCCTTCTTTTTCTTTTCAAGAAATTCCTTGAGTTTTTTGTTTCCATATCTTCTAAATGACTATATCTTATGGAATTTAATTTTATTTAATCTCTTCGCATATCATTGTATCAGAAAGGCATATTTCGCTATACCCGCTACAAGGTCTTCGAAAGGAATGTTCCTTTCGAAGGTTACTATTAATGTTTTCCTTGATTTTTATGCAGTAAGATTTAATAGATATTTATTTTTAGTATAATTTTATAATTTTTGTTCATATTTTTTTGACATCTAATTTAAATATTTTATGTAAATTTGTTTCATTAATTTATTATTTTTATTAATGCGAATTACACAGTTTCTATGGAACGGTATTTTAAAACCCAAAAAATGTTAATTTGATCTGACTTTATTTTGCAAATTGCGAAAAACTGTGAAAATTTATAATTTTCAAATGCATCTTCCTCCCCTTAAAACCATTAGAATTTCCTGTCTTCTAAATACGGGCATACTTTCTATAAAGTAGTTTACTGTACTAAAAAAGTAGAATATATGTATAAATATATTTTTTTAAATTGATCTTATATAATTAAATTTCTTATAAATCAAAAAATATATGAAATATGAGCATATTTTGCTCATCTTGAAGCACACATTTGTAAAAGCTATGTTAGTGACAGGAGACTGCAAACGAAATCTTTTGATGGCCAAATGTAATCAATCAACTGGATATTATACTTAAATTCTGGTGATCGTTAAACCTATACACAGTGGGACGTTTTGATGATCTAGATCAGGGTTGGGGAACCTTTTTGTTGTTTCGTGCCAAATTTGATCAAAAAATATTTTACGTGACTATGACGTGCCAACTAAAAAACAAATTTAATAGGTGGAAAAATCATGGCTTAAAATAACTTAAAATTTTCTATTATGATTTAAGGTGCCTGCCTATGTACGAGCACTTTTTTCCAAAAAAGCTATTTAATTATTTTTTAAACTTATTTTTACTAAGATTAAGACTAGAAAATGTGAAAAAAAGTAAAAAAATATTTTATTCATTGATAAAATTTTGGTAAATGGAGGAATTTACAGTAAAATTTAGCGAAATTTTGCCCGAAACACAAAACGCTCTAAAGGAAATTCTACTGTATGTATCTTAATTTCCTTTTTACACTTTATATTTATGACATTGGTGAAGGCGATGAACTAAAATCTAAGATATTCTTTAAGTATTTCAAAACTTATAGCATATCGTACTTGTTTACATGTTAATTTTCATAAAATTCATCGATGTCATTCCACAGAAACTTCCATAAAACAAAAAATATTTATTCTAAATTTAAATCTTTAGTTCATTGCCTTCATAATAGTGTAAATAACATATATTTTAAATTTCATAGTGATATTCCAATAACTTTTTGAGAAATCATGTTTTGCGTATGGAATTTTCACCGAAAATTACATTTTCCAAAAATGCCTTTAAAGTTTAGATTTATGTTTTACTACAAGAATTTACAGTAATATACATCTAAATTTCATGGAGCATATTATTTACATTTCTTATTATTAAACAAATGCATCCAAAATCGCGAAATTTCTCCAAACATACGACCCTTTAAAAGCAATTTCAAAATTTCAAAATTTTAAATTTTAAAGCCCTTTAAACAGCACTTCCGATTTGAGTGACAGCTGTTGAGTAGTTTTATCGTACAATAAAAACAAATACAGTTTTGGAAAGGTAAAACGTTGGTCTTTAATAAAATAAAATAAAATAAATTTGACAATTTTGGTCGAAAATTGCATTTTCAACGTAGTCAGATACTTTAAAAGGAGAAACATACATGTAGACATTATACACTATAATAGGAATTATGGAAACAAACATATTATGGAAACAAACACATTTTATAAATTTATATTTAAAAAAATTAATAATGCGATGTCATTTGATTTCTGTTGTTACATCTTAATATCGAGTTACTTTTAATGCAAAATGAACCGGATTTTTCTGATAAGTGCTTTCAGCTTGAGTTTTGGTATTATTCATTTGTGAAAACAGTGATTCGAAAGCATAGATAGGCAGAAAAACTATTAAAGTGAGAAACGTCAGTTTCTTTGAATAGCTCTGAAATAAATTGCAAAATTACCATAACTTTACCATCGGAATTTAGTAATGTCTAATAACCAATTCTTGCCGATTGTTTTCAAATATCGTCTTTGTTTGAAAAAAAATTGACACCATAATTAATTAGATTGTAATATAATACGCTACAATTCATTTTTCAGTTTCCCTTTATACGAATTTAAAAAAGATCAGTCGCAATTTTATGTAATCTCACTTTATTTTGATTAGAGCACAAGCAAGGGCATGCCAAAACTAATCTTTCGCGTGCCATAGGTTCGCCATTCCTGATCTAGATGGAAAAAATCTATTTTCTCCATTATCTGGAAATTTGACAAAACCGCGTGTACTAGCTGAATGTCTGTATTTTCGAGAACCGTACGGGTTTTGTCAAAAAATCAGAGGTGTCGATTAATTATGACCGTAAAGAAGCCGTTTGCGCAGTTGGTTTGAGGGGGTTACAAAAGTTGCACTAGCTTCCTCTAGCTTCCTCTAGCTTTCCTCTAGCTTCCTCTAGTTAGCCTCCTATAGTTTGAAAGCACGTCGTGTCTGTTCTGTTTTATTTGAAAGCACGAGTTTGCTGACCTAATGTCATAAGATTGTCAAGGTCAGATTTAACCCATTTTTGTTTGAAAATAAGCGATATTAAACCCGCTTAACCGCTTTTTTCAAAGGTTGAAATTCTGGATAATCCTTGATGTTGTTTACAAATTTTATCTTGATTTTTAAAATATTATTCAGCATTATTCAGCAATAAGCATTTTTAAAAATCAAAGTGCCATTCCTAATGTATTAAAAAATTAAAAAAAAAAATCCTGCAGATGTCTGCAGATCATTAAGTTTTTATATTAACTTATTCATATTAACTTGCAGTGTTTGTATGTATGTTTAGTTCAAATCTTGCTAGTCAAATTTAAACCACTTTTAATTATCCTATTGAGCTAAAACAATGAAAGCATCTGTAATTTGAATGACAATACAATATTATTATAATTTAAAGAACATAGAAGTTTGTTCAGAATACTGTTTCTACAGGGCTTCACAGAAATTTAGATTAAAACTTGCAAGTTAATTTTAAACCAATTTCAACAATCTGATTAAGATGAAACTTTGCTCAGGATATGCAGCTCTGATGACAATGCAATATTATTATAATTTATGGAACGTAGCAGTTACGCTTTTTTACAGATCCACATAAAAGATTAGTTCAAATCTTGCTAGACAATTTTAAACCACTTTTAATTATCTGATTGAGATAAAACTTTGCCTACATGTGTTTTTTCGATGACAATTCTATTAAATTGTAATTTGACAAACGTAGAAATTATGCATTTGCTACAGCGCTAAACAAAAGATCGCGTAAAAATTGTTGTTAAAAAGCAGAAATTTTAACTATATTTCAACAAAATTACTATAGGTTATAGAGATACACAATGGTATTTTTAAAATTGGAATCAAAGTGGCAGTAGTTGTATTTCTTTTACAAGGACACATAAAAATTTCGGATAAATTACCGTCTTTATGCAGAAATTTTATTTAAAATTGAATAAAATTTACATAGGTTATTTATTCACACAACAGCATTTTTTCAACCGAAGATAATTTTGGTAGCATTTATATGTTTTACAGGGAGCACAAAACATTAAAGTTTTTTTAATATGATTTTATTAAAAAAAATATTTTTTCAAGATGACTACACAAATTTCTCGAGCAATACTTTGTAGACAAAAATACAAAAAAAAAAAAAAAAAAAAAAAAAAAAAAAAAAAGGAATGTTAACTTACATGTGTGCATTAAATTGGTTTTTACTTAATTGTAAAATAAGTATGTTTAACACATTATTTGTAATGCATTATACAGGGTACCCTCTTTCCACGCTCTTAATTACCGAACGGTTGCAGCTATAGTCATGAAAGTGATGTCTAGGTATAGTAAAGTGGCTATGCTCTACCAGATAAGGCCGCTTCCAGCGCCACCTGAAGCAAAACAGCTGTGTTAGCATTCCTATCTCGAAAACCAGATTCATGTTCAGAACGAATGGCGCCATTTTGAACCAGGTGGCGCTATAAGCGGTCTCATATGATAGCATTTATATGTTTATTGTAGCTTATAGCCTCTTTACTATACCTAGACAGCACGTTTATGAATATAGATGCAGCCGTTCGGCAGTTAAGGCGGTGAGAACAGAATTTAGTGGGCACCCTGTTTTTTATTTTAAGACATTGCTGTGAAATAACAAAATATTTATCACTGTTTGAGTATTTTATTAGTGATGCATACAAAAAACAGCAAAAACTAATGAAACTTCATAATTAACTTCATAAACTAAATAATTTTGTCCACCTAGATCGTCAAACTGTCCCACTGTGCTACGGTGGCAACTATGACCTTGTGTATGTTTTAAAACAAGTTGTTTGACCGTAGTTTCGTATTTGCTACAGAAAAAACTGACCACATGGTCAGAAAGAAGTTGTAAGTGAAAACGAAGACATACTACAGATGATTAGTTTTGATCCACGTTCAATTAATAATTCGAAGCAACAAATGCACGATAACAATAATTAATTTTTAAAATACAATTAACTTACTTAGTCAGTTGATTGTCAAAAATATATTAATTGAATCTACGGAATATTATATTTTGAAAATATCATGTCCACGATCAAATTTTTTATGTTCTGTGTTTCTTGAATATTTATTATAGATGATTTCTATTAATCCACTCCACTTTAGATTCGTAATTGCAAACAATAAATTAATGGTAATCATATTTAAGTAATTTTATTTTAAAATATGTTTATATTAAAAGAGGTAGTAGAAATGATTCATTAATCGACAGTTCAATAAAAAACATCTTTTGTAAATTAGTTTACAGACTAAATACACGTTGATTTTGACAAATTTCATTAGTAATAGTATATGAGCTTTTAAATTATGTTCTAAAAGAATCCATTTCATAAAGATTTTAAAGATAATCAGCATGAAGAAATCGTTATATTACGATTATCCCTTACTTAAAGCAGAAGCGCTGTAAACAAGTAAAGACAATAACCTAAAAGTTAAAAAATAACCTTTTCATACTTTTGTGTTATTAGATTAAAATAATATTATAACAGAAAAATCTCTCCTGATTTTACTTTTTCGACGTTCAATAAATTATATATTTTAAATCTCTTTCTTAGAGTAACTTCTTTAAGAAAGCAAAGATGTAGAAATATAATAAAATAAAAGCTTCGAAATTTAAATGATATTCGAAAAGAAAAAAAAATCTAGATATTATCAGAGAATCTTTAGAAAATTCTCGCAAGAGTATACTGTTGAATAAATAAAATCCCTTTTTCTTCAAAGTTCTTTAAACTATTATTAGGTAATACATTATCTGCATACTTAAATAGAATAATGGTAATGCGATTTATGTCTTAATATTAGTTTTAAAAGTATTTATTTTGTAAAAGATATACTCTATCAGGGTTTTCATATATTTTTTTAGAATTAATTATTTGTCGATAGCACAACTCAATGTTTTAATGAGTTTTTATTTTATAAAGTGAAATAAGGTAAAAAAGTATTTGGATAAGAAATTATGAAAAAGCTTTCAGAATTATAAAGCAGCTGAATTTCTTATTGCTTGCAGTTGGGATTTCCTTTAATTTTAGGACTGAATTTTTAACATAATATTTTATTGACTTTGTATCTAATAAAGAAAGTTAAATAAAAAAAAATGTTAAAACATTATGAAGAAACTTTCAGAAATATTAAGTGTTAGAGTTACTTATTCCTTTTAATAGACGTAAAACGCCATTGCATCCCAAACATGATGAAAATCCAATAAATGGAATTGAACAATTATCCAATCTATCATTAACTTATTTATTTATGGTATTTAAATAAAAATTATAAGTTACCAACGTTTTTTATCAACGCTGTAGATTTAATCAGGGTTATGAAAAGTTTTTTTATTAGTCACACAAATTTTTTTTTTCTGAAGAAAAAGATATGTTATGGATACAAAATTGCCTTATATATAGGTTCATCATGCGTTACCATAAGTTATCATATAAAACTGTTTATCAAACAGTTATAAATCTAGCAAAAAAGTTTCTCAAATGTTTCTAGAGCAGAAAACATATTCTCAGAGACTTTATATACAGTAATCCAGTAAGATGTCTGTCCGATCCTAAAGGCAGTATAGCACACTAAAAGCGTAACATTCGGACGCATACTCCGTAATCATCCATTGAACATGTTATGCGACGATTTACACATAGTAGCAGACAATGGCGGTCAGCGTATAAAATAGATTTCAACAACGATTAATTGTATAATTCATGTTATGTGTATATCTGAATTCAAAAACATGCGCCTGAGTAACGCTGACGTTATATCGACGGTGGCAACACCTGATCAGTAAATTTCACTCTTACTGTACATTTTCTAAACATCCCGCAATTTAAATTTTTCCATCGTCTAAAAGGAAATAAAATGTTCAAACGCAATTTGTTTGAAAAGTGTATTTCATATTAATACATAGAAATTATTCCAGAGAGATTTTTCATTCGAAACTGTATTTCAATATACTAAATTTTTATGATTTTAAAATAATTTCCATTATTTATTTTCTTAATCTATCGCGTTTCGCCCGAATACCAGAAGACTAAACCGTTTGGACTTAAAATATAATAAATACTTCAGTTTTGTTTCTTGCTAATATTTCATAACAGAATTGAAATTTTATCAACAAACAAGGAAACTATTAAACTATAATAAATAAAACGGAAATTTAACACCCATGTAATCGATGTACATGATTAAAACACAAATTTATCTGAATCGAAAAGGCGTTAATAAGTAATTATCTTTGGTGATTTCTTCGGCTATTAACTGATGTCTTCGGCTAATACGAAAGTATTGCTTTTAATACATTCAAAACTTTAGTTGAACTCATTATTGTTATTTTTCATATAAAAATGCTTTTTTGGTGTTGTTAATCGGACAAGCTAAACAATATATCAAACGTGAAAAAATGTATTAGAATTTTAAATAAAATAATGTGATTTTGATCTAGGTTCTGTAATTCGGGAAGCCCAGGTTTGATCCCCGAGTCTTTCTGCTGTAACGAAAATATTTAAGCAAAGTGACATTTCATCGAAAGTATTTCCGTTGAATGAAATATTGTCGCAATTGCAGCACTAAACATAAACAATATAATCAAAATTAATTTGCTTCTAAATAGTATGTCTGATAAACATTACAAAAAAGCTTTTTATATATACGTTCTTATTTAATGCTATGCAAAGAAAATCAGTACCATTGTGTTCAGCCAATCCTATAACATAATTCTCTAAAAAAAGAAAATTTTTTATGAAAGAAATTAACTGTTTTGGAAGTGAAGTTCTGTAACCCCGGATGTCCGGGTTCAGGCCCCTACACTGTTAAAAATTTGCAGCATTCTGTCCAGTCATTTGACCATTTTTATCGAAAACGGTTACACAACCGTAATTTAACACTATTCTGACCATAATATTGGCAATTTTATGGTCAGAATAAAGTTAAATTACGGTTATGAAACCGTTTTTTCAAAAAAACGGTCAAATGACTGGACAGAATGCTCCAAATTTTTAACAGTGTAGTCTTCTTTGTAAATGTATTATATATGACCTCTATTATCGGTTTTTCGTACTAGCTTCATTGCTGTAGGAAAATTTTTATCGTTTCCTTACAACGCACTTTCATTCTCTTGACTTTCTGATGAATACTTTTTGCTTTAGCCCTCTCGGAAATATGGAGTTTAATTTTAAACACCTAGTAATTTATGTTTTAGAAGATGCTGCGCATAATAATTCAAGTACGAGGTTTTTTCGAAAAGTAAAGGTACACTTTCACACAGCAGGAAGAACAATTAAATGAGCGAGTTGGCAGCACATATTGTAACCTTGAACAACATTTGTCATTTATCTCTCAGCCATTCGTTATTTCTACGGTAAGTCTGCTTCGAGTAGCATGCGTCAATTTCAGAATCACCAAATTGTGTCAATTCACCAAATGTGAAGTACAGTCGTGGAAAAAAAACGCCCCTTACTAACTCTGCAAAAAAATGTCGTAGAAGAAAGTTACTGGTACCATACGATTGGTAATAAAGTCTACTTTTAAATGATGTATATAAAATGTGCTTAGGGGGCCATCTACATATTAAAACGAACCATAACTTTGTTTATTTTTCAATAGCAGTACGCAATTCTGACAGCTTAAATGAACTCGACACCCTTCAATTAGCCTAAAAACAAATTTGTATGCAATTCATACGATAAGTTTCCGAGAAATTAATTATTTTAAAACGAGCATATTTTAGGGGTTGTATCCAAATTGATGTTCGGTAATCGATTATTAACCGAGAGAGCTCCCTTCATGATCAAAGCACCTCAATGAAGCTTGCAGGACAGCAGAAGAAATTTCAAAATATTTAGTCACTTCTATCATAGACGACCCTTTATACCGTTATTTTGCCGTTTTTAAGCCTAATTTGAAGAAAAATGTAAAATTTTGGATTTCTATAAAGCAGGACTTAATAAATTTAAATCCATCAAAAAAATTGTAAGTTGCAATTCGTAATTTTTTTCGAATATTAATTTCCTAATTCATATCAGAAAATTACAAAAATTGCCAATTCAACGTATTTATGTTTGGGTATTTTAGTATTTGCTACACAAAAAATTAGCACATTAGGAGTATAATTTCAGGAGATATTAAAAAATATATGAAAACGTAATTTAACATTAGAAGCACTAAATTTTGAATGTTTATAATTCAAAAACTTATCATTCAAATGACTTGAAATTTGGTGTCTACGCATAGTTTGAACCGAAGACTTGAAATATCTTGTTAAAATTGGGTTCTTCCATTGAAAAAATGAAGTTTGGGTTAATTTTAATATGTAGATGACTCCGTATACAAATTTTATATACATCGTTTAAAAATAGACTTTATTTCCCATCCTTCGGTACCAGTAACTTTCTTCTACGAGTTAGTAGGGGGTGTTTACTTTTTTTTCCACGACTCGTTCCGTCATGCGTTTTCTTCATGCAAAAGGTGAGCGTCTAGCGGATAATGACAAAGGAGTTGTCTCCGTGTATGGAAACATTATGAATCCAGAAAAGACACAGAAATGGTGCCGTGCTTTCTTTCGGAGTAGGACCAGTGTTCACGAAGAACCCAGAACAGGTAGGCCATCTGTTATCTCTGATGGGCCCGAAACTTGTACCCACCGACTACCACTTATTCCTTTACTTCAAGAATCATCTTGCAGGGCAAAACTTCCACGACGCTGACGAGATAAAAATCGAAGTTGAAATGTGATTTCGACAATAGTTGGTAAACTTCTATGATGTGGGATGTAAAATCTTGTACCCAGACTTAACAAATACTTGGACAATGATGGTAAATATGTCAAATAATAAGACGTATATCAGTTAGTAATTTGTAATGGAAATTATATATACATATATTTTATTTTGAATGAGTATGCATTATTGCATTTTAGCATTTCGAAAACCACTCGTATGTTACAAAATGTACGTGAGTATATAAGCATGTAATTACGTAAGGTGGATGTAAGTCGTAAATTGAATGTACTATATATGACATCTAATTAAGAAAGGAATGTTGTAAATATTTAAATAATATATTAAGTATTTTATATTCAGCATAAAACTACTTCAAAACTTGAAAAGTATTTATGAGTCACTCTTAATTTTTTGTTACGTAAGGATTTTGTTGTAAAATATCCTTTTAGTTTCGTTTTAAAAAAGAGCTTAAAAAGACGAGAAATGTAGTACAGTAGAGTAACTTTTAAGAAATCGAAATTCACAAATATTTTTTAATCACAAAATGTAATGGATCTTAGCTCCTTCTTCTCCATTAGAAATCTCACTGGCCTTTTTTAAAGCATCTTTTTATTGCAACCGTATATCTTTTCGATTGAAGAAATATATTTCAAGATCTAAATTTTTCTCCTTTTTACGATTCTTTCAAATGTATAAAAGCGCTCATATTTTCATTTTTCAACAGAAATAATAAAAAATAAATTAAGGATATATTTGTCTCTTTATGTTTCAAAAATATCCATATTCCACATTTGTTTTGTGCTGTTTTTTACATTACAGTATAATAGAAAATCCGTATGTACTTTAAAAATCTTTAAAAAGGAATAAATGATGATATAGAAGTAAGCTTTGTATTAAAAGCATTTTCAGGAATTGGAAATTTTTAACATAAAATACTTCTAGTTTAAAGGATATTTATAGATTTCGAAAGTGCTTTTGGGGTGTTTAAATTAAGATGATTATAAAATTACAGATTAGTAGGTGGATCTTATTTTGACTAAATGATTAATTTCGAGTGTAAAACAAGTTACTGCGTACCGAAGACCATTTCTGTCTTCGGCTGTTTTTGTGGTCGAAACGTTCTAAATACATTTATTACCGCTACGTCATTTATGAAATGTATAGCAACAATACATTAATTTGTCGTGCAATTTTATAATAAATCCATTAAATAAGAGGGATCCACTGAGTAGTTAGTTTTTAGCTCACAGGCTATCAAAGCCTGAGGGCCCCTCGGTTCTGTATGTACGTACGTATGTACGTACGTAACGCGATAACTCTTGATAGAAATATCCGATTTGCTTAAAATTTCTTTACTAGGTTCATTCTGATAAGGCGCTCCCCTGATTAGTTTTGGGGGTTCATTGGTTAAGGATAAAGGGGGAAAAGGTGGGCTGGTCCACCACTCCCTCTTAATTTAGATAAATGGGTTTATCATGCAGAAATATTCGTTTTGCTCCAAATTTGGTATACCGGTTTATTATGTTAAAGAGCTTCCCTGATTAGTTTTGGAAGTCCATTACTTAGGTATACAGAAGGGAAAGGGGGGCTTGTCCCCCCCCCCTTAATTCCGATAAATGGGTTTTTCATGTAGAATTATTCGATTTGCTCCAAATTTGGTATACCGGGCTATTATGTTAAAGAGCTTCCCTGATTAGATTTGGAAGCTCCTTGCTTTATTATAAAGGGGGAAAGAGGGGCTATCCCCCCTTTATTTAGATGGATGTGTCTTTCATGTGGAATTATTCGATTTGCTCAAAATTTGGTATACCGGTTTATTATGTTAAAGACCTGCCTTGATTAGATTTGGTGGTTCATTAGTTATGTATAAACGGAGGACAGGACAGGGGGCTACCCCCCTTTAATTTAGATAAAAGGGTTTTCAAGCAGAACTATTCGATTTGTTTCAAATTTGATATATCAGTGTATTCCGATATGGTGCTTCCATCATTTGATTTGGAGGTTCGTTGGTTAATTATGAGAGGGAGAAATTGGGGCAAGTCCCCTCCCTTTGTTTTTAGATAAATGGGTTTTCATGTAGAATCGTCAA
This sequence comes from Maratus speciosus, assembly GCA_963932465.1. Taxonomy (NCBI): domain Eukaryota; kingdom Metazoa; phylum Arthropoda; class Arachnida; order Araneae; family Salticidae; genus Maratus; species Maratus speciosus. The sequence continues at coordinate 274,117,034 of OZ010788.1, forward strand.
ATTTACTTTTCTAGTTTAATTCCGATAAGGAGCTTTTCTGATCAGATATGAATGTTCATTGGCTCAGCATACAGGGAGAAATGGGGAAGCTAATACCCCCCTCATAATTTAGATAAATGGGATTTTACGGCAAAATTATCCAATTTGTTTCAAATTTGGTACACCGGTTTATTCTGATAAGGCGCTCCCCTGATTAGATTTGGAGGTTCATTTGTTAAGTATAAAGGGTGGGGGGAGTGAAACAGGTGGATAATCCACTTTAATTTATTTTTCAAAGGTCATTATTCTTTGAAATAAGTATAATATACAATTAGTGTGAATAGCCTGTGAGCTCAATGCCACCAGTTTAACTGGGCACTTTCCTTTTTATTTATAATAATCTTATTTTGCTTCTTTCGGAAAATTCATTCTTTTCAGCGTTTTCTATTGATGACTTTTCCAACAGCATGCATTTTTCCTGTTAAGACAATCACATATTCTAATATTGTTTTAGTGAAAATTGCACTTCCATATTATTATTTTTTATTCCTAACGAATTTTCAAATTTTATACATTTTGACAACTTTTTCAATCTTTTAGTGACACTCTGTGTAAACGCAGTCAACTTTTTGAGCTGTTGGAGACACGAAAAGAAAGCAAAATGCAAAAGTGCTCAAAATAAAGTGAAAAATGATAGGTTTAATGAAATAGATGTTATAAAAGTTTCATAGTTTTAGAAAATAATCCTTGACAAAATGTTCTAATTAGATACACATTCCCCTTTCTTCACCAAGAGCCTAACAAAACACGGCATAATTACATCTTTAAAAAATGACAGTTAAAATGAAATAAAAATAGCTACCTTATAGCACATTTTCATATCATTTAGGTTTCAGTATATAACATATCGTTCTACGTAGCTTAGTTATATACTTATGATGGAATGTACTGTTATTTTGGACGAAATTGTTACCATTGTTTATAGTTTGGCGACAATTATCGTTGATGAAAGAATTGAAACTGCTATACACCTTGAAAAATAAAAGAAAACAGAAACAAATAAAAGAATTTTAAAAAGACAGTTTTGACGAGTAACAATGCTATAAAACGTAAATAGTTAATTAAAATATTAAATGGAATGTTCGTAATGATTAAAAAATTATTCAATGTGCAATATTGCAGTTCAAACTATATTTGACTATATATCTTTTGCGCCAGGTTAAGAAAATTGCACTACTGAAATCTATTCACAAATCCGTGATAAAAAAAACTGCTGTCCTGGTACATATGGTGCTTAGGAGTGTCATTCCTTAAAAAAAAAACAAAAAAAAACGTCTTTTTTTCTGTAAGGAATTATTTACTGATTCAAAACAACAACACTGGGAATTACACAATAGAATCGGCGATCCAAAATAATTTAAATCCACTGATGAAATAAGGAAAATAATTCTAACATTAGTTTTAATATATTCTTGTGTAAAATAATTCTTGTGTATATATGACTGTATTTTCCATACAATATTTTGACATAATAAAACATTTAAATAAATTTAAATAAGAAATTACTTATCATTTCAATATATTTTTCTTGTTTCCATTTTTAAATGAGCTTAATAAACACTTTTCCTAATTTCTGTATTATTTATTTATTCTATAGAATACAGTATTGAAAGAATTTTAATACTATTTATATAAATGCTTTTATTATCCTACGGATAGTGAAGCAACAATTAAATCTTTTCTAGAAGATTTTCTTATTTTTATTGTTCTATTTAATTTTTTTATGCTAGTCTGAATGTTTACTTTATAATTTTCTACGAGTTGTAACTAGATTTCAATTTCGCTCATATTTCTATGTAATTTCAATAGGTATTTAAAAACGCATCTCAATAGAAGCACGCACAGTATTTGCAGGCATTATAAATGTGTAAGGAGAGGGAGAATTCGAATATAACGGACTTTAGAAGGCTAAATCCACAATCATCATAAACTTAGAAAAAAAAAAAGAAAGAATATCCTAGCAATTTTATTAATTCCCTTTATTACATATAACTTATTCTTACTGACAATTAAAGTCATATATATACAATTAGTAGCATTTTAAAGATTTTAACAATTTTATTCCTAATTTTACGTATTAAAGTTAATTATCTTTTAATGTATTTTTAACTAAAACTTTATTGTTGATTCATCATACTTTCTTAACACAAGATTTTAACCATTTCCTCAAACAACGAAACTGCTCGTAACACACACACACACACATATATATATATTAATTAATTCCATTCTAAACTTGTGTATGGTTACAGAAACTTTTAAAATTGCAAGTTTTAATTATTTCTTTAAAAATTCGAATTAATTCCGATTATTTCCAGAAAACAATTCTGTTCTCCGTTATTCTGTACGAGAAAACATTTATTCACTGCGGAAATTTGTTCAGAAATTGTTGCTATTACTTAGATGTTTCAAATCATAGTTAATGCGTAATCGTTGAAAATGTATTTTGCCATCCGTAATTTGTAATTTTGTTAATGAATTATACATTTCTTAAAATATTTTAATTTATAAGACTAATTAGAAAAATTTAATTTTTACACAAAATTACAGTTTATGTAATAACCAGAATAATAACCATTGTTTTAGCATACAGATATATTTTCAGCCATAAACAAAAAAGGATTTTTATGTAAATATTATATATTTATGTTTTTATAATTTATTACTGTGGATGTATTAAAAATTTAATTAAAAAATATTGTTTCTATTTTTATTCTCTCATGATATTTGTTTTTAATGAAGACGTAATTAAACAGCATAATTGATAATAAATTAAGAGAAGCAAAAAAAAATGACTTTGCAGAAAAAGGTTAGTAAAATGTTAATGTTTATATTACAAATATATATTTATAGATTTTAGTTCAAAAATTTCCAATGAATATCGCTGTATGTAAACTATCATCTTAATGTTTAAACTTCAAATTGTTCATTTTTTTTGTTCGAATGACATTGTGGTTGTATGCGTTAACATACACTGGAAATACTGAACTAGGATTAATAATATACAAATAAACGGAAGGTAGAATAGAATAATAGATAAATACTGATTTAATAGAATAAATACGGATATAACATCTAAAAATTTTATTTTTGCGTTTCTTCATCTATAAATTTAAGCATGCATTTGATGCAATAAATTCAATTACAGCTATAACAACACTTTTTCAAACAACTTCTAAAGAATTTTATTTAAGACTCAATTCTCTCACTGTTTATTAATGTATAGTACTGTGTAAATTATTTGGAACAAGCTGGATAAACATCAGCTTTCAAACAACTTTTTTACTAGAAACGTCTAGAATGTATTAAACAAAAATGTTAGACAAAATATACTTCATCGTTGACCACGTAAAAAAGTTGCTTGATTTAAAATTCTCCAGTCAAACTTAAGACTCAGGTATTTAGGGAACAAACAAACAAACAAACAAAAAAAGGAATATTTGTGACCACCGTGTATAATAAAAACTTCATTTGATCTGTAATATTTATTTATTTATTAGTAGTATTATTTATCAGTACTATATGAAACGTGGCAGAACATCTTACAGAAAATCTTTAGTTAAATATCTTAAAAATTCAGACAAATATCGGCGATATTGTGAACAAAATTTCAGCAATTCAAAATAATACTTTTTATTAAATTTGTTGTTGTTTCCCTAAACATAGTTATGTCTCGATTCAAGCTTGTTAGATGGAGAATTAGGAAGCCTGTAAATAATTACTTTTGCATTTATTTACCATTACTTTTGCATTTATTTATTTACCTTTTATAGAAAATAATTATTAAACTGCCAAAAAAAGTTTTAATGTTTTAAAACAACATTAAAAGCTTATTCTGGCAAGAATTTGAAAGCCAGGATCCATATTTTTGAGTTGCCATTTTTTTCTTTATCCTGCTTATTACGCTGTTTCTCGATTATACATGAAACAAGAAAATAAACAAAGGATCTAAATAAAAATCTAAAATATACATAATAAAAATATTTAAATTCACAAAAAATTATTATATATTTTGTTGCAACTTGATTTTTTTTTCAGGTATAATCGATATGCAAAGTAATAAGTAATATAAAGGAGATATGAGACACAAAAATATATAACTTTGGCGCTCAAATAACTTTGCAAAATTAATTTCTTTTACAATAGTAAAACATTTGTTATTCTTTGTTAAAATTTAACAAATATTTGTTATTTATTTAAAACATAATTAAGTAAATGCAAAAGACGTAATAGTCTAATTTAGTTACAGACTTCCTAATCCAAGATACAAAATCACTCAATGTTGGCGATTGCAAACTTTACCGCTCCCCTCAAGAAATGCCTGAAATAGAATATTAATCCATGTTCTCAAAAATTCACAATTAATTTTACATTACTGCAGAACGTGAAATTATTTTCGCAAGAACTCGCTACGAGCCTTCAGCGTTGAACACAAGTATAAAAGGGCTTGATGTGCGCGAACTCATTAAAATATAATGAAAACTCACTCATGATATTTAATTATTTTTTTTTAATTTTGTCTTCTTTGTACAACAAAGTGTAAATTAAAACGATTAACTTTGAAATTAATTTGCACTTACGATGTGATGAAAATTTCTCTGTTCTCACAAGTACCTTTAAAGGGAATTTTAATACAATTTCGTTATAATGAATTTATTTTTATAAGCAAGAATATTAGGAATGGACGTTAAACATTTCTTTACAAAAGAGTTTTCGTAACATACGATTAAGCACTAATGGAGCTTTACTGCACATTCGTCATTCGTAAAACATGGAAACCTATATTACAAGTTAAGACGTCTCAGGACTCTTAAAGCTTCAAATATGTCGAAAGTTTAATTATATTAGATGTTAAGAGCCATTATTTTGAAAATCAGACAAGTGTGATAGCTGCAATTTTTGATTTGATTGATATTTTTTATGTGGAAGTAGATCACATTTAAAGCATAAAGTGCAATTTTGAAGACCTGACAAAATTTTTCCCTTCACTGTAAAAAATGACAAAGTTCAAGGTTGTGACCGCCATTTTTCATGAAAAGTGAAATGCGTGTATGTTTGCAGTGCTAAAGCTTGGGAAAGAAACGACATCCCAAAATTCTTTTGTGGTGATATGTTAGTATAACACTACCTGATTAGTAATCTGTATTCGTTTCCATGGGGCATTGTTATTTTACATTGTTAAGTTGCCTCAAAATGTAAAGAAAATTACTTTTTTGTCCGTTTTCCGCACGTATTTTCTTATTTAAGCAATAGTACTCCAAACTTTTTCTTATAGAATATCAAAGTGTACTACTACGACAACCTAAATAATATAAATTTTTACAGGACTATTGCTGCTGTTAGCAGGAATAGTCTGTTAAATATTCTAAAATTTCAAAATAGGCAGCATTTCAATTAGTCTTTTCTCAAAACAGCGTCACGGTTCAATAAAACAAAATATATCACGTAGTAGTTGGAAGTATGTACAAACACATGGTAAAGAAAAAAAAGTGGGACCTCATCATATTTTTAGAAAAAAAAAATGTCAAAAGTCACAAAAAAGACTGTCATTTATCATACTTTTTCCCTATCAGAAAACGAAACATCATGTTTCTCTTTCCGCTAGCTGTGTTTTTTCCCTATGAGAAAATGAAATATCCCCTATTCTTTCCCCTTCCATGTTCTTAATGGAAATTTAAACGGGATATTTTGACTCTGAATTTTTGTAATTTTTTTTTTCTAAAAATATGACGAGGCCCCACTTTTTATTCTTTTCCATGTGTTTGTACTTATTTTCAACATTTTGTTTTATTGAACCGTGACGCTATTTTGAGAAAAGACTAATTGAAATGTTGCCGATTTTGAATTTTTTTAATATTTAACAGATTATTTCTGCTAACAGCAGCAATATCCCGGTAAAGCATTATATAATTTAGATTGTGCTAATACTACACTTCGATATTCTATAAGAAAAAGTTTGTGGTACTATTGCTTAAATCCTTAAATAATAAAATACGATCGGAAAACGGACAAAAACGACATTTTCATTGCATTTTGAGGCAACATAACAATGTAAAATAACAATGCCCCATGGAAACGAATACAGTTTACTAAGCAGGTAGTGTTATACTAATATTTCATCACAAAAGAATTTTGGGATGTCGTTGCTTTCCCAAGTTTAGCACTGCAAACATACTCGCATTTCACTTTTCATGAAAAATGACGTCACGAGCTTGAACTTTGACATTTTCTACAGGGAAGGGAAAAAATTTTTCAGGGCTTCAAAATTGCAGTTTATTTAGTAAATGTGATCTACTTCAACATAAAAAAAATCAAGAAAAACAAAAAATACAACTATCGCACTTGTCTGATTTAAAAAATAATGGCTCTTAAACTCCTATCTTTTCTGAACATTTTGACGTAATTGTTTCCTTGAAATTCCCATTATAACAGAATTTACGGCTTTTAGAATTATACCCGCTCAATAGCTGAAATGGCGTTTCCAAAACTTTGAAATCATTTTTCTCCAAATGAAGTTTTGTGGCATAAAGAGAACGAAACTCAAAAACTTCTGAATATTGTTTCATGAAATTTTCAAAACATGTGTTTCGTGTTAGTCTGTATAATCTGAACCTAAAATTTCCTTTTTATTTTTCCCCAAAAAAATTTTAAGTGAATATACTATTGAACTTTTCCATATTTTGTATTAGCTATATATATTATTTATATACAACTTAGTATTATAAATATAAAAATGCTTTAAAAACAATCTTTATTAGGTTCATGGTAATCAATCATGGTAATCATGGTTATAATGTGAAGTATAAGTAGACACCAGATGTTTAATTCTAGTTGCAATATTTATTTTGTAATCCTGCTCATAATCTGTTACACCAACTTTCAATGCATCAAATGTCTGACAGTATGGAGCCCCCTATTAATGCTAATTCTGCATCTTGAAAATTTTTAAATACATGAAATGAAAGAACATACTTATATCTTTCATCCCAATAAAAATTGTGCTTTAAAATCATATACATTTAAAAATATTAAATGTTGAAAATGATTTTTTTTCATTTTTTCCAGTTTTAAGAGTCTTGAGACCCTTTAATTATTCTGATATTTAACAGCAAAGACATTTCGCTTGAAAGAGGTTAAAGAGATATTTCTTGATTCATAATACAATTCCGAAAATAGAAAATTTTCGTAAAGAAAAGCCTTCAAAGTTTTTCTGAGTGCTTCAGTATAACGTAGCTTTTTTAAGTAGTAGATTTAGAAAAAAAAATACATGAAAAACTTATACGTTTAAAAAATAGTTCGTTTGTAACCCTAACTTGTTGGTAATGACCGAAAATAAATTGCTCGTCATCTAACTAATTCACGAGATTTGATTCCATCTGACTTCTTCCTGAGGAATCACGTAAAAGTAGGGTAATTCCGGGATTTATGCCGCACATTTTTTTGAAGTTGTGTATAAAGTCCCATGGTGGACATAAAATAAAAGAAATTATGCTGTGCTATTTAATGTTAAATATACAACGCGTGTACTGCGACAAAAAATTCAAAACAAATTATTAATATTTTTTAACAATTTTTTTCTAAAATTTTCGATTTAATAACAAAATGAAACTAAATGAGTACAACGAAACATATTAGTAGATTCAAAATAATAATTGTTGCCTACTTTCACTATTAAAATTATCAACTTATTTTTTTACATTAAATTTTAATTGTTATTTCAGCAACAACCTAACATCAATGTATTAGAAAGGGAAAAGAAAAAAAGTAAAATTGTGTTTACATAATTTATTTGTTAACCCTTTTGGGACCGGTGGCTTTTACAGAAGTTTTATTCGGTTGGTACCACTTTTTTAAAAGAAGTTACCTTTACTTAAATAATCATGAAAATGCTCTAATTAAACAACGCAAATATTACTTTTCTTTTTTACTGGTGCCAGAAACAAATTTTGTAAGCTCTTTATCAAGGTGCTTATATGCACCTATGGTCCCGAATGGGTTAAGAGAACTGTTTTTTCTACTACAATCTACGGAAAAAGTACAATCGAAAAAGTACAATCTTTACGTAACTACATTTAAACACATGATGCAACGAAGCCAATTAGACATCCTCTTTTTTGGAGTAGTTTTCTAAACATTCCTTGCAAAGATCGTCTACGTTACGCGTAATCCAATTTTTCATTATTATCATCTTGACTTGCATCTTTATTGCCCTTCTTACTTTTTTTTTCCCCTTTTTCGCCTTTGGTTTTAGTAAACTTGATAACATGCCTAACATGATTAGTCTGTGGAAAAAGAAAAGGAAAAGTTAATAACACTTAACCCTCCGTCTACCAGACGGGTCCATTGGACCCGACAGGTACATACAAAATATTCATTCAAACCAGAAATTTCTTTAAAATAAACTAAGTATATAAACCAGACAAAAATAAGGTAAATAAATAAGTTAAATAGTTTTAAATAAAAATTCTGGTGTAGAACGTTTTATTAAAACTTGAATAAAATTCCCGGTAGATCTAGGGTTAATCATCCCATACAAAAGAAACTGCGGCATGTATACCGGAATAGAAGTGCGGCATGTATCCCATTTTGCATGGTACAGGCGTCGCCCATTACAGTTACCCGCCATCGCTAAGGGGAATGGCGTAACCATACACACAGTACTCTATATAAACGCTAACTTACTTTTGACTTCGAAATCATGCATGCATTTAGTAATTAGTGTATGAAAAGTATTTAAACATAACGTGCTTAAAAGTTTGGACAGTGAAATCTTGCACTTACGTCAAATTAAGGACTGTACTTCTACAAGTAAACATTGAAATGGGATTCACTCTATACACTGGTTAAAATAATCTCATTGCGCACCTATGCTGAGCATTTAACGACCATCTATCGATAATTACACGAAATACAAGGGGTGCGGCATCTATCCTGTATGCGGCGACTCTCCCGGAGTTACCCTATGCGTTTAAGTGAATAAACTATGTACACGGATGAGATACACGAGTTAAAATCCAGAGTAGCTATAATCTAAGTAGTACTAAAGTTTTTCTTTTGTCACATTCAGAAAAAAAAAAAATCTGAAATACCTTAAATTGGGAAAGTATGTATTTCATAAAACAGATTAACATTTCATTTAAAGGACATATATAAAGAATTGTAAATATCTCATTACACACTGGTTTAACAGATTCAACAATCCAAAGCGTCTAGAAACCTAAAATACAATTTCACTGCTGTTATATTCGACTGCACAGCAAAGGTTTTCTGGTTAAAAAATATCCAATATATTTTCCTCTTTCCATAATGTAAATGGACAAAATTGAAGTTTTTCAGCGAACTTTCAAAGTTCTTCTCTGATTCAACATAGTAAATTCTTCAGAAACTTATTTCTTTCTTTATAGCGAGTGTTTGCCTTTCTAACCTACTTGAACGTATAAAAAATGAAATCGAATACTTTATTTTAAGAAAGTCTGATAAAAGATACTGATTTTTATTAAAAGCATCGAATCTATGCAGTTTTTTTTGGGGGGGAGGGGGGGATAGTGATGGATTTATTGAGTAGTTTTATTTGATTTGACTTTATTAAAATGAATGAAAGCGCCGTCTCCGTGCAAAAGATAATATGAAAATCAATGCATAGTGAAAACGGTAGAAATTTAGTTTCTGGCTCTACACTGTAATATAAAACTAAACGTTTCTTAATCTAGGAAAATATAAAATAACCACAATATAAAATCTGAAATTACTGCTTCCGAGTTAAAAACAATTCCAAAAAGAGCTCTTTGTCTTTAGAAAATTCAGAAACATATATGCATTTTCGTACTTTAAAGAAGCACTTATAAAAACAAAGTTACTTTTGCTGCCATTGATTTTTGGGAAAGTTTCCGAGTATTTGTTATAGTGTATTAAGCGGTTGTCTCAACCCGGAACATCCATTTTTCGGATTCTATCAGTTATCAATTGAGCATTTTCATGTTCAGCAGACATGTGTTAGAGACGAACAGGATAAAATAACAGCACTAACGTTAACATTAAAATTAATATTATTTTTTAACTCTTCCATCTATAAATTTAGTTACGCAGCTGAAAATGATTTCTGAAATTTCTAACGATAATTATAGAATTCAAGTTGCCTCGAATATTTGGAAAAGACATGTTGATCAAATAACTAACATATGATCAAATATTTTCTTATCTAATGATACAAATTCTAAAGAATGTGATACAAGAAATTACAGTTGTTAAACAAGATGAATCTCAAGCAATACAATTTACATCATAGATCTTGAACAGGGTGATACTCTTTGATAAATCCAAATACTCCAAGACATACAATAGCGGAGCCCTTTAGATCACAAAACTCCAAGTTCTAAATCAGCTAACTCTGATTTGTTACCGGGCGGTATAACGGCGATTTCCATATCCGTGGTTCGCAAGAACACAAAAAACTCCAACGACAATTTAGAGGACTTAAAATCTTTATTTTAAACTTTTTAAAGGGGCCGTGAAGGCATACCGGGATAGGGGAGAAGTAGCAGGTTGCCCGGAGGCATAGTCCCCTCAGGAGCTTCAGTTGACGTCTGCTATGAATCAGGAGCGATAGTGAACCAAGACTTCGTTACAAAGTTGGCGGGTTCAATATAAGCACATATCAGATATTGGTGATTAAGCGAGTTGAATAGAAAAAGTACTGGTAAAAAGAAGGGAAAATTCACATGAGTTAAGTTACAAGCCATGGCGGGCTTATAGGGTTGTAAGATAAGGAATTCTTGTGGTTATACGGGATAGATGAGACACCAGATAATACCACATGCCTTTTTACATGTCCGTTAGAAATTCTAAACAAAGGCATGTATTACTCAGAAGGGCATCTGGAAATTTTGCCATGATAAAAGGTGAGAATTGATGCCATTGCTAGCTAAAACTGTGAGAGAAATTAGGGTGCGGTTCTGTGCTAACGACAAAATATCTATTACTTTTTGTCGGCTGGGATGCAAAGGGATTTCATTTATATTTTATTCTTTTTATATTAACGGACATGAATGGCGGTTAAGATTTTGTTTCAGCAGTTATGTCTGCGGAAAATGAAACGAAAAAGGATAAAGTATGATAGAGAATGGCGCGCACAGTTTAATTTATGAAAACTTTAAGAGTATTAATTTACCTTACAGAAGTGTGAGGGGAGGGGAAGTGAATAAATACAGAAGTATGATATTAAGTTTAAAATGTAAAATTAAATCAAATATTTTGTTTGAGGGGGGAGGGGGAGAGGAAGCATGAAACATACAAAATATAAAGAATTACAGTTAAGTATTGATTTTCTGAGGAGGTGGGGAGAAATTAAAATAAATAAAAATTTTTTAATGAATATATAACAGAGAAAACTGTTATAGGCGACTTCAAAACCTACTGTTCCCAATAGTTTCATTGTTGATGCTGCGGAATCTCTAAAACTTAATTCTTCTTCTTCTCCACAGGTGACTAGAATATATAACATGATTACAAGACCTCCTACACGCCTGCATTATTAAGTGGGCGAGAAATGTTATGTCTTTAATTTGGTAAAAAGTCTGAAGACGACAGCACAACAATTACATTTTACAGCCACTCATGTAAGTGAGCTATTTTTTCTGTTGTAATAAGTCTCTAGTGTTAGCTTACGTTTGTGCTTTAAAGGGATGTAATAAATGTTCAAAATGTGCATGTTAGTTGTGCTATCTCGTACACCTGTTGTTTGTTATATATATATATATATATAACAAATATTCTATATATATATATATATATTAAAAATCAAATAACCGTCATATTTAGTTTCATTCATTGTATATGTCTGTGCGAGGAAAGTGAAATTTAGTGTTAAATTAACTGAGTAATCTATATCGTTAGTTATTTTAACGCATGAATCTTCAGTACTGTTTTCGAATGTGGCTTCATTATCGGATTGTTTGAACGTATTAACTTCTTCACTCCCATTCATCGTATGTGTCCATGGGAGGAGAGGTGAATTGCAGGTTATATTAACTTCATTATACGTATAACAAGCACATATAGACACGTGCTTCTGGTTTTACGGTAACGAGTTTTACTCGATTGAAAGACGCACCCAGTTAAATGAACTGGATTTTAGTGCAAAAAAGCGCGTTTTATGATTTGTTTTCTTTTACAATGAAAGTAAGTTATTAAGAAATTCTCAAATTCTGTCACTGACTAACTAATAGTTTTTTATCAATACTTCGTCACCATCTGTTTGTGATTACATCATACATTATCAATTTTTTTATTCAAGAAAATATTATTCATTCTTAAAAATTAATGCATGCATTACAATAGTTATTAAAATGTTTTGCAACAATATTAAATTTTCAAAATAGAAAAATTCAAATAGTTCCAAAAACAGTTAGTTTCTAAAAGAAAAAAAAATGAAAATTATCTAAAAGTATAAAGAAAGGTTCAATTTTTCAGAAAATCCCCTTTAAAAAATAAAATTACCAAAAAGTATAAAGGAAGGTCAATTTTTTAGAAAATTCCCTTTAAAAGGGAAAAAATATATATATATATGCAAATGGTTATATTGATGCGTTATATCATTTCATTAAAAATACAGAAACATTGCAAATTGAGTTCAGTTCTTTTTACATAGATATAAAGGAAATATTAATTTCATAAAATAATAAATTATAAAAAAATATATCAAAAGATTTTGCTATTCATATTGAAAGATATGAACTACTTTTTTATTTTCTCATTTGTTTATTATGAAATAGTTTTAATATATCACCGGTAAGTAATTAATCAATAATAATTGGTCGTATTTGAAAATATAGAAGTCAAATTGAATCTGTATGCCATTTATACAGTAATTGTTCTTAACTGGTTTATTTTAGGTATTACTTTATTAAAATTTACAAAAATATGCTTAAAGAAAACTTGCTTGTTCCTTTAACTTGCATTACAAAAAATTAAAGTTGGAATTTCCGGATATAGCAGAATCATTTACAAAATTTTTATTCAAAGACGTAGTTTTCCACGATTCCGGGATGGTAACCATCAGAAACCATGTGATGGTAAAAAATCAGAATCATCACGTAAGTTTTAGAGCATTGCGCAAACGTTTATGTAAGAAAGTGTATTTTTGCGCCGTGTAAATTTCGAAAGATAATTATCTGTTAGTTTTGGGAACATGTTTATTTCTAGGGTTTCTAATTCGTTCCTAAAGGTTTCTTCTATATGAGTAATGGTCACTTAAATATTTTACAGTATGAATATAGCATTTCATAGCTCCATTTTTTTTCCAAGTCAAAACTTATACTTAATTCCCATAAAATGTATATAATATATTTTTTAATAATATAATTTGTTTCTATCCAGTAATTATATGGTTTCATTTTTTGATAAAAATTTCTGCTTCGATCTATTTTTATCTAAAGGGGGAGAAAACGGAAAGTATGCAGCTATGATATTTATTGGTTAAAATTTTTTGCTGTTTTTATCCCCTCTCTCTTTCTCTTCATTTGTTTTTTTTTTTATTTTATTTTATTTTAGATATTAAGTATCATTATATGAAAGCGCAACATTTACATGCAATATAAAAACAGAAAGCATCCGAAAAATTATAAATGAATAAATGATTCAGCATCCATATGTACGCCACTTTCAAAATAAAAAAGTAGTGATATTAACTTCATTTTGCAGTGAAAATCTATACACATTATCAGGAAAGAAAGAAAAATAAACCGCCACTTTACGGTTATGCAGAAATCTAAAATTATCTTTCATTATCTTTCTTAAAACCATTATCGACTACATATTATCTGCTAAATATCCAATATAAAAATACATAAATATCGCATTTATTATCCATCAGCAAAATATTTATGTTATTTAAAAAATATGAAATCATCAAAATGCATTTCCTGTTTCTCATTCAGTAAAGAATGATGAAAATAAAGAAATCCGATAGCTATAACTGCTCATTGGAGCGATGTAGAACATGGGCATAGAATTAATCATGTATGTATTTTACACGTTTTTCTTATTTTATAGGTTTATATAAGAGAATTTTATACTATTTTAGACAAGACACATTAGACAATATTTTTCTAATTCTAGTTCAGCACAGTGTGATTAAATAAAGAATATTTCAATAAAATGAATTTATACGGGTGGCATTGAATATAAAAATAATTATTTATATTATTGTTCACATATTTGTTTGCCATGTGTATGTAGTTTGTTAGACTTAAACTAGATATAGATAAACATGAAATTTAGATAATACTTTGGATTATACGCATTATGTAATATTTTTATGTATTCTGATGATTTGGAATTAAGAACTGTTTTTAAGAAGGATAAACGGGCTTAATTATTCATAATTTGTTTAAATATTAGTGTAACATCCAAGCTGTAAACTTGGCAAAGCAAAAAAAAAAAAAAAAAAAACTGTGTAATCCAATTCGTTACATTGTAAAATATTGTTTTTGAGAATTTCTTAGTTTTACCTTTGTTAATTCTAAAGAATTTCTTTATCGTATCTTTGTAAATAACTCGATTTAAAAAAAAACTGTCAGATGTTTGAGCACATCACTCCTTTTTCTACAGTTGAATTAAAAGAACAAATTATATTTAGAAAAAAAAGATAATTTTTATTTATAAAATATGTTTCACAAAATTTTTATATTTCGCATTTAATATCTACTTTTCGTATAAGATTAATATAACATAGTGTAGTCCAAAAGTTCTCGGCACATTTTAAAATTCAATTTCAAATCAAGTAATAAGCATATAAGAATGCGGATTGGATGAAAATGCTTCTCATGATCATTAGGCAAATTTTCCTGTATTCTGATTCTGCAGTATCCGATCAAACAAAACAATTTGACAATAACAACTGTTTTTAAGAGCGATATAAAATATGAATGGAATTATTCGTATATTTCTTGCGATGCTTGTGTCACATCTAAGCTGTAAACTAGTATATTCCAATCGTTATATCGCATAAAAAACATTTTGAGAATTTCTTAAGCTTATCTTTGTTAATTTTTAATATTTTCTTTTGCGTATTTTTGTTAATATCTCCATTTAGAAATAAAAATTGTCATATTTTTTATCATATCTTGATTCTGCAGTATGCGGTCAAACAAAGCAATCTGACAGTAAAACTATTTTTAAGAGCGATATAAAAGGCCCCTGAAGGCAACGTTAGTATTGGCCAAAAGTGTTCAATATCGGCCCGCTATAATTGCCCGTAACGGCTCCGTAAAAAAAAAGTGTCACGGCGGGCACAATAAGGCCCGGTATGGCCACCTAGGGAAACCCAGCAAATGCTTTAGAGTTATTGTGCAGTAAGAAAATTAACCATAAATACAAGAAGTTGCCTACAATCATGCTGCTAACTTTTTACCAAAAATTCTAGATAGCCTCAAAATAATAGACAGGTTAATAGACAGGACATTTAATAGACAGGTAATCGAACTGTTCGCTTAGCCTACTACTAAAACTATTTGAATTAAAAAAAAAAACTGTTGTAGGCAGTAAAATATTTGGCGATTTTTTTCGACTATTAACTCTTGGAATGTTGCTAATATGAAAGTATCGCTATTGAATTTTAAAACTTTATTTGAATACGTAATTTATATTTTTCATATGAAAATTTTTTTTTGTGTTATTAGTGGTCAATCTAGAAAAAAAGTATTAACTGTAGAGATTTCAATAATAAGAAAATTTTTTCCTCCTGTATTCTATAATCCGGGAAATTGGTTTGTTATTTATAAATTATTCTTATCAGCGGAAATGACAGAATAATTAATATACAGGTGGAGAAAGCAAAGATTTGTTTGTGTGTGGGCATGGAAAGAGACGGAGTTTTGTAATAAAGCAATGCTTTATTCTACTAATAAATAAAAATACTTGCATATGTTGAGTAATATTTTTATCTGCTAGTGTTTAATTATTTTAAGTAATTCCTAAAAAATAAATTTGTCTATTTGTGTCACACTTTTTAAATAAATTTAACTTTTTCTGAATATAAAATAAAATATACAAAATATATGTAAAACGCATGGCGTAATTAATTATTCATATATATATATATATATATATTCGTTTCTAGAAAATTATTTTGAAAAAAAAACTATTATTTTACATGCTGTTTTACTCTACAGGAAATTAAAATAGAAAAAAATGACAATTGCCTGATTCCCCGCCCCCCACTCCCTCACTAAAAATATTATTTTGCCACTTATTTTATTTCTTTTCTATGAACATATTTTGCATTTACTACATATAATATAAACTTTACTTTTCTATTTTCAAAAGATCTTGCATTATTGCATATTAAAATGAATTTTAAATACTCTAAAAATTTAAACATTCTTTAATTTCTTATACTCACAGTATTAGTTTAATTATTGTCATATTTGACAAAAAAGTAGCTTTACAAAACTTAAAACTTGAACTATTTTGAAACACATAAAAAAAAGTTAAATGCATCAAAAAATTCTTTAAACAAGAAATTTTAATTGGAACAATGTTTATAAAAATATTATGTCATATAAATGTATAAGAACGGAAAAGCCACCTGTTCCCGGCCTAGATAAACAAAAGAGCGCGAAAAACCGCAGACAATAAAAACTATTAAAGGCAACATATTGCGTTTAATCTTTGGAACAGGCGGAGGGAGTTTTTTTGCTGGACAATAGGTAGTGTTATGAACTTGCAGTCTGTCAGATATAAACATTTAACCTAAAAAATCATAGGAATAATCATTCCAAGATAATACTTTAGACAAAAATATCAGTTCGAGATAATTACACTAGCTTTGGTGCGGTTTAAAATGATTCCCGTCATTGCTATTGTATTTATTATTGGACATATTTTCTACTTCCAAAATTTGTTCTTCCTTAAACATGGATTACATCGGAATTTAAGGAATGACATTAATGAAAAAAATAGGTATGAAAAAAATAAATTATTCCACAGTTTGCTTTTCTTTAAATTATAACAATTTTAGTATTTTCTTATAAACAATTCATTAACCTAATAAAGTTTAGTAGATTTATGATTTAATTTATTGAAATAAATAACTGCCTATCAACAATTTTAATCAGATGACTAAAATCAATTATATAAATTTATTTTAATCAGATTTGTTTTCTTTTAAAATATTATAGGTTAAAATCACATGTTTTCTCAAACTTTAAAATGTCGTATAAAAATGTTATAATCAAAGTTTAACATAATTAGCCAATATTTAAATATATTTAACGTACTAAATAAAAAGGCCTTTTTATAGAATAAAATTTTTTGATGGTCTGAAACAATTTGCGTTGCACATTTTTATTTTAAAATTAATATCTGTTCAGAAGAAAAGAAGATAGTTTATTCTATTTAGGATAAATAAATTTTGTTTTACATAATGGAGAAGTACTATTTAAAGGATATCATGCATATACAGAGGGGGGGGAAATCAGTGTCAATGAGTATTATTCGATGTGAGAAAAAATATAAAAATTTATAAAGAGATATTCTTAGCTGGTAAGAACTTTTCAGTTAAACATTATGAACGAAAAGTTTTCAAAGTAAACCGGTGTCTCAATTTATTGAAAAATATAGAAATTATGCAAACCAGTGAGAATTTAAATATGGTTTTATTGAAAGGTTTTAATTATTAAAAAACATATCCGTGTACTTGAATGAATGAAGCTAAAATGTAAAATACATTTCATTATTTATTTTTTTCTGGATACTTTTAATATTTTATTTTTCATGAATGATTTTATACGCATAAGCTTCAAAATATCTATACTATACACATTATTAGAAAACAGACTGATTAAAGGGAGCTTGTTATTTATAATTATCATCGAATCCTGTAAATAAAATAATAATAGTAACGTGAAAAAAAATTCTCAAATTTTTCTGTGAACTTCAGAATTTTTTTTTTACTAATAATCACTCCTGCCTCCATTGTCTAGTTTCATTGATTGGACTCGAATAGCGATTTCATTTTTCAATAAATGTCTTGAATCTTAACGCTGTCACAACATTGTCATTGTAGTCACATATTCGTCGCAAAGTTAATGACAAAATCGTCACAAATTACATAATTTTCACAAAATTGTCACAATGTGACTTCACAACATTGTCACTGTCGTCACAGAATCATCACAATCTTAATGACAATTTCGTCACAAATGACACATATTTCACAAATTGGTCACAGTATGACGTCACAAATGAGCTATAAAACGGCCTTAACGACTTCACATTCTAGTCACTATGACTTCCCATCGACGTCACGTGACGTCACATCGACGGTCACAAATTCGCAGTGTGACTTAACAACGACGTCGCCGTAACGTCACCATGCCTTACGGAATAAAACCCTTGTTTTACTATGTAGTTTTACATACATTTGTTCTGGCGCAGTAATGGACACATTTGTAAAATGTAATTTACTTTAAAAAATATATACACAAAAAATGAGAATATGTGTATAAATATATTTTCTCAAATTTGATCTCACATACTCAGATTTGTTATAAACCAAAATACAAGGATGGATATGAAAAATGTTACAAGCACAATAAAAAATTATTTATTCACAATAGACAGAAACTACTGAAGTGAATTAAGAGGCATACTTGCCGATCACTTTACCACATAATCACCAAATCTATTTAAGCATTTATCTGAACGCAGGACAAACTTGTCTAAACCAGCTTGATAGGAATCATAGCCCTGCCCACTGAGCCAGTTCTGAAGGCTATTTTTACATCAGTGTTTCAAGAAAAACCTATTGCAGATAAGTGCTTCCTTCAATTTCAGAATTAGGGAATAGTCACTGGGTGCAAAAACATAAATGTTTTGGGGAGTTTCTCGTTCGGGGGTGGGATGGCTCCGGAAATGGTAATGTCATGCAGGATGATGACACCATCACTTAACATGCCAGGGAGTTTGCGTTGCATGTAGTGGCGGCTCGTCCATTGGCGCACATGAACACGTGAACCCAGAAGGAAATTGTAGAAACAATTTTAAAAATTAAATAAAATAATTATAAAAAAATATATTTTTGTCAATCTCCAATACGAATATCATTCTCTCACACCCCCACCCCCTCTCTCTTTCTTTAGATACATCAATAACAAACAATTACTGAAGAAAATTCGAAAGTTTTCAACACCGAACACACCCAGTCGTTTATTGATAGCACGTGCGAGCAGAGAAATGCTCTTCAAAATAAGGTTATGCGGACGGGAACGGGAGAGTCGAAGACTAGGGGGACGCCACGCTTATATCCTTCCGTTAGTATAACCCCAAGTGCGGTAGTATTGCATTTTTAGCGGTAATTTTCTTGTACATTTTGATTTCCCATGTGATTTGAATATTAAGTTGGATATTTATTTTAATAACACTTAATCTGTCTGTTTCTATTGTTCTTAGTTTTATTATTATATGAAAGAAGTAGTTACAAACAGTTAACATGGAAGTTAGAAAAATTAATATAATGAAATTGTGAATTTTTTACACCTAATTTTCAAAAATTGTACCTGAATGATATTCAAAGGTAAATTGTAAGCAATATTGTGATTCTACGTTCTTTTGTGAAAATAAAATGGTACTAATTTTCCATCTATGGATGCTTTTTTATTTCTTTTAGTTGAAATTTTTTAAACTTGGGAAAACAAAAATTCAGTGATGAATTCAGGCGATGCCAAGGGAGAAACCCGCCGGGAAAGTGGAATTCCACCTTGAAACTCCCCCTCCCCTCGAAATCAATATTGTCTGTCTCTGAACAGCAAAATTTCATCCAGAGGAAAACGACTCTGAATTTAATATTGTGAAATGTATTTTAACCTTTCTGTGATGTCCTCCCTACAAATTACATTTTCGTATGTTTTATATTGTGATTGTGAACTTTTTAAAATATAATCCACGAGCCGCCACTGGTTGGATGACTTCCCATAGCTTTACCAAAGTGACACAAGCGAAACCACTTTTCTAAACGTCTTGCCCTTTTAAATGCTCTGACCGGTCTCCGAACTTACACTACCAATCCACACAAACATTGTAAGACAACTAGCACCGTCAGTCTTCACCCTGTGAAAAAATATTCACTTACAATGATTACTTTTCAAATGCTGTTGTTGTAACCCTTTTTTTTTTATCCATCCTCGTATATATTAATAAATGAGTACATTTTGCTTATTTTGAAGTACTCAAATGTAACCGTGGCCGCTAGTAACAGAAGACTTCACACGGCTTCTTTTGAATTCCAAATGTGATCAGCTGGAATTTATAGAAGTTAATTCTGATTATCGTCGCAATAATTTTTGTTTTTGCGGTTTTGTTGTATGTTTTAAAAATTGTTTTATAAGCGTGCTTTTGCATTTAATAGGGTATGGTGGTACAGGAGTACGTACTCTGGATATTTTATTAGGTAACAATAAATAAAGAGATGTAAGCGGTGATGTTATACTTTATTTACAATCTTAGATTATTAAGCTAACAAAAGAAATTGGATTAAACAACTTAGAATAAAATCTCTCTCTCTGCAAGAAATGCACTCGATGTAACCATTGGTTCTCGATAGCATTCTGCGCAGTCTGGATATCATATCCAAACTTTTTTTGTTGCAGTTTTTGGCTTCTTATTCTTGGATTTATTTTTACTCTTTTTTGGTAAAGATTTTTGGTTTTATTGCACAGATTCATCTTTGAGCTGCATTTTGTGTGGTGAACTGCTTAAAATGTCAGACTTTCTCCTCCTCTTACTGTAGGATGCGGCGCTGGGTCCAGTGACAACTCTGTTAATTTGACCTAGATGAAGCTGTTTACGTCGAAGCCGTCGACTATCGCTATGAAGTTGGACCTTGCGAAACCGAAGTTGGTTTTATTTCACAGTGAGCGCGCGTCATTTCTTTACATAAATTTTCTACCTTTTCTGCAATATAATTTTTTATTAAAAACAATTCTCTTTCCTCCTTATTTTCGGTGTTCTCTGGTTCTGCTGACGCATGTGGTTCAGCAAGTTTATATTCTAATAGTTTTTCTGTGATGCTTCTTTCTAAAATGTCAGTATGAAAAAAGTGACAACTAAAATAGGTTCTTTATATGTTGAACAAAAGTGCGTGCACAATCTTGCACATTTTGGCACTGCGCTCACTTGCACTATCGTCACTAAATAACTTTGAAACGTCACTAATGCACTCAAAAAATCCTATTCACTTAGATGACAGGTATTCCATTAATAACCTAATCGAAAAAAAAGTAAATTGCCTTTGTAATTTTTATTATGATCTTGTGTTAAGAAACCATAAATATTATAAGAAGGCGGCCCAAATATTTTTTTCTCTTCTGAATCTTTAAGAATTTCATCAAATTACGCAGTTTTTTTGCACCATAAACGTTTTATGTCATTGCATTGTTTCAACTTCAGCAAACGAATAACTCTATTTTGGGATTAGATAATCGCTCTGCGTACCCTTATGCACCATGCACACTTCTATTACCGTTGCCTACAGAGCCTTTTATTTTTCTATTATACAGGGTGTATCTGAAATGCTTCAACAATTTTAGGGGGATGATAGTACTCATCAAGACGAACAAATAATGCAATAGTACATGGAATCACAAACCCCTTATTGAATCCCAAATACAGGGTGTTTCACCCTAACTGAAGTCGGCTTGTCGGTAAGAATTTCGCGAAAAATTAAAATATTGCAATAAAAATATAACGACATGTATATTTTGTATGAAATGTGATAGCATCACAAAAAGTTTTGGAAAAGCATGGTACTCACACAATCGATGGTACCGTATGAACTGATAATCACAGTTCAAAATGGGGTGCGTCCAATGCATACTGCTGTCGCGTGTAATGGAAACTTCTACCAAATTTTTATGTTATCACATTTCATACAAAATAAGGTACATATCATTACATTTTTATTGCAATATTTTAATTTTTCATAAAATTATTTCCGACAAGCCGGCTTCAGTTAGGATGAAACACCCTGTATTTGGGACTCAATAAGGGGTTTGCGACCCCATGTTCATATTGCACTTTTCGTTCGACTTGGTGAGTACTATCATCCTTCTAATTTTGTTGAAGTATTTCAGACACACCCTGTGCAA
Organism: Maratus speciosus; assembly: GCA_963932465.1. Classification (NCBI taxonomy): domain Eukaryota; kingdom Metazoa; phylum Arthropoda; class Arachnida; order Araneae; family Salticidae; genus Maratus; species Maratus speciosus. The sequence goes on from OZ010788.1 coordinate 274,139,215, forward strand.
CAATATATTATTCGATAATATACAATATACATAAATATAAGAAATATCGATTTGTAATTACAAACAACATATGAAAAATAATTATATATATAGTATATATATTTTATAATGTGTAAAAGAAAATGTATAATAATTTAATAGAAATTGTATAATAGTTTAATGAAAATTATATAATAGTTTAATAGAAATTACATAATAGGTGTATCAGACTTTATAACACTCAATGACATTTCATACCAGAAGATGTCATATGCCATTAAAGATGATTTATATCCACGAACCATTTCCTTACGTCAGGTACAAGTAAAGATGATAGGTTTTCATCCACATTTGATTTGTAATTCCAAACAGGAAATGAATGATAACTATTATTAATTTTTATGATACCACTGACTTATTTTGTCTATCAGATGACATGACTTTCCTGTTTAACAATAAATGATTATCAAAATTATATAATTTTACATCTATCGGGTGTTACACGTTGACAATACCATGTCAACGATCTACTTTTTATAGATGATTTGTACTGTTCCATTTCCAATTCGTATGTACAAACAGTAAACTAACTATAATCAGAATTATGTTGTATGATACCCATACAATAACGTTTGTCTATCGGAAGACAGGACATCACCGTGAAAACGTGAGTTCATCAGAAAAAGACATATTATGTCACCGAAATGTAATATGTTAAGAATATCTTATGTTCATGAACTACTCTTTACAGTATGTATACATTAAAAGATAGAGTTCTAAGATAGTACTAAGATAGAGTTCTAAAGATAGTACTTTCATTTTAGCAAATTTCATCAGTAATAATGTATGAGTTTTTAAATTTAAATGTAAAAAAAAAAAAAACATTTCATTACGGTTTGATAAAGATATCACATAGAGAAATCGTTATACTACAATAATCTTTTACCTAAGTCAGAATTTCTGTAAAAAGGCATGACCGTAATCTAAAAATTAAACTAACTTTTTTATTCTTTTAAAATAACATTCTAAAGGAAATATCTCTCGTCATTTTAATTGACTAAAAGTTATTAAATTAGACATTTTCAATTTCTATTTTCGAGTAATTAAAAAAGGAAGATATAAAAGCATAATAAAATAAGAGTTTCGAAATTAAACGGATATTCAAAAAGAAAAAAATAAATCTAGAAATTATTATTAGAGAAACTTGGAAACTTCTCTCCAGAGTGCACCATAGATTAAATAAAATCTCTTTTCTGAAGTATTCTATAAATTTTTAATATATAATTCATTATCTATGTACTTAAATGGAATAATGCTAAATTCGACTTATGTTGAACTATTAACTAATAAGGTATTTATCTTGTAAAAGAAATGCCTTACCTGGGATTTCATTTTTTATTTTAGAATTAAGTTTTCGTCGTAATTTAGCTCAATTATGTATTATCTATTAAATTGAAGTGAGATTTAAAAAAAAAATATTTGGTTAAGACATTATTAAAAATCTTTCATAATAAGAATGCAACTGAATTCTTAATTACTTTCAATCGGGAGGGATTTCATTTAATGTATGTTAAGATTTCATTTTTAACACTTTCCGACAAAATTGAAAAGTGTTTATGAATTCAGCTTGTCTGTCCATCTGTCCGCGCTCAAATTCCTCTAAATGTACCCGGATTTTCATGCAATGGATGTATATAATTACTTTTATCATGGCACGTTTGGTATTCAATATGAAGTGTGTAGCATTAATAGTTCATTTACAGGGTCACTCAAAAGAATTACATTGTGCTCAATTATTCTTATTGTTTATTTACTACGTTACATTATCGTCAATGGGAAAAATCGTTTGCAGTGTATTTTAATAACATTATGCTATGCCAAATGTATTAAAATTGATATAATACACTGAATTTTACTACAAGATGATAACTATAGAATAGGGCGTTCATTTACAAGGGCACACAAAGGATATCGGTTACAGTACTGTCTTTGAGCAATAACAATTGAAAGTGAGTTTTCAATTTCGGTATTCGCTTTGAATTTTAACTAACTTTTGCATTCGTTGTGCGTAAATTCTGTACCTCGTATCCAGGGATGCACAAAAGAATTCACGTGCCATTCTCTTTGTTAGCTGATACTGCCGAAGGGGAATTTTAAACAGTGGTATGTATTTCCTAACTGAACTCAATTTTTGCTGGTATGCAGTTTATAGATACAAAATCTATATATCATGTACAGGGCTGCTCAAAGAATTCAGATAATTTTCTGACACTAGATGAAAATTGCTGAAATTGTGTTTTCAAATTTGTTAATGTGTTTGCAAATGGTTCAATCCCCTGTGATTATATTTAACATTTTTAGATTACGTTTTTACCTGTAATTCGACACAATATTGTATTGAGTTTGTATCTATTGCTAATTTTTTTCTTTAGGATACTTATCTCAAATAAAAAGGACAAGTTATCAGCTTTTGTATAAACCTTACATTTTAATACCGATTATGAAACGTTTCGTAATAGTTACAGCTATTTTGATTTGATGAAAAACATACGTCAATTACATACAAAATTACTTTATATATAACTTATATATGAGCCGTTGAGAACCAGATTAAAGAAACCTTGCAAGCTGTGATTACGAGAAGTTTCTTGAGCAGAACTTTTTTTTCTCTCCAAGACTTTACCTGTTAAACTATAAGATTTTTGTCAAATCTTAAAGACGGTATAGTACGCTATGAGCATAAAATTCCGACTTATACACAGTAATCTACCATTGAACGTATTATATGATGATTCCATATGATAGCAGACAATGGTGCCATCATCTAAAACACGTTTCAATAACCAAAAAGTATGTAAGTCATGTTATATCCATATTAGAAGGAAAAACAATGCCTGTGAGTAACATTGACGTCATAGCTTCAGTTCGGGCTCACTTTTCGAAGCCCGGGCCCGCCCGATCCCGACGATTTTAAAACCGAGCTCGCCCGAACCCGAAACATTTTTTTGTCATTAGAGCCCGAGCCCGATATCGAAAATGTAAACCGAACAAAAAGTTTAATAAAAATTGCATAAAAGTTGTTCTAAATGTAATATCTCATTTTGTTTTACAAATTCGTATATCACAATAACTGATAATGAATTAGCACATAATTAATTTTATGACATTTACATTTAATCTCATCAAAATTCTCATTAATCTCATTTTAATTTTTAAATCATTTAACCCGAGAGTAGTCGCGACATTTTTTAGAACGTTAGTAGTCGCGTTCGGTCCATTTGCCGCCGTTACCAGCAGGCAGAAAACGAAGGGGAAACTTGACGGTGTTATCAGATGATCGAAAACGGATAACGTAGGGTGAAAATATTGACTGAACTTTAAAATATTACAGCAATTATTCATTTTACAAACTTTTACAGTAATTATTTATTTCGCTTAAGTATATATTCAGTTGGCATCTAGATAAATGTTTTTAATAACTCTTTCTTCGTTTTGCATAAATACATAAAAGTAAATAGTAAATGATTTGATTGAATTTCTGATGTTACTATGAATCAATAATTAGTAGGAAAACGTTTACTAATATGAATCTAAATTCATGATAGGTTTTTTTTTTTTTTTTTTGGAAGGACAGAATCAGAGTCAGGTAGATTTTTTTGATACTCCGGCACTCTATATCCATTTAATAAAATAAAATTAATAAATTTAGCATCAATATACACTGCTCAAAACAATTAAAGGATATTGCAGTTTTAGGTGGATTCTGTATCTGGTAAACTGTTTAGCTGATTGATACATGGTCGACAGACATAGTAGGTTATATGAGAATAAATTACACATGTTTGGCAGAAAAAAATGCATTTTATTGCGCATTTGTGTACTAAAGGAAAAAACACAATTTGTGCATATGAGAAAAAAAGAATAAGAAAAGGTGTTTTCTTCAAAGAAAATCATTTTCAGTAGGGGGTATGGTTTCCACGGTCGGCCAGCAACGTTGAACACCTTTGAGGCATGGACTCAATGAGGCTATTAATGACGAGTTGGGGTATTCTGCCCCATTCTTCCAGAAGAGCTCTTTCCAGTTCTTGGAGAGTTTGTGGGGGTTGTTGGCGGCCAGAAACTCGTCTTCCTAGAGCGTCCCAAACGTGCTCGATTGGATTCATGTCTGGAGAACACGCTGGTCATTCCATTCGAACGATTCCTTCCTCGAAAAGGAAATCCTCCACCAGGTTTACACGATGTGGCCTGCAGTTATCGTCCATTAAAATGAAGTTATCTCCGATTGCTGCAGCGTAAGGGACTACAATAGGTCTGAGGATCTCATCCCTATATCGGCGACCAGTCAGAGCTCCATCTCGAATGACGTAGAGGTCAGTGCGCCCGTCAATGGAGATGCCACCATACACCAACACTCCTCCACCGCCAAATCTGACGCTTTCGTGCACGAACGCAGGATTATTCCTACTGCCACGGTCCCTCCAGATGAAAATACGCCTATTATCCGGATGCACAGAAAAACGGGACTCGTCAGAAAACAGAATATTGCTCCATTCATTTCTCCTCCAGTTGACATGCTCGGTTGCCCACTCCCTGCGGTCGCGACGATGCCTTGATGTTAATCTAACACATACCATCGGTCGGCGAGCATACAGACCTACAGCATGGAGCCGGTTTCGGACAGTCTGAGTTGAAATCGTGGTGCCTGTAGCCGAGCGAAGGTGTTGTTGGAGAAGAGTAGCGTTCATGGTTCGGTGTCTCCGAGCTGTTAACGCTAAATACCGATCTTCATTGGGCGTTGTTGCCCGTCTACGACCTTGCCCTGGTCTTCGGCCTGCACATCCACTCTCCAAAAAACGGTTCCAGATCCTGGAAATGACACTTTGTGACACTCCAATGGGTTGCGCTACTTCGGCTTGAGTTTGGCCCCCTTCTAACCTACCAACAATTCTCAAAGCTTCTGAATCTGTCAAATGACTTCGCTGAGACATCGTACTCATCGAAACAAAGCAATCACTGAATGCCGATCATGCTTGTCTTCATTCTCTTTTATCCAGTTGAAAGTCAAATTTCATTCGCTGCCGCTGAAGCGACGCTTTTGACGTCGAACTCAAAATTTGCATACTCCACAGTTTGAAAACCAGAAAAATTTGCATTTGTGATTCTCTTCTTCTATTTTCGGCAAAAAAAATTTCGTTTATATCTTTATTTTATATAAAACTTCAAATATCCTTTAATTGTTTTGAGCAGTGTATTACACTGACATTAAATTGAACAATTAAACTGAAAATAAAAATGGAACATATGACATGCAACAGAAAATGAAATACAATACCACTAATTCACCAGCATATTGCGGACTATTAATTCATTTAAAACATATGAAAAGCCATCAAATTTGATGCCATAAACAATTAAAGACAATATATATATATATATAAACTTTCTGTACAATAATACCATTGAAAAATAAGGAAAATGACCAATAATTATGAAATCACAAATACCACATAAACCAAATATTATTAAAAATGTATAATTATGTATATATATATATATATATATATATATATATATATAATTATACATTTTTAATAATATTTGGTTATATATATATATATATATATATACGAGTATATATATAATAAAGAAAAAGGTAAAAAATACTTAACTTCGAAATTATAAATGTAAATGTTGTAACTACGTTTTATTTATTTATTTATTTTGTGGGGTGTCTGTGTGTGTATGAGGGGGGAGAGGAGGGGGGGCCTCTCGATATTTTGTGATTAAATCCATTTTTCAAATGAAAATGCACAATTTGTAATTTTTCTACTTATTTCAGGGTGGGAGCAGAGCCCTTGAATAAAAACTCTGGATACGAACTTCGCTTATATAAAGTAAATAATAAATAAGTTATTGAAATTATATATTTAATTTAAATGCATTTGCAATTGTAAATTTAAATCCTAAGATGGATAAATTATTTTAATTAATAGAATCACTGAAAGGTTCATCTTAATAGGGATGTATTATACAGAAACTATTTAATTAAAATAAATATGCAATTGTACATTTCATAATAAGGTATTAATGTTATAATTTATTGTTTTATAATAACGTTCATGAAAATAATAAAAACAATAAGAAAATTTTCTCCGAAATTATAAATATGCAGCAATAATTTAATTTAAACGAATTTTCACTCATATTCTGGAAAAAAATTATTCTGGAAAATAGTTTGAAAAATTGATGAAGGACAACAAATTTAAATTTGTTAGATACTGTCCCCAAGCCTCTATTGGATTTCAATAATAATTAAAAAAAGCAATTTCTGCGGCATTGTTAAAAAAAAATGTGTTTTTACTTACAGTATGAAAATTTAAAAATAGACAAATTTTAGAAAAATACTTAAAATATTTTTTAAATCATAGTATAAACATTCACTGAATTATTTGCGTAATTTCTAACCTACATTATAAAATTATCATTATTTTTCTTATTGTACAAATAAATTATATGTATGTTCTTCGCAAATATACACACTACATTTCTGAGAAAATTGTTTTATCTTTCGAAATTGTTTTATTGTACAAAAACGATACTTTTCAGATTTTGGAGATACGGCATTTTTTTTTACTGATTCCCACAAAATTCTCTTCTCTCTTTTTTAAGGGTTTGGCAGTGTTATTGTCTGTTTTCTTTCATTTATATGTTCGGATAATAAATGGAAATCAAGTTCTTTCAAATAATGATGATGAATTTCCCTTTTTTTCAATATTTAAATGATTTTCAATTTGAGAATTTATTCCCGCAATATTTGACAATGAAAAAAAAAAATGTAAGTGACCATCCATCAGTTTTTTGTGCGACTGACTTCACAACTAATATAATAAAACAATTTTAAGTCACATTCTAAAAGTAAAAAAAGTACTCTAGGAACGGGTAAAATAGCAGAAAGAAAGAAAGACGAAATAACAACAGACAGAGAGTCCGTACTTCGAAGAAACTTTCCCCCACAGATTTCGCGGAAATGGGAAAGGATGAACACGAGGGGGAAAAATTCAACTAATGTAAGTGGTCGCAATGCGGTCATTTAGACCGATTGAAACTTAAGAATGCGATAAAATGCTAAGAAATAGCAGGAATGAATTTTACTACACAAGAGTGTGAACACTCAAGGTCAGCTACACGGAATTTGGCTATCGTAACTTTAACGGGAAATGAGTTACAGGAAGATAACGAATTTCGGGCGGGGAAAAGACCAACGCGCGACTATTAACGGGTTAAAAGAAAACAAACTGTTCTTTTTATCCGACTTAAAAAAAAGAGGAGTATGTCAATTCGACGCGTATGTATTTTTTTTTTATGTATGTTCACCGATTGCTCCGGAACTTTTTGTCCGATATATGTAATTTTTGTTTTGATTCAAAGTATTCTCGCATTGGTACCACTTTGGTTTCATCAAAATTAGTTAAGCAGTTTTTATTAATTCAACAATAACCAATAAAATAAAGGTTTTCTCGCAAATTATGTTTCATTGTTGTAACCGGTTTCCCAATCGTAAGCATAAAACATTGTATTCATGTACGTTAGCGCTAAGTTTTCGCCAAACATGGTGCCATTTGGTGAAACATCGCCGAATTTGGTGATATTTCACCACGTTCTGCGTTTTTTAAACTTCTAAACATCGCGCAATTTCTATTTTTAAATCATTTAATAGACAAAATGTGTTATTTTTTAAAACAGTATATCCGTTTACTAAAATTTTATGGTTTTAAAATAATTTTCGATATTTTCAAATCTATTGCGTGCAACCCGATTACGAAAGATTATCCAGTTTGCAGTTAAAATAATGTAACTAATTCATAAATTTTTTCCTGGATAGTGTTCGATAACGAAAGTGAAATTTCATCAAGAAAAAAAATATATAAAATTAATATAATATAAAAAAATAACAGATATGTAATCGAGCTACTACATTAAATCACTGAATTAATCAGAGTCGAAAAGGCTGCTGTAACGATCTTTGGCCATTTATTCCGCTATTTACTCCTGACATGTTGATAATACGAAAGTATGGCTTTTAATAATTTTTAAAACTCTCTTTGTATACATGGCTGATGTTTTTCATATAAAAATTATTTTTAATGTTGTTAGTGCATAATCTTAAAAAAAAAAAAAAAACCTGAAATATAAAAGTTACATTATAATTTTCAATAATTACGGTGAACTTAACATGTCTTCGTAAAAGCCCTGCTTGGATCTACTAGTGTTCTTTATAAAGGTATTATATACCCTCTATTGTTCGGTTTTTCAAGCTAATTTCATTGCTATATTCAAAAACAAATTTCTTCATCACCTTACGCTTCTTTAAATCTCATGACTTATCACGAAATGTTTTTGCTTCAGTTCTATGGTGTTTAGTTTTGCACACCTTGTATTAAATATATTGAAAGATATTGCACTTAATGATGAAAGTATGATACAGAATGTAATGTTTGTGAGTATATAAGATACATGTAATTATTTAAGGTAGATGTAAGTCATTAATGATAAGTATTTCAAGGGAAAAAATTCGTAAGTAGGAAAATAATATATTAAGTATTCAGTATTCAACATAAATGTAATTAAAAAATGATTGATAAAAATTATTTATGAATCACTCTGGTACGTGTAAAATTTCTACTGACTATCTCGTTTTATAAAATCTTGCTTTATTTTATGTATATTAAGCATTTGTTTTTTTGCTTAATATGAACTTGTCCTTCCTTAAAAGAAATATTTAAAAAGACACAAAATGTAGCAAAATAGTGTACATTTTAAGAAATGGAAATTCGCAAGTATTTCTTTATCACAAAATCTAATTGATTTTATCACCGTCTTCTCCATTAGAGATTTCAGTATATTTTTTAAAGCATCTTTTTATTTTAATTCTATTTCTTTTCGATTGAAGAAATATATTTCATCATGATTCATCTCCTTCTCCTTTTTACTATTCTTTAAAATTTATGAAAATTCTCACATCGTCTTTTCTCCACAGAAAGAAGGCGGGAGAAAATAAGAATATATCTGTCTCTTTGTGTTATAAAAATATTCCTACCTCGTCTTTATTTTGTGTTATTTTTTAATACAGGTTCATAGAAAGTGAACATAAACTTTGCAAATTTATTAAAAATAGAATAAATAATGATATATATGCCACATTTTCCTGAAAAGCGTTATCAGGTCGTGAGATTTTTTAACAGCAAAAATATTTCTAATTCATAAAGTGACTAATAGTGGACTTCTAGGAAAGTTCAAATGAAGATGATTTTAAAATAAATGATTACTGGGCGGATCCTAATTTTAACTGACTCATCAAATTGGAATTTAAAATATGTAACTGATATAATTAGAGCAGAGTTATAAAAACGCAGGGTTTAAGGTCCTTTGGTGTGGCATTAAGTATAAAGTACATGTATGAAACAGTTCATTTATTAATTCAGCTTGAAATTTAAGACTTAAATGATAAAGACATATACATGTACCTCCAGCTTTTGCTGGGAGCTTTGTTATATTGACATATTGTAACTGTAGCAAGGAGTAAGTTTAAACTCCAGTTCCATCGTCCTTCCATTACATCACCTCACACCACACTCCATGGAGTTGTTTCACACAAGATATACTTACTCAGTACACTCAGTTACCTCTTTACCAGAATGCAAATAAAAAAGGGCTAAAAATACTAACATGGGAATGAATAGTCTTCATATTCATATTAAATTGTTTTACATTTACATGGCACTCGTTAGAAAAATATGCTAATTAGAAACATTTTCCTCTTTCTGCAGCAAGGTCATTGTAAAAAACTGCATAAATATTTTGTAAAAAATGATTGAGTTAAAATAAAGCGAAAACAGCTGACTTATATCAAATTTTTGTATCATTTAAAATCTATTTTATCAGTTAAAAAAGGATCATTTTCAAATTGATGATGGTGTTCTTTAGAAATAATATGTGTGAAAAATATGAAAAAAATGCAGTACTATTGCACCTAAATGCAGAGTAATGCAGGGAGTAATCATGTAACGAAACAAGTGCAATTTTTAATAAAAAAATAATATATTTTTAAAGAATACACAAAAGTGTCCACAAATCTTTTCTCCAAATTTCAGTACATAAGGGAGCTTTCTGTAATTTCTTTCGGGTTCTGCACCACTAATATATTTTTAAAGCATTAAACATTATTTGCTTAATGTTAACCCCTTAATCTACAACTGTGTGTGAGACACGTGTTCTTGCATTCGGGCCAAAACTGATTATCAGGGGCCTGGCCCGTAGTACATCTGTTGCAAATGTAAATATTACGGGCATTGCCCGTGGTACAATGATGAAGACAAATATAAATATCACGGGCATGGCCTGTGTTGCGATAGTACAGGCTAACGGGATTACCAATAAACCTTTTGTTGTATGTCTACCTCAATTATTACATCTCTGTATATATTTGTAATGACTTATCAAATATTCTACAAATTTCTGTATCTTAGTTTTTGTATCTTACACATGTACTTACATTCCATAAGTCGCGCGCCTTTGATACAACTTAGGACCGATTTGCCGAATCCTTAAATGTCACAAAGGCTGTGCGATATTTTTTACGTTTTGGACATAGGCCATTGAAACGTAAATCGTAGGTTAAGGGGTTAATTTCACCTATATTAACAGCAGAATTCCTTCATTGCAGTTTCTTACTAATTTAGATCTCTACTTTGATAAAAGGCCCCCATTCAAAGTGATTAATTTTCAGTTAATCGTCACTAACAATTTCAATGAATAGGTATATAGTGTAATTTAACTTTTTTATTAAAAATATTTTTAATGGAACAATTTTGTCTTGCCGGGTATCGTGTAGATATATAAAAGGGCAAATTTTCCAAACGTAATGGTAGGGCTAAATTAATAGCATAATATTCTGCCCTATATTTTTTCTACCACTTTTAAAACTATTCCTACAAATTTCCATGAAAAAAATTAAGGTACATTTCAATATTTTCAGACAGACTGTATAGGCCGTATATTTCGGGTTATAAAGCTCACTTTGGAAACAAAAAAAAATTCGAAATTTACAGATGCGCATTTTACGTAGGTATAAAACTGAAAGCTTAAAAATTAAGCATATAAATTGAGACTCATATAAAAAATCACAAATATACAATACCAAAATTGCTTGCAGGTGCATACATATAATACAAAATTGATTAAAATACATTTTAAAGGTATTTTTAAGATATTTTAGGTATTTAGGACCCACTTTAAGAAGAAAAAGCAAACTGAAAAAAGAATACTAATTTTAAATAAAATCGTCTGAATTTAATCAATGACACCACCAGTTATGAATTGGTGAGAATTGAAGGAGAATTAATGCGAAATATTCTAATATTTTGAACCACTTGAATAAATATTCTAATATTTTGAGTTTTTAAAATATTGTTTTTCAATTAATCGTTCAAAAATGATATTAATTTTGAGATAATAAATAAGTATAATCAAAAATAAGTTCTTAATAAAAATATCGTTTGTATATTTGCATTAAGTTATGAAACGATTTTTTCAATTTGTAAAAAAAAAAAATAATTTTTCGAATATTTTGAATATGAGTTGTATCTGAATATATGAATGAATAAGAGTACTATTCCAAACGCTGTGTGGGGTTTCAAGAAGAAATGCTTGGTAAGAGCGCATGTTCACATTTGTTTATTATGTATTAGTCTGTTATAATTACTATATTTTTTTATGCAGTTCATTGTACTTGCATGCTCTATATCTCATAGTTTCTTTGCAAAAAATGTATTGCGCGTATTACTGCGAATATACCTAAAAATAGTAAAAAACAAAGTCTCGAATCGTAGGTTTAAACCAGAGCGCGGGTTATACGCCGGGAGGCACGGTATATGTGAGCATTGCGTGTGTGTCAGCCCAGCGATTTTTTTTTTTTAATACTCAAAATATCTCATTTTTTTACAGCTTCAATTTTCGTTATAAATTATCAAATTGTATTTAATAGTAATTCAGTTGCATGTGGGGTGGAGATAGCTATTTTCTTATATTTCTTTTGTATTTCTTGTTTATCTGTAAATTTCACTCCAGTTTTTCTGTTTATCTGTACGAAACATTGTAAAAGCTTTAAAATAACTAACAACGTGGCAATATTAGTCCGGACTTGTTTATATATTTTTATGATTAGGAAAATTAATTGTTTTCGCCTTAATACTCTATATTTATGGTCGATTGCTTCGTTGGAGAAAATTCTAATATGTAGCAGATCTGGAAGACAAGTTGACTAAAAGAAGTACGCATTTTATAATAACTCAAATATGAAATAAGAGAAGTATATGAGTGTTTTGTGTTTCAGAATCTGAATATTATACTGGTCATCAAAATTTTTAATAAAAAAACCCTCATAAGTGAGAATTCATTCTTTTTGGAATTACACTGGTCATCAAAATTAAAGGATAATGAGAAAAAGTATGCTCACTAAGTTAAAGTTGCAACCAATGCTCAATGCTGCAATAATGTATGTTAAGTAAATACTATTGAACTGAAAATTGCACTTCTGCGCATACGTTAGCGTTTGAAATCTGGAAATTAGATTGTTGACAACGTGACGTATGTTGACATTCTAGTCTGTAGTGTTGTTTAAAGTGAATGTGGTGTCTGAGTGTGATCAGTATTTATTAGTTATGACACAAAGGCACAATTTAAGTCATGGTCAAAAGTGGCGAATAATTGGTAGAATCGAGGAAGGTCAAACACAATTGGAGATCGCCCAAGATTTGAATATCCCTCAAAGTGTCATATCAAGAGCTTCGAGCCGTTTGGTCCGTTGATAGACAGCCTGGGCAAGGAAGACCAAGAGAAAGAACTGCATCCGAAGACCGTTTTTTGCCATTCTGGCTCGAATAAGCCGCGAAGTGACTACAAGAGATTTAGTCTCACACCTTCAAGCTGCCACAGAAACTCGAATTAGCCATTCTACCGCTGCACGAAGGCTTAACAAGGATGGACTATATGCGAGAAAACCAACATTTTGTGTCTCATTCACTCCAACTTCCACGAATCCCGTTTAAATTTTTGCTGTTGTTACGTTCATTGGAGCCAAGAAGACTGGGCTCGAACGGGATATTTCACGGATAAGGGAAGGACAAGTTGCCTTTTTTTTCATCTCTCCAGATCAAAACACATCTAGAATCAGTGTTCAGACTATATATGGACTCGTCAGTACTGGGGTCCAGTCTTCTTACCTCCATTGAACTTGACGAGGGCAACAGTTTAAACGGGGCCATTTGAAATCTGGAGTGAGTGGGACACAAACTTTTGGTTTTCTCGCATTCAATCCATCATTATTAAACCTTTGTGCAGCAGTAGAACTGATACTTTGAGTTCCTGTGGCAGCTTGAATGTCTCAAATCAAATCTCTTTTAATCGCTTCGCGGTTTTTTCGAGCCACAATGAGAAAAAGCGGTCTTAAGATGCAGTTGTTGCTCTTGGTCTGCCTTGACCAGGCTGTCTATCTACGGATCCAGCTCTTAAAAACGGCACGAAGCTCATGATATGACACTTTGAGGGATACATAAATCTTGAGCGACCTCCATTTGTGTTTGACCTACCCCGATTCTAGCAGTTCACTTTTGACCGTAACTTAAATGATGCCTTTGAGCCATAACTAATGAATACTGATTACACTCAGACACCACATTCAATTTAAACAACACTACAGACCAGAATTCCAACATATGTCCATTGCGCACCACGTTGTCAATCATCTAATATGCATATTTCCAACGCTAACGCATGCACGGAAGGGCAATTTTGAGTCCGATAGTATTTAATTAACATAAATAATAGAAGCATTGGGCATTGATTGCAACATTAACTTAGTGAGCATATTTTCTCTCATTATCCTTTAATTTTGATGACCAGTGTACAAAGGATGTTCAAATATTTTTTAATGAATTTAGGAAAAAAGTAAGAAGTTTTTTCTAATATGTTCAATCTGATAGCCATTTAGTTGATCTTTTATATTGCATCTTCTTTTCTACTATAAAAGAGCTTTTCTTAAAATACTAAGGCAAATTTTGTTCCTCTCCTCGACCGCAAACTTCCAGAGTCCATACAATGTTTTTAGATACTGCTTATAAAGAATTTGTTTTAAAAATTCAAATGCACAGCAATACATAGAAGACACGTCAGATGAATTGTGAGGGATGCATTTGAATCGAATAGCTTAAAATCTGGTTTCATTTCTTTTTATTATTTTTTTTATATACCAGTAAATTTAGATGTACACATTTATTTAGAGCTACACAGGAGGAGCATCATGTTTTTTGTTTTAATTAATTTTGAATTTGCTTACAGTTCCTATAGAGATGTTGATCGATTTTGAGATCGTTCTTTGTGGGGATGGAGGGGGATTTTCTTTTAAATCATGACATGCGGCTTTAGCTATAATAAGCGGTGAACGTACATTTGTTGTGTATGCATTTTATTAACATTTTTTCCCAGCCAAATGTAAAGTTTGACGTTTCTTTCCTTTTTTATTAATTATGTCTGTTATTTTAAGTGCAGAAATATTAAAACCATGTTTTACATACATTTATAATATAATCGAATAATAGTTCGAAAAGTGCAAATACAGGTCTTCGCTCCATTTTTTATTTATCTGCAAAATTTTAGGGCGAATAGTATTTTTAATGATGCAGAACGATAATTAACCCTTTTCCGAATTGATGCCGTGAAGTTTTTTTTCCCCATTTACATCATAAAGTCAAAATTGTTATAAAAATATTTGAACTCTTTCTGTAAATCTTAATAACAAAAGCCAAAATATTTAATATCTTAAAGACCTTTAATTTAATTATACTAAGTTCTATACATATAATACCTTTAATTTAATTTAAGAATTATTCTTTAATCTCTAATTGTTCCCTAGAATTTTCTTCAGATAGTCTGGAATACGTCTGTAGTCGCTGTGTTAAAAAATGCAATTAAATGTATATAGATGGCAGTACCAAAATCAACAAATCAACTCCAGCCAATTAAAATGTATTTTTTTCCTGTAGATTTAAATTGATTTCAGCTTATTGTCGTTATGTTAAGTCTTCCATTTATGTTGTATAAATAAAAGTATATCCCTATGCTACACTAGTGCTACCTTTATTGAATTATGTTGTTATTTTAATAACTAATATTTAATATGGTATAATGACGACACGGGAAAATGCATGTGTTCTCAACAGAATTATTTTAAAAAATTAATTCGACGAACAAAATGGCTCAACAATCTTCTCTTATCGAGTTGATTATGGTCTCATCTATTCTACTAAATTGATGACTTAACAACTTTTGTTTTTCGGCTACAAGCTCATCCGTTGCAGAATTTACAGGGTGATAAGTTCGTAGAAGATTAAGAAGATTAGAATTCAATGATTAAATTGAACCGTTCGCGTTGTTCTTGTATTGGACAAAAGCTATATCATTAGTTATGTGATTTATCTTTTCCTAAAACTTTGGAATCAAAAATAGTATGATAGTTGATCTGTTTAAAAATTTGAGCACCTCGCAAAAAAAAAAAAAATAAATAAATAAATAAAATAAAAAATAAAATACGAAAAATTAAATTTCGAAAATATTCTCAATTTGAAAATGCGTCAATTCAAGATCTTTCTGCTATATTAAAAATATGACGACATATTATGCATTTTCTTGTGACATATTAAAGGGGAAACTGTTAAAACAATTTCTTAGAGTTTTAAAAATTGAAAATATTTTGAGCTAATTAATAACTCAAGTGCAGGATTTTGATTTTGAGAAAGAAAGAACTGTGACTTTAAAAAATGCTTGAACTAATATTTTAGAATTGAAGTATTAAAGTGAATAAAGTTGCGTGCACTAAAAATGCCCAACTAAAATAATTTTGAAACAGTTCTTTAAAACAGAATATCCACAATCTTGCAAATTGTGCAAATTCTGATCTAAACAAAGGTAAATTGAAACGTTATATGTGTGGTAATGCATCACATTTAACTAAATCATGTAGATATTTTAATACAATTTGCTTTTTATCTAAAAAAAAAAAAAAAAAAAAAAAAAAAAAAACGAAATTATTTGAGAAGTTTGTAAAAGTAAAATTAATAATTCTCAGAAAAAAATTAATACATTAAATGCAGACCATATTTTATTTGTGGATTATGATAAAGGTACAACTACCATAAAAATGTCCGTTTTAATTGAAAAACATCGAGAGCTGGGATGTTTTCAACAATTTGTGCCTATTAAAGGTTTTCTAAATCACAAAATGTTTCTGCCAGATGTTCAGTTAAGAACTGAAACTGTTCAAATCTTTAAAACTGTTGTGCATGTAAAGATATATGTTTTTTTGAGAAGATAAAAGTAAAAGTGTTAATCTGATATTGATAAAAGAAGATAGATTGGGTTTAAGAATATGTTACGTTTCCCCGTAATTTGAAATCTGTGTATGTAAATGACATTGCAAATTCTTCTGACAATTTGCAAGCGTTAATAAATTATTTTTCTCATTTGTTTTATTAAGACTCGGCAGATAAAAGGTTTGAATTCATAACTCTTCAGAAAAAAATATACTACTCCCATACTTTGCAAATCTAGAACTGCAATTTATGCACTACGTGAGGCAGTAAATTAAGGATTAAAAAGGTTACAGGGTGAAGGTATTATTAAATATTGTATGTTAACTAATAGCAAGTTGCCAACTCCTATAGTAGCAGTGGTTAAGCCTAACGGGATTCGTCATGTGGCGAACTTAATATAACGTTAAATACATTTTTGAAAGTTGAAAAATGTCCTTTACTGAGGGTAGACGACATGTTGGCTACATCAAGGAGTGTTTTGCATTTTACAAAGATTGATCTGAACCGAGCAGATTTCTTTAAAGTTTGCGGCTAGAAATGTTATAAACATTATAATGTATAAAAATGCTTGTGAATTTTGATATATCTTCTATTTTAAACACTAAAGAAATGCCAAAAATTGTACGAGCAAATAAGATATCAATCCATTTTGATTGAAACATCTAAATGAAAACTAACGTTTATGGCTAAACTTCAATGTAACTTTACTATAATTGATTCCATATGTGCTGTATGAAAGTAGATATATTACATAAATTTATTACACACACAGCAGAAACTGACCTTTAAAAAATTCTAAATCAGTTATTTATAAAGATATATTTATTACAAAAATGCTCTAGATCAGTGGTTCCCAACATTTTATTGCCCACGCCTTACCAAAGCATCTGTAAAATCGCGATGCACACATATTCTGTAACATATATCTCTTATTATATGAAAAGTGAACTCTATTCACCTAACAATAGCATGCATATCACATTCTTTAACTTAACATAGAGGTGAATTTACTGCCACAAATGCATTTTTAACATAATTTTATAAATGCAATAACGTTATAAATCTTCAATTTTATGCCAAAATGAATTTTGTTTCTTCCCAACTTATCTCAATGTTTAACAAAAGTGTTATTGGGTTTGCATTTTTATCTTCACATAATTTTGAAAGAGACTCCCACATTTAACATTAAATGTGATAATATTGATTCATCTTATAATTAATTTTAGTAAATTGTTAAGAGTAGGAAAATCTTTGGACACCAAATCTTCTTTCTGTGGATAACAATATGCAGAAGAAGCATTACAATATTCTTACCTCTATTAGTTTCAAATATCCATTATTCCCCATCAAAACACAGTTATGTCAAAGTGGGCATTTTAAACAGAATTTTCCAAAGCGATTGTGTTAGAAACGAAAAATATTGCCCTACTGAGAAAATAATTGTTTATTAATCAAGTTTCAATTAATTGAAAGAAAAATAAAAACACATGTCGCTTATAAATCTTTTCAAATATCACGTCAGCAAGTTTCGTATTTTTTCTATTAAAAATTAATCTGAAAATGTGGCAGAAAATTTCGAGTTGTTGAGCATGGAAAAGTATTTTTTTTTAATACCGCCTTAACATGATTCTGATAAAATCAGCTATTATATAAAAATGAAATAAAAACTCGTCAAAAGCGGCCAGATAAAACTCTTATAGTGGATTTATATCTAATCATTATTTAGTTTTTGTTGGTGCATATAATATACTTAACTTCGAAATCTGCCTCCGCCTATAGGCCGGCCGGCAGGGATTTCTTTTTATCCTATTAAAAGACATTTAAGCTAAAACAGTTATTGTAAAAGTTATGGAATTAGAATTTTAGTACGGTATTTGAGTTCTATGTGTTAAATAAAGCATTTTACATATTCCAACAAGTAAAAGAAACTCTCATTTTTTCACGATAAATGTATCATTTATAGTAATAACTAATTGTAATAAAGATTTAAATCCCCACTGATGACGGTCTTGTAATGGCTGAAAACGTGTTGGGTGTTTTTTATGTATTTTAAGATATTTTTAATGTATTTTAAATAATTGTATATATATGCACTTGAAAATACTTTTTATGCATTTATTTATACTTTTCTATATGAATTTTAATTATTTAACTCAAAGTGAATTTAGCACTAGGATATTAACTTTCATTTATTGAATAATGTAGCATCAACAAAATCTTACTGAGTTATAAAACTATGAATTTTATATTTTGTCAATGTTTTTCAGTGCTATAAATGTGTCTTTATGTTCTTGTTGCATTTCAAAAATTAAAATTAATAACTTGGTATTTTGGGGGGATCTACAGGAATGCTAACACAGTTTTATTCCTACCATGCATAAAAAAACACAATAATTATTTTTATTATTATTTATTTAGATAAGAATCGTAATTAGTTAAATTAATGTATGGCACTTTAATCTTGTGAATATAATCAAACATATAAAATAATTTAAATAATTAATTATTTATAATTTTAATATATTTTTCTAATTTTCATATTTATGTGTGCATATAAAACACTTTTTTCAAATGTATTATTAATTTTTTATATGGAATACTGTTTTGATATACTTTTAATACAAGCTATATTAATAAATCCACATCTTAAAGATTGTGACATACCATTTAAATAAATTTTTAAAAAATTTCTTAATTTTATTGTTCTATATATTTTATTTTTTCGATTTATTAAGAGAGCTTATATAATAATCTTTAAAGAGTTGAAACTGTGTTTTTAATATTTTACATATTTCTACGTAATTTCCAAAGGTATTTAAAAACGTATGCTCAATCAAAGAAGACAAACATTTTGCATGCATTGTGAATCTGTAAAATAAATGAGAGCTTTTAAAAAGCTAAATCCGCAATCAAAAGAAACTTTAATAAAAAAATAAACGAAAATTTTCTCCAATGTAATTTAATCCACTTCCTTTAATTTAAACAACTTATTCGTAATGTAATTTAAAAGATTTAAATTAGTTAAAGATTTTAAAACCAGTTTACTCCAAATTTTATGCATTGAAATTATTAATCTTTTTAAGCATTTTCTAAACTAAAACATATAGTTTTGATTCATCACATTTTCTTAACATAAGACTTTAATTATTTCTCCAAATAAGGAAGCTTTGCATACCATATATATATTGAATAATTCTATTCTAAACTTTTGTACGGTTAAAGAAACTTTTAAAATGGCAAGTTTTAACTAGGAATTTCATTTAAAACTCGAATTAACTTTTATTGTTTCGAGAAAACAATTCTAGCTTACGTTAATGAGTATGAGAAAGCGTTTATTCACTGCGGAAACTTTAATTTATGAAATTGTTGGTGTTAGATGTTTCAAATCTATAGTTAATGCGTAATTTTTGAAAATGTCTTTTGCCATCCGTATCTTTTGATTTTGTTAATAAATTAGTTATAATTAATTTTTGGAATATTTTAATATGTAAGACGAAATGGAAAATTTTAATTTCTAGTAAAAATTTAATTTTTTACATTTACCAGAATAATAACGGTTATTTTAGAGCACATAGATAATTTTAGTCATAAGCAGAAAATATTTTATGTAAATAAAAGTTTGTTACTGTGGATGCAATAGCAAGTTTATTTATAAAATATTATTTTTATTTCTATTCTCTAAGCAAACTTGTTTTTTATGAAGATGTAATGAAACTGCATATTTCCCTCTGTTAAAACTTTATGTAACGTTACTCCATAAAATCGGTGGCAACATGCTGCCTCCAATTTTATGGAGTAATTTAACTTATATAATGGTGTAATTTAAATTTATGTAACAGGTGTAATATTACACATTAGTGTAACGTAACACCAGTTATATAGGTTAAAATACTCTATAAAATGGAGACAGCAAGGTGGCAACCAATTTTATCGAGTAACGTTACATAAATTTATTACAGTGCATGATAAAGGAAGAAAAAAAAGTAAGAAAATTCGGGTAGCGACAAAATATTAACACAATGTGAATATTGATGTTATAAGTTATTACATTTTAATTTAATTATTTATAGATTTTATTTCAGAATTTTCCAACTATTATTGCTGTATTAGTGTCATCTTATTGTTTAAACTGCAAATTCTTAGTAACTTGATGGGTTGTTTTTTGTTATTGTTCAAATTATAATGTGGCCGGATGCGTTAGCCAGTTTTCGACAAATAGAACCAGTAGGATTAATAGCAGAAAGATAAACAGAAAAAAAGATTAATTCAATAAATACAGATTTCAACTGGTGGTAGCTAAAAACTTTATGTTTCTGTTTCTTCAACTGTAAATTTAAGTAACTACTTGATGCAACGAATATAATTAATTACTGCAGTAACAGCGCTAATTTTTCAAACGTCCTTTGAAAAATATGTATCAAGAATCTAATTTATATCTCAATTTCCTAACTTTTTTTTATGTAAAGTAGTGTACAAATCAATTGGTACAAAGTCGAGAAGGTTTAGCTTTAGACAATGTTAATGTTCTTTGGCCATGTAATAAATTACCTTGATTTAACATTTTCAATTAAAACTTGAGTCGCATGATTATTTAGGGAATCAACAAAAACTGTAATAAGTAAAAGCTATAATTGTGATCAACTTGTATAATCTACAACTGTAAATTATATATATATATATATATTTCATCACTACTTTAAAATGCAAAAACACCATAACTCCGAAAAGAAAGTGTATATCTGCAATATATAACTATAAAAAACTCATAAACTTTCAAAAATACAGGTAAAAAACAAACAAAAACACAGGCAAATAACAGTCTGTTCTTCATCAGTGGGAGGACAGGCAGTCCACCCCCACTGTTAAAAGTCTGCAGGTTTCTGAACACCCGTCCATCCTGCACTCAGTACAGAAAAAACTATTGTCATTAAGAAACTAAATTCAAAGACGCTAAAATAAACCAAATTTATGCAAAACAAAGTATAATTTAAAATACAAAAACAAAATTCCTTAAAAAAATGATCTTTTAGAAAATTACTTTAAAATTTACAAACAAATGAAATTAACTTAACATGTATGAATGCAGAAGAACGTGCACCCTCGCAAACCTGCAAGGAAAAATTTCAAAAACATGAAGAACGTACCTATCTAATGTTCTTCACCTGTCAATAATAAAACTATTAATTTTCTCTCCGAGTCTATTATCAAAAACTTGAAATCCATATCTGCATACCTCCTTTGATTCAAAACATCCTCGATGTCCGTTCTTTAAACAAAACTTTAGAATTTACGTATCATATGGAATGTTCTGGAGGGATGCCGCTATAAGTTGCTCACGCCACCAATCCACAATGTTGCCACTCACTTTTTAAAACTATCTTTAAGTAATATTTCAAAAACTGTATAGGATAATTATTATTGTAAAAAAGATTATCCAAAAACTTAAATTAGATATTATAAAATAAATTTTAGCATATTATAGCATATTATATTTTGCATAGCACATTATATTTATATATATTATATATATATATATTTATTATATATATTATATATATTTATATAATAAATATATTATATATAATTATTATATATTATATATATATATATAGCATATTATATTTAGCATCTAATTTTAGCCTATTATAATGCAGAACTTTTTTATATTTCTTTTTAAATTATTGATAATAAATTAACTTTGGATTTGTATGATAAAAGAAATAGTTTTCAATTTTTTACAAGAAGAATGCCACATTGGTTTTCTAATTTGCATAAAAAAATTTACAATAATATAATTAATCAATTAATTCGTTTTAATAAAATTTGTGGCAGAGATAGTAATTTTTATAGGTAGATTTTATGTTTTTGTCTAATCTTTTTTACAATAATAATTATGCTATACAGTTTTTTAAATATTATTTAAAGATAGTTTTAAAAAGTGAGTGGCAACATTGTGGTTTGGCGGCGTGAGCAACTTATGGCGGCATCCCTCCAGAACATTCCATATGACACGTAAATTCTAATGTCTTGTTTAAAGAATGGATTTGCGAGGATGTTTTGAATCAAAGGAGTTATGCAGGTATGGATTTCTAGTTTTGATAATGGACTCGGAAAGAAAATTAATAGTTTTGTTATTGACAGGTGAAGAACATTATACAGGTACTGTGTTCATGTTTTTGAAATTTTTCCTTGCAGGCTTGGGAGGGTGTACGTTCTTCTGCATTCATACATGTTAATTTCATTTGTTTGTAAATTTTAAAGTAATTTTCTAAAAGATTATTTTTTTAAGGAATTTTGTTTTTGTATTTTAAATTATACTTTGTTTTGTATCAATTTGGTTTATTTTAGCCTCTTTGTATTTAGTTTCTTAAATGACAATAGTTTTTTCTGTATTGAATGCAGGATGGTCGTGTGTTCAGAAACCTGCAGACTTTTAAAAGTGGGTGTGGAGTTAGGTCTGTTTGTCCTCCCACTGATGAAGAACAGACTGTTATTTGCCAGTGTTTTTATTTGTTTTTTACCTGTATTTTTGAAAGTTTATGAGTTTTTTATAGATATATTGCAGATATACACTTTCTTTCGGGAGTTATGGTGTTTTCGCATTTTAAAGTAGTGATGAAATACGTTTTGTTGCATTGGAGATGAGCTGCTATTAGCGCCAGCTGTGCAATAATTTTTTTCGTTATTTATACATAATATATATATATATATATATATATAAGTCGATAGCAAAATGCAACATATATATATATATATATGTTGCATTTTGCTATCGGCTTTTGTGACATTCCGGCGACACTCGTATATCTCGAAGTAAACGTAGTAGAGTAATCAAGGCCAACCTTCAGTTATCATTAGAATATCGGAGTGCAGTCAGGGTGCCGAATATAAGATATGCTCCATAAACATTCGGAAATTCCCCATGACATAATTAATAGGGTCACCGTAACTGTGAACGTTGTTTATTTGACAAAAACATCAACTCTCGAATAATCGATCATCCACTTCATAACACTTAAGATGTTACAAGTATTTGGATCTACACATTAGAGTCGTTCACCCCAAGCGATGTAGATTTATTAAACAACCGGAAAAAAGTAAAATCAGTCGCTCCATCGTCGATGTAACAGTATAAGTACTCAAAGAAACAGCGCTCAGACGGATACATTATTAGTGGAGAACCAATTCCAGCAGAGAGATGGGGAGGAACGGGACAGGAGACAGGCTACGATTCGATGGGAAGGGAGACGAACGCGTGACGTATAATGAACTCTTTATACGGCGTCAGTATTAAAACGCAATCAAATGCTGGCGGGAGCTTTCAAGGAACTGTGTAAAAAGAACTTCATCGAGAACTTCATCATCAAAGAACTTCATGTGTCAACGATCAAAATGCTTGGTGGAATAAAAACAGGAAACAAAATTAATTAAAATTGGGTTTTATAAGATAAAAAATATATGGGTTTAAAAAGTGTTGTTTCTCTTGTTGAATCTTAGATGTTAAGTAACTCATATCAGATTCGTGATTAGTTATTTAAGAGAATCCAAGCTGCAGTGGAGTCATCTGATATTAGGTTTTTACTTGGGTTTTTCCTATTTCCGAAAAATTACTCACAGAAAAAAATGTCAAAAAGGTCTCTTTAAACAGTTCTTGTCTGGAACTGATTTCCAAATATCATAAACCTAACATCGGTAATTTTGAATATGATCTTTATTCTCCGATAAGTCCCTTAATCTCTTTTAATAACAAATTTCTTTGATCCAATATTCAACTAAATTTGGATTTATTAAGTTACATTTCAGTTTCATTAATCTGTAAGGCAATAACAATTAATTAAAAATTAAAAATGAAAAAAAAAACTGAGCTAGGAGAAATTCAAAATAGCGTAATTTGTGCATATTCACTATAAAAAAAAGGGCTCGAGTGTAAAACATGTTAACTGACATTTTTTATTTTTTTCTGATTGCTTTTCATGAAAAATTGTTTCATTGCATCCTTGTAACTTTTAAATGTACAAAGTTTTTACTTACTAGGTACCATAATAATCAAGGATTGATTTTCACAACGAAAACACTTTGCATATAAATCCATAAAAATAAAATCTATCAGACAAAAACTGTTGCACACAAGTTCATTATACATTCTTAACAAATAACCTGTTTTACATGAAGCAATCACAATAGCTTTATTTGTAGGTTTCTTTAGAAAACATGAATCTTGAATAACAAATTTGCATTTTGTTAGTAAATTTGTAGAAAACTTTTTTTAGTTTTTTGGAAACTGATAACAGTATGAGTCTGAGACTATACCGTGCGAAAAATAATTTTCCGCAGGCCACCTCAGCATGTACACCTTAAGGATAACACAATGGTTTGAAATGACAAAAATCGACTGGCATTGGATGCGGAATTAAAAAAAAATGTAATTAACATAAATGAATGTTTCGTTTTGCACTAAATTTTTACGTTTTACAGAAATAAACATTATTTGTTCATTCTAAAAAACAACAATAACAAAAGTTTTTATATTGTATGACAAAATAAACTTGCAAAACTAATTTTGCGACGATTTTAAAATTCAGGATCCAACTTTTTGAGTCGCCATTTCTTCTTTACATTATTTATTACGTTGTTTCTCGATTATAAAAGAGAGAAACTTTAAAATAATTAACAAAAATGAAAATATATAAAAAATTAATCATATTTTTGTTATTACTTTCAAAAACTATGGTTTGTTTTCTGATATATCCAGAAACTATGTAATAAGCAGAATAAAAAAGAAATTCCCACTCAAGTATGCGGAACCTGGACTTCAAAATAGTTTCAAAGCTAGATTTGTAGATTAATTTAGTTGTACTATATTAACACATCTGATAATATTTTTAGCAGACGTTTTCGCAATAACTTGCTACGATCTTTAACCACACGCACGAAAACAGTATTATTTAAATCAGCGCTTTAATCGAAAAAAGGGTGGTTATGTGCGTATTTATTAAAATTATAACAAACACGCACACAATATTTAAATCTTTTCTTATTTTTGTCTTGTGTCTACAATAAATTACAAATTAAAACAATTAACTTTGAAATTCATTCGTGCGTCCGATATGATAAATAATTTTCTATTCTCCCGAGTTACCTTTAACACTAGAATATGTGAATTTCAATAGATCTAATTTGATATCCTCTATAAATGAAATTTTCTTATAAATGATTTCTTTTTCCTAAAGAAGAACATTAACGAGGGATCTTGAACATTTATTTATAAAAGATTCTACATTAACATAAGATTTTGAACTAATGGAACTTATTTGTGTACTGTAAATTATTCTCCTATCCTTCAGCGAATAAAAGTTGCATACATTTTCCGTTTAAAGATCAAAGTTTTTCTTGTGATCGAATATAACAGTTAGGACAATGGCTCTGCAATCATGAAGCATATGCCCAGAAAAATTCGAATCCAACGAAACCACCGCGAAATAAGTTCAGAAAACAGCTATATTTCCATGGAAAAGAATAATTTATTTTAAGAAAAAAGAGGCATATATGGGGTGGTCTCCGATGGTAGAATGATACGATGTTCTCTATAAGAAGATCGGAGCCGAAGTGATGTCAGTCTATCAAAAATAAGACTGCCAAAAATGCACACGCATCGAACCAAGATGCCAAGCTACAAATTATCACTTAGGCTGCGAGACGTGTTAAATTTTAAACCTGACAATCAGCAAGGGACTGCCATAATTGACTATTTAATAAATGAGAAAGATGAAAAAGCAAACCTAGAATTGTTAACAGAATGTCTAGAAGAACTTCAGATATATCTTAAACATCCAATCTCGCAGATGTGGAGATACATTTAATGGATTATTTTGTTTATTCCAAGTCGTCCGGCAGCTGCGCATAAATGTTCGATTTAACTGTAGACCGCAAAAGAAAAAGTTTAGTTTATAGAATCACAAATGACCGTTAATCATATAAATGAAAGAGTAATTTAGCAGAGATAAAATTGTGCTTAGGATCAAATTAATATACATATTGTTTTGAATAAAGACTTTTAAATTAAATAATTATATTAAATTTAGAAAATATATTAATTTTGAATATTTTACTATCACAAAATATTATCTCTATCATATATTTCTCTATTTCAGCAAAATGAAAAATATTTAAGCCTATTATGGCTGGACACGAATGTGCATACGCAAAATAAACATAAAAACACAAAACATATTCATTATTAAAGATATATCGGTAGACCAGAAAATTACACAAGTACTTATAAATATATGGTTTTAATAATATTATGTAGAATATGCGGGTACCCATTATTAATAGTCTGTCACATAACTGATAATTCATTTCCGTATGTCAATATCTACAGAAACAATATTTAAACAAGTCTCCTTGAGACGGTGACCTGAATAAAAGTTTATATGCACTTTCATTTACATATCATACTATGTAGGTCATATATTTTTATGACAAAGGACATTCAATTTGCAATGGTTGGGACAAAAGTTAATATAAGTATATATTGCAACAGTAACGAAAATAAAAAAATCTAATGACATAATGTAAATAAAGCAATATGATACTAGAGATATGTTCCAAGAGATTAAAATTCTGTATCAGTGTACAGTATAATCTGTACATGTATTTGGATATTTTAGTTATCTATTTAATTGCATAAAACAAAATCCTGAATTTCAAGTAATCAGAAATGTGCAGAGATCAAACAATAAAGGAAAAAAGTGGATACTGCCAACTGGCATCCAGTTTGAATATGCAGCGAGTGATTTTGTTGCAAACATGTGACCACCATATACCTGTATGACCTTATAAGCATAACATTTGCCTGTATTATATTATAAATTTATCATATACCAATGTCACCTAACAGCAAAGCATAAATTTAAAAAACGCGATACCTAAGTATTAATCACACATGTAAAAAGAAACAATGAAGTGTATATCAGGCAATCTTCAATAAATTAAAAATATTCTACAAAAAATGACTAAAGGAAAACTATGCCAGGTGTCTGCAAGCCAGAGTGAATAAAAAATTCAAGCCATACTTATTACACTTTTTAAATACGAAAATGTAAACAAATATAACAATACTGAACACGTGAAATATAATGTACAGTCGTGAAAAAAAAAAAAAAAAAAAAAAAAAAAAAAAAAAAAAAGTAAACACCCTCTTCTAACTCCTCAGCAAATTATCGTAGATGAAAGTTACTGGTACCAAACGATTGGAAATAAAGTCTACTTTTAAATGACGTATAACATTTGCTTAGGGGGCCATCCACATATCAAAACGAATCAAAACTTCATTTTTTTCAATGGCAATACCCAATATTAACGAGATATTTCAAATCTTTGATTCAAACTATGCCTAAACACCAAATTTCAAGTCATTTGAATAATAAGCTTTTGAATTATAAATATTCAAAATTTAGTGCCTCTAATGTTAAATTACATTTTCATATTTTTATTTATAACTTCTGAAATTATGATCCTAATGTTCTAATTTTTTGTGTAGCAATAATACTAATATCTCCAAAAATAAATATGTTGAATTTGCAATTTTTATAATTTTCTGACATAAATTATGAATTATGAAATTAATATTCAAAAACATTATGAGTTGCAACCTACAATTTTTTTGATGGATTCAGATTTATTAAGTCCTGCTTTGTGGAAATCCAAAATTTCACATTTTTTCTCCAAGTAGTTTTCAAATTATGCTTAAAAAACGGCAAAATGATGGTTTAAGGGGCCGTCTATGATAGAAGTGACTAACTATTTTGAAATTTCTTATGCTATCCTGTATTCTAACTGGCTTCATTGACTGCTTAAGGTGCCTTGATCAAGAAGGGGCTCTCTCGGTTAGCAATCGAGTACCCAACTTCAATTTGGATACAGCCCTTAAAATACGCTCGTTTTAAAATAATTAATTTCTCGGAAACTTAAGGTACGAATTGCATAAAAATTTGCTTTATGCCTAATTGAAGGGTGTTTAGTTCATTTATGTTGTAAGAATTTTGTACTGCTATTGAAAAAAACCAAGTTATGGTTTGTTTTAATATGTAGATGGTCCCCTAAGCAAATTTTATATACATCATTTAAAAGTACACTTCATTTCCAATCGTTTGGTACCAGTAACTTTCTTCTACGATAATTTGTTGTGGAGTTAGTAGGGGGTGTTTACTTTTTTTTTCCCCACGACTGTACATGAAAACAAAAATGTAGAATTTGTATGAACCGTGATGACAAATCCAATTTCGAAATTGATACTTTTTTTAAACGAAGTAGAAACCACATTAGACACCATGGCAGTACAGAAAGCACATGTGTAAGAAATCTTTGACTGTCGAAGATTATTGACTGGAATCGTGTAAAGCGTGGACAGAGCTCGCAGCGTTCCTAAAATTTTCACACACTCCTACCACAAATTAAAACTATAGTATTTATTCTAGAATTTCTATTGTAGATGTTAAAGCAATCTGCAACGAATATTTTTGATTTAAAATAATGGTAGCAAAGTGCGAAAATTTTAGGAACGCTGCGAGCCCTGTGTGGAGTGCGTCAAACCTTGAATTGTTTACTGAATGCCGAGATCAACTTCTGAGATATCCCAAAACATCCTACTTTGCAGATGTGAAAATACATTTAATGCACTCTTTTGTTTATCCCAAGTCGGCAGGCAGATGTATGTTTTAATTGTGCCGACCGCTAGAGAAAAAGTTTAGTTTATGGAATTAAAAATGACTGTTAGTTATATAAATGAAAGAGTAATTTAGAAGAGATAAAACTGAGCTCAGGTTAAAATACATAGATATCCTTTTAAATGAAAATTTTAAATCAAATAAAGAAAATAAATTTAGAAAATATATTAATTTTGAATAATTTAATATCCCAATATTTGACCTATATCATAGGCTGTACGTCACATCTATAATCAGATTTATTTTAACGCATTGGTTTAAAACAATCAACATTCCTAAAAAAATGAAGAACTAAATTAGAAGTGTACAGTTCTTATGTTTAACTGCAAAGAAACGGCATTTTGCTTGTAAATTTGACAACAGATTTTCCTTGGTTCAAAATATAATTCTCAGAGAGGTTTTCCAGCGAAAAACGTTGATAGTTTTAAAGAGGCCGACTAAAGTTTCTCATCATCTAATTTATTAGATGTGGCATCATCTAACTTTAACGTGTAGATAATATAAAAGAGCGTGTTTATATGAATAAACCGCGCACACAGATGAGTTACGGGATAACATCCAATGCGAAACCCATGTAGTGACAGTAGGTGTTCTAGCAGCCGCTTTCTGAAACGTGCAATATATTGCTTATCTGCTCAGATGCATTTAGAAGGATGAGAAATATATTTCTAGTACTTTCTGTGGCAACCGTTCTTCTTAAATATATATATATATATATATGTGTGTGTGTGTGTGTGTGTGTGTGTAACATTATTAGATCTAATTCCGCGATTTCCTTATCTCATTCTAAATTACTACTTTATATTCACCAAATCTTTATTATTAAATAATCTCTATCGTTAACTCTGTTACATTCCCTTTAAGTTAATGTCTCACTTGTCTTAATCGCTTAAATATTACGCTTTTAGTATTCTTAAATTAAATGGTCCATTCCCGCGCTTTTTTCTTTCGAGAATATTCTTTTAGCTTCCATTTTTATTTTCCCGCTCATTTCTGAGATTATCCTTTTTCACTTCAACTTCATCCGCTAGCTCTGACCGCACACTTTATATCACGTGACATTCTTAATTATTCATTGGTTGAGAGCGCGACCTACGTCATATTTGTATCCTTACACGTGAGGAACAAAAAGTTGATACTCGCTGAGTTTCAGCAGATTTTAGCAGATTTTAGTCGTATTTCCAGTTTTCATCCATCCCCTGGTCACCGTCCTGTTATTCGATTATCTGGAACTTTGTTTAAAGCTAATTACTACTACGGAGCGATGGCTAATTATCTTGGTGGAAACTGCACCTTTTGCAAGATGTGCTAATAAAGTGCTTAGCTGATATTATGAGTTGTTTCAATTTATTCTGGGGAAACTTCAAGGAACGATGCATTCCATTGTTTTCACTCGACAACTGCATTTCAACAATTTGTTCTACTAATATAACAGATTCGAATTATCTGTTCTGACCACTTCTTTTACGTCATTATCGCTGAATGTGATTCACAACTACCATCGTGACAGCCAGTACGGCATTTTCAACGATAAAGCCAATCCAATGTTGCTAGAATGCAACATTTATGACATCCGATTGCTTTGTTTTATTTATTTCTGTGCATAGACACACAAAAAATCAAAACAACTTCAAGTGGAACGCTTAGAAATTATTTTAAATTGAATTACATTTCATTAATATGACATCTACAAAGAAGAATAAATATTACATTATGATTATAACTGATCTGTCGTAATATAATTTTTTTTCTGTACAAAAAAACTATAACTGGATAAATTTAAACGTATTGGATTACAAAATATAGAGACCTAAAACGCAATTTCACTGCTCTTATATTCAACTGTAAAGCAAACGTTTCTTGGTTGAAAAATATCCAATATATTTTCCTTTTTTTATAATGTAAATGCAGAAAATTGAAGTTTATCAGGGAACTTTCAAAGTTCTTCTCTGATTCAGCATAGAATATTCTTCAGAGACTTTATTTCTTTCTTCATAGCCAGTGTTTGCATTTCTAACCTACTTCAAAGTATGAAAAATGAAATCGAATACTTTACTTTAAGAAAGTTTGATAAAGGACTCTGATTTTTATTAAAAACGTCAAATCTTCACAGGTATTTTTTTAGGAAAATTGTCATTGATTTATTGGGTAGTGTTATTTGACTTTATTTAAAATGTGTAAAAGCGCCGTCTCAGTACAAAATATAATATAAAAATTCATGTTTAATGAAAAAGGAAGAAATTTATTTTTTGATTCTACACTACAAAATAAGAAATTAAAAAATGCTGCGTCGAGCATAGATTATGGAACACTTTCCAACACATACAGAATAATGTAACGAAACTGCACCGTTTAGTAAGTTAAAATATTGTGCCTAATTCAACCATATGGAAACGCATAACACATTTGAAAACCCAATTTCAGCTGTTGCCATCTACAATCGGAAAATTATCCGAATTTTTCGAGCAGCCCTGTATATGATATATAGATTTGTATCTATTAACCACATGCATGCTAAAATTTAGTTCTGTTAGGAAATACATACCTCAGTTGAAAATTCCCCTACAGCAATTTCCGCTAACAAAGAAAATGGTAGGTGAATTCTTTTATGTAGCCTTGTATACGAGGTACAGCGAGTAACAACGAGTAACATGCAAAAGAATGTTAAATTTAACCCTTATGTCAATGACCAAAATTTGCCCTTGTGTCCAATGACCGGGGTACCCGGGTACCTGCTGCGACTTTAACATACGCGAGCCATAAAGCACCCCTTTTTCATACAGTGTAACTGTTTGCCATTAGAGAAGAGGAATTTAATGCATTTTTATAAATATTAATTACCGTAGAACTCCGCTAATCCGAACTAATTAGGACCGGTGCCTGTTTGAATTACAAAAAATTCCGATTATCCGGAATTTCGATGAAAATAGAACAGCGAAAGATGCGTGTTAAAAAGAAATGTAAGTTATAAGTACTCAGTAGTACAGTAAACATCCTCTAATCCGGCATCCTAAGGTCCGGCATACTGGATAATCCGTCACGTCTTTCGGAATGAAATATTATTCCTTGTTTAAAACCTTCTGATGTTTATAATCATCCAACGGAACTTCAAGATGTAATTACGTAACAACCCATAACAAACGGTTCAAAATCGAGAATCTGCAAATAGCTCAGTCACCATGTCGATGAAAAGAAATTTCTATAAATAATTTTCGAAATCAAACTGTTGAAAGGAAAAATAAATTTGTATCATCCGAATTAAACACTTTTTGCACTTTAGAAATTAATTTTATAGTACTTTCAATCAAATTTATATTCGAGATTTTTTTTTTAAAGACGGTGTTCTGCCAGTATGCCTACAGTGCACGTTTTCATTTTATATTTGCGTACATATGTTGTACTTTTACATATTTGAGTATTTTGTTAATTCTATTCAAGCAGTTTAAAGAAAAAAAAAACATGTTTTACTGTCATTTTTTGTTTAATTCTAACTTCTACACGTTTTTCCCGACATTTATCTGCTAAATAAAATCGGTTCGGTTTAACCGGAATTTCGGTAAAAGCTTTAAAATAACTAACAACGTGGCAATATTAGTCCGGACTTGTTTATATATTTTTATGATTAGGAAAATTAATTGTTTTCGCCTTAATACTCTATATTTATGGTCGATTGCTTCGTTGGAGAAAATTCTAATATGTAGCAGATCTGGAAGACAAGTTGACTAAAAGAAGTACGCATTTTATAATAACTCAAATATGAAATAAGAGAAGTACATGAGTGTTTTGTGATTCAGAATCTGAATATTATACTGGTCATCAAAATTTTTAATAAAAAAACCCTCATAAGTGAGAATTCATTCTTTTTGGAATTACACTGGTCATCAAAATTAAAGGATAATGAGAAAAAGTATGCTCACTAAGTTAAAGTTGCAACCAATGCTCAATGCTGCAATAATGTATGTTAAGTAAATACTATTGAACTGAAAATTGCACTTCTGCGCATACGTTAGCGTTTGAAATCTGGAAATTAGATTGTTGACAATGTGACGTATGTTGACATTCTAGTCTGTAGTGTTGTTTAAAGTGAATGTGGTGTCTGAGTGTGATCAGTATTTATTAGTTATGACACAAAGGCACAATTTAAGTCATGGTCAAAAGTGGCGAATAATTGGTAGAATCGAGGAAGGTCAAACACAATTGGAGATCGCCCAAGATTTGAATATCCCTCAAAGTGTCATATCAAGAGCTTCGAGCCGTTTGGTCCGTTGATAGACAGCCTGGGCAAGGAAGACCAAGAGAAAGAACTGCATCCGAAGACCGTTTTTTGCCATTCTGGCTCGAATAAGCCGCGAAGTGACTACAAGAGATTTAGTCTCACACCTTCAAGCTGCCACAGAAACTCGAATTAGCCATTCTACCGCTGCACGAAGGCTTAACAAGGATGGACTATATGCGAGAAAACCAACATTTTGTGTCTCATTCACTCCAACTTCCACGAATCCCGTTTAAATTTTTGCTGTTGTTACGTTCATTGGAGCCAAGAAGACTGGGCTCGAACGGGATATTTCACGGATAAGGGAAGGACAAGTTGCCTTTTTTTTCATCTCTCCAGATCAAAACACATCTAGAATCAGTGTTCAGACTATATATGGACTCGTCAGTACTGGGGTCCAGTCTTCTTACCTCCATTGAACTTGACGAGGGCAACAGTTTAAACGGGGCCATTTGAAATCTGGAGTGAGTGGGACACAAACTTTTGGTTTTCTCGCATTCAATCCATCATTATTAAACCTTTGTGCAGCAGTAGAACTGATACTTTGAGTTCCTGTGGCAGCTTGAATGTCTCAAATCAAATCTCTTTTAATCGCTTCGCGGTTTTTTCGAGCCACAATGAGAAAAAGCGGTCTTAAGATGCAGTTGTTGCTCTTGGTCTGCCTTGACCAGGCTGTCTATCTACGGATCCAGCTCTTAAAAACGGCACGAAGCTCATGATATGACACTTTGAGGGATACATAAATCTTGAGCGACCTCCATTTGTGTTTGACCTACCCCGATTCTAGCAGTTCACTTTTGACCGTAACTTAAATGATGCCTTTGAGCCATAACTAATGAATACTGATTACACTCAGACACCACATTCAATTTAAACAACACTACAGACCAGAATTCCAACATATGTCCATTGCGCACCACGTTGTCAATCATCTAATATGCATATTTCCAACGCTAACGCATGCACGGAAGGGCAATTTTGAGTCCGATAGTATTTAATTAACATAAATAATAGAAGCATTGGGCATTGATTGCAACATTAACTTAGTGAGCATATTTTCTCTCATTATCCTTTAATTTTGATGACCAGTGTACAAAGGATGTTCAAATATTTTTTAATGAATTTAGGAAAAAAGTAAGAAGTTTTTTCTAATATGTTCAATCTGATAGCCATTTAGTTGATCTTTTATATTGCATCTTCTTTTCTACTATAAAAGAGCTTTTCTTAAAATACTAAGGCAAATTTTGTTCCTCTCCTCGACCGCAAACTTCCAGAGTCCATACAATGTTTTTAGATACTGCTTATAAAGAATTTGTTTTAAAAATTCAAATGCACAGCAATACATAGAAGACACGTCAGATGAATTGTGAGGGATGCATTTGAATCGAATAGCTTAAAATCTGGTTTCATTTCTTTTTATTATTTTTTTTATATACCAGTAAATTTAGATGTACACATTTATTTAGAGCTACACAGGAGGAGCATCATGTTTTTTGTTTTAATTAATTTTGAATTTGCTTACAGTTCCTATAGAGATGTTGATCGATTTTGAGATCGTTCTTTGTGGGGATGGAGGGGGATTTTCTTTTAAATCATGACATGCGGCTTTAGCTATAATAAGCGGTGAACGTACATTTGTTGTGTATGCATTTTATTAACATTTTTCCCAGCCAAATGTAAAGTTTGACGTTTCTTTCCTTTTTTATTAATTATGTCTGTTATTTTAAGTGCAGAAATATTAAAACCATGTTTTACATACATTTATAATATAATCGAATAATAGTTCGAAAAGTGCAAATACAGGTCTTCGCTCCATTTTTTATTTATCTGCAAAATTTTAGGGCGAATAGTATTTTTAATGATGCAGAACGATAATTAACCCTTTTCCGAATTGATGCCGTGAAGTTTTTTTTTCCCCATTTACATCATAAAGTCAAAATTGTTATAAAAATATTTGAACTCTTTCTGTAAATCTTAATAACAAAAGCCAAAATATTTAATATCTTAAAGACCTTTAATTTAATTATACTAAGTTCTATACATATAATACCTTTAATTTAATTTAAGAATTATTCTTTAATCTCTAATTGTTCCCTAGAATTTTCTTCAGATAGTCTGGAATACGTCTGTAGTCGCTGTGTTAAAAAATGCAATTAAATGTATATAGATGGCAGTACCAAAATCAACAAATCAACTCCAGCCAATTAAAATGTATTTTTTTCCTGTAGATTTAAATTGATTTCAGCTTATTGTCGTTATGTTAAGTCTTCCATTTATGTTGTATAAATAAAAGTATATCCCTATGCTACACTAGTGCTACCTTTATTGAATTATGTTGTTATTTTAATAACTAATATTTAATATGGTATAATGACGACAAGGGAAAATGCATGTGTTCTCAACAGAATTATTTTAAAAAATTAATGCGACGAACAAAATGGCTCAACAATCTTCTCTTATCGAGTTGATTATGGTCTCATCTATTCTACTAAATTGATGACTTAACAACTTTTGTTTTTCGGCTACAAGCTCATCCGTTGCAGAATTTACAGGGTGATAAGTTCGTAGAAGATTAAGAAGATTAGAATTCAATGATTAAATTGAACCGTTCGCGTTGTTCTTGTATTGGACAAAAGCTATATCATTAGTTATGTGATTTATCTTTTCCTAAAACTTTGGAATCAAAAATAGTATGATAGTTGATCTGTTTAAAAATTTGAGCACCTCGCAAAAAAAAAAAAAATAAATAAATAAATAAAATAAAAAATAAAATACGAAAAATTAAATTTCGAAAATATTCTCAATTTGAAAATGCGTCAATTCAAGATCTTTCTGCTATATTAAAAATATGACGACATATTATGCATTTTCTTGTGACATATTAAAGGGGAAACTGTTAAAACAATTTCTTAGAGTTTTAAAAATTGAAAATATTTTGAGCTAATTAATAACTCAAGTGCAGGATTTTGATTTTGAGAAAGAAAGAACTGTGACTTTAAAAAATGCTTGAACTAATATTTTAGAATTGAAGTATTAAAGTGAATAAAGTTGCGTGCACTAAAAATGCCCAACTAAAATAATTTTGAAACAGTTCTTTAAAACAGAATATCCACAATCTTGCAAATTGTGCAAATTCTGATCTAAACAAAGGTAAATTGAAACGTTATATGTGTGGTAATGCATCACATTTAACTAAATCATGTAGATATTTTAATACAATTTGCTTTTTATCTAAAAAAAAAAAAAAAAAAAAAAAAAAAAAAAAACGAAATTATTTGAGAAGTTTGTAAAAGTAAAATTAATAATTCTCAGAAAAAAATTAATACATTAAATGCAGACCATATTTTATTTGTGGATTATGATAAAGGTACAACTACCATAAAAATGTCCGTTTTAATTGAAAAACATCGAGAGCTGGGATGTTTTCAACAATTTGTGCCTATTAAAGGTTTTCTAAATCACAAAATGTTTCTGCCAGATGTTCAGTTAAGAACTGAAAATGTTCAAATCTTTAAAACTGTTGTGCATGTAAAGATATATGTTTTTTTGAGAAGATAAAAGTAAAAGTGTTAATCTGATATTGATAAAAGAAGATAGATTGGGTTTAAGAATATGTTACGTTTCCCCGTAATTTGAAATCTGTGTATGTAAATGACATTGCAAATTCTTCTGACAATTTGCAAGCGTTAATAAATTATTTTTCTCATTTGTTTTATTAAGACTCGGCAGATAAAAGGTTTGAATTCATAACTCTTCAGAAAAAAATATACTACTCCCATACTTTGCAAATCTAGAACTGCAATTTATGCACTACGTGAGGCAGTAAATTAAGGATTAAAAAGGTTACAGGGTGAAGGTATTATTAAATATTGTATGTTAACTAATAGCAAGTTGCCAACTCCTATAGTAGCAGTGGTTAAGCCTAACGGGATTCGTCATGTGGCGAACTTAATATAACGTTAAATACATTTTTGAAAGTTGAAAAATGTCCTTTACTGAGGGTAGACGACATGTTGGCTACATCAAGGAGTGTTTTGCATTTTACAAAGATTGATCTGAACCGAGCAGATTTCTTTAAAGTTTGCGGCTAGAAATGTTATAAACATTATAATGTATAAAAATGCTTGTGAATTTTGATATATCTTCTATTTTAAACACTAAAGAAATGCCAAAAATTGTACGAGCAAATAAGATATCAATCCATTTTGATTGAAACATCTAAATGAAAACTAACGTTTATGGCTAAACTTCAATGTAACTTTACTATAATTGATTCCATATGTGCTGTATGAAAGTAGATATATTACATAAATTTATTACACACACAGCAGAAACTGACCTTTAAAAAATTCTAAATCAGTTATTTATAAAGATATATTTATTACAAAAATGCTCTAGATCAGTGGTTCCCAACATTTTATTGCCCACGCCTTACCAAAGCATCTGTAAAATCGCGATGCACACATATTCTGTAACATATATCTCTTATTATATGAAAAGTGAACTCTATTCACCTAACAATAGCATGCATATCACATTCTTTAACTTAACATAGAGGTGAATTTACTGCCACAAATGCATTTTTAACATAATTTTATAAATGCAATAACGTTATAAATCTTCAATTTTATGCCAAAATGAATTTTGTTTCTTCCCAACTTATCTCAATGTTTAACAAAAGTGTTATTGGGTTTGCATTTTTATCTTCACATAATTTTGAAAGAGACTCCCACATTTAACATTAAATGTGATAATATTGATTCATCTTATAATTAATTTTAGTAAATTGTTAAGAGTAGGAAAATCTTTGGACACCAAATCTTCTTTCTGTGGATAACAATATGCAGAAGAAGCATTACAATATTCTTACCTCTATTAGTTTCAAATATCCATTATTCCCCATCAAAACACAGTTATGTCAAAGTGGGCATTTTAAACAGAATTTTCCAAAGCGATTGTGTTAGAAACGAAAAATATTGCCCTACTGAGAAAATAATTGTTTATTAATCAAGTTTCAATTAATTGAAAGAAAAATAAAAACACATGTCGCTTATAAATCTTTTCAAATATCACGTCAGCAAGTTTCGTATTTTTTCTATTAAAAATTAATCTGAAAATGTGGCAGAAAATTTCGAGTTGTTGAGCATGGAAAAGTATTTTTTTTTAATACCGCCTTAACATGATTCTGATAAAATCAGCTATTATATAAAAATGAAATAAAAACTCGTCAAAAGCGGCCAGATAAAACTCTTATAGTGGATTTATATCTAATCATTATTTAGTTTTTGTTGGTGCATATAATATACTTAACTTCGAAATCTGCCTCCGCCTATAGGCCGGCCGGCAGGGATTTCTTTTTATCCTATTAAAAGACATTTAAGCTAAAACAGTTATTGTAAAAGTTATGGAATTAGAATTTTAGTACGGTATTTGAGTTCTATGTGTTA
The DNA here is from genome assembly GCA_963932465.1 of Maratus speciosus. Taxonomy (NCBI): domain Eukaryota; kingdom Metazoa; phylum Arthropoda; class Arachnida; order Araneae; family Salticidae; genus Maratus; species Maratus speciosus. Next base: position 274,178,066 of record OZ010788.1, read on the forward strand.
AATAAAGCATTTTACATATTCCAACAAGTAAAAGAAACTCTCATTTTTTCACGATAAATGTATCATTTATAGTAATAACTAATTGTAATAAAGATTTAAATCCCCACTGATGACGGTCTTGTAATGGCTGAAAACGTGTTGGGTGTTTTTTATGTATTTTAAGATATTTTTAATGTATTTTAAATAATTGTATATATATGCACTTGAAAATACTTTTTATGCATTTATTTATACTTTTCTATATGAATTTTAATTATTTAACTCAAAGTGAATTTAGCACTAGGATATTAACTTTCATTTATTGAATAATGTAGCATCAACAAAATCTTACTGAGTTATAAAACTATGAATTTTATATTTTGTCAATGTTTTTCAGTGCTATAAATGTGTCTTTATGTTCTTGTTGCATTTCAAAAATTAAAATTAATAACTTGGTATTTTGGGGGGATCTACAGGAATGCTAACACAGTTTTATTCCTACCATGCATAAAAAAACACAATAATTATTTTTATTATTATTTATTTAGATAAGAATCGTAATTAGTTAAATTAATGTATGGCACTTTAATCTTGTGAATATAATCAAACATATAAAATAATTTAAATAATTAATTATTTATAATTTTAATATATTTTTCTAATTTTCATATTTATGTGTGCATATAAAACACTCTTTTCAAATGTATTATTAATTTTTTATATGGAATACTGTTTTGATATACTTTTAATACAAGCTATATTAATAAATCCACATCTTAAAGATTGTGACATACCATTTAAATAAATTTTTAAAAAATTTCTTAATTTTATTGTTCTATATATTTTATTTTTTCGATTTATTAAGAGAGCTTATATAATAATCTTTAAAGAGTTGAAACTGTGTTTTTAATATTTTACATATTTCTACGTAATTTCCAAAGGTATTTAAAAACGTATGCTCAATCAAAGAAGACAAACATTTTGCATGCATTGTGAATCTGTAAAATAAATGAGAGCTTTTAAAAAGCTAAATCCGCAATCAAAAGAAACTTTAATAAAAAAATAAACGAAAATTTTCTCCAATGTAATTTAATCCACTTCCTTTAATTTAAACAACTTATTCGTAATGTAATTTAAAAGATTTAAATTAGCTAAAGATTTTAAAACCAGTTTACTCCAAATTTTATGCATTGAAATTATTAATCTTTTTAAGCATTTTCTAAACTAAAACATATAGTTTTGATTCATCACATTTTCTTAACATAAGACTTTAATTATTTCTCCAAATAAGGAAGCTTTGCATACCATATATATATTGAATAATTCTATTCTAAACTTTTGTACGGTTAAAGAAACTTTTAAAATGGCAAGTTTTAACTAGGAATTTCATTTAAAACTCGAATTAACTTTTATTGTTTCGAGAAAACAATTCTAGCTTACGTTAATGAGTATGAGAAAGCGTTTATTCACTGCGGAAACTTTAATTTATGAAATTGTTGGTGTTAGATGTTTCAAATCTATAGTTAATGCGTAATTTTTGAAAATGTCTTTTGCCATCCGTATCTTTTGATTTTGTTAATAAATTAGTTATAATTAATTTTTGGAATATTTTAATATGTAAGACGAAATGGAAAATTTTAATTTCTAGTAAAAATTTAATTTTTTACATTTACCAGAATAATAACGGTTATTTTAGAGCACATAGATAATTTTAGTCATAAGCAGAAAATATTTTATGTAAATAAAAGTTTGTTACTGTGGATGCAATAGCAAGTTTATTTATAAAATATTATTTTTATTTCTATTCTCTAAGCAAACTTGTTTTTTATGAAGATGTAATGAAACTGCATATTTCCCTCTGTTAAAACTTTATGTAACGTTACTCCATAAAATCGGTGGCAACATGCTGCCTCCAATTTTATGGAGTAATTTAACTTATATAATGGTGTAATTTAAATTTATGTAACAGGGGTAATATTACACATTAGTGTAACGTAACACCAGTTATATAGGTTAAAATACTCTATAAAATGGAGACAGCAAGGTGGCAACCAATTTTATCGAGTAACGTTACATAAATTTATTACAGTGCATGATAAAGGAAGAAAAAAAAGTAAGAAAATTCGGGTAGCGACAAAATATTAACACAATGTGAATATTGATGTTATAAGTTATTACATTTTAATTTAATTATTTATAGATTTTATTTCAGAATTTTCCAACTATTATTGCTGTATTAGTGTCATCTTATTGTTTAAACTGCAAATTCTTAGTAACTTGATGGGTTGTTTTTTGTTATTGTTCAAATTATAATGTGGCCGGATGCGTTAGCCAGTTTTCGACAAATAGAACCAGTAGGATTAATAGCAGAAAGATAAACAGAAAAAAAGATTAATTCAATAAATACAGATTTCAACTGGTGGTAGCTAAAAACTTTATGTTTCTGTTTCTTCAACTGTAAATTTAAGTAACTACTTGATGCAACGAATATAATTAATTACTGCAGTAACAGCGCTAATTTTTCAAACGTCCTTTGAAAAATATGTATCAAGAATCTAATTTATATCTCAATTTCCTAACTTTTTTTTATGTAAAGTAGTGTACAAATCAATTGGTACAAAGTCGAGAAGGTTTAGCTTTAGACAATGTTAATGTTCTTTGGCCATGTAATAAATTACCTTGATTTAACATTTTCAATTAAAACTTGAGTCGCATGATTATTTAGGGAATCAACAAAAACTGTAATAAGTAAAAGCTATAATTGTGATCAACTTGTATAATCTACAACTGTAAATTATATATATATATATATATTTCATCACTACTTTAAAATGCAAAAACACCATAACTCCGAAAAGAAAGTGTATATCTGCAATATATAACTATAAAAAACTCATAAACTTTCAAAAATACAGGTAAAAAACAAACAAAAACACAGGCAAATAACAGTCTGTTCTTCATCAGTGGGAGGACAGGCAGTCCACCCCCACTGTTAAAAGTCTGCAGGTTTCTGAACACCCGTCCATCCTGCACTCAGTACAGAAAAAACTATTGTCATTAAGAAACTAAATTCAAAGACGCTAAAATAAACCAAATTTATGCAAAACAAAGTATAATTTAAAATACAAAAACAAAATTCCTTAAAAAAATGATCTTTTAGAAAATTACTTTAAAATTTACAAACAAATGAAATTAACTTAACATGTATGAATGCAGAAGAACGTGCACCCTCGCAAACCTGCAAGGAAAAATTTCAAAAACATGAAGAACGTACCTATCTAATGTTCTTCACCTGTCAATAATAAAACTATTAATTTTCTCTCCGAGTCTATTATCAAAAACTTGAAATCCATATCTGCATACCTCCTTTGATTCAAAACATCCTCGATGTCCGTTCTTTAAACAAAACTTTAGAATTTACGTATCATATGGAATGTTCTGGAGGGATGCCGCTATAAGTTGCTCACGCCACCAATCCACAATGTTGCCACTCACTTTTTAAAACTATCTTTAAGTAATATTTCAAAAACTGTATAGGATAATTATTATTGTAAAAAAGATTATCCAAAAACTTAAATTAGATATTATAAAATAAATTTTAGCATATTATAGCATATTATATTTTGCATAGCACATTATATTTATATATATTATATATATATATATTTATTATATATATTATATATATTTATATAATAAATATATTATATATAATTATTATATATTATATATATATATATAGCATATTATATTTAGCATCTAATTTTAGCCTATTATAATGCAGAACTTTTTTATATTTCTTTTTAAATTATTGATAATAAATTAACTTTGGATTTGTATGATAAAAGAAATAGTTTTCAATTTTTTACAAGAAGAATGCCACATTGGTTTTCTAATTTGCATAAAAAAATTTACAATAATATAATTAATCAATTAATTCGTTTTAATAAAATTTGTGGCAGAGATAGTAATTTTTATAGGTAGATTTTATGTTTTTGTCTAATCTTTTTTACAATAATAATTATGCTATACAGTTTTTTAAATATTATTTAAAGATAGTTTTAAAAAGTGAGTGGCAACATTGTGGTTTGGCGGCGTGAGCAACTTATGGCGGCATCCCTCCAGAACATTCCATATGACACGTAAATTCTAATGTCTTGTTTAAAGAATGGATTTGCGAGGATGTTTTGAATCAAAGGAGTTATGCAGGTATGGATTTCTAGTTTTGATAATGGACTCGGAAAGAAAATTAATAGTTTTGTTATTGACAGGTGAAGAACATTATACAGGTACTGTGTTCATGTTTTTGAAATTTTTCCTTGCAGGCTTGGGAGGGTGTACGTTCTTCTGCATTCATACATGTTAATTTCATTTGTTTGTAAATTTTAAAGTAATTTTCTAAAAGATTATTTTTTTAAGGAATTTTGTTTTTGTATTTTAAATTATACTTTGTTTTGTATCAATTTGGTTTATTTTAGCCTCTTTGTATTTAGTTTCTTAAATGACAATAGTTTTTTCTGTATTGAATGCAGGATGGTCGTGTGTTCAGAAACCTGCAGACTTTTAAAAGTGGGTGTGGAGTTAGGTCTGTTTGTCCTCCCACTGATGAAGAACAGACTGTTATTTGCCAGTGTTTTTATTTGTTTTTTACCTGTATTTTTGAAAGTTTATGAGTTTTTTATAGATATATTGCAGATATACACTTTCTTTCGGGAGTTATGGTGTTTTCGCATTTTAAAGTAGTGATGAAATACGTTTTGTTGCATTGGAGATGAGCTGCTATTAGCGCCAGCTGTGCAATAATTTTTTTCGTTATTTATACATAATATATATATATATATATATATAAGTCGATAGCAAAATGCAACATATATATATATATATATGTTGCATTTTGCTATCGGCTTTTGTGACATTCCGGCGACACTCGTATATCTCGAAGTAAACGTAGTAGAGTAATCAAGGCCAACCTTCAGTTATCATTAGAATATCGGAGTGCAGTCAGGGTGCCGAATATAAGATATGCTCCATAAACATTCGGAAATTCCCCATGACATAATTAATAGGGTCACCGTAACTGTGAACGTTGTTTATTTGACAAAAACATCAACTCTCGAATAATCGATCATCCACTTCATAACACTTAAGATGTTACAAGTATTTGGATCTACACATTAGAGTCGTTCACCCCAAGCGATGTAGATTTATTAAACAACCGGAAAAAAGTAAAATCAGTCGCTCCATCGTCGATGTAACAGTATAAGTACTCAAAGAAACAGCGCTCAGACGGATACATTATTAGTGGAGAACCAATTCCAGCAGAGAGATGGGGAGGAACGGGACAGGAGACAGGCTACGATTCGATGGGAAGGGAGACGAACGCGTGACGTATAATGAACTCTTTATACGGCGTCAGTATTAAAACGCAATCAAATGCTGGCGGGAGCTTTCAAGGAACTGTGTAAAAAGAACTTCATCGAGAACTTCATCATCAAAGAACTTCATGTGTCAACGATCAAAATGCTTGGTGGAATAAAAACAGGAAACAAAATTAATTAAAATTGGGTTTTATAAGATAAAAAATATATGGGTTTAAAAAGTGTTGTTTCTCTTGTTGAATCTTAGATGTTAAGTAACTCATATCAGATTCGTGATTAGTTATTTAAGAGAATCCAAGCTGCAGTGGAGTCATCTGATATTAGGTTTTTACTTGGGTTTTTCCTATTTCCGAAAAATTACTCACAGAAAAAAATGTCAAAAAGGTCTCTTTAAACAGTTCTTGTCTGGAACTGATTTCCAAATATCATAAACCTAACATCGGTAATTTTGAATATGATCTTTATTCTCCGATAAGTCCCTTAATCTCTTTTAATAACAAATTTCTTTGATCCAATATTCAACTAAATTTGGATTTATTAAGTTACATTTCAGTTTCATTAATCTGTAAGGCAATAACAATTAATTAAAAATTAAAAATGAAAAAAAAAACTGAGCTAGGAGAAATTCAAAATAGCGTAATTTGTGCATATTCACTATAAAAAAAAGGGCTCGAGTGTAAAACATGTTAACTGACATTTTTTATTTTTTTCTGATTGCTTTTCATGAAAAATTGTTTCATTGCATCCTTGTAACTTTTAAATGTACAAAGTTTTTACTTACTAGGTACCATAATAATCAAGGATTGATTTTCACAACGAAAACACTTTGCATATAAATCCATAAAAATAAAATCTATCAGACAAAAACTGTTGCACACAAGTTCATTATACATTCTTAACAAATAACCTGTTTTACATGAAGCAATCACAATAGCTTTATTTGTAGGTTTCTTTAGAAAACATGAATCTTGAATAACAAATTTGCATTTTGTTAGTAAATTTGTAGAAAACTTTTTTTAGTTTTTTGGAAACTGATAACAGTATGAGTCTGAGACTATACCGTGCGAAAAATAATTTTCCGCAGGCCACCTCAGCATGTACACCTTAAGGATAACACAATGGTTTGAAATGACAAAAATCGACTGGCATTGGATGCGGAATTAAAAAAAAATGTAATTAACATAAATGAATGTTTCGTTTTGCACTACATTTTTACGTTTTACAGAAATAAACATTATTTGTTCATTCTAAAAAACAACAATAACAAAAGTTTTTATATTGTATGACAAAATAAACTTGCAAAACTAATTTTGCGACGATTTTAAAATTCAGGATCCAACTTTTTGAGTCGCCATTTCTTCTTTACATTATTTATTACGTTGTTTCTCGATTATAAAAGAGAGAAACTTTAAAATAATTAACAAAAATGAAAATCTATAAAAAATTAATAATATTTTTGTTATTACTTTCAAAAACTATGGTTTGTTTTCTGGTATATCCAGAAACTGTGTAATAAGCAGAATAAAAAAGAAATTCCCACTCAAGTATGCGGAACCTGGACTTCAAAATAGTTTCAAAGCTAGATTTGTAGATTAATTTAGTTGTACTATATTAACACATCTGATAATATTTTTAGCAGACGTTTTCGCAATAACTTGCTACGATCTTTAACCACACGCACGAAAACAGTATTATTTAAATCAGCGCTTTAATTGAAAAAAGGGTGGTTATGTGCGTATTTATTAAAATTATAACAAACACGCACACAATATTTAAATCTTTTCTTATTTCTGTCTTGTGTCTACAATAAATTACAAATTAAAACAATTAACTTTGAAATTCATTCGTGCGTCCGATATGATAAATAATTTTCTATTCTCCCGAGTTACCTTTAACACTAGAATATGTGAATTTCAATAGATCTAATTTGATATCCTCTATAAATGAAATTTTCTTATAAATGATTTCTTTTTCCTAAAGAAGAACATTAACGAGGGATCTTGAACATTTATTTATAAAAGATTCTACATTAACATAAGATTTTGAACTAATGGAACTTATTTGTGTACTGTAAATTATTCTCCTATCCTTCAGCGAATAAAAGTTGCATACATTTTCCGTTTAAAGATCAAAGTTTTTCTTGTGATCGAATATAACAGTTAGGACAATGGCTCTGCAATCATGAAGCATATGCCCAGAAAAATTTGAATCCAACGAAACCACCGCGAAATAAGTTCAGAAAACAGCTATATTTCCATGGAAAAGAATAATTTATTTTAAGAAAAAAGAGGCATATATGGGGTGGTCTCCGATGGTAGAATGATAAGATGTTCTCTATAAGAAGATCGGAGCCGAAGTGATGTCAGTCTATCAAAAATAAGACTGCCAAAAATGCACACGCATCGAACCAAGATGCCAAGCTACAAATTATCACTTAGGCTGCGAGACGTGTTAAATTTTAAACCTGACAATCAGCAAGGGACTGCCATAATTGACTATTTAATAAATGAGAAAGATGAAAAAGCAAACCTAGAATTGTTAACAGAATGTCTAGAAGAACTTCAGATATATCTTAAACATCCAATCTCGCAGATGTGGAGATACATTTAATGGATTATTTTGTTTATTCCAAGTCGTCCGGCAGCTGCGCATAAATGTTCGATTTAACTGTAGACCGCAAAAGAAAAAGTTTAGTTTATAGAATCACAAATGACTGTTAATCATATAAATGAAAGAGTAATTTAGCAGAGATAAAATTGTGCTTAGGATCAAATTAATATACATATTGTTTTGAATAAAGACTTTTAAATTAAATAATTATATTAAATTTAGAAAATATATTAATTTTGAATATTTTACTATCACAAAATATTATCTCTATCATATATTTCTCTATTTCAGCAAAATGAAAAATATTTAAGCCTATTATGGCTGGACACGAATGTGCATACGCAAAATAAACATAAAAACACAAAACATATTCATTATTAAAGATATATCGGTAGACCAGAAAATTACACAAGTACTTATAAATATATGGTTTTAATAATATTATGTAGAATATGCGGGTACCCATTATTAATAGTCTGTCACATAACTGATAATTCATTTCCGTATGTCAATATCTACAGAAACAATATTTAAACAAGTCTCCTTGAGACGGTGACCTGAATAAAAGTTTATATGCACTTTCATTTACATATCATACTATGTAGGTCATATATTTTTATGACAAAGGACATTCAATTTGCAATGGTTGGGACAAAAGTTAATATAAGTATATATTGCAACAGTAACGAAAATAAAAAAATCTAATGACATAATGTAAATAAAGCAATAAAATACTAGAGATATGTTCCAAGAGATTAAAATTCTGTATCAGTGTACAGTATAATCTGTACATGTATTTGGATATTTTAGTTATCTATTTAATTGCATAAAACAAAATCCTGAATTTCAAGTAATCAGAAATGTGCAGAGATCAAACAATAAAGGAAAAAAGTGGATACTGCCAACTGGCATCCAGTTTGAATATGCAGCGAGTGATTTTGTTGCAAACATGTGACCACCATATACCTGTATGACCTTATAAGCATAACATTTGCCTGTATTATATTATAAATTTATCATATACCAATGTCACCTAACAGCAAAGCATAAATTTAAAAAACGCGATACCTAAGTATTAATCACACATGTAAAAAGAAACAATGAAGTGTATATCAGGCAATCTTCAATAAATTAAAAATATTCTACAAAAAATGACTAAAGGAAAACTATGCCAGGTGTCTGCAAGCCAGAGTGAATAAAAAATTCAAGCCATACTTATTACACTTTTTAAATACGAAAATGTAAACAAATATAACAATACTGAACACGTGAAATATAATGTACAGTCGTGAAAAAAAAAAAAAAAAAAAAAAAAAAAAAAAAAAAAAAAAAGTAAACACCCTCTTCTAACTCCTCAGCAAATTATCGTAGATGAAAGTTACTGGTACCAAACGATTGGAAATAAAGTCTACTTTTAAATGACGTATAACATTTGCTTAGGGGGCCATCCACATATCAAAACGAATCAAAACTTCATTTTTTTCAATGGCAATACCCAATATTAACGAGATATTTCAAATCTTTGATTCAAACTATGCCTAAACACCAAATTTCAAGTCATTTGAATAATAAGCTTTTGAATTATAAATATTCAAAATTTAGTGCCTCTAATGTTAAATTACATTTTCATATTTTTATTTATAACTTCTGAAATTATGATCCTAATGTTCTAATTTTTTGTGTAGCAATAATACTAATATCTCCAAAAATAAATATGTTGAATTTGCAATTTTTATAATTTTCTGACATAAATTATGAATTATGAAATTAATATTCAAAAACATTATGAGTTGCAACCTACAATTTTTTTGATGGATTCAGATTTATTAAGTCCTGCTTTGTGGAAATCCAAAATTTCACATTTTTTCTCCAAGTAGTTTTCAAATTATGCTTAAAAAACGGCAAAATGATGGTTTAAGGGGCCGTCTATGATAGAAGTGACTAACTATTTTGAAATTTCTTATGCTATCCTGTATTCTAACTGGCTTCATTGACTGCTTAAGGTGCCTTGATCAAGAAGGGGCTCTCTCGGTTAGCAATCGAGTACCCAACTTCAATTTGGATACAGCCCTTAAAATACGCTCGTTTTAAAATAATTAATTTCTCGGAAACTTAAGGTACGAATTGCATAAAAATTTGCTTTATGCCTAATTGAAGGGTGTTTAGTTCATTTATGTTGTAAGAATTTTGTACTGCTATTGAAAAAAACCAAGTTATGGTTTGTTTTAATATGTAGATGGTCCCCTAAGCAAATTTTATATACATCATTTAAAAGTACACTTCATTTCCAATCGTTTGGTACCAGTAACTTTCTTCTACGATAATTTGTTGTGGAGTTAGTAGGGGGTGTTTACTTTTTTTTTCCCCACGACTGTACATGAAAACAAAAATGTAGAATTTGTATGAACCGTGATGACAAATCCAATTTCGAAATTGATACTTTTTTTAAACGAAGTAGAAACCACATTAGACACCATGGCAGTACAGAAAGCACATGTGTAAGAAATCTTTGACTGTCGAAGATTATTGACTGGAATCGTGTAAAGCGTGGACAGAGCTCGCAGCGTTCCTAAAATTTTCACACACTCCTACCACAAATTAAAACTATAGTATTTATTCTAGAATTTCTATTGTAGATGTTAAAGCAATCTGCAACGAATATTTTTGATTTAAAATAATGGTAGCAAAGTGCGAAAATTTTAGGAACGCTGCGAGCCCTGTGTGGAGTGCGTCAAACCTTGAATTGTTTACTGAATGCCGAGATCAACTTCTGAGATATCCCAAAACATCCTACTTTGCAGATGTGAAAATACATTTAATGCACTCTTTTGTTTATCCCAAGTCGGCAGGCAGATGTATGTTTTAATTGTGCCGACCGCTAGAGAAAAAGTTTAGTTTATGGAATTAAAAATGACTGTTAGTTATATAAATGAAAGAGTAATTTAGAAGAGATAAAACTGAGCTCAGGTTAAAATACATAGATATCCTTTTAAATGAAAATTTTAAATCAAATAAAGAAAATAAATTTAGAAAATATATTAATTTTGAATAATTTAATATCCCAATATTTGACCTATATCATAGGCTGTACGTCACATCTATAATCAGATTTATTTTAACGCATTGGTTTAAAACAATCAACATTCCTAAAAAAATGAAGAACTAAATTAGAAGTGTACAGTTCTTATGTTTAACTGCAAAGAAACGGCATTTTGCTTGTAAATTTGACAACAGATTTTCCTTGGTTCAAAATATAATTCTCAGAGAGGTTTTCCAGCGAAAAACGTTGATAGTTTTAAAGAGGCCGACTAAAGTTTCTCATCATCTAATTTATTAGATGTGGCATCATCTAACTTTAACGTGTAGATAATATAAAAGAGCGTGTTTATATGAATAAACCGCGCACACAGATGAGTTACGGGATAACATCCAATGCGAAACCCATGTAGTGACAGTAGGTGTTCTAGCAGCCGCTTTCTGAAACGTGCAATATATTGCTTATCTGCTCAGATGCATTTAGAAGGATGAGAAATATATTTCTAGTACTTTCTGTGGCAACCGTTCTTCTTAAATATATATATATATATATATATATGTGTGTGTGTGTGTGTGTGTGTGTAACATTATTAGATCTAATTCCGCGATTTCCTTATCTCATTCTAAATTACTACTTTATATTCACCAAATCTTTATTATTAAATAATCTCTATCGTTAACTCTGTTACATTCCCTTTAAGTTAATGTCTCACTTGTCTTAATCGCTTAAATATTACGCTTTTAGTATTCTTAAATTAAATGGTCCATTCCCGCGCTTTTTTCTTTCGAGAATATTCTTTTAGCTTCCATTTTTATTTTCCCGCTCATTTCTGAGATTATCCTTTTTCACTTCAACTTCATCCGCTAGCTCTGACCGCACACTTTATATCACGTGACATTCTTAATTATTCATTGGTTGAGAGCGCGACCTACGTCATATTTGTATCCTTACACGTGAGGAACAAAAAGTTGATACTCGCTGAGTTTCAGCAGATTTTAGCAGATTTTAGTCGTATTTCCAGTTTTCATCCATCCCCTGGTCACCGTCCTGTTATTCGATTATCTGGAACTTTGTTTAAAGCTAATTACTACTACGGAGCGATGGCTAATTATCTTGGTGGAAACTGCACCTTTTGCAAGATGTGCTAATAAAGTGCTTAGCTGATATTATGAGTTGTTTCAATTTATTCTGGGGAAACTTCAAGGAACGATGCATTCCATTGTTTTCACTCGACAACTGCATTTCAACAATTTGTTCTACTAATATAACAGATTCGAATTATCTGTTCTGACCACTTCTTTTACGTCATTATCGCTGAATGTGATTCACAACTACCATCGTGACAGCCAGTACGGCATTTTCAACGATAAAGCCAATCCAATGTTGCTAGAATGCAACATTTATGACATCCGATTGCTTTGTTTTATTTATTTCTGTGCATAGACACACAAAAAATCAAAACAACTTCAAGTGGAACGCTTAGAAATTATTTTAAATTGAATTACATTTCATTAATATGACATCTACAAAGAAGAATAAATATTACATTATGATTATAACTGATCTGTCGTAATATAATTTTTTTTCTGTACAAAAAAACTATAACTGGATAAATTTAAACGTATTGGATTACAAAATATAGAGACCTAAAACGCAATTTCACTGCTCTTATATTCAACTGTAAAGCAAACGTTTCTTGGTTGAAAAATATCCAATATATTTTCCTTTTTTTTATAATGTAAATGCAGAAAATTGAAGTTTATCAGGGAACTTTCAAAGTTCTTCTCTGATTCAGCATAGAATATTCTTCAGAGACTTTATTTCTTTCTTCATAGCCAGTGTTTGCATTTCTAACCTACTTCAAAGTATGAAAAATGAAATCGAATACTTTACTTTAAGAAAGTTTGATAAAGGACTCTGATTTTTATTAAAAACGTCAAATCTTCACAGGTATTTTTTTAGGAAAATTGTCATTGATTTATTGGGTAGTGTTATTTGACTTTATTTAAAATGTGTAAAAGCGCCGTCTCAGTACAAAATATAATATAAAAATTCATGTTTAATGAAAAAGGAAGAAATTTATTTTTTGATTCTACACTACAAAATAAGAAATTAAAAAATGCTGCGTCGAGCATAGATTATGGAACACTTTCCAACACATACAGAATAATGTAACGAAACTGCACCGTTTAGTAAGTTAAAATATTGTGCCTAATTCAACCATATGGAAACGCATAACACATTTGAAAACCCAATTTCAGCTGTTGCCATCTACAATCGGAAAATTATCCGAATTTTTCGAGCAGCCCTGTATATGATATATAGATTTGTATCTATTAACCACATGCATGCTAAAATTTAGTTCTGTTAGGAAATACATACCTCAGTTGAAAATTCCCCTACAGCAATTTCCGCTAACAAAGAAAATGGTAGGTGAATTCTTTTATGTAGCCTTGTATACGAGGTACAGCGAGTAACAACGAGTAACATGCAAAAGAATGTTAAATTTAACCCTTATGTCAATGACCAAAATTTGCCCTTGTGTCCAATGACCGGGGTACCCGGGTACCTGCTGCGACTTTAACATACGCGAGCCATAAAGCACCCCTTTTTCATACAGTGTAACTGTTTGCCATTAGAGAAGAGGAATTTAATGCATTTTTATAAATATTAATTACCGTAGAACTCCGCTAATCCGAACTAATTAGGACCGGTGCCTGTTTGAATTACAAAAAATTCCGATTATCCGGAATTTCGATGAAAATAGAACAGCGAAAGATGCGTGTTAAAAAGAAATGTAAGTTATAAGTACTCAGTAGTACAGTAAACATCCTCTAATCCGGCATCCTAAGGTCCGGCATACTGGATAATCCGTCACGTCTTTCGGAATGAAATATTATTCCTTGTTTAAAACCTTCTGATGTTTATAATCATCCAACGGAACTTCAAGATGTAATTACGTAACAACCCATAACAAACGGTTCAAAATCGAGAATCTGCAAATAGCTCAGTCACCATGTCGATGAAAAGAAATTTCTATAAATAATTTTCGAAATCAAACTGTTGAAAGGAAAAATAAATTTGTATCATCCGAATTAAACACTTTTTGCACTTTAGAAATTAATTTTATAGTACTTTCAATCAAATTTATATTCGAGATTTTTTTTTAAAGACGGTGTTCTGCCAGTATGCCTACAGTGCACGTTTTCATTTTATATTTGCGTACATATGTTGTACTTTTACATATTTGAGTATTTTGTTAATTCTATTCAAGCAGTTTAAAGAAAAAAAAAACATGTTTTACTGTCATTTTTTGTTTAATTCTAACTTCTACACGTTTTTCCCGACATTTATCTGCTAAATAAAATCGGTTCGGTTTAACCGGAATTTCGGTTTCGGGATTCGACTGTACTTCAGGTGTCAACAATACAAACAAATATCACATATTAGAGATGTGGAAAACATATATCCGTTTTATCGAGCAAGTATAAGAATAGACCGATTCTGGAATATTCTTAGATTTATTCGTTTTCACAACCAGAACACACCAGTGGAATGTCTTCAAAGTGTTAAAGCTGCAGGTAAGTCGTGATTTATGGGCTACGATAAGTCCTAACCTATTAAAAATATATATACCGACGGAAGAGTAAACGGTTGATGAGCAGTTATTTCCGCTTCGAGGAAGAAAAGATTCACCCAATACATTCGGTCTAAACCGGCTAAATATGGGATCAAAATATGGTGGGTATGTGATAACAATAATTATTAACCTCTTAACGGCCAACTATGCACCCAAAAAGCAGGTACAAACCGTGAAGTAAATCAAGATGAATGATCTCTGAAAGACTTCGCTTCTCTGTTCAAGGATTCTGGACAAAAAATCACCATTTACAACTTTGTTACTTCATTTTCTTTGGCCAAGCATTTATTATAATGTAATTTCACAAAAGTTGGCCCTTTGAAAGAAATAAACCTTCTATTCCCCAAGAAATGAGACTATGTAAATCGAGCACGTTTAATCTACGTAATTTGGATATTATGATGACATAAGTAATTGTTTGTATGTTCCAAAAAGGAACAAAATTGTCCTTCTAATGTCTACTATGCATCATGATAAAACCATCACCGGACCGAAAGATAAACTCGAACGGATTCAATTGTATAAGGAAACTGAACTATTGAGTGGATATAATGGATTAATTATTGGGGCAATATACAACACATAGGCGTGCAACTACATAACCACATGCATTATTGTTCTATATTGTGGATATAGCAATACTTGATACTTACGTTATACATATTGCAAATAAAGATATGGTTATCAATAAAACAGACAATCGTTGCCTGTTATTGCGGGAATTAGGTGAGATCTTGAAGACTCAAGTAATTCAAGGTCAATCGCAAAATGCACAGGATATGATAGATTTTTCGACCATATCGGGAATTGAAAGTAAACTGAAAATAATCTTTGACCGTATTTGAAGCTGCCACACGTTCAGAAACCAGTCCAAAAAGATTAAGGCGAGATGAATCAAGAAGGATAAAAGCAGTTTGTGTCAGATTTGCTTGTAAGAGTCTCAAAAACGGCGCAAAAAAACCCCAGAAAATCATGTAAACAATGTGGAAAGCCAGTATGAGATGTACATTCCTGCACTTTGTGTTATTGTACAGCCTGTCCACAAAAGTTCGCGTAATTGGAATATTTTTTACCTTAAAAAATGAGTCTAACCCTTTTTTTTAAATTAAATTCAAGTTTTATTGATCTAAATCTAAATAATCTATCAATTTCCGTATTTTTCCACAGAAAATTCGCATGGGTACCCGGATACCCTGGTCATTGATGACAAGTATAAAAATGTTTAATGCCCCGAAAAAGTAATAAAAAAAAATCCAACTTTTAAAGTGATTATACTAATGGACAGTGAATACTACAAATAAGGGGGATCTAAATTTATTTTAATTTCTTTTGATATTAACATCCTGAAAACGAGATGAAAAGAGAAAAAAGGTACCCCCGGGTACGCGGTCATTCACATAAGGGTTAAAAAAGCATACCGAAATTGAAACTGCACTTTCAGCAATTATTGCTCAAAAACAAGTGCTGTAACTGACTTATTTTGCGTGTCCCTGTAAATGAACGAGAAATGCTGTGCATGCCCTGTTCTATAAAATCATCTTGTATTGCGATTCAGGGATTTCTATCAGTTTCAATGCATTTCAAATAGCATAATATCATTTAAATACTCTGAAAACGATTTTTCCCCACATTCCATAATGTAATAGAATTCGTTTGCGTGCACTATACACGAACAATTAATGCTACATACTTCATATGCAACGCCGAACATACCACGGTAATCATCATGAACACATTTCAATTGCATGAAAATCCGAGAATATTTACGTGATATTGAGAGTGGATAGATGGACAGGCAAATCGAATACATAAACACTTTTCAAATTCGTTGGAAAATGTTAAAAAACAGAAATGTTTCTTAATCTAAGAAAATTCAAAATAACCGCAATCGAAAACACAAAACAAGATCATAAGCAAATATATATTCGTAATTAAAAATAAAAAAAGTTTATTTTGCTGCCAATGATTTTTGGAAATGTTTCCGAGTTGTTTGTTTGTATACTTTTAAATAGCTTAGTAGATTTTATAGTTTATCTGTTTTCTTATCGTAGAAAATGGGTTTTTCTGATACTATCAGTTATCAAGTAAACATTTTCATGTTCAACAAACATGTTTAAAAGACAAACATAATAAAATAACAGCATTACCATTAACGTAAAGATTAATATTATTCTGTAACTGTTCCATGTAGAAATTTAGTTACATAGCTGAGAATGTTCTAGAGAAAAAAATAGTTCTAGAAATGTACTACAGAATGGAGAAAACTGCTGCAGTGTAAGAACTACTCGAAAACATATCCGAAAATGCGTGACAGCAAAAGAAACTGTGTTTTTATAAACTGTTTTTTTAAATATCGAAAAGAGAATAGTTTCTAAGGTTTTAAAGATAAAGTATAGTTTTCGGAATCGTCGGTAACTCAGAAAGGGTTTTTTTTATGCTTTCGGTCTTTGTCATATTATATTTTCGTATATTAAGAAACATTTGTCTTTTTTATAGTGTATAAAATTCGTGCTTCCTTAGCGTTCAGACGTAATTTAACGTTTGTATAATATTAAATTGGCTACTTTGTGCCATACACATCAAATCATTCTTAAAGTTTAAATTTTGCAACTTTTTCTTTTATTTTATATAAAGAAATTAAATAATTTTCTTGATTTTTCTGGAAATGAAAACTATCTTTCAGAAAATGTTGCTGAAATTTACATGTTAAGCCATTTTCAGGGACGTAGCAATCCAGAATATCATACATCTGGTATCAAAGAGCTATCAATTATAATGCAAGAAATATCCCACTAACGGAAAAATGAAAAATGTTATTTGCATCCTACACTGTATAATATAAATAACCACGAATGAATATATAAAATAACTTATCCCGAGTAACCCATAATTCGGAAAGTCGTGCAATATCATTATAAATCGCATAAATCAACATATTTAGATATTTGATAAAGCAATTATAAAAGCAATGTTTCTCTTGCTGTTAATGATTTTCGGGAACGTTACCGAGTATTTATCATAATATATTAATCAGTTTTATCAAACCAGAATATCGGTTTTTCAGATGCTATCTGAATACTAGATGAATTTATGCATGCAAGATTAACAAAATAATATGAATTTTACTGCCAATGTTGATGCTGGTTAATTATCCTGTTTGTCTGCAAAAAACATTTATAAAACATGAAATTTTTTACTTCATAATTGATAGCATCAGAAAAAGCCTGTAGTAGTGGTGGGAAAAAAATATTACAACACTATAAACACTATTCGCAAAAGTTTCCGAAAATCACTCGCTACAAAAAAACCCTCTGTTTTATATTTTTTCTTACAATTTCGAAAATATGAGAAGCAGTCAAATGAAAACAGAACATCCGCCATAATACATATTCCTCGCATTGTTCTAACATATCGATACTTCCATCTCGAGTGTTAGTAGAAATCCACAATGACAGCTTACAGGTACTCTGCTTACAGGACAGCTTACAGGTTTTTTAAAATTTCTTTCTAGGTGAGCGTAGTGAAAAGTGTATTCGCCCAGCACTAGAAATGAAGGAAAGAAGAGCAGAAGAGCAGAGAAGATCAGAAAGGTGTGGTTCAGTTTTTAGTGACCGAGGGGGCTGGAGCACGCGAAAATCATCATCGTATGTCTGCTGTCAATTACGAATACTGCATGTCACTGACACGCATGCACGAGGTTCCAAGAAGGGCGCACATAATTGCAAGACGATCCCCGACCAGGACAGGCCCATCGAACCATCACTCTTGGTGTGATTGCGCAGAAATATGGTCTTATCCGGTGAAACCGACGAATTAGGGAGGAAAAAATTCGTGTTCAGGTCGGAATTAGCCATGGCTCCATGATTGTCATTCGTGGACTCCGGTTTCATTCGGACGAGGAAATGCAAGAGTGGGTGATTTTCTGGATCCGTCAGAAACCTAACTCCTTCTACAAGACTGGAATTGATCGTCTTGTCTCCCAGTGGGATAAATGTCTTAACAGTTTTGACAATTATTTTTGAATAAAAATATTCCATACTTATTTTTTAGTGTGTCTTCGGTTTTCATTTGGCTGCCTCTTATATAGTTATTTCTGAGAATTAAAAAAATAAAGAACGTCTTTCGGAACCATTAGTATATCGTCGAATGAGATCATTGTTTAGATTGTTTCGTTGGTAATGTTGTAGTTACCTGGATTAAGAAATATCTATCTTTCTTTTTTTATATTTAGATAGTATTTTCACCAAATTCCAAGCATTTACATGAACAATTGCACTCATGAAAGTGTTAGAATTCCTCGCAATTTTGTACAATGGAAATAAAAAAGAAACTGAGAACAGAAATGCAAGAGGGCCCTTTAAAAAAAAGTTAGTTACCCAAAACCAGTTACATATAAAACCATATTTCCGTAATTTTTACTTTTCTGAATTGACCGTTTTGATATAATGCTACATAAAATGTTATTCTGACAAACAAGTAAATTTTGTATTATTTGTTTATTAAGAAAAGCATTCTTATAGCACTAAATCAATTTCTAAGTATTTTTTTATATAATAAGTTTTCATGAGTTTTAACAGTGCTCCAAGAATTTTGTAAGTATGAGTACAAACACTTTTGTTCTGTGGCATCTAATGCTTTTGACGAAATTACTATACCGGATAAGTTGAGAATTTTAGTATTTTTATTAAAAGAAAAAGAAAATATTAATCATATGCAGGAGTTACTTTTTGCATTACCTAAAGTTAAAATTCTATTAATACACATGATATACGCAAATAAATAAAATATACCAGTTTTTTAAACGTTGGAACATCATGAAGAAGAGAATTAATGCTGTAATAATTTTAAGTAAAGGTTAAGACACTGCTTTTCATATTCCAAATCTTAGAAGCTTATATGAAGATATGAAGATATAAACATATTTTATTATAATTGTGCTAGTATTGTAACATATTAATATATTTATTTATAAATAATTAATGATATATTTTGCATAAAAAATAAAAAACTTTGTTGAAAAATTAATGAAATTTACCATATTCTGATATCATTTTTCGAAATTTAATAATGAGAGTTTTATAACTTATAACTTTCTTTAAAATATATTTTGTATACTAGAACTCATGGATATAAACGGCAAAATTTTCACTAATCTTACATTCCTTAAAATCATTTGTTTTATTCATTTTTTTATATTTTCTATCTGCAATACGAATGAAAAATTCACGGACGGAAAAGTTTTAAATGTCATTTCTACATGACAATATGTCACCGCGATTCATCTGCTGTTTTCTTATTGGCCCTTTTCCCCCAAAGGCAGTACACTGCAAAACTAGAAAACTTTAAAATATTTATCGTTTTGCATTATATGAGCATAGTTAAAATCTTTCGCGAATTTAAACACTCCAAGAAGAAAGTTTCCTAAGAAGACCTTTTCTAACGAATTAAAAGAAAAAGAAATGATTTTAAACTATGAGTTAGTTTTAAAATGCTGATGTGGTATATGAATTTAAATATAATTTGTGTATTACATGCTAACAGCATGAAGCAATAAACACGTTCGTTAATGTACTGTGGAAAGTTAAAAAGTTTTATCTATTTAGCAAGCAATAATAAGAGGAATTTTTAATCGTCTATTATTTTATAATAATTGTAAGCGTTTGAAACTAATCTATGCATAATTAACTGCAGTTAATTATGCAGTTAATAGCTTTAACATGTTAAAGCTACATTCATGAATAACAAACTCTGGCAAGATACTTTCAAGATCAATACACTGTTCCGATGATATTTTAAGTGGATCAGTATTTGAAACTTTATCCTGATAACAAATTTCACATTTTTTTTTCTTTTGTGTGCCCCATGTTTAAAATAGTGTAATATCATTAAAATACACCGCAAACGATTTTTCACCATAGACCGTAATGCAACGGAGTTCTTTTGAGTACCCCTGTAAATGAACCGTAAACGTTACACACTTCTTTTACAATACCGAACATGCCATAGTGATACCCAATAACATATATCCATTACATGGAAATCGGACAATATTTACGCGAAATAAAGCACCGACAAACGGATAAACAGACACACAGACAGATGGGCAGACAAACCGAATTCATAAACACTTTTCAACTATGTTGAAAAGTGTTAATAAAAAGGTTACGTATTAAGCGTGTTATCGTGATGACAAATTTTGCATGTTTTTGTTGTGTGTGTCTCCCTTTAAAAGAAATCTTCAACAGCTATATACTTCATTAACAAATCCATTCAAGATACCGGGAAAATCAATACTCTGTAACGGTTAGGTTCGGATTGGTTCAGTATTTCGGAAGTTATTGCGATAAAGGATTTTCATTATATATATAATATATATTAGTAGATATATAGATACATACGACGTGATTTCAATAGGTGGATTTCTAAAGAAATATATCTAAAACAAAATTTCCTTATTATTTCAGAAAATGGTAGGGTAACTCCAGGAGAGTCGCCGCATACGGGATAGATGCCGCACCCATTGTATTTCTTGTAATTATCGATAGATGGTCGTCAAACGCACAGTATAGGTGCGCAATGAGATTGTTTTAACCAGTGTATAGCGTGAATCCCATTTCGATGTTTACTTATAGAAGTACAATACTTAATTTGACGTAAATGCATGATTTCACTGTCCAAACTTTTAAACATGTTATGTTTAAATAGTTTTCATACACTAATTTCTAAATGCATGCACGATTTCGAAGTCAAAACTAAGTGCAGTGTTTGCATAGAGTACTGTGTGTATAGTTACACGATTCCCCTTAGCGATGGCACGTAACTGTGATGGCCGGAGTCTGCACCATGCAAAATGCGATACATGCCGCACTGCTATTCCGGTATACATGCCGCAGATTCTTTTTAGGGGGTGATTAATTGTTATTAACTTTTCCTTTTCTTTTTGTACAGACTAACTATGTTAGACATGTTATCAAGCTTACTAAAACAAAAGGAGAAAAAGGGGAAAATAAAAAGTAAGAAGTGCAAGAAAGATGCAAGTCAAGATGATAATAATGATAAAGTAGATTACGCGTAACGTAGACGTTCTTTACAAACTGCTCCATAAAAGAGGAAGTGTAATTGGCTTCGTTGCATCATGTGTTTAAATGTAGTTACATAAAGACTGTACATTTTCTGTAGATTGTAGTCGAAAAAACAACTCTCTTAACTCATTCGGGATCATAGGTGCATCTACGCACCTTCACAAAGGGCTTACAAAATTTGTTTCTAGCACCAGTAAAAAAGAAAAGTAATATTTGCTTTGTTTAATAAGAGCATTTTCATGATTATTTAAGTGTAGTTAACTTCTTTTGAAAAAAAGTGGTACCAACCGAATAAAAGTTGTGTAAAAGACATCGGTCCCGAAAGGGTTAACAAATAAATTATGTAAACACAATTTTATTTTTTTCTTTTCCCTTTCTAATACATTGATGTTACGTTGTTGCTGAAATAACAATTTAAATGTATTGTAAAAAAATATAAGTCGATAATTTTAATAGTGAAAGTAGGCAACAATTATTAATTTGAATCTACTAATACGTTTCATTGTACTCATTTAGTTTCATTTTGTTATTACATCTTTAATTATAGTCCAGATATGAATATATTTTTTAATATTTTTATTTATAATTTCATTCTGTTCTTATTACAAGCGCGGCATAACTACCGCACAAGTGCGGCGTCTCAGCCTGAATGTATGGGTGACGCGCCGTAGTGTAATGTTTTAGAAAAAAATTGTTAAAAATATAAATAATTTGTTTTCAATTTTTTTTTTTTGTCGCACTACACGCGTTGTATATTTAACATTAAATAGCACAGCACGATTTTTTAAATTTTATATCCACCATGGGACATTATACACAAATTCAAAACAATGTGCGGCATAAATCCCGGAATTACACTATATTATATTAATTTAAATGTCATAATAATCTTAGACTTCCTCAATGAATAATAATTATGTAAATTTAATATGTACACATATATGAGTTCTAACGATCTCTTGAGAAAATAAAAGTTAAGCTTGGCGAGATATTTTCTTTTTTTTCTGAATTTTTACATTGAAACGTCTCGTTAGAATGTAACATGATAGTTTCATTTCCTTATTCTCTTTTTAAAGTAAGCTTTCCGTGTATTCTTTTGTTCCGCTTTGTATCCAAGTGTTTGCCAATTTATTTTTATATTTCATTTCAGAAATTATATATTCTACGGGTAAATATCTGAAATTTAAAAAAAAAATCATTCAGTGTAATTCGTGATGTTTGAGACTTTTACATTTTTCTGTTTTTTGTATAAAATAGTGTAAAAAGACTAAAAATAGAAATAATAAAGAGTTACTTTAAACATCTTCCATTCGCTATTTTTTCTGTTTGCCGCTTGTTATATTTACAAGATTGGCTCCAGTTTAATATTCCTTCTATTTTTTAGAGCAAAATGATAAAGACAGTTTGATGCGACAAAGCTCTTTTACATTACTAAAACACCTTTAAGAAAGTGGCCTATGCAACGAGTATCTCCAAAATGTATTTAAGCTGTAATGGCATAATTTTACAAATATTAATACCTAAACAGAACGAAATAATACCATGTATAAGAGAAAGCAAAAATAAGTACAAGACCTAAAAATCTTATATAATATGTACATTATTAATAGTATTATCAGCGGCGAAGACCGAGCTAAACTCTGTTAAAATTATCTTTATGTTCATTTCGATAAAAAATCGACATAGATTTGATAGTTGTATTGTCTTCAGAAAATATGCGTTATGCGGAATAACACTGTTTTTCAAGAACGTTCTGTAAACTCCGATTGGTTGAACCACGTATATCGACTCCTATTGAGAATGATTCAAACATTCCTCCAGATTCTGAAAGCCAACCTTTTCTCCAAACGTCGCGAAAATTTGACAAAACCTTGCAAACTTGGGTCTTCTTTCATTTGACACCAAGCGTGTATTTTAACATTGGTAGAAAGTCGATTTTCCGCCCAAATCTCGCGAATGTCGCTAACATTTCGTCAAATATTATCAAATTTGGCGAACTGTTGAACACTTCGCTCTTTCTTTTAATATCCAATGTTTAAAAATCTAATAACTGTTTCAAATGTTATTTCCATTAAATGCGCTGACACTTAGTACCCCCGAAATGACCCACTAATCTAATTTTATCAAACATGTGACGTAGCCCAATGGTCTTGTCATTATACGAAACGATAAGATAAAAAATTTAGTCAAACTATTTAGAGGCGTTTTTAGATAAGATTATCTAGACCCGTAGTGACCCCAAAATATTGCACTACTCCAAATTTCTCGAACATATGCCTAACTAAATGGTCTTCTCGTAATCCAAAACTGTAAGATGCAAACTTCAGTCAAAATCGTTAGAATCGTTTTTTAGATAATAGTAGCTTGACCCATAGTGACCCATTGTGACCCACTAATCGAATTTTTTCCAGCATGTGACCATACCATTGTTCTTCTCGTGCCCGAAAATGGTAGGATACGAAGTTTAGTCAAAATGGTTAGAGCAGTTTTTAAGATAGGATTTACATGCAAACACATAATTTTTGAGCTTTTTATAATTTAAGATGTAAATATCTAGTTTAACAAGATAGGAAAAAGAGGTATTAAAGACCATATCTTACTATTAACTGTTACTTGAAGACGGGATTTCCAACAGAATTTAATGTAACTTTGCGCACAAACTCTGCACTTATCCTTGGACCACAATATTATTTGATTAAATGTTTATTAATACATAATTATATAAAAAATGTCAAATCATTCGGTTTTACCCAAGCGACGAGATAAAACAGTATGCACACTTTAATGTTGCAGCAAATGAAAAAGATTTGATTTTCGTTCAGAAATGAATAATACAGAATAATAACAGAATAATACAGAATAATACAGAAAATAAATGCAGAATAATACAGAAAATAATAATTTAAAACTTTTAATAAGGAACAAAATATATAATATTTCAATTATAAGTCTAATGGTTTAATTTTTAAAGACAAACTGATAATTATCTTCATTACAATTTGAAAAAAAAAAGCAAAAAAAAAACAAAAAAAAAGCAAAAAAAAAAAACAAAAAAAAACAGAATAAAAGTTCACCACATTATCAGCTTTATAAAAATGATAATCACTCCTGCCCTGCCCATGCACTTTTGGCTGGTTTTTTTTTTTTCAAACATTGTTTACAGGGCTCTTGTATTATTATTTTTCGAATTTGCTTTTTCCATACAACTTCAGATATCTCGTTTTACACCGAGAGAATGGAAGTAGCAAATCAAGTCATAAAATTAAACCTATAAATACTGCAAAAAGTTTTATTATAGGAAATAAATAATTTTAAAAGATAGTATAAAAGATAATATAAAAAAAAAAAATTCAGTAATTTTAAATGTGTCCATATTTAAGAGTTTTGAAAACTAGTATACATAAAAGCAACAACCATTAAAATAAATTATCCATTACAGAAACATATAAAAATGACATTAGAGAAATACCATAATGAATAATTATTTTTCTTATTTATAGCAGAATATTTCAATTATTGCCTGCTAGACGGATTCTGCAAATTAAGTCAGACGAAGATATTCAGTTTTAGCCTGCTTTTCCAGACTTATTGCTTAATTTTTAGTTTAAATAAATTAGAAAAACGAAACAGACATCATCAATAAAATTATTGAAAATATGGTATATTTAAACTTTATAACAATATATTGAATTGCGCCAATTTTTTTTTTATATAAACGTGGATCTGAAATGTATAATATATTTAAAATCTGCTAGTCAATTTTTATATTGAAAGATAATTTATTATATATATTAACCCCCTGACCGCCGAGCAAAAGGGCAAAATTATACTGTTATTTTCTCTGTATTTTTTTTAAATGTTTAAAAAAGATGTTTTTTCCAATATGATATGTATATTTTTTATTACGTACATGCATATAAGCCTTAAGAGTATGAATCATAACTTAATTTTTCAAAACTGGATTATATGTGTAGAATTACATTAATTTAAATAATGCTTCTACTGCAGTGAAACCTACAGCTTAGTGAACGGATATATCAGTTCGCGGCGGTGAGAAGGTTAAAAAATATACAACTAAAAACATAAAAATGCACATTCTGTGTATTGTGTATTTAATAAACGTATAACTGCCTTTATTAAAAACATAAAAATATCTAACGAGTGGGGGAATTCAAGGAAACCATGTTCAACTGAAAAATCATTTGGTAGACTAAAAAAAAGTAAAGTCAGATATTTATTTTTGCTTAATCTGATTTAAAGGTATTTTAACCGAATAGAATGCTGTACAAGTAGAAAATGCATATATTATATATGTTCTCATGTAATTTTCGAATGAATACACTGATTTTTATGATTAAATTTTTCTTGGAAAAATGGCTTATTTATAAATTACTAGGGGGCTCGCCCCCCTACGAGCTACGCTCGCCAAGCTCCGTCCAGACGCCACAGACTCTAAATGCAAGCTAATTTCATCGGCTTTAAACAGATTTTGAAAGATCGAATTATAATTTAAAAAACAGTGGCGATCTCTCTATAAACGGATTTCTATTCATTTCTCTTTGATTGGGGAATTTTAACGCCAAATCCGCTGCGGTACTATTTGATTATCCAGTCGACCAATTTCGCCAAATTATACAAATTGACATAATTTTTATTTTAAATAACGAAAGAACAAATAAATTAGTACAACATTAATAAAAATGCAAATAAAACGTCGAAATCAAAATAACTTGATGACATGGACACGTGTAACAACATTTCAAAATAAGCTAATATAAAAGGAATTAAGTAAACAGAGTCTTTTTCTCCTGGAATTTTTTAACAAAGCGAAAAGAAAGTTCTTTTAAATGAGACATTTTAAATTAATCGTTTTTTATCTGACGTAATTTTGACCAAGCTATTCTTTCTCTTTTAAATATTCACGTGAAAATATGAAATAGTAGAAATGAAATATTATTTGCGCTTTCCTAACAAAAATAGCTGAAAAGATCGTCTCAAAATATCAAATAAATGTCTAGCACAATTTCTAAATTTAAACTGTTTTGCAATATTATTTTGTGTTCATTTTATGTAATAACTGTAATTTGACGTAAATTTGACGTAATTTCTCCTATTTAAGACTTCTAACGCATGATAATCAATTTATTATTTTACAATATCCTTTCTCTTTTAAAATTCATGTGTATACTTTTTATGACGTAATTTTCAATAAGTTCCTGCTTTTTATACGCAATTATTTAATTTTAATTTGAAAGTATCTTTTCTATTTATAATAGTCACGTGTAAATAAATTTTTAATTTGAAGCAAACATTATTGTTTCCGTTGATTATACAGTTGCCAACAGGTTAAATTAGTGCAATTTTCTAAAATAAGTAAAAAAAATCTCTCGAAATGCTGAAAATTTGAATTTAAAATAGAAATAAAACCTCGAAGAATGAGTCAAATAAAAAAAAATTAATGAATTCTGCACACCGTGAAATTATAACGTATAAAATGATCTCAAAATTATTAAATTCCGATGTATAGTTTTTGCTCCTACACTGTTAAAACTTTTGCAGCATTCTGGCAGGTCATTCGACCATTTTTTCAAAAAATGGTTTCATAACCATAATTTAACTGTATTCTGACCATAAAATGGCCAATAATATGGTCAGAATAGTGTTAAATTCACGGTTGTGTAACCATTTTCGGAAAAAACGGTCAAATGACCTGCCAGAATGCTGCAAATTTTTAACAGTGTATAAAACTTTTTTAGTGGAACGATTTTGTCCAACTTTAGCATTAAATATCTCTTAAAACAATTCTTCGATTTGAAAACTGTCTGCATCTGCGTGTTTATCAAACATTTCTGTATAATACTACCGATTTTCATATTTTTGTATGCATTATTTTTCTTAATATTAATGAAGAAAGACCTCCGGTCACAAAAAATTCAAAACCGGCGGCGGCGGCGGTGGCAGTGGTAGTTACTTTTTTTTAGAATAGAGAGATACAGATTATACAGTATGTTATACGTACTGCAGAAACTAGACTGAAATATTGCAAGCCCTATAATATTAACAGATTTATGTCTGACATTTGTTTTCTCAAATTTGCTGGTAAAATAACTTTAAAATGTGGCAAAATGCAGTGAGAAAAACTTGCGCAGAAAAATTTTGTATTTATTTGATAAAATACGCCCTAAATATGGGAATATGTGTAATATGTATAATAATATAATATGCATAATTATCCATTTAGCTAGATTTGTATAAAATAGTCTTCTAAATTGTATATTATATATTATAATTAGTACTTTTACATAGTTATTATAATATATAGTTATTTCTTTACAGAGAGTAATAACATTATAATCGTTAATAAACTAAGAATAATCATATTTGACTCTTAAAAACAATTTATTTATTAATTATCTTCAAAGGACTTTGCATACATAACTGCCTCTTATAAGGCTAATGAAAATACGTACACATTCATACCTAGCGCGCCCTATACTTGGTACGTTACAAACATGCATAAAAATAGGCTAGGCGCATATTTTGACACTTATATATAAAAATTTTACTTCGCAATATTCATTTAAATTATTTTAAGTTTCTGGCATATTCATTATTTCCCTATTTCTTAATAATATCTATTATTTATTCCTATCCCATTTCCATTAAATTTAAAATATCTTATTGGAAATCTTAATCTAAAACTTTTAATCCCGTTATAAATTTTATCAGCTACCCAAGCTATAATGTTCTGAGAGAAGCTAGTTTTTATTTTCGAATGTTTTTAAAAGCCATTTTGCTATTTTTATTTCTAAAATTAATTCCAGGAATCTAGTTTCCCGCGCTCTTTAGACGCTAGACTTTTCCCCTCGAAATCACTACTTTGCCAGGTATGGGATTCATTCTCCTAAGCCAATCCCTCCTTCACGTCATTAGTTTAACTGCCAGTTGTTCGTACGCCTTTCACCGATTGGTTCGTTTCTGTACTACGTCAAAATTTGTCACCTTCCGCTTGTTCTAACAAAAACCAGATACCGCGACTTTAGAGCTCAGATTTCTGTCTTGTTCAAGTGCTTCAAATTATGTTACCCGGTGTCTAACAGTCTTGTAGAATTCTGAATTTGCTTTTTAAGATCTTATAGTATGATGCAGCTATTTATACTCCAGTCTGAGAGGTTTACGAATTTTCTCATAATGTGGGATTTGTTGTTACGTTTTACGTTTTGATAAATAAAAGCCTTAGAACGGTAATTTGCTCTGTTCTTTCTGGAGAAACCACCGGATTGCTAAATCCACAGTCTAGCTACACTTATTCCTGACCATCGGCTATCGGATTAACCATTTATGTACTGAATTATGAATTAATAAGAATTTTATATTCTAAAGAATTTTTCGGTCATTTTTGAAACTACATTAGAAGATTGACATAATTATTTAATAAATTTTAGAAAGAGTTTAGAAGGATTGAAAGATTTAGAAGGATTCATTAAATTTGAATTTATTGGGATTTTGTACATTATTTATAACCCAACTCAAATCTTTTATTTTAAATATTTTTCTTTGTATTTTCTAGAATTGGGAAATGTATAAATATAATGTTCTTAAAACATAAATATAGAAATATTTCCGAATTGAAAAATCTCCACCCCCACCCCAACGCCAAGAAAGCTGAAAAAATGCAAAGGCAAAATAAATCATCCTTTTAAAAATATTTTTGTTTTGTGTAATCCATAATGCTTTTGAAACAAGGTAAAGTAATGCATCTGTAACTCATTCTAAACTGCATTACTTCTAATTGATGTATTTAATAATTTTTTAACAAGTTATCTTAATGGTACTTATAAGTACTGTCAGTATATAAAGGGTTAATAATACGACTGCAAAACAAATACTTGTGTCTTAATTGGAGTTAGCCGATCTCAGCTATTACAGACAATGTCATGTAAGTTGGATGAATTTGTGTGACTGCAAAATTAACACATCCTATCACAAACCGCCAGTATTCCATGATTTTAATGCATCCAACTACAACCTTTCACTAGTTCGACAAGAATGATATAGAACGCTTCACACACACACACACACACACAAACATACGTATATATAAATGATTTGGCAGGGGTTGTAAAGATTTTAGACATTAATTACTGTGAAAAAATGTCAAAATATACTACCAAATGTAAATTGAAGTGATGCTAAAGTATCAAGAAAATATAATTAAATTCCATGATTGTTAATTCTAACAGGAAAGGCAAAAGTTGCACATTTTCAATTTGCGAGGTTGTGCTGTTATATTTATTTGTAAATTACAGAAATTTGAATATTATATTCTTTGAATCATGGGAGTACAGAAAATACCAATTTCACACATATATATTAAGAACGAAGTCAATTAAAATACTTAAATGCTGAATTTTGCTTCAATTAGTAATTAAATCAGATAACGTTCTAATATTAAATTCATAACTTTAATCTATAAAGAAATTTCATTTCTTAAAATTCTTTTCGCCGAAGTCAAAGTAATATATTGCTTTAAGTTAACTCCTTTAAAGAAAACATTAAAATATTAATATGAAATATCTTCGCTTTTTTTTCTTTTTTGAAAATGTAAAAGCATCTGTGATATCGCTGAATCGAACATACAGCTACTTCAATGCTTCTGAGTGTGGTAAACGGAAATCCCATATACAACTCAAAAATTAAATTAGCCTCTAACAGAAAAGTGTTCTCGTTCACGTTCGTAACTTGAAAATACTAATAATAATTCACTATGGTCAGATAAAACGAGTTGTGTTTTTTTTAATATTCATTCCAATACGTCAAGAAATTTCTTTCGGTGATAAATGGTATTGTTATTTGACCAATAAAATTAGATTTTTTTTCTCAAACTCTCTCGTTTATTTACAAAAAAGAAAAAGTACTTTAAATGCACGGTATAATTTTTTTTTGAGTAAAACAATTACCTATACAAACTGCAATAAAACAATAAAGCATATAAATGACTTTGCAATAATAGTTGTAAGTCATTATAGTTATAATTATAAGTCGATGCAATAAGTCATAAAATTATGAATATTTTCCGGAATTAGTCGCAGATAGATGTTTTTAAATTTGAAAATAATTGCTATTTAAATGGTTTTATACATTACTGCGAAATGGAATCAGTTATTTGAGTTGCTCTGTTATTTATACCACTTAATTTTAATCCCCAATTGCTGTATTTTTACCAGAATGTTTGAATAAAATTTTGCTTTTATACCCTACATGTAGAAAATAATTTTCTTAAAATCAATTTTTTAGTAAATTCTGGTGATATTGAATCGTTTTAAAATTTAAGCAACATAATTACATAGCTCAACTAAAGAGATAAAAGAAAACCCCAACTTTTTTGGACATGTTCAACTAACATTCAACTTACCTAATTTTTTGATCATTAGTACTAGGGCTATCAAATGAAAATAGAAGAGGATAAACAGAATAAAATGGGACAGTTTACTTCAAATATAATCGCCAAAGCTGTACAAGCACTATTCCCATTGCTTAACGAAGTGATGAATACGAAGTGATGATTGCTCATATAAGTCATTCGGATGAAACCTGATTCATTTTCTAAACTTGCCTATGACTTAGCTATTCGAGTAAAAGCGGCGACCCTTCAATGGTCAAGCGACCCTTTTATCAGTGGACGAGATATGGAAAAGTGATATGGTGAAAGATACGGAGAATACGGTGGGTATTCCAATACTGTCCACCGAAACTTCAAGCTCTTCGCGAAATCGGACTCGTTCTGTCACTAAATAACAAGGAACACTGCATTACTTTTTATATTCCCAAACATTCCGTAGACGCAAATGAACAACACTAACAACTGATTACCTGGAGGGAAAACTGTTGGCCTACCACTGACACATATCACTTACTTCGGCGTGACTACCTATGGTAAGCCCATTTCCGCAGTAGGTGTTGCTTTGCTCACGTCCAGTTCAACCCTCTACAAAAAGTTTCACTTCACTCTTACAGAAAGAAACCACAATATAAGTACTGTTTCGTTTTTATTTCATATACCTTTATATTTAAAATTATATTACTAAACGACAAGCCTAATCTAAGTTTAATAAATTAAGCCTAACTTTTTATTAAACGAAAATGACTTTTTAGCGCAGCCTTTTTCAATGATTGCACAAATTATCTTCATTTCTGAATATCAAGATTTTGTTCAAAACACATTAGGCCGGAGAATTGGATTTTCATTATTTATTTATATTACTAGCAGGGATGACCGAGCTTAGCTCGGTCAAAATTAGCCTTGTGTTCAATTCGATATTTTATTCTCATTGTATCATTCTTGCTGTTTAGATATAATTGGCTTGATCCTGAGACATTGTGACCCAAAACGACCCACTAACCGATTTTTTTTTCGAACATGCGACCTAACCAATGCTCTACTTGAACCAGAAAACGATAGAATACAAAATTTACTCAAAATCGTTAAAGTCGTTTTATAAATAAAATTAGCTTGACTCACGGTCACCCAAAAGGGATCCACTAATCTAAATTTATCGAATATATGATCTATCCCAATGGTCTTCTCATGCCCAGAAACTATATAACATATACTTTTGTCAAAATCGTTTGAGTCGTTTTTTAGATACAATTATCTTGACCCACAGCGACCCGAAAATAACCCGCTAATCGAATTTTCTCGAACATGCAAATTAGCCCAATGGTCTTCTCATGCCCATAAACGGTATAATACGAAATTTTGTAAAAATCGTTTGAGTCGCTTGTTGGATACAATTATCTTGACCCACAGTGGCCCAAAAATGACCCACTAAACGAATTTTCTCGAACATGTGACTTAGCCTAATGGTCTTCTCATGTTCAGAAACGATATAATACAAAATTTTGTCAAAATGTTTTGAGCCGTTTTTTAGATACAATCAGCTTGACCCACAGTGACCCAAAAATGTCCCAGTAATCGAATTTTCTTGAACATGTGACTTATCCCAATCGTCTTCTCATGCCCAGAAACGGTATAATACAAACATTTGTCAAAATTACGTAAGTCTTTTATTAGATACAATTAGCTTGACCCACAGTGACCCCAAAACGACCCACAAATCGAATTTTCTCGAACATGCCACTCAGCCCAATGGTCATCTCATGCCCAGAAGCGGTATAGTGCTGTCCTTTAAAAAAAACCCACAGGAAAATGTATCCTAAAAAAAACCCACCCTAGAACTTAATCAAAAATATCACAGAAGTCAAAATTTCTTTTTGTCCTGTTTCTATATGCCATTTAAAATAATAAAAGCATTTAAAATTACTTAAGTGTTTACTTAGTTTTTTAAAAAATAAGCAAAAAATTACATTTATAATTTTTCATTTGTAAATCCTTCAATTTACAATTATTAAAATATTATTATTATTTTTTCTTTTTTTTGCAGAATTGTGTTTTAAAACTAATTAATAATGAAAGAAAAACTTTGCTGTTTAATGTTTTGATTTCTAGAAGTGTTTATACATGTGGGTTATTTTTAGGAAAAAGTGGGTTTTTTTCAAAGTCTTGTTTAATTGGCTGCCATTTTGTAATATATTGATAGAAAAAAAAATACTATACATTAAAATCTTAGTCAGGACAGGCTGTGAAAATGTAGCTACTTCAAATTGTTTTGTATTTTTTATTAAATTTTATATAGTGAGAAATTAAAAAAGTGGGTTTTTTTTAGAGGACAGCACAGTATATTACAAAATTTTGTCAAAATGTTTTGAGCCATTTTTTACATTCAATTAGCTTGCCACCTGACCCATTGTGACCCAAATTGACCCACCGATCAAATTTTCTTGAACATACGACCTAGCCCAATAGTATTCTCGTGCCTGAAAACGACAGAATATTAAATTTCGTCAAAATCGTTAGGACTGTTTTCTAGATAAACTTAGCTTGACCCACAGTGACCCAAAAATGACCCACTAATCGAATTTTCTCTAACATGTGACTAAGCCTATTGGTCTTCTCGTAATCCAAAACAGTAGATTACAAAATTTATTCAAAATCGTTAGAGCCGTTTTTTAAATAATATTAGCTTGACCCGAAGTGACCCAAAAATGATCCACTAATAGTAATTTCTCAAACATGTGGCCTAGCCCAATAGTTTTCTCGTGCCCCAAAACGGTTGGATATAAAATTTAGTCAAAATCGATTGTGCCGTTTTTTAGATATAATTAGCTTGACCTTGACCAATTTTGACCCAAAATGACCCACTAATCAAATTTTCTCGACCACATGACATAGACCATTGGTTTTCTCGTGCCCGAAATTTGTAAAATACAAAATTTAGTCAAAATCGTTAGAGCTGTTCTTAAGATAAAATTTACAGACACACACATACATACATACACACACAATTTTTGCTTTCGAAACAACGTGCATTTTACATTTTTACACCGTCATGTAGGGAAAAAATCGACTTTGAAATGTAATTTGTTTGTAAACTCTATCATGAATGAGTGATTTATTATAGCTTTAAAAATAATTTTCAATTACATTTTTCCCTATCTCCATCGCGTGCCGGCTCCATTACTAAATAACCCGCGTGCCCTTAAAACAACATAAATAGTTCAGCATTTGTCTATAGCTAATTTTTCATAACGAAATTAAGACTTCATCAATCTATTATATTAAATTGTGACAGTCCGTTTGAATTTCACATTTACTCTTCCTAGAATAATGGAACGATGGGCGAACAAATTTACCACAGTTATCCGCATAGATCGTCAAATGTGATCTTAGAATGTTAAAATTTGAATTCCTTTTTGTGGATAAAGAGGAGAAAAGAGAAACCGATAGGGATTATTAAATTTCTTTGACATAATTTTGAATTATAAATAAACTTTTAATAGTGAAACTAATTTTGTGATTGAATTATATTTTTCAAGAAATACAAACTCATTTTCACATATTCAAGGTTCAGAAAACAGCTTATTTTAGGAATGAAAAAAAATATTCTGTTGGCTGGAACATTCAGATAAATTCTATTGACGTAAAAGGTAAAAAGAAATTATCGTAGGTTTTTCATTTAACCCCTTGACCTCCAGGTTTAATTTCACTGGTGAAGGGCTATATACCAGGCTAGACGGTATATAGCTTTAAATGTTTATGTCAAAAAACTCACCTTCGACCAGTGCCCAGTTATATCAGTTGAATATCACAGACCATCTTTTTCAAATATGCAACCATTACTGCCTAGTGAACGACGTACGGTGTGTACGTCATGATCGTTGATTACTTAAATGAGAGGACGTACGCAGCGTACTTCCTGAAGGTCAAGGGGTTATTTTAAAGTAAGAAAAGAGATTTTTAACGATTTCCTTAAGATGTCGATTAAAACATTTTACAAGGACGTGATAAACAAAATGTTTTAGCGAGAAAAATTATATTTCTCTAAGCATTTATTTTAATTCATAAATATAAAATGCTTTTGAATAAATTCCCCAAACAAAGTAATTTTTTATGAGTTCACCAAATGACGTCATTTCTACCAGTTGTGAAATTAGAAAACAAATCTTGGAAGAACGAAATGCTTTTGGCATAAATAAATTTATAGAATATCTCCATTTTATAGGGAAAGCTTTTGACTTAAATTGTAAACATAATTT
Organism: Maratus speciosus; assembly: GCA_963932465.1. Classification (NCBI taxonomy): domain Eukaryota; kingdom Metazoa; phylum Arthropoda; class Arachnida; order Araneae; family Salticidae; genus Maratus; species Maratus speciosus. The sequence goes on from OZ010788.1 coordinate 274,213,448, forward strand.
AAATTTTAAAATATTGTATTTAATAAAATTAATACTATAATTGCCTTATAAATTTACAATAGAGTTAGATTTCATTTTCTCAAAAGATTCGAATAATCTTATGCAATTCAACAGCAACACATAGGGTTGCCACGCAACAAGTATTTATAGAGCGCATCACGTATATAACGTATTTATTGGATATAACGGATAGCTGTATTCTTAGTGGGAGTGTATTCTTTTCAAGTATGCTCTAAAAAAGATTTAATCTGGGAAAACGTAACAAAACCATAAACGAAAATATACAAAAACCTCTACAGAGTTACCCACTATTCCGAAAAACTTTCTTCCTTATTAGATACCGCAAAAAACAGTATATTCCAAACATTTAATGATGCATACATAAAAAAATGTTTCTTTTGATATCACTGATTTTCGGAAATTTTTTTGAGCAATTTTCATAGTGTATTAATACTTTTTCTCAAGCTGAAATATAGGTTTTTCTGATACTATGAATTCTGAAGTAAAGCTTTTTGTATTAAAATAAAACGTTTTACAGGCTAACATTAACATATATACATATAACATTAACAATTAAAAAAATTAACATTAACATAAAACATAAAATTATGGCCTCATTTTTGTATGTATAAATTTAGTTGCACAGCTGAAAATGTTATTTGAGAATTAACGGTATCCCGAAAAAAAAAACAATATCCCGATTCGGGAACTCACTTTTACATTTTAAAAAATACTTAGGAACCTTTCCGAAAAACAGCGGCAGCAAAAGAAACTCTGTTTTGATAAATGCTTCTTTAAATCTCAAGACTATATTGGTTTCTGGAATTTCTAAAGTTAATGAAAGCATTTCGGAATCATGAATAACTAGGAAGGGTTTATTGTATATTTTTGTACGTGATTATGTTCTATTATCGCAGATTCAGAAGTCCTTTTTCTTGTATATACTATATTTCCCTAAAGCGAACTATTTTAAGGAATTTCGGGCGACAATAATACGCAACATCTTTGCCTAGTTCGAAAATGCACGGACATCAATGTACTATCTCAGAAAGTGAACATAAAGCTGTTTCGATGACTCTGAGTGTGATAAAAGAATGAAAAGTCATTGTCAATATCACGAACTAAAATCGTTTCTATTGCATAAGTGCTCTCAGTCACCTTCCAGAATTGAAAAACCTTTAATTCACTGAAGTAGTTTTCAGTGTATGGTGAAGTTGTGTTCTAAAAATAGTCAATATTCAGTACGTCAAGAAATTAATTTCCGATGATGAAATGATTTCAGTCTTAGATCGATAAAACAACCATTTTCGGCGTAAACTTTCTCGTTCATTTATGAATGAATACGGCTTTTTTATACTGAAAAAATTTATCAATATCTAATGACCATTTAATACATTTAGAGAAAGATTAGTGATAAGAGACGAACATACAAAGAAAAAAAAACAAAAAAAAACACCATAAATATAATGCAAACGTATATAAATATGTTATAATATTGTTTATAAACTTTAATTTATTATTAACCATTTGTTAAGAAAGTTATCATGATTTTTATACGTGCTTTGTCTTTGAAAGATACCTTGACTTTAAACTGCTTTCAACAATTCATGACTTTTCATCAGTTTTACAGCGTAAAGAGGTTCAAATTTTTTCGTATATCTTATGTTTCCGTTTTGACTTTTAAGATATAAATTCATACTTTATGATGGAAAGAATATGTCTTTCCAACAAACTTTAATTTTTTATCTATAAACTATGATGTTATTATCTACAAGGCAGCATATGAAAAGAAACATTTGTATGGCTATAATATAATCTGAACAAGGTTAAGTGCCTGTTTTGGTAAAGTATCGTACAGATAAAATTTACGACACTAATAAATCTATAAAAATCATCAAAATGACGATATATAGTTGTGTAGGACATCACGAAGGGATAACAATGAAAATTTACAGCTGACCCTTGACCAGAAAGGACCACACAGATGGAATAAAGTAAAAAAATATAATTGGGATCAGCAAAAACTCAACCTAACGGTTGCACCACATAAATTCAGCTTTGTCCAATGATATTCGCCCGTATAGATGGGTGGTAACTCTCTATACAAATTTTATTGGTATATGGTATAATTTTATGTTTGCATATGTAATGTAAACAGGACATTGTCCGATTTTATTTTTTCTGTGTATGTAAGAAACAGACTTCACTTGCAGATTTTCTCCCAATGCTGTTGGCAGCAAAAATATAAGATGCTGCGATATGCTTCAGCACATTGCTTTACAATGAATAACATAAAAAATATTAAAAAAACAAAAACAAGTTAGCCCAATTTTGGCTTAAAATACCTGTTATGGTCGATTAATTATTAAAATTGTGTGTCAACATTTGGAGATTTTTTGTGCTGACGTGTGGGATACTTCCCGAGCGACGAGAATTCTCCAGGCTGCCGGGGGCAGTATACCAGGTAGAGGAAATTATGATTTATTCCATTGTGTGTATCAGTAATATTAATTACCTATAAAAAGAAAAGGTCTATGGTGATTTCACGTAATATAAAATTAATTAAGTAATTAATTTAAATGGGTCTAAAAAATGTATATGTGCAACAGTATTACTATTGAGATTTATAACCCACAATACGTAAATAGCATTTTTTTAAATTGTAAATATTCTCCTATAATAAAATGTAAATCAAGATTGAATATGAGTAATCGTTTCTTTGTTTTAATTCTTAATTAATATTTCTTTCTTATAGGAAAGAAAATTTAAAAACAACCCATTTATTTTTATGATTTTATAAAGAAAAATATTAGATATCCAAAAATTACAGGCTTAGAAGGTTTGCGATCTTCGAAAAAAAGAACACAGCGCAATATTATTTATAATTTTAATATTTAATATATTAAATTTTCTTTAGATTTCCCTGAAAGAAACTTATAATTATATCGCATACCTAGGGTCAATGGTGCTGTTATCACTGTACGATTCTTAAGACTTTTAGGTAGATTTCTTTACAAAAAGCTACCTATTGCAGCCGTTCGGAAGAAAGCGATTTCAAAAAATTTTGGTATATTTTCATCGATCATGACCCCCAAACCCCGAAACCCCCCTCCGTTCAAAATTTATATATATATATATATATATATATATATATATATATATATATATATATATCTGACTTATGTCACACTGTAACTCTTGTATTTATGAACCGATTTGGATGTAATTCGGTGTGTACATAGTTCGGTATCAATGTCTCGACCGAGTTCGTTGGCCAGCTTCATTCCATATTTTGTTTCAAAATGGCGGCCATTTAAAAAATTTTTTAAAAATTAAAATTTTAAATGTGGTACCAAAAAATTCAAAATGGAAAAATATTTTTTTCGTATGTATCTGACCTTTATACAAAGACTGCGTAGCAGTTTTTGTTTCGTCTATATCTTAAAAAATGGCTGAGTTATAGGATTTTGAATTTCAAGCGAAGCTGACATTTTGAAACGTCCTGAATTTTGTCACGCGATAAAAGGCGTATTTATGAACCGATTTGGATGTAACTTCGTTTATACATAGTACAGACCAATGTCTCGACTGAGTTCGTTGGCCAGCTTCATCCGCCATTTTGTTTAAAAATGGCGGCCATTTAAAATTTTAAGAAAAATTTAAATTTGAAATGTGGTACCAAAAACCTGAAAATTGAAAACATATTTTTTTCTTATGTGTTTGACCTTGATAAAAAGATTCAGGAGAAGCTTTTGTTTTGTCTATATCTTAAAAAATGGCTGAGTTATAGCATTTTGAATTTCTAGCGTGGCAGACATTTTAAAACGCCCTGATTTTTGCCACGTGATAACAGACGTATTTATGAACCGATTTGGATGTAATTTGGTCTGTACATAGTACATACAATTAACTCAACCGAGTTCGTTGGCCAGCTTCATCCGCCATCTTGTTTCAAAATGGCGGCCATTTAAAAAAATTAAAACAAATTAAATTTAAAATGAGATACCAAAAAATTGGAAAATGAAAAAGATTTTTTTCGTATGTGTTTGACCTTAATACAAAGTTTTCGTAACAGGTTTTGTTTCGTCTATATCTAAAAAAATGGCTGAGTTATAACATTTTGAATTTCTATTGTGGCTGACATTTTAAAACGACCTGATTTTTGTCACGCGATAACAGGCGTATTTATGAACCGATTTGAATGAAATTTGGTCTGTACATAGTACATACCAATGTCTCGACCGAGTTCGTTGGCAAGCTTCATTCGCCATCTTGTTTCAAAAATTAAAAAAAAAATGTAATTTAAAATTTAAAATGAGGTATTAAAAAATTGGAAAATGAAAAAGATTTTCCTTGTGTGTTTGGCCTTGATACAAAGATTCTGAAGCAGTTTTTGTTTCTGAAAATTTGTTTTTTTGTTTATATCTTAAAAAGTGGTTGAATTGTAGCACTTTGAATTTCTATCATGGCTAACAGTTTGAAACGATCTTGTATTTGTCACGCGATACCACACGTATTAGCCTATTTCGATGGAAGAAGGCATGTGGATGGTATACATCAATATCTCGACCAAGTTCGCTGGCCAGCTTCATCAGCCATCTTGTTTCAAAACGGCGGCCATTAAATTAAAAAAAATTATATTTAAAGTGAGGTCGAAAAAAAATTAGAAATTGTAAAAGGTTTCTTTCTTAAGTATTTGACCTTGATATAAGGATTCGGGATCTTTTTTTGTTTGTCTTTATCTTAAAAAAATGGCTCAGATATAGAAGTTTAAATTTCTAACGTGGGGTGACATTTTGAAAAATCTGATTTTTTGCCTGAGACAGCACTCGTATATATCAACCGATTCCGATGTGAGTGAGCATGTGCACAGCAATTACTAAGGTCTCGACCAAGTTCACTGGTTAGCCTCATCCACCATCTTGTCTTAAAATGGCAGGCACTTTAAGAAATCGCCGAATTTGGCAGCCAAATGTAAGTTACTTTAAAGAAAAGCAGCTTGGATAAAGCTGACTAATTTCGCGAAATTCTCATTCATAATGATTTAGTATTGATAAATATTAGTATTGAATCTCCTACATTCGGTTTCCACTTAATTGAGCTTCGTGTGTTTGAATAATATAAGTTGGCTTTTTTAAAATAAGGAATATGAAAACTACCTCTTCCTCACGGCACTGGCCGGAAGGACTTTTAAAACTTGATCTCCTTAGTCAATTTAAATTTAAACAACCTCATTTCTTGTGTGGCAATGTATTTATGTTATGGATATATTTCAACAAGTATATATCATTCCAGCAATTTATTTTGTAAATTATGAGATAGTTTAGTTAAATATTTAGGTCTCTTATTACCCCGTTTGTTTGAGATAAACATCTCTTATTGTCAGTAAGCTTAATATCACTCACATTTTCAATAAATCATATAATTAGAAAGCTATATTTATTTGACGGAAAAATAAAGAAACTTTGTTTTACAATTCAAGAAATATAACTTTTTAGCCGTCTTTAAATAAAAAATAATAATATTTTAGTCTGGCAAATTATACAGAAGGATTCTTCATTCAACTTCATTCAATTAAGTATAGTCTTGATATGAATAGTTGAAAAATAGTTAATTTACATGGTATTCTCCATAGTGGTTTTAAAATTTTAATTTAAAAAAAATATCGAAGATACACATTTATCAATGCTGTGGAATGCAATGAGTTTGTGCATGTTTTGCATGTAATGAGTTTGTAATGCAATTATTATTATTATTATTATTTTTGCAAGATGCTTTTCTTATTAAAAACATTTTTTCCCTTTATTATCCCGTTTTAGGTATCTTTCATTACAAAAAGCTACCTATTGCAGCAGTTCGGAGGAAAGGGATTTCAAAAAATTTTGGTATATTTTCATCGATCATGACCCCCAGACCCCGAAACCATCCTCCGTTCAAAATTTATATATATATATATATATATATATATATATATCTGACCTTTGTCACACTGAAACTCTCGTATTTATGAATTGATACATACCAATGTCTCGACCGAATTCTTTGACCAGCTTCATCCGCCATTTTGTTTCAAAATGGCGGCCATTTAAAATTTTTAAAAAAATTTTAAATTTGAAATGTGGTACTAAAAAGTTGAAAATGGAAAAATATTTTTTCTTATGTATTTGACCTTTCTACAAAGATTTCGGAGCAGTTTTTGTTTCGTCTATATCTTAAAAAATGGCTGAGTTACAGCATTTTGAATTTCTAGCGTGGCTGACATTTTGAAACGTCCTGAATTTTGTCACGCGATAAAAGGCGTATTTATGAACCGATTTGGATGTAACTTCGTTTATACATAGTACATACCAATGTCTCGACCGAGTTCGTTGGTCAGTTTTATCCGCCATCTTGTTTATAAATGGCGGTCATTTAAATTTTTTAGAAAAATTTAAATTTGAAATGTGGTACCGAACAATTGAAAAATATTTTTTCTTATGTGTTTGACCTTGATTAAAAGATTTCGGAGCAGTTTTTGTTTCGTCTATATCTTAAAAAATGGCTGAGTTATAGCATTTTGAATTTCTAGCGTGGCTGACATTTTTAAACGACCTGATTTTTGTCACGCGATAACAGGCGTATTTATGAACCGATTTGGATGTGACTTGGTCTGTACGTAATACATACCAATGTCTGGACCGAGTTCGTAGGCCAGCTTCATTCGCCATCTTGTTTCAAAAGGGTTGCCATTTAGAAAAAATTAAGTTTAAAATTTAAAATGAGGTATTAAAAAATTAGAAAATGAAAAAGATTTTTTTTTATGTGTTTGGCCTTGATACAAAGATTCCGGAGCAATTTTTGTTTCTGAAAATTTGTTCTTTTGTTTGTATCTTAAAAAATGGTTGAATTGTAGCACTTTGAATTTCTAGCATGGCTAACATTTTGAAACGATCTTGTATTTGTCACGCGATAACACACGTATTCGCCTATTTCGATGTAAGAAGGCATGTGGATAGTATACATCAATATCTCGACCAAGTTCGCTGGTCAGATTCATCAGTCACCTTGTTTCAAAATGGCGGCCATTAAATAAAAAATAATTATATTTAAAGTGAGGTGCAAAAAAATTAGAAATTGAAAAAGGTTTCTTTCTTAAGTATTTGACTTTGATATAAGGATTCTGGAGCATTTTTTGTTTGTCTTTATCTTAAAAAATGGCTCAGATATAGCAGTTTCAATTTCTAATGTTGGTGACATTTTGAAAAATCTGATTTTTTGCCTGCGACAGCACTCGCATATATCAACCGATTAAGATGTGAGTGAGCATGTGCACAGCAATTATTAAGGTCTCGACCAAGTTCACTGGTTAGCCTCATCCACCATGTTGTCTTAAAATGGCAGGCATTTTAAGAAATCGCCAAATTTGGCAGCCAAATATAAGTTACTTTAAAGAAAAGCAGCTTGGATAAAGCTGACTAATTTTGCGAAATTCTCATTCATTATATTGTTAAAAATTAGTATTGAATCTCCTATATTCGGTTTCCACTAAATTGAGCTTCGTGTGTTTGAATAATATAAGTTGGCTTTTTAAAAATAAGGAATATGAAAGCTACCTCTTCCTCCCGGCACTGACCGGAAGGACTTTTTCTATGATTACCACACGCTCCACCATATTAAAAGCATAATGAAATAAATCATTCAATTACTTTATTTTTAAAATTAATTCTTTTGTCAGATATCTTTATATTATTACAATCATACTTACAGTACACAGATGAATAATAATTCCCAATCTTGTTTTGACAACTCTTAGAAATACATCCCATTTAAATTTATTTGTGTAAGAATTTCCAATTAATGATAATAAATAAAATATGTATTTACTTTTCTTATAATGTAAGGCTGTCGATTATAACACTTATGAGTGTTATAAATAAATAACAAGTGATGGTAAATATCACAAAAACGAAATTCGTTTCTATTGCAGAAGTGGTTTTCTAACCCTCCACGTTTGAAAAATGTTTGACTATCAAATAGTTTTCAGAATAAGAATATCTCTAAAAATAACCTTTTTTTAAGTAATAATGTAGTTTATATGATAAAAGAAATATATTTCTTCGCTCTCGTGTTTGCATAACACAAAGCAGAAAAATGCATATGGTTTTATAAAATGATTAATATCAGGTGAATGTATATATATATATATATATATATATATATATATATATATATATAAACAATTTAATACATTTTCTTACACATTATATAATACATTATATTTACATTTTACTATGCATTTCATATATTTCTATTACTATTAATACATGTTTATTAAAGCAGACTTTATTAAGTTAAATAAAGGGCTTATTTTTAAAATTCATTGGTGATTATTAATATCAATATTTTCTTACCACAATCGTAACTGTAAACGACTTGGAAATTTTTTTTCTTATCTTTTCAGGGAACTAATGAAGATGTTTATTTCTAAAAACACTTGCTAGGATAACAAAAAGCTTTATCTTACTTTCACACTTCGGCCTAACATTTGGACGCAAAACACTTTGACATTGCTTTGACCAGTCTTTTGTGTACAAAGAGTTTCTGGAATATGAGATTTGACATTTGGTGACAATTTAATATTTGTGTAACTAGGGGATCTAACCCGGTCTTCCCAGGTTCCAGAATGCAAGTGAAAACTATATTTTTAATTTAAAACTCTATTTTTTTTTTTTTTTTTAACCTTTAATCTAAATTTTTAGATTTCCCACTGACAACACTAAAAACATTTTTATCTGAAAAATATCAATTATGACATCAAATGATGTGATCAACTTCAATGTAAGCATTTCTTTCGTGTATTAAACACATTCCAGGAGCCAATAACCAAATAAATCGCCGAAAAATTGTCTATTTTAAAAAACATTTTTATTCTCATAATTAAAAAATAAATATTGAAATTTTAATTATATTAATTAAATTTATATTAAATGCGTAGTTCCGTGACAGATATGTTAAATTTGTGTTTTATTTAAATTATTTTATTATTTTAGTTAGTTATTGGTGAAGTTCTAATTTTTTAATTGAACATTAGCCACGAAGAATTTCTTTTACATTACATTTATATTGTTTCGAGTGCAAAACAGTTAATCTTTCGCAGTTGAGCTGCCCAAAATATAGATATATTTAGAAATAAAAGGAATATTAATAATAATAGAATATTAGAAATATTAATAACTTTTTTTATTCAACGATCACTATAAATCCAAGTTAAATTCAAAGAAGGCACTCATTGTATTTAATATTCTCCATAGTTAACCTGCATCTTTGCTAGATAAATTAATATTTGTCACGTCCAAATCTTTACTACAATATAAACGGAACTTTAATTGAAAGTATCCAAATTGAATTTCACAGAAAAAAGGATTACTTAGAATTCAAAAGCATGCACTAGTAAAACCGAAAATCTAAAAAAAAAAGTCATTTGAAAAAGTTAAGAAAAATTACTAAAACATTAGTTAATATTTCTTTATTAAAAATTTTCAGATGAAAAATAGTTGTTTATATATATATTTATCCGGAGTGACTAAATTAAATTTATAAAAATACAGTAACTATCATTTTTCATGAAATCTCACAACACGCATCTGTAAATTTCAGCCAATTTTCTTGTATTAAAAGGGCGAGTTGCATCAAAAGTGCGGAATAAACGGTGTTTTCTATATTTAAATAAAAATAAAATTTAATATATAAAATTTTTTACGTGAGTTATTTATTATGACAAAATGATACTTTATATAGTAAATATAAGTATGTTCGTAAATAGAGATCGTCCTTCTACAAGTGACCTATCCCACCAATGTTTACTGTTTAAAGGAATTAAAGCCATTAAAAATAGCTTTGGTTTGTATTAATATAATTTCAAATACCATATCCTAGAAAATGTGCATACAGGTATTTCAAGGTTTTATAATGTGATAAAAAGAAGGGAATCATTTGCAAATTGCACGAATAAGATTCGTGCTTTTACTCACTCTTTAAATTTCCATTTTTTTATTCAAATAATATCTGATAAATTTAATAGCAGAGTAAAACAATTGCTAGGTTTAACTAGAATTCAAAACTTAAAAAAAAAAAAAAAAAAAAAAAAAAAAAAAAAAAAAAAAAAAAAAAAAAACGTTGATATTTAAGAGAAAAGGGACAAATTAAGAATGGTAGCAAAAATTATTTAAACAATACTGTAAAAAATTCATGAATTTAGGAAGTATATATGAAACATTGCTTAGAAATTAAATGATAATTAGTAAATGATCAAAAAAGGAATAGTAAAAATAAAAAAAAAGATTCGTAAGTTAAATGATAAACAATCTGTATGGAAGACAAATATCAGAGAAAACAAACCAAAGACGTATCAAATACTAAAACTAAAGAAAATTAATAATAGTCAATCGAAGGCTTAAAAAAAATATTTTGGTTATAATTTCTTCAGTTTTACATCGATGATAAAAAGGTATTTTCCTTCATAAAATCACCATTTTAGTAATGCTAAAAAAAGGAATTTAAATAAAATATATGATAAAATATTAAAAATATATGATACAACTAAATTTAAAACCATGAAAATTGTGCATAAAACCACGGTTATAAATGATGATAAAAACACTGACGTTGATTAGCATTAAACCAGTCACAGATTTTTGGCAAACTTTGTATTGAAATGTAATTTATTTACACCATTCGACTTTGAACCAACCGATAACAGAAACAGTTTTGTTTATAAGTTGTTTTTAGTTTGTTTGTCTATTTGCTTTTTAAAGAAAAAAAAAAGATTGAAGGGTATTTATATTCAAGGGTAATCTAAATTTATAAAAAAAATACACATTGTGATAGAGGTAGATAATATTTACTCTTTTTGCATTTTATCATTTCAAGACGATATTTTTGAGTACAAAATTAAGCGTTTTATGGATTGCTAAAGCTTTGGAGATTTCCTAAATTTTCAAACACTGAATATCCTATTTTTATTACAAGACTTCTAAATGTTCAGTTGCTTTAGCAAGGCAGAATTTACTGCGTAAGATTAAAAATATCTAAATCGCTTAGTATAATATTTTAAAATAAATTTCATTTCTTTAATATTAAACTATGGTGTAAAGGATTATTAAAAAAAGACTGGACAATCGTTATAAAATGGTAAAACACAATATAGTAAATAGTTTTATGTAGGACATCCGAGTCGTAATTCATTTATTCAATCAGAAATACAGAATGTCTCATTGTAATCGGAACCTCATTATTTGGTTCATAACTTTAATAATAATGAAGGCACTTTGACATATTTTTCAGATTTATATTTCTTTATGTGAAAGTCGATGGCTTTACAAAGTATCTTGAAAACACACTGTAATTCGGTCTATAATACCGTATGTAATTTGAACTATATTTCAAAACATGGAGCGTCGAGCTCAGCGTTGTTTAGATGCATATGGTAATTACTTCCATAACTTCTTCTTATATATTTAAATTTTATCCAATGCAAGTCAAGTCTGGTAAAATAATGAAAAAAAGTCATATTATTTCTAATGTTATTACTAAACATTTGCTTTGGGACTAGAGTAAAACACGTATTATTGTCAGACTCTATGGGTGACGACGCTAGTTTCAGTCACAAAAATTGTTTGTTGTAGTATGCTCTACCAACTATTAAAGTTTGTCCTATATTTTTTAATCACCCTGTATAGGCTTTATAATTCCTCAATTTTACTGTGATTGATGTTCTGTTATTTCCCTATAATTAACAAAAATATGCAAAAATTGCTTTAATTTTTAATTTAAAAATCATGGTGTATGACTGAAATTCTTATTAAATTCAAAATATTCCACTAATCTGAAAACATTGAAAAACACTGCTTCACAGTATACTAAAAATATTTTGAAGGAAATCTAAATATTTTTAATTTATTTGATTACTGTTTTTTAAGTGCTCTCAGTAACGCTTCCCATTTCAAAAGTTATTGAAGTTGTTTTTAGAAAAGGAAAAACTTAAATTCTATTAGGAAAATGAAAACTTGAATTCTATTTATAATTAATTCAATACGTGGAGAAATTGCCTCTTCATGATAACAAAGATTTCATCTTTTATTCAATAGAATGAAATTTCTCTTCGCAAAAGTTTGTTTATTTAAAAATAGGGAAAGCATTTTTAATTTAAAAAAATAAACTGCAATACGTTTAACTGGAGTGCAATATATATATATATTCTTTAGAAGTTAAATCTTTTGAAAAGAAACCGCCACTCGAGAGAGTTTTCAATAGTATATTAAGGAAAATTTTAAACAGTATAAAATGGAGAATCCATATACATTACATTCGTTTAAAAATGTAACTGCGTGAAAAATATAAAAATAATTTTTTTTTTGACGAAGTACAAAAAGAAAATGCAAAAAAATATTTTAGCTAAAACAATTTTTAAAACGAGCGAATGAGAGAGGCAATAATAGTTATTTAATTAATAATCCACTTACAATTATTAAGAATAAATAAATAAATAAATGAATATATATATTCATTAAACAAAGAAGAAAGTCAAGTTATTTTTATCAAACAAGATAAACAGGAGACAATATATAAATCAGAATTTGTCATTACATGTTAAACTCAATTTTTCCATTTTTTGCAGTTTGAACAAGGACAATTGTATATATTATTTTTCATTTCGGATTTGTTTCTCACGTGTTATTGTAAAAATTCTTCTTTATCTTAAAAACTAGTATAGTGTGGATATGACGAAACTTTCTATTATATCACGTCTAATATAATAGTTAAAATAGCGAGATATGCACCAACACTTTAAATGATAATGTATGTATAATGTATATGCTTTTCTTTGAACTTAACATGATGCTATACTAATTAAATTTCAGTGTAACAGTGACTGTGTGTTAAAGACCATAATTGAACCAATATAAATATTTATTTGGGTGGAGTGAAAAAACCGAAAATCGGAAAATCAAAAGGTAATAGCGCGCAAAAGTTTTGTATGGTATAAAACTGCGCAGTTTTTTCGAAATCAAATTTTATCTTCCGGTGCCCCCGGGCCCACCAGTTTCCCCCAAACTCGTCCAAAACACCTTGTAGAAGCTATAAATAAAAATAAAGATAAAGCTGGAAAAAAAAATATCATACCGCGGAAAAGTTGTGTGTGGTACGTAGTAATATGCCTGCACAGATTTTTCGAAATCAAATTTTATCTTCCGGTAGCCCGGGTCCAATCTATTTTTTGCGAAATTCGTCAAAAATGCGTTATACAACTTATAAATCGAAATAACCATAAAGTTGGAAAATAAAACTATCATACTGCGGAAAATTTGCGTATGGTACGTGGTAATATGCTTACACAGTTTTTTTTTCGAAATCGCATAATATCTTCCAGGGAATCAGTCATTCGAAATTTTGAAAAAAATTGGCATAAATTCCTTTTATCTGTGTACATGTATAATAGAATGCATCACACAAGAAGCAAGAGTGCAATAAAAATATTTTATCTGTGAAAACTACACAATCAATTAGAGTTCAAGAATGAAAAACAAATATTTAAATCTGTTAAAAGTGTTCAAATTAAAGTTAAATTAAATCAGCTCGTGCTCTTCAAAACAAAAATCTAAATATTCAAAATGTTTCGGCTTGGTGTTTATTGTTGTTCCTGTTGGACTGTTGTAACCTTAAAATAGGACATGGTCTCAAAATATGGCATACTGGATCTTATGAATTTATCCATGTTGCTTGCACCCTGTGGAGAATTATATGTTTTGACGCCAAATGGGCGATAACGGGACAGCAATGGATCTATTGTTTACGTAAGGTAACCCCTCCTGGGCTCATCGCGCGCGCTCTCTCTTTTTCTTCGAGATGGTGTTGTTGAAAGAATACTCTGTTTTTAAGAACGCGTTTCGCTTTTGTAAATAAAATGTATTATAGTATATAATAGATGTAAATATGTGTCTCCCAATTAAAAGAAGAGAAAATTTGATATCCCGTGGAATTAATTGAGTAAGTGCCAATTGATTTATTTTTAAGATAGTGTTAGTTAATTTAAGAAATCCACTGAACCAAAACCGGTCGCCACACTGGTGCATAAGGCTGGGAATATAAATTGATAACTGCGCTACTGGCATTTCATTAAACGGGTAAATTATTTAAAATTTCTCTTAAACTTACGATATATTGGAAGACATAATTCTTTGAATGAGTGAATATAAAGATGAATCAAAGTGAAGTTTTAAAACGAAACATAGCAAAACGCGGATCAATTAGAACCACAGTAACGAAATTGATAAAAAAGATTGATAGTGAAATTAAAAAAGAAAGTGATTCCAAACCGGAAATAGTTGAGGACTCTTTAGAAGCATTACTTGAACTCAAATTATCATTAGAAAAATTGGATGAGTCAATTGAATCGGAAATTGAAACCGATAATTTAGAAACAGATATAGAAACTTCGATAGAATATAAGGAAGCTATTGTGACTTGCAAATCTAGAGCCAGTAGATATTTGAAAAATTTAAACATAAATTCAACTATCACGAGTGAACCAAAAGTAACTACGCCCTCCATATCAGACAGTCAATTAAAGTCGAATACGAAATTGCTGCGAATTTCTTTAAATAAATTTACAGGCGACATTTGCGAATTTCAAGAATTTTGGCCTCAGTTTAAAGTTGCTATTCACGAAAATGAAGCTCTTCAGCAAATTGAAAAGTTTACTTACTTAAAATCTTTAATTTCTGATTCAGCAGCTGCCACTATTAATGGGCTTCCATTAACAAGTGAAAATTATGTAACGGCAATAAATATATTAAAGGACCGTTTTGGGAAAAGAGATGTTTTAATTTCCGAGCACACTAACAAATTATTAAACTTAGAAGCAGTACGAAGATCAAATGACATACATTCTTTTAGAAAATTATTTGATGAGATAACTATACAAATAGGATGTCTCGAAGCGCTTGATGTGAAGTCAGACCAATATGGTTGCTTATTATTACCCATTATTTATAAATGTATACCGAATGATCTCGTATTACAATTTCACAGAGAACAATGCGATAAAAAGGATGTTAGTGTAAATGATTTATTGTTGTTTCTGAAACGTGAAACAGAAGCGCGAGAAAAGGCTATTAATGTTACTTCTATCAGTTTTGAGAATACTAAATCCCATGAAAATAAATTTAAACAAAATTCTCCCAAACACTTTCACCAAGGAAAAATAAAAAATCCTTCGGCATTCGCATTAAATACAATTACTGAAAACCTTTGCCCCTTTTGCTCTCAAAAACACGACGCAAATTCGTGTAAGTTAAATTTGGAACAACGAAAAAAATCTTTATTAAAATAAGCTAAATGTTTCAGATGTTACAAACGGTTCCACCGAAAACAGAATTGCAGAAACACTGAAATTCGTTGCACAATTTGTCTTTCGAGAACGCATCAAAATTCTCTTTGTAACAAAAAACAAAAAGAAAGATCATCGAATGAAAATAAAATTGACCTTCTTTCGACTGAGCGTGAACCGGGGGGAAAGGAAAATAAGAAATATGAAAAAATAACAGTTTTATCACTTTGTTGTAATCCAGATGAATATATTTATTTTCAAACATTGAAAGGAATTATGATTGGAAAGAATCAAAATATTAATGTTCGAATATTATTAGATAGCGCCTCGCAGCGAACATTTATTGGGAAGAATTTATCTAATCGTTTAAATTTAGAGGTGACAGGGCAGGAATCATTAAAAATTCATACCTTTGCTGGAAAGAAACCTATTGTTGATAATCATAATAGAGTAAAGATTTTCCTAAAAGACAATAATTCGGACAATATAATATGTCTGGAAGCGTTAGAAACGGAGAGAATCTGCTCCGATATAATACGAGCACCAAGTTCTGAGTTATATAAAAAAATTAAAAATATGGGTATAGAGTTATCAGACGTTTCTAATGAATTAGATGATGGTGATAATGAAATAGATTTATTGATTGGTAGCGATTACTATTGGTCAATTATGACAGGAAAATATAAACGTATTTCACCAACTCTTGTTCTGAATGAAACTAAATTAGGCTGGACACTTCACGGCAAATTCTCAGAGGAAGTTAATAGAAATAATTTAGTAAGCGCTATGTACATATCTATTTGGGATAATAATAAAGATGATAAAATTTCAGTTCAAATTGAAAAATTCTGGACTATAGAAGGGTTGGGAATTCAAGAAGATAATACGAACAAAGATTTGTGTGATAAACAAATACTAGAACAATTTGAAAATTCGATTGAATTTAAGAACAACAGATATGAAGTTAAACTACCTATGAGATATGATAATCTTGATCTTCCTAATAATTATGAAATTGCCAAAAAGAGAATTGAAAGTTTAATTAAACGATTTATGAATAATCCTGCATTGTTTAAAGAATATAAAGATATAATTAATGAATATAAGGCTTTGGGAATAGTAGAAGTTGTTGAACCCCAGGAAATAAATTCGACCAATGGTAATTTGACATACTATTTACCCCACCACCCTGCGATTCGAACAGACAAACAAACAACCAAACTGCGCATCGTTTTCGATGCATCATCTCACGCTCCTTCTGAACCTTCTCTAAATGATATGCTCTTTCCAGGTACGAATTTGAACTCTGATTTATTTGATTTAATTTTACAATTTCGAAGCAATAAGATTGCCGTAGTGGCAGACATTGAAAAGGCATTCTTGCAGATAAGCCTTGCTGAGACTGACAGAGATATGACACGATTTTTGTGGATCGAAGAACTCCCTCAAGATAAAAATGCTCCATTAAACTTTATAATTATGAAAATGTGCCGCGTATTATTTGGCGTTACTTCGAGTCCATTCCTGTTAGGAGCAGTAATTAAGCATCATGTGAAAAAGTATGCAACTTCGTATCCGTAAACTTGTTCCAAAATTAAATCTTCCATGTATGTTGACGACCTTTTGTTAGGAGCAGATACTGTTAGTGAAGCTTTAAAATTTTCAAAAGAATCGTTAGATATTTTTCAACAAGCAAATATGTCCTTGCGGAAGTGGCAAAGTAATTCTACTATTTTAAAGGAACATTTAAAATCATTAGATATGAACGTTTGCCCTGATACATCAGCTGATACAATTCCATTTAAAATCTTAGGCTTAATATGGGACACGGAAGAAGACATTTTTTGATTTGATAATCATAGTCTTTTAGAATTTGTTCATTGTCAGGAAAAGTCTAAAAGAACTGTAATTCGAGCGGCTGGGAGAATTTTTGACCTTATTGGGTTTTTATCTCCATTCACGATTTTAATAAAAATGATTTTTCAATCATCATGGGAACACGGTATCGATTGGGACCAGAAATTGCCAGAACATTTAGAGAAAAAATGGGATAATTGGTGCTCACAGATTCCATATCTTAGTAAAATAAAAATCCCAAGGTATTATTTCCAGGACATCGAATGTTTTGATAATGTAGAAGTCCACTGTTTTAGTGATGCAAGTATTAAAGCCTATGGAAGTGTTATTTATCTTAGATATAACAACAATAATAGCATAAAGACAAGTTTTGTTACATCAAAAAGCAGATTAGCTCCCATAAAAAAGTTAACTTTACCACGTTTGGAGTTAATGGGTGCTATGATTGGAGCTAGACTTGGAAAACGGGTAATGTCCATTCTCAAGATAAGTGAAAATAAAGTACACTATTTGACTGACTCGAACATCGTACTTCACTGGATCAAGAGTTCATCTAGTACTTGGAAGCCATTTGTCAGCAATAGAGTATCGGAAATACAAGCTTTGACAAATCCGATGAACTGGCGACATTGTCCCGGTAGCTCAAATCCTGCTGACCGACTTACGAGAGGACTCTCACTTCTCGACCTCGAGAGCGATGATCTATGGTGGTCAGGGCCTCCATGGTTAATTAAGGATTCAAATTTATGGCCCAAGGAAGATAGAGAAGTAGATGAAGATATGAAGCAACTAGAAGCTAAAGGAAAAGTAATTTCCCAAAACCTTTGTTCATCAGAACAACAGAAACCACTTATAGAGATTGAGCGTTTTAGTTCTTTATTGAAGGCAATTAGAACAGTGGCAAGAATTAAAAGATTTGTCTTCAATCTAAGAAGTCCAATTAAACATAAAGGTGTATTATCTGCTGAAGAATTGACAGAAGCTGAAGAATTATTAATTAAAGAAGTACAAATGAAGAATTATAAGGAAGAAATTGAGTCATTAGAAGAAGGAAATCCCATTAAGAAGACCTCAAGAATTTATTCGTTATGTCCATATTTGGATAAAAATAAAATTTTACGAATCAGAAGCAGACTTAATGAAGGCTCATTTAGTTTAAATGAAAGCAATCCAGTCATATTGCCAAAGAATGAAAAATTTACCGAGTTGCTGATTATGCAAGAACACAGAAAATTGTTGCATAGTGGAGTTTCTTTGACACTTGCACAAATCCGAAAAAAATTTTGGATTCCTCAAGGAAGACAATTAATTAGGAAAAGTGTCAGGAAATGTTTAATTTGTAAAAAATACAATGCGAAAGCAGCTGACCAACTAACTGGCCAACTTCCGAAGGAAAGAATATCAGAATCTCCTGCGTTTACCGTTATAGGATTGGATTTTGCAGGACCGATAATCGTAAGAACAGGGAATAAAGAGACGTCAAAGTCATATATTGTACTGTTCACCTGTGCCACAACAAGAGCAATACATCTGGAAGCAGCCAGGGATATGACTACAAAATCTTTCCTTTTGTGTTTTCGTCGATTTATTTCAAGACGCGGAAACTGTAAAATGATTTTTTCGGATAATGCAAAGAGTTTTAAGGCTGCTGATAAAGAATTACAACAATTTGAGAAAATCATTAAAGATCAAGAACTCCAGGATTTTATATCGATTAAAGGTATGATATGGAAATTTATCGTCGAGCGTGCCCCATGGTGGGGAGGGTTTTACGAAAGGCTCGTAAAAAGTGTAAAAGAACCTTTAAGAAAAATTTTGGGAAGAGCTCTCATCACATTTGAAGAATTGGCAACAATCTTGACAGAAATAGAAGCCATAATAAATATGAGACCGCTAACCTACACAACAAGTGATTTCGGCGATCCAGAGCCACTTACCCCGGCCCATTTCCTTCAGCTAGGAAGAGAGAACATCAGTTTTCCTCTACATTCTGCCGAATTAGAAAATAAAATTTCTACTAAAGAAACTTTGTTAAGGAGAAAACGATATCAAAGTAAGTTGTTGAAACAGCTCTGGATTAAGTGGAAGGAACAATACTTATTGAATTTAAGTTCAGTTCATGAATTTAAAACTCCTGAAAGACACAAAAACTTAAAAATTGGCGATGTTGTTTTAGTAGATGGTACTGCTAAATCTAAACTGTTGTGGGACTTAGGAATAGTTAAGGAAGTCATTATTGGCAGAGATAAACTTATTCGTGCTTGCATAATAAAAACTGCTAAAGGACTGCTGAGAAAACCAATACAACTTTTGTATCCTTTTGAACTAGATATCTGAATGATAAGTGATTTCAGTACTTGATTTGAAATTTATTTTTTCTACTAGTGTTTGAATATCAAAGTGTGTTTGTTTTATAAATTCATGTTTGGAATTTTTTTTTTTTTTTTTTTGGGGGGGGGGTGTTTTGCAATTTGTTGTTTATTTAGTAAAAATCTTTCATTTATGCATAATTGTACTTTATTTCAAATTGAAAAGATAATTGAATTAATAATGGTATTTAATTTGTTTATATTATGTATATATATATATATTCAGTTAATCTTATTCAGGTAAAATATCTGGCCAGATATGTTCATGTAGCTACATGTTATAAGAGCATCTTTTTTTTTTTTTTATTTATATTGATCATGACTTTATTATTTTATGTTTAATTCTTTATACTTCAACGCCTGTAGATTGAAAATTTTCTATTTTATCATTTGAGTTGTCATTTAAGGTCAAGTTTATTATAAGAATGTTTATGTTGATTTATCATTATGTACTCTCATGAGTCCAGGTGGGGAGTGTGTGGAGAATTATATGTTTTGACGCCAAATGGGCGATAACGGGACAGCAATGGATCTATTGTTTACGTAAGGTAACCCCTCCTGGGCTCATCGCGCGCGCTCTCTCTTTTTCTTCGAGATGGTGTTGTTGAAAGAATATTCTGTTTTTAAGAACGTGTTTTGCTTTTGTAAATAAAATGTATTATAGTGTATAATAGATGTAAATATGTGTCTCCCAATTAAAAGAAGAGAAAATTTGATATCCCGTGGAATTAATTGAGTAAGTGCCAATTGATTTATTTTTAAGATAGTGTTAGTTAATTTAAGAAATCCACTGAACCAAAACCGGTCGCCACACACCCCAAACTGTCGCGGCAGCTTCAGTGACCACTCTGACACACCTTTCTACACTTTGAGTGTTGAGGAAACTCAGCAAACGAAATGATATCTTCACGATCATGTTTGTCAATGTACATCTTTAAATCATCGCAAAAAAGATTAGTAAAAATAGGTGGTTCTGTAACTTCTTCCTTATCCCACTGAATCATATCAATATAATCTGCAGCGCTAAAATGGATTGCAGGAACTTGGAACCACCTGCATTTCTGCACTTGTGTTCGCACTTCGGGCTTTAAGGATTCTACGAAATCCTAGTTCGCGGAAGTGTTTACGATCATCAGTTACCATGACATGCCACTCAGCAGATTTTCCGGATGGACAAAAAAGGTATTGCGCTGGATTACTGAGCCAATTATAACTTTAACTGCCTGGGGCATTTCCACGGAAAAATAAACAATTTCCCAAAGATGGCTTGCACTTAATAGCAAACCGTACAAGTGCGTACACCTTGACTACAAGGTCCGTCAATATCTGCAGACTAAACGTTAGATCTGGACTTCCCACATAGAGTCTCAAAATTCTATTTGCATAGATAACCCATCTGCTATGTGAAAGTCTATCGGAAAATCTATTTGTTAGATCTTTCAAACAACTTCCTTTCTTAATAGATTGGACCACTTTCTTCAGGTATTTTTGATCGGTACTGAGGATCTTTAATAACTGTTTCGAGGTTATAAGTATCTCATATAGTCTGTAAAGAAATGGCGGGAAGGGATTCACACTTGTCCAACATTTTTCGAATCGGACCTCTGTAACTGTATGGTCCCCTTCATCGGTCTAACACGAATTGATTAAATAGAACTTGAAAATTTTTAAACACTTTTAAAAGATTTAAATGTTTGTTTTCATTCTTGAACTTTAATTGTTTGTGTATTTTTCACAGATAAAATGTTTGTACTGTAATCTTGCTTCTTGTGTGATGCATTCTATTATACATGTACAACAGATAAAAAGGAATATTTACGGCAAATTTTTCGAAATTTCGAATGACCAGGTCCCTGGAAGATATTATGCGATTTCGAAAAAAAACAGTGTAGGCATATTACTAAGTGCTATACGCAACTTTTCCGCGGTATGACATTTTTACTTTCTAATTTTATAAGTTGTACTTTTTTGACGAATTTCGCAAAAATAGGGGGGGGGAGGATCCGGTCCACCGGAAGATAAAATTTGATTTCGAAAAAACTGTGCAGGTATATTACTACGTACCACACACCACATTTCCGGGGTATGACATTTTTGTTTTCCAGATTTATCTTTATTTTTATTTATAACTTCTACAAGGTGTTTTGGACGAGTTTGGCGGAAATTGGTAGGCCCGGTGGCACCGGAAGATAAAATTTGATTTCGAAAAAACTGCGCAGTTTTATTACTGAGAATTTTACACAACTTTTGCGCGCTATTAACTTTTGATTTCCGATTTTCGGTTTTTTCACTCCACCCTAATATTTATATCACATCAAATTTTCAATCTATTGCAATTCTAATAAATAGAAACTGAGGTATAGTTATTATTTTTATCACAAAATCGCATAGAATATTAATGCAACTTTATCTTTTGAAAGATATAAAGCGGTATTGAATTAGCATAGTTTATCAAAATATAGACCAGAAGGTGGCAGCACATACAATCACCTCATCGTCTTCACGGCTAAAATTCCAGAAATAGTTAAAACTCTATTCGCATATTAAAACGCAATTGGTTTGCCAAGTCATATCTTGGTGGAAAATACATGTAAACACGATTTTAGCGGCTGACTCCTACCATTGTGTTTTCCTGCTCCCAGTCCTGCATGTTTTCATGTCTTTGGGTGCAGGAAAACACAATGGTAAACGTACGAGTCAAACACTAAAATCGGGTTTTCAGGTATTTTTCACCTAGATACTTGGCAGGCCGATTGCGTTTTAATATGCGAATCGAGTTTTAATTAACTCTGGAATTTCAGCCGTGAACTCGATGAGGTGATTGTCTGTACTGCCACCTCCCGGTCTATAAGCATTTGGTTCAATTTCGTTGAAGCCAGTATATAGTTATCACGATAATCTGACATGATAGCGCCATTAGTTGTATTATATACACCAAAATGTAATCAAAGCAATTTGTGTCAACCTCTAACTAAACATGAAGAGACTATATATAACATAACATAACTAACTAAACATAAGATTCCGAATGCTATTTCGTGGAAAATTTATTTAAGTTTATTTGTTACAAAATTTGCGTAATATAGAGGTAGACAATAATCAAAATGCTGGTACCATCCCAAAACTGAACAATTAGAAAATACTGGAAGACGAAAATTTTCCTGAATCCAATACTTTCTTTTTGTGAATATAAAAATAATGGACAACTATTCCACAGTTAATTTTTGCAATTGTTGTTTTCCAATAACAAACTAATTTATTAAAAGAACTCTGTCCTCTTTTAAAATTGCAAATAACTTAACCTTTATCTACTGACGGTACTTATAAATACCATTAAAATAACTTGTTATAAAATTCATTTAATACATCGATTAGTTCTATTTCAGTTCAGAATAAGTTACAGATACATTACTTTATCTTTTTCCAAAAGCATTATTGGTTACACAAAACAAAAATATTTTTAAAAGAAGGATTTCGTTTGCCTTTGCATCTTTTTAGCTTTCTTGGCGTTGGCAGAGGAGGAGGGTACTTTTCAATTCGGAATTATTTCTATATTTCTGTTTTAAGAACATTATTTTGTACATTTTCTAATTCTACAAAATACTAAGAAAAGCATTTCTAATAAAAGATTTGAGTGGGGTTATAAGTATTGCACAAAATCCCTATAAATTCAAACTTAATTAATCCTTCTAAATTCTACAATCCTTCTAAAATCCTTCTAAAATTTATTAAATGATTACGTAAATCTTCTAATGTAGTTTAAGAAATTCACGAAAAATGCTTTAGAAGATAAAATTTTTATGAATTCATAATTCAGTAGATAAAGGCTTAATATTATTTTTTTTTCTTTTACAAATAAGCACTTCTATAGATAGCAAACTCTACAACATCAGTTGTAAAATTCAGAAAATAACATGCACTTTAGTATAATTTTATGCTGTTAAAACAAAAGAAATATGAAAGAAGATATTTTAAACTCAAAATAAAAAGTTAGGAAATTTTGATTTTTGATTTTTAGGAACTAAATTATAATTATTTTCATTTTCAATCGTAAAATAACCAATCGTTAGATGAGTGATATCTAGAAATATTACGATTATGAAGGATAAAGAGTTTTTCATATTCTACGATTTAAAAAAAAAAAAAAATCTGTAATGTTATATAAATTTGTTATCACTGTACATTGAGACCTTGTCTCTCTAAGCCAATATTTAAACGAGTCTTCTTTATCAATAACTTAGATACGTTTTCCAGAATAAAAGTATGTTTTTTTTAAAAAAACAAACAAACAAGGAATTGCACTCTGGCACTCTGGAAATTCGCACTCTCTTTTCATAAATAAATTATACATAGTTATATTTAAAAAAAAAGCTAACTCCTGGTAGAATTTCAGTTTTTAAAATCCTCTCACTGACAAGCCCGTGTTAATATGTTCACTAAGCTCCAGGTTTCGCTCTAATATAAGCCTTATTTAGGCTAATGTTGATAATTTAAGTACAATAATGCAGAAAATTATGCATACAATAATGCATACAATTATGCATACAATAATGCATACAATTATGCATTTAATAATGCATAGTACATTAAACACAATGCCACTAGCATTGTGTAGGGATAATACGTAAGTAAAAAAAAAAAAAAAAAAAAAAAAAAAAAAAAAAAACGTGCAAAAAGACGTTTGACTGACATTATCCTTAAAGTAATACAATTCTATTGATTTATTGAATTTTTAATACATTGAACAATGATTAATACACTGCGGGATTACATTTATTTTCGTAATTAGTTTTTTTATACTATTTTAACATTGAAAGAAACATTTTTTTTTTTTAGGATTTAAAATACAATACATAAAAAACAACATTAAAAATTTTCCCTTTTGATAGACAGTCAGAGGGATGCACAGTGTTGTAATCTTACCATGTATATCATTAATATCACATAACTCTGTACTGTGAAGCAACACTAAAAAACTTCATATACTTCCGTTTTAACAGAAAAAGCTCGAATGAAGTTCTATAATGGTCGAGAAATAAAAAAAACAAATAGCCGTACCATTTTCTTTTAGAATGTTCAGTTGCATATATTTTTTCGGGTTCGAATGAGATAAGATGTCTCAAAGAATTTCAAGTAAGCAAATTGTAAGTAACCAGTAGACAAAATTTCTTATTTTTAACATTCGACTTCGTTTTAATGCATTGTCTGCTTAAAGCATCATAAAAATAATTTAATAATTAATAAAATGATAATTATTTTAGTATTTGTAAACGTTTCACCTGAGTAGTTTTGCACGATTTTATCAGGTCATAGGTAGTTTGAGTAGTTTCAGAATGCAATAAAGGAAAGATTTTTCAAGAATCAACAATATTTGTTTTATAATCTGTTTTAAGTGTAAACTATTTTAGCACCCGAAAAACAATTCGAGCAGGGGAAGTTTTAACCCGGACATGGGTTTCTGATTGGTACATTCTCGTGCCTCGAAAATGACAATACGAATTATATAGGGGACCGCTTCACAAATGGTATATCAAAATCCTCATGAACATTGAATTTGCATGAATATATATACATATATTAATCCTATTATTAATTGAACATCCTTGAACTTGTGAAAAATTTGTTATTTGCAATTAAAACTTTTCGTCGAGAAAAAGTATAGGTACTATAACACTTGTCGAATATAACTCAAAGATAGCTTATCGTGAATATCACTGCGTATTTTCTGACTTCAAATGCCCCTTCATAAAACTTAACAAATCACATACATATAGGAAAAAATTCAAATTTGTTTTAGAGGGGATTTCAAAATTTAAAATATATAATTCTTAATTGTTATGTTCACAAAATGTTTAGGAATACACTTATATTTGCGTCCCCCCAGAAAAAAATATTCCGAGTGCTATCATGTCATATGGACATTCTAATTGCTTTGTTATATATGAAAATACATAATTTTTAGCGCTAGAAGATTGTACTGAAAACGTTAAATGATGTGGCAGACAGCTGAATGTACAAAGACTGCAATTACATCGTTATGCAATAAAAAATAGTATATTATGATACAATATTTATTAAATTAACTGCCTGTTAAAGACTGTATTTGAATTTGCCATTACATAATATCATTCTTTTGTCAGAGTCGTTTCGTACCAATTACTTGTGCAAATATTTTCATTGCGAAATGTACTTCAGAATATTAAAGCAGCTTACAAATGTATTGCAGAGCATTTGCAATTTCAAATTTGTATGATTGTTTGAGCTCTTAATGTGTTCTCTGCGATACAAAGATTTTTCCAGTCTGATAATTTATTCTGATCATTCTAGGTATTTCCATTTGAACAAATATAATATTATAGTACAGTATAGTACGTATTACTTATCAAATTAATGACAGCGCGAATAACATCTTGTAAGGGTAGCATAGTAAAAAAGACATTTTATTCATTTTAGATTTTTATTTATAATTTTCCATTCCATAAGATTTTATTGCGTTATTACGTCGTTTGTGTTCAAAATATATTTTAAATAAAGTATTTACCTTAAGCAAGAAGAAACAATGACAGGTATAAATTGAAAAATGCATTAAAAGTAATTCAATTTGGTGTATAACAGATAACAGATCTTTAATTACCATTAAATCGTTGTATTAATTGTCAAATAGTAAAATCTAAAGACCTTACTTTTGTTGAAGTCAATGTACAGAGCGTCAGTAAAAGAATGTCCCAGGTATAAATTTTAATAGTATCAACTGCAAGCGTTGTAGAGTGCTTGTCCAAGGTCACAAATAATGAGTTCCTCAAGTAGTTTTAAATAAGCGCATTTGCTAGTACTAATTTGTTATATACTCGGTTGCAGTGACACATACTAAATATGGCGACTCCTGAGCGTAAAGCGTTATTGCTTGGCTGAAGATTTAAAAGTCGTTAAAGCCATGAAGTTTTTTAGGTAGATTTCGTAAGAAATACTACCTATTGCAATCTCGCATACGTTGGAATTTTTAAAAAATATTTGCAGATGTCCGCTGATTATGACCCCTAGAACCCAAAACCTCCCCCAGTTCAAAACTTTATCTATCTATCTAGTTATATATAATTAGACTTCCGATTATCCGCCATTCGGTCAACCACCGCCCCCTCTTTTCAACTTTTGTTTCGATTTTTGCAAGTCATACAGTATCAAAGATGCCATATACAATTTGGATGATGCCTGGAATGATTTGTCTGAACAGACTTTGCACGAGAAAATTGTGGTCCAACTCTGTTGATAGAACAGAAGATGCTGAAACACCTGATGATGATTCGTAGATATCTTGACTTTGCTATATCAAACGTACCATGTTTAAAAAATATTTCTGCAGATCATATCACAGACTGGCTTAATTGTCACAAGAATGATATTGTTTATGAAAAATTTACGGATGACGAAATTATCCAAGATGTTTTGAATCCAAAGAAACTTGAACCGGGTGAATGTAATGAATCGGAAATGATGATCCTAGATACAGCCATGCAGAAGAGGGGGGGGGGGATGCTCTCTAAGTGCAATAATTGGTTTGAGATGCAGGAGGAAGCATATGCAACCCAAGTACTTTTATTACGTAAAATTCATAATCTGCTGCTATAAAAGCACAAGTAAAAGGCAAATAAAAGGGTGAAATGGATTTATTTTCAATGAAAACAGATACTATATATTTACCTTATAAAATTCTAAATTTGTCTCATAAATTTATTTTTTATTATTAATTGTGCATTTTATTCACGAAATACACAACGAATAAACAAGGCGTTTAAATATTGCTATTTATAAACAAAGCAATAAAAATGTGACTTTAATAATAGTATCGGATGATTTTAATAATGGCATACGGATAATCGAAAGACAGTACAAAATTCGATTATCCGTCTATTTCGATTACCTGCCACCCCATCAGTCCCGTGAGTGACGGATAATTTGAAGTTTACTGTATATGTCACTTTTTTATGGACTCGATAACTTCCGTAATTCTGCACAAATCTCTTCCAAACTGATACATAAAATCAATGGGTAGAAAATCTCGGTCTAGTTCGTTAATGGGCAAAATCGAACCAAAAGGGTGGAAATATGGAGGGCTTTTGTGAAAACCGAAAAAAGAACCACAACTTCTTAATTTTTATACAGATCAAATCAGTTTAAAGTTATTATTACTTCCAGGAATAGGGTCAAAAATTTATGTATCGCAGATTTTTGATAAAATTAAAAATGTGTTCAAGGGGCGCAAAAAATAGGGATTTACGGAAAAAAAATTCATAACTTTGTCAATTCTTAAGATATCAAATTCACTTAAAATTATTATATATCTTCTTAATATTATCTACCTTTTATATTGACAAGTTTTAATAGGACCAAATCTTACTGAAAAAAAGAAAAAAAATTAACAATGAAAAAATGGGGGTGGGGTTGACGAACAAGAAAAAAATCATAACTTCGACATTTCGTAGGATAACCTATCCACGTAAATTTATTATACATCTTATCAATATTATCAACAACTTTCATATTGACAAGTTTTTGATAGGATCAACTCTTACAAAAAAAAAAAAATTAAATATATGAATAAAAAATAAATTAAAAAACAAACAAAAATGGGAGTTGACGAAAAAATTATCTTATTAAGGGTGTACTCAAATACAAACGACTTATTTTCTGACTCATTTCTTAGGATATCCTATCCGCATGAATTTATTATATATCTTTTTAATATTATCTACAACATTTATATTGACAAGTTTTTAATAGGACCAAGTCTTACAGCAAAAACAAATAAAAAATACATACAGGTTGAAGAAAAAAATCATCGTATTACGGTTGTATTCAAATCCAAACTACTTATTCTCTGACTTATTTTTAAATTTATTTTTGCTCTCAAACGCATCCAACTGGCAGGATCTCTTATTTAGAAACTATATATTGTGCTGTATTGGTCGATTTTTTGATAAAAGCAGAATATATTTCAAAAAATGCTGTCAAAGTGGGCGTCTTGAACCGAGTTTCCAGAAGTGATAGTGCTGGAAACGAAAAAATGGTCATACTGAGAAAATAATTGTAAATCATGTTCTAATTGAACGAAAAATAAAAACACAAGTCGCTTAGAAATCTCTTCAAAAAATCACGTCAGCAAGTCTCATGTTTTTGCTTTTAAAAATGAGTCTGAAAACGTGTCAGAAAATTTCGAGTTGTTGAACGGGGGAAAATATGATTTTGATAAAAAGAGCCCTTACAGAAAAATGAAATTAAAAATTCGTCAAAAGCTGCCAGATAAAATTGTTAAACTGGGTTTATCTCTAATCTTGATTTAGTATTTGTTGGTGAAATTAGTACTTAACTTCGAAATCTACCCCCGCCTGTAGGCTGAGCCGGCAGGAATTTTAATTTTCTCTTGGGGCTTTATAAAAGATCGTATCAACGCTCCGCCGCTACCTAATGATTTTCCAGAGTTGAGACACAAAATCGAAGAGGCTGTTGCTTACATTACTCCGGGCTTGTTAACCGAAGTTTGAGAAGAATTGGACTTTAGATTGGATGTGTGCCGTATAACCAAACGTGCACATATTGAACATTTGTAAGAAAAAATAAGTTAGTTTGCCTTAATATTATTTCATGTAAACATTAAAAATTAAGCTGTTGTAATACATCATTAAAAGTGGGTCTTTCTTTTATGGCCAAAAAATATCAAACAAAAACTTAAACCTCTTATCCAAGCAATAAAATCGGAAATTATATATAAATTTAGTTTAAATGTTTATATCTGTCTCAAAAGTTTGCATTTATTTCAACGTCTACGATGAATATGTGGAAACTAATGCAGTGTTCTGTTGCAGACAACTTATTCAGCTGTTTTGATACACCGAAAATTATCTTGATTGGTTCTGCTATCGAAGAGGTAATCTGTAAAATAGCAACAGAACCCAATTTTCGCCCTAAATTATATTGATGCACGCATACAGAGGAAAATGAATCAACATCTTCCCAAACGTTTTAAACAGATTTCATGCAAGGATCTAATATTTTATACTGTACGAATAGTGCGCGTGTAATGAGGTTAAACTGTACGAATAACATACGGTAAAAGTTTAATTTAAATTTTTCCTATGCATTTATTCATTAAAAATTATATATTAGGAAGTTCTTTGGTCACGAACTCCATCTTTTAGGGTCTCATCTTCGGAAAAATTCTTCTTTACACATTCTGTGACCATAAATGTAAGCATAGGGTAGAAACATTGCAGAGGCCCCATAAAGTTTTAAAGAACTACCAAAAACTAAAATTAAATGTACCACAGTAGAAAAATCTTGCGTCACGCATGGATTATGAAACACTTTCCAACACTTCCAGAATACTTATAATTTCTTTGAAGTAATGTAAAAGTCGATATATTAATAAAGAAAATTAGAAAAGCATAACATTGTTGAACACCCAAATTTATCAATTGTCGTCCACGGTAGGTATAATAATCAAATTCTTTTGAGTACCCGTGCATAAGATTTATAGATTTGTTATACTGCTCCAAATGGTTTGCTAAAATTTAATTAAGCTATAAAAAGTAAAGCACCTTTGATTTTTTTTTCAGTCTTTATTGCCCATGTATGGTACTTAAAATATTTTGTGCAGCCCTGTATATGATTTACATATTTTTACACACATCACGCTTTTAAGTTAAAATTTATTTCAGTTACGAAACGCATAACAAAACTAACTGCATCTGAAAACGCACTTCCTGCGATTATAGCTTATAGATAGTTCCTTAACCGAATTATTTACCTGCCACTATAAATAATCAAATAAATGCTGTTCACTCCAAAATCTAGAGTGTCTTGCAGTGCACTTCAGCAAAGCAATTCCATCTTATTGCGTTTGAAATAGTGTAACACTTAAAAAATACATTTCAGATGATTTTTCGCTATAGGCCATAACGTAAATTAATACTTTTGTTTGTCCTTGTAGATGAATGGTACTTGCAATGAACTCCATATTGTACATAACTAATGCTTAATTGCACCTCAATAACGTATATCAATTTCAGTTTGTTTGGAACAGTAAAACTTTAAAAAATTCTGCAGCAAACGAATTTTTCCAAGCGACCATAATAAAATGGAATTATTTTCTCTTTGACTGTATATGAACCATAATTGCTATAGATTTCATTTTCAATATCGATTGATCATAATAAGAGGTAGAGCTCGGGCAGACGGCCATACAGGCAGCTAGAAACATCGAAGTTATAAATATTAAGAACCGTGTAGTGACTAATGCGATTTGCAGTAATGTATTATTTAGCCGCTATTCGCATAGTATAAACATTGCAGAAGAGATGTAAAACGTAAAAGAAGTGTCAGTAAACAGGAATGATATAATACATGTATTGTTTATGGAAGATGCAACAATCTATTATGTATTATTCTTCAAATATGTAAAAAACCATTGCAAAAGTCATCACAAAAACTGAAATAAAAAAAATAAATATGTTTCGTAATGCGCACAACACAAGTGAAAATAGAAATTGCATGATCATTTTGTAATTTTAAACGTATGTATAATAACATGCATATTATATAAAGCCGCCCTCTCGCGATATCATCATTAGACTATTCTAAATGGCTGTACTAATAAGACTCGCAATTATCTAATACATTTTCGAAGCCGTTTTCCTTCGTAAATGAATGATATATATATATATATATATATATATATATATACTATATGGCCATTAATCACCGGACACTTCCAATTTTAGATATTTTGTCTAGTATTTACAGATATATTTGTTGGATTTTTCTGGATCTTCAGGATTATGAAGAATACATTCGACTTCATATTTATCAACGGCATTTTGATCAAAAGGGCAATTAGGGGCCAATAAAAAATCAAAGAAAAATAATAATGTTTGGGGTCACTCTGTAAAATAAAATGCACGAAATGATTTATCGCTATAGCATATGAATATATAGATAATGTACAATATATTTATTCATTTGTGGAAGAATAGAACGTATATTCATGGAAATAGATCTATTTCTTTAAAAAGTTCTAAAGTTTTGCATGTTTTTTGTTTATATAATTCAAGGCTTTTTATCAAATTTAATGCCAGTTTCAGAAAATTTGACATGTAGAAAATAGACAATTACAAAATGTAGAATAAAATGTAGTAGAAAAAATATAGTGCAATCTGAATGCTATATAGCTAATTAGAAATATATTAAATATTTGACGAAATATCAACAGTTTTATGAAATATTTTTTATCTGCGCATTCGCGCACGATATGTTTTTTTTTTTCTTTTTCATGATTTGATAGTCAACTCTATGGAGCTGCTCATAAAAGAAAGCCAGTCAAATGTCGTGAAAATTCAGAAAGGTATCGGTAATATAGTAAGCGAATTTTTAATTTGTCTCTAAAAACCGCTGAATGATAAGGGATTTTCCCCAAAGTGTCATTTTTTTATTATCTGTCTTTCAGCAAAGGAGTTTGTACTTTATGAATGTCAGCGAGTATAGATTTAGAAGCAATACTTAGATTTTGATACTTTTTTTCCTGGAATAGGCTTGTTCTGTTGGTTTTCGAAGAAGGACTAAAGCATCAATAACAAATGAAAAAAAAAATAGAAATTAAAAACGACAATTTATGGAAAACCCCTTATCATTTCGCGGTTTTAAGAGAACAACCAAAAATCAACTCAGTCTATCGCCGATATCTTTCTGGATTTTTCATGATATTTGACTGATTTTTTTTAGAATTGCTCCATAGAGTTGATTATCAAATCACGAAAAAAATATTTTTCATCTTGCGCATTAGCAAATAAAAGATATTTCATTCAACTGCTTATATTTCATCAAATATTTAATATATTTACCTTCCAACTACACCATATTATTTCTACTAAATTTTGTCAAATTTTCTGAAACTGGCGTTAAATTTGATAAATACACTGGATGAAATAAACAAAAAACATGCAAAACTTTTTTGAACTTTAAGAAAAAAATCGATATGTTTCCATGAATATACATTCTATTCTTCCACAACTGAATACCTATATTGTACAATGTCCGCATATTCGTAAGATATAGAGATAGATCATTTCGCTCATTTTATTTTACAGGGTGACCCGAACATTATTAATTTTCTTTGATTTTTTGTTAGTCCCCTAATTGTCCTTCTGTTCAAATTGCCATTTATAAATATGAAGTCGAACATATTCTTCATAATCCTGACGTTCCAGAAAAATCCGACAAATATATATTTAAATATTCGACAAAATGTCTAAAATTGAAAGTGTCTAGTGATTAATGGTTATATAGCGTACATACAGTGTGTCCCCAAACCACTGACCTCCGCTTTTATTCCTTAAATATTGATCACAGACATATATTATAAATTACAAAGTTACATGAAAAAATGATACAGAGTTTCATGAAATCGATTAAAATGTTCAGAGGATAAAATATAAAGGAATACGATATTAAAGATTTTATATGCTCTTCGTACAAAAAATTAATAAAATGAGTAAATTGTGCCCCATACACTTATAATGTCGTGTGCAAAATTCCAGAATTTTATCATAAAAAGTCTCATAGATATGAAAATACATAAATGATGATTTAAACCACTTTTCGATACATGGATATGAATTCCCGAAGGGGAAAAATCATGTCAGATGATCGCGTTTCAGGGTTCATACACAAATTGCGAATGGAAATAATAATTTACATTAAATTGAAAATATTTACATTTTAATTTAGGACTAAATCCTCACAAACTTTGTTTAAATATATCTATGCGAATTTTCAAGAGAAAATGCTGAAATTTTGTACATGATCTTATAAGTGTAGGGGGGGGGGGGGGAGGGACAAGTTACTCACTGTGGGATTTTTTGTATCGGACCGTAAAAAATTTTAATTTTTGTATTTTGGGTATTTCATCGAATTTAATCTCATGAAATTTTAATCGAATTCATGAAATTTTGTACGCAAGTTTTTACGTAACTTTGTAATTTATAAAACATGTCTACGATTAATATTTAAGGAATGAAAGGCGAGGTCAATGTTTTTGAGCCACCGTGTACATATATTTCACTTTTCCAGACATTTTCGGAATAACATAGTCAACAATGCGTTTAAATATTACTGTAAATGTATCGTTAAACATTTTGCAAATATCTAGATATTTTTTATATTTGCTATGTTTTGAATTATTGATTGATTTAATTTTAATTTTAATTGATTTGATTAAATTAATGATGATTTTAAAATTTATTATTTCCATACTAAATATACATCAGTAACAGACCAATCTGTGGAAAAATATAGATTAATCCCTTGACGGGAGTTTTTTTGAGACTCTGGGTTTAAATGGGAATTACGCCAAGCACATTTGATGACAAATTGTGAATCAGGTATTTTTGTCTCGAGAATTTTATACGTTAAAAGACGAAAGCAGAACTCAGCTCTGATGTGATTTCTACTTTTAACTTCCGTAAATAGAGATGCCGTCACTACCACTACAATGTACCATTTTATATACTAATCACAGTATAAAATACTTTTCCTACAAGAAAATAATGTTGCAAATGTTACGTGGTATGCGAGAGATAGCAGTCTGTTATTTATTAAGTTTTGAACACACGGTGAAATGGGAAATGCAATACGACAAGCGCAAAATGTATACAAGACCTATCAACAACTGAAATGAAATTTTAAACAAGTCCAAAAACTTTTGCTTCCAGCACAAATTATATAACCCTTTTCATCACATTTAGAACAATTTAGAAATATGCATAAAACCCAATTACTGCAATTACAAAAGGTAGTCAGAAAGATATCCAAATTTTTGTGCAGCCCTGTATAATGATCTGTAGGTTTTTCTGAATACTACGTAGCATGCTAAAGTTATTTCATTTAAACGCATAGCACAATTGAAAACTTCTATTCAGCAATTTTCTTCAATAAATGGAAATGTACTTTAAATCTTTTGTGTAACCTTGTATATGAACTATAGAATATATACAAAACAAAAAAAAGCAAAAAAAAAAAGTTAAATTTTAAAACGTGTATCACAACAGAAAACACACTTCGAGGATTTATTCTCAATAGGCAGTGCTGCACTCAAAGACTTTTGTGTGTCCCTGCAAAAAAAAACGACAAATTATATGAAATTGAATTATATGAACGATATGAAATTGATATAAATGAATCCGTATGAATGTAATATGAATTGATTATATGAAATCGAATGATGTGAACGAAAATTATTCTACAATAGGCGCTCTGTAAAAGACCTCAGTAATTATACATAAATGTCAATATATTTAAAATAGTGTAATATCATTAAAATACACCACAAACTATATTTTCCCATTTGCCGTAACGTAACGAAATTCTTTTGAATGTCCCTGCAAATGAATCGCACTTCATTTTCAAAACCGAACATGCTATGGTAAACCGCAATAACATATATCAATTTCATGACAATCTGACTACATGTACGCGAGTTAGAGAATTGACAAGTGGACAGACAAGCCGAGTTCAAATACACTTTTTGACTATGTTGGAAAGCGTTGAAAATGTAAATCCTTTAATGTAAAAAAAAAACAGTTTATATTAAATATACATAAAAATTCATTTGTACATACGGATTTTTTTTAAAGCTTTTAATAATTTCGATGAAAATTGCTGATTAAGGGTATCTAGAAATCAATCTGTCGGAGTCTTATTTTTGGAAAAATTCATATTAGACGTTTCAGGCGTGAATTGTTGATCAACTTATGCCTTTCTTCACCTTACTAATATACTCTAAGTGACGAACGATACTCGAATGGTCCACGTTGAGTTCATTCACAGTTCCTCGAGTTGTTTTCTTTGGATCGTCTTCCACCAAGGTAATATGGGATAACTGAATCCACGAGGTAACTGGGCCATAGACTATTTTATAAAAACCGTTGATGTTTTTTAAGTTTTAGCTTTGGTTAACATTGCACCACCATCTCTACTTCTTAAAACAAAGTGTGTCAGCTCAATTATAACTCTGCCTTTGCTGTGATAGGTTGCCGGAAATTTAGGTTTCTTTTTTTTTTAACAACCTCCATTTGGTTGAACTTCCTCGGCTTTTTATTAAGAACGGTAAGTACTTTTAATAAACACTCTTTTTATTTAAAGATTAGACACATAACTACATTAATATTATTAGGTATCTATACATATTTACTTCATATTTCAAATCTAAGGCCGGTGTTCCAGTTACCCCATAAATCTTTCAAGAATGGGGTAACTGGACCATATGGCATCCAGTTACCCCAACAGTTATAAATATACTTTTGAATTTTTCTTATTACGGGAAATTAATTTCTCCATTGTTCTTTTGCTTGCAATAAAGAAAATTACATAATACCTTATTAAAATGACATAGTAAAATTTTTTAAAAGCATGTTGGGGCTACCAAACCAAATTTCTTAAGGGTGATAGTTGTAGCTCGAAATTTTACGATGATGAAGAGGCTTACATAAGGCAAAGTGAGATTATTAGAAAATAATCGAAATGAATAAAAAATAATTCTATTCGATAGAAAAATAGGGTTACATTCTCCACAGGTTAATTGAACATATCGAACTTCTATTGTGGTAAATAAAAAAAGAGAATTTGACACTTAAGTACTTACGTAGCCGTTTGTTCATAGATTTATCTTGTTATTTTATCCCTTAAAATACCCATGTAACTTTTATACTTTCTACCTATACTAAAGTATTAAGAACTTACATAATATTTATGTTTTTTGTGTAAAGAAACCTAATATTTTCACTTTTAGTGCTTTTTTAGACACAGTGACAGTAAAGGTTTCCCTTAGAGCGCCCTTTACTTAATATATATCGTACACGTACATGATCTGCCTGGTTTAAACTTTTTTAGTTGTTTATACATTTTCAAACAGGACCTGATACCCA
This sequence comes from Maratus speciosus, assembly GCA_963932465.1. Classification (NCBI taxonomy): domain Eukaryota; kingdom Metazoa; phylum Arthropoda; class Arachnida; order Araneae; family Salticidae; genus Maratus; species Maratus speciosus. The sequence goes on from OZ010788.1 coordinate 274,250,011, forward strand.
ATATTTTAAAATATAAACGCGTGTGAGACATAGACCCTCTTGGTTCACTTGCCCCATTTTTATGGGGCAACTGGACCCATGCAGGAAGAAAGATGAAATATACATATATATATTATTTTTAGATATTAAAATGTAATTTTGAACATTTCTGTCTGATAGAGAAATCCTAACTGAACACATTTACAAAATTATTTGAAAAGAACGTTTAAACACACAATAAAACAGGCAAATTTGATCATACGCATACGTTTCGTGAGTACTAGGACTCACATCCTCAGTGTAAAAACTTTAAACCGGTTAATAAATTATCTTTTTCGCAACTTAAGGACCAAATTCCTCCACATAATTATTGGGGCATTTACAACATTCAATGCCAATGTGGTTTGTCCTACATTGGACAAACTAAACGAAAACTCCGTTACAGAATCAATGAACACAGAAACTATGTAAAGAAAAAAGAATTACAGAAATCCTCTATCGCCTCTCATTGCTGGGGGGAGGGACATAATTTTAATTTTGACTCAGCTACCATTATCAAGAAATGCATTACTCCTCTGGATTTAGACTTTTTTGAGGCTATTCATATCCATAAATTTAAAGACACCTTGGTTAATGATTTATCTAGTACACCATACATCTCAACTTTCTGGATGGATTTGTTGTGTCACGACACTTCACTTCCGCATTAATTTCATTGTCTGTTAGAACTTGATGGTCTTTTGGTATTATGTTTTGACATTTGGGTTTTTTTCACCGTACATGCAGGTTGGGGGGGGATATTGTTTTTAAAGTTTTTACACTGAGGATGTGAGTCCTAGTACTCACGAAACGTATACGTATGATCAAATCTGCTTGTTTTATTGTGTGTTTAAACGTTGTTTTCAAATAATTCATATTTTCACACAAGTTCTGTACTTATTACATTTACAAAAGTTCAGACTTTAATCCAAATGAATATTAGCCTTTTGGAGCTGAATTGACAGAATCTCCTGAGTCACATTGTAAAATCATGGCCCAGTTGCCCGACGTAACCTTATTGCCTTCAGGTGATCACCGTCAAGAACAGGAGGACGCCTGTGACCACCCTTGTCTTGAAGGTCGAAATCTCCTCGATGAAAATTTTAAAGCCCATGCAGAACTGTACTTACGTTGATGCTTCTCTCGCCCTAACTTTCTTAATGTTTTGCGCCGTTTGTACTGCACTGCGATCGAGTTTAAACAAAAAAAAAATAAATTTGACGAAAATCTTGTTTTGATATCACGGGTTCTGAAGTCAATTAATAACATAACATATAAAATAAAACAATTAATTTGAAAAGAAAGTACTTAAAATAAGCTTTAAAATGATGTAAAGTACATACCAACAGGGCTGCCGCAGGCGACTATTTTTCTATTCCATTCGCTCCACTATTTAAAAAATGCAGATTTTGTAGATTTCTCTTGCAAATGTTCTCGAACAGTATATCAGTAATTTTTGTTTTCAGAAAGTGGTGTGAGGTTGAATAAAAAAATATTCTTTAATGGCAGCCTCGTACCACTAGGATTTAATTCTGTATACAAAATTCTTATAAAATAAGTTGCATTGTAAAATCATGCATTTTTTTTTCACCAAACTAATGTTATTATCACGCGTGAGAGACAAAGAAAAAAGAATCGATATAAACCAAGAGCATCAAAAACTATGAAAGATTATAATATATAAAAAAAAATGTTCACACTTTGTCTCTAAAGCGTAAGAAAATTGTATTATCAGGAAACTTTCCATGGTTCTTTGTTTGAATAAGTTTTAACGGTAGATTAAAATACACTATAAAAATAAAACACGCTATGTTTATTGTATAACAGTTTAATATTTGATAACTTACTCCTACAGTAAGTTATCTTATTTTCCATAAAGGGTATTTTAAAGTTCAGCAAATGACATCCGCAGCTGTTAATAACTTTAAGTTTGCTGCGCTTGCATCGCTAATTGACGTAGTTCTAAAGAATTAATTTTCTAACAGGGAAAATAATATGAGTTCTACAAGTGAATTTTATCATCTCTTACGACGAAATTGGGTAGACGAAGTAATCACTGTGGATAATGGATAGAGAATATTTAACGCGTCTATAAACTATTAAGAATAGTTAAAAATTATGAGGTCTTTTTAGTATTTTAAAATGCTTTAAAATGCATCTGTTTACACTCAATTCAATTATTGCTAATAAAGAAGGAATTTTATAACAGTAAATTCATACAATTTAAATGAACAATGGTGTGGGGAAATGCATATCACCGTTTCTATAACTTTGTCGTTTGTCATCATGTAAGTCTCGTATTGGTATGAATGGTTTGAAAATAAAAATTGATCATTAAATAACATACATTAATTAAGGTTTGTGCGACTATAGATGTTATAATGGAACTGAATTTTAAACATTCAATAATAAGAACCTATTTGTTGACAAAGCATTTTTATTCAAAGTTTAAATTTACATTAATTGCTAAATTTCGTTTTATATGGTCTTGTACTTTTGAAAAAAAAAACAGTGAAAAATGTACCTTCTAAATTTTACTTTTTCTTATGTATTTTTATTTATGTTTCCTGAAATAATAATTTTATTATGCTGATCTTTTGCTTGAATATGTTGCTTAAAAACTAGAATTTAATTATCTTACTATTGTTATTTCATAATTTTGTGATATTAAATAGGAATTATCAAATTCATATTCGAAAAAAAAGCAATTATGTCCTATAAATACTTTAACAAAACTCGATTTCTCGATACATCAAAGAAGCGTATGTAAATTTGGACTTATACGCGAAAGTCGTTTTTGGGTTACGCTTAATAACACCTGGGGATCGATATATTTATTCAAAAGATAAAATAGCTGTTGATACACGTAACGACAGGCTTTAAATATTTGATGGACTATTTGAATTATTCAGCGCTTTACAAATACTATTAATATTTCATCGAATTTCAGTTATTAGTAAAACATTTCGCCTTTAAGACTACCAGCTAAGAAAATATTTAAATTAACAATTACAAGTTGTGACAACACCTTCAAGATTATCTGCTTGCAATGTTAAAAATCTACAGTAAATTGTCTAATTCTTCGACCATTTTAAAATGGTTACATGACAATATTATTAAGATTATATTATCATATTATTTATCTTATTATGGTCAGAATAAAGATAAATTATGTTTATGTAACCATCATCTCTGAAAATGGCGGATGATGGTATAGATTACTACAAATTTTTAACAGTGTGAAAATATTCCATTATAAAAATTTTAGCGAACACAACAAATTTATTTTTAACAATCAGCTGGGAATGTCAACAGTTGTTCGGATAGGCTATATTCAGGTGGTTCAAAAGTAATTTGATAAGAGAAAACTAAGCTGGTAGCAGGGGATCCGAAATTTGTAAAAATATAGATCACTTAATTTCGTTATACAATGTCCTCAGCATTCCTTTCATTAGAACCTAAAAAATAAACTTAGAATATAATCTAAATGGAATTTCGTGCATCCCGGTACTTCATTATTCTAACTATAGAAGAGTTCATTTTATGAAATAGGGGAAACTTACAGTCGCTATGCCTGTCAGAAACTTTAAATCAGAATCTCTACTTCAAGTTGATTTTCATGTGGTGCATATAGATGGAACTTGATTACTATTAGGCAACATCCGTACCAAATCCATTCATTCTAGATAACACATCACTATATATATATATATACATCTTCATTGTGTATATAATATAACAACATATGACTTCAAAGATCTTTTTAATAATATAGACCTATTAGATTTACATAAAATTATAAATGCATTATTTAAAAAGTATTATAAAAACTGGAATTACCATCTAATATTGATATTGCATATTTTAAATCTTTAACTAACTTCATTATCTATAATAATTATATCTTGCAAGATAACACTTTATATTTACAGCATGTCGGTATACCACAAAGCGGTTGTACATCCAGTTTACTCTCAGACTTATACTTATATCATTATGAACGTAATTTTACTAATAATAATCTACATTTATATCGTTATATTGATGACATAATTTTAATTGATACTGATCATTCTGCAATTACTCCATTTCCAGTAGATTATCCCACTAATTTGGAATTAACGGAAAACCTTTTATCTAACAATACAATTAACTTCTTAGATCTTAAAATTACAATAAAAGACAACAAAACAATCACAGATTTATATGACAAACGTAATGAATTTAAATTCAAAGTTAATACATTTACAATTTTAAATCTTGTCTACATCATTCTGTATTTCGAAATATAATACTTAATCATTTATATAGAATAAAATGTTTATGTTCTTCTCCTCTAATTAACAATAATATTAAAAAACTAATTTATGATGCATTAAATCATGGTTTTCCAAAAAAATTCATATATTCATTAATATACAATTAGTATTTTTCTTACATGATCTTTTAAAACAAATTAACACATGCGTAAACAAAATTACAAAAAAATTATAAAATAAAAAAATCTCTATAAAAAAATAAAAATTGTAAAATAACATAAAAAAATTATTATAGGTTGGATGGGTGGGTAGATGTTAGAGTACGGAGGAGGGTGGTGTTGTCTGGATAATACGCAATGGTTAATTTATATAAAAAAAATGGGGCTTTTGTATTATTACTATATTTTTGATACGTATTTTATAAGGATGTTGATTTGATATTTCATATGTAATTGGTGAATTTCATTAATTATTAGCTTTATTATTGTTTAATCTTATTTACAATCATTTGTTATAAATTTTAATTTAATAAGGACAATATCATATTAATTACTAATAGTATGCCATTTTTATAGTGATTAATATACATATAAGTATATTTAATATAAATAAAGTTATACTGTATGGATTAAAATTGGGTAATTATAATTATTATTATTCCTCTATTCTTATTAATATTTTAATATTTATTTATTTTCACTTAGTGTTATATAATTTATTATCGGTTTATTGTTTTTGAATGTCCCACATTCATACTTGTAGGATTTTTATGGATGTATAAAATAATCCACACACTATATTTGTGCTTTTTAGGCAATTGGAATTTAAGTATCAGTTCACCTTCTTTATACTACCATATGTTTTTTATTTCCTGTTCATTTTATAATTATCTTATATATAATAGTTTTTATTAAAGATTTTTATATTTTTAATAATTATTTATATTAATTATTAATGAATTTATTTTGTTTTATACCATATAGCTATATGCTATATATTATCGATGTTCTAGAATTATTTAAATTCTTAGTGTAGTTTAAATAAATTTGCTAATAGAATATTTTGTATGCTTTTTAAATTTTATTAACAATAGTTTTTTTTTTTTTTTAAATACATTGTGTGGTTTATATTCAGTTTATAATTATCTATATATAATGATATGTTTGGTTTTGCTGTTAATAAAACAATTGTTACATTCAATTGCTTACAACTGAAGCAAGTCTTTTGACAATTAAATCATGAAAGTAATACTAGATGGCAGCACCACAATTTGTGTTTTTTTTCGATAAGTTCTAGATTTACTTATTCCAGCTACATTTCAGTTATAATTTACTACACCAGGGGGAATTTTTAGCTAAATTTTGACGATATTGTTTAACGGTTTTTAATTAATTTAATAGTGCATTTTAATTATGTAATTACTTTCTATTTATATTATTTTATATTATATTAAAAGTTATTTAACATTTATTTCAATATGTATTAACTGCATCCTATGGTATCAATTACTGTGATTTCTTAACTGTTTTATTAACCTTAATCTTTACGATATGGGTGCCATGTGCGCGTGGATTTATTCTAAAATATTAATCGGTATGGTGTTTATTATTTCATTTTATATCCTATAAATATTTAAATCGGTTTTATTGTTTTTTTTCCATTTCATATTATTTGTTTCTATTCTGTTTTCATTTTTAATCAATTCACTTGATTTTAATGGTTGTTTGGGCACAGGGGAAAATAACTTTTAGCTTTAGCTTATTTTTCCCACAGAAAACAACCATTTTGCTTATATCATTGAATTCTGTGCCCTTGAAAACGTAATTCAATATATGAGCATTTCCATTATTTGTCGGTGTCCACTTTCTTATTTTTCTTCCATAATAATTCTTATAAATAATTTAATCTTTTTTTTTTTATATACTTACAGCTTTAATTCATAATATTACGGTTTTTGTTGGTGGTAGGTTATGTTTAATTATTGGTTATATATATACATATATATATATACAGGGTGCAATATGTTATCTATCGCAGACCTTTAATTTCTCAACCGTTGGTCGTAGACATATAGTTCCAACTAGTAAACGTTTCAAATGAAGTAAATATTCATGTTGTGGTATTTAAAGTAAAAAATCAATTTTGTAAAAATTACGAAATCTAACTTTTTATACGGTCTCTTACTCCCTATAGTTATATTTAATAAAGGTTTACACATATCATAACAGATATAACACAAATCGTTTGACATCTGTACTACAAAAATTGATACAGTTATTAAATTTCAAAGTTGTAGATTTTTGCATATGATTCTGTTTGTCATTGAGGGACCAGTTAAAAGATGAATTAAAGTAATTCGAGATCAAAATCAGGCTGCTATGTACTTTTTTACGGCGAAACCATCTTTAGCCGGTATCGCCAAATTTGGGTATCACAAAAGACGGCTATTTCTTCTAAAAATTTGAGCTAACGTTTAGGAGTCGTATACAAAGCGAATAATGAAATACTGAAATGAAACAGAAAAAATAAATATCAATTTATTATAATATCAGAATACGGTCTACTATAAAAAATGAATACATAAAACGTCGGAATTTACTAGAGATGCTGCTCAAAGTGTTCTCCATTGGTGGTGATGGACAATTGAATGAGTAAAAGTATTGAGTCCTGTACAAACTAGAGCATAGCAGGTATGCAAACTGTGTAACAATCAAGGATGATGCGATCTGGAAAACTCACATCGCCTGGAAAGTACGATACGTGTGATGCGGTATATGGGGAACCCAGATTGTTGGACCCATCTACTATGGCGGGACCTGAACGGGCGATCGTTGCCTGCATCTACTACAAAACACAGTACGTGACTGGTATGATGAGCTGCCTCTCCAACATGCATTCCGGTTGTGGTTTCAACATGATGGGGCCCTCTCCGCATAAAACATCAAACGTCCGGGCGTATCTGACCAGCAAATTCGGTAAACAGATCCTTGGATATGGTGGTCCGGTAGAGTGGCCACTGCGTTCACTGGACTGGACTCCCATGGACTTTTACCTCTGGGGTTACATCAAGGCATACGTCTATGTGACTGAAACCATTTCTCTGGTTTATCTGAAGCAGCGCATCATCCTTGATTGTCGCAAAGTTTACACACCTGCTATGCTCTAACGTGTCCATGACTCAGTACTGTCACGCACTCAATTGTGCATTGCGACGAATGGAGAACACTTTTAGCAGTATCTCTAGTAGATTCCGGCGTTTTATGTATTTTTTATAGTAGACCGTTTTCTGATATTATAATAAATTGATATTTTTTTTCTGTTTAATTTCAATATTTCATTCTTCGCTGTGTATACGACTCCTAAAAGCCAGCTCAAATATTTATATAAAATATTTATATAAAAATCTGCTGCAAAGTAAACGTGTTTGTAAATTAAACACTGCCAGTTTTTTTAGTACGGTAAAACCTCTGAAAGCAGAATCATTAAAAAGGAGTCTTGCCGGAAACGGAAAACTTTCATTGTTTCGTCGGAGTGATTACTGGAAATTTAGAACGACGAAGATCAAAAATGTCAGAAACGAACTTTACTCCTCGCTGTTAGAGATCTTATTTACACAAGTTTTGTTACGTTATTTTTGTTTAATTACCAAGAGTGTTTTTTTCCACTGTTGTACATTCGGCAACAATTAAAAATTAAATTTAAACAATCAAAAAACCCGACAGCGTAAAAAGCGAACTAATTAATTATTTCTCATCAATGTGAAACTATTTTTTATATTATTTACCAATTTTTACCATTTACTTGTATTGATGGCTTTTAAGTTGTGTTTAATTGTTAGCTCCTATCTATAAAAAATGTTTTGATGAAGCCTATAGAAGGTTAGAGTTGCAGTAAAGCTAGAGATCCTACCAACACAGTTTCCTGGTTGTGTAATATTTAAATGGAGTTTCTGATTATATAATAGTCAATGAAACATAGTTTTCATTTTGAAAGATCTATCTAATGATATGCCGCCCAATAGGTTGCGTAATTGTTTTTCGTCTCTATCGCCATTTTGAAATTTTAAAAACAAATCTAGCCTATAACCATTCGACAATTAAGATGAATCGATAGAGTCCTCAATCATTAAAATCTATCCAACCGTTGGGATGTTTCGAGGGTAAAAACAAAATCACATTCCCAGATACGCGTGAAACACATAATCCTTCGTGGCAGTCGGGTAAAAAAGAGAACATTCCATATATTTTAATATCCAAATTTTCAATGTAAAAATCCAGAAGGAAACATTTGACTGGAAATATTATCCTCTAATAAGCTCAGCGGATCATCATCGCACTATGATTTTTCCAAATTCTGAAAATTTCAATAAGAACACCTTATCTATTTCGCCATCATATTGCCTTTTTCAGTCCATTTTATCATTTAATACCAAAGGGGAACTTATTCGTTCAAGTTGTTTAGGAATTGTGAAGGTGGAATGACTTCATGAAGATCGAACGACTTCCCGTTTCGTTACCTAATATCAAATTCAACAAAATGGCGAAATATGTTATCGAAATTAGGTGTTTGTAAAGAAAAGTTTTGAGTTTGGTGGCAGTGCAGTATGCAGAGAACCTCTAATGCTATGTAAGCTTTTTTTAAAAGATAGAATGAAAAAAGATGTAATTTCCAGTAGCTAATTTCGTTTTTTTTGTTGTTGTTGTTGTTGTTTTTGTTTTTTTATGAAAAGTTGCAGATTAACATGCAAGGATTCCTGTTCTCATTTTTTGGTTTACTGTACATTAGAAAATAAAGTAACATTAAATATATGACATCATTTACATATTTTTCACTGTCTGAAAGCCAATTAAGAAAAGAAAAAAATGATGTCTCTATCATATATAATGAAATTTTCCGACATATTGAAAATACTGTAACACACCTTTACCGTTTAGTAAGTTGAAAAACGTTTTCTAAGTAAACGACTTGGAAACGTGTAACACATTTAAAAAAACATTTTAAGCATTTACCATCTATATTCAGAAAAATAGTTAAAATATTTGTAAAATTACTGCATAATATGCTAAGAATACACACTCATATAACACAGTTTAAAATATCCACCAATAAATGGATATGTATTCGAATGCTTGTGTTTAACCCCGTATGTGATCCATAGAATTTATAGATACTAAATAAAACGCAAACAAAAATAATTTACACATGCACACCACAACTAAAAACATACTTCCATAAAGTTTCGCTCATAGACAATAATGTAAACATTTCTTTTTGCGCGTGTCCCTCTAAAGGGCCAATAAATGATATTCACAAATTATTCAACAGTAAGCATCTTATAGGTCACTTCAATTGCAATATGTTTGATTATGAGTTACATTAACATACATTGCAAAGAATTTTTACCGTTAGATCACTTTGTGACAGAATTCGTTAGAGTGTTCATATAAAGGAAGTAGCAATGGTGTAGCACTATATTTTCCATAGAGAGAAGCCGTAGTTACTCGATAACACATTTCAATGACAGGGCAATTCGAGTATATACCATAATAAATAATACATATAGTAATTATACATTTTATGAAAGCTTTCATTAAAATGTACAGAAATATAATCTAAAAAAAATATAAGGAAACACAATACCATTTCATTTTATGTGTATTTTTAAGCAAAACTAATGAATGAAAACACAACATTCGAATTCATTTTATTAAAACATTCGTTCCATTAAAAAAGATCTATAGGAGCAAAAACTACACATAGGAATTTAATCATTTTTAGATCATTTTAAAAATTAGAAGTTCCCGCTGTGCAGACTGCATTTATTTTTTTAATTTAACACATTTTTTGAGGTTTTATTTGTATTTTAAATTCAAATTTTTAGCATTTCGAAAGATATTTTTTACAACTTTTAGAAAAGAATATTATTTTAAATTGTTGCCAAATTTAAAAACAGCGCAAAGAATAGTATTTTCTTCAAATTAAAAATTTATTTATACATGACTATTATAAACAGAAAAAATCTTTCAAATGAAAATTAAATGATTACGTATTAAAAGCAGGAAAATATTGATAATTCCGTCATAAAAACTATATTTACACGTGAATTTTAAAAGAAAGAAAAAAGTGCAAGATAATAAATTGATTAATATGCGATAAAAGATGTAAATATGCAGAAAATTACGTCATATTTAAAATTGCCAAACTATAATATTGCCAAAGAGTTTAAATTAAAAAATATACTTGCGCGAGACATTTATTTCATATTTTGAGATAATCTTTTAAAACTAATCTATATATATATATTGAACAGAATTTAATGCATCTCTATACCTATAAGAGTGGTTACTATAGGGGGGATCCTATTCTGTCGCCATATGTTGCCAAGTTTCTCGCCAACATGGCGATATCTCTAATGTTTCGCCAAATTCCCACAGACTTCCATTGTTAACCAATAGGGTTTACTTGCTTACAGAAAATCAGCAAATTGAGATATTTTGAATCAATGAAACAATGCATATGTTAGTGAAGTGCCTATAAAAGTCGCATTGTTCTTGTGTTGAGAATTCTATGACAGCGCAAATAATATTTCCTTCCCAACAACAAAAGTATTTTCGGGTGAATATTAAAAAGAGAAAGAAAACTTTGGTGACAATTACGACAGATTTAAAACGGTACATTTAAAATGTCTTAATTAAAAAAAATTGTTATATATTATTGCGTTGTTAAAAAATGCCGGGAGACAAAGACTCTGTTTACTTAAATCATTTTATATTAGCTTATTTTCACATGTTTTACTGATCTCAATTAATCAAAGACAAAAACAGCACGTTAACAGGGAGATAGCCATTGTTTTTTTTTTTTTTTATTATAATTCATTCTTCCAAAATTTCTTTTAAAGCCGATCAAACTAGCGTGCTTTTAGAGTTTGCGGTGTCTGAATGGCAGTTGGCAAGCGCAGCTCGTATTGTGCTGAACCCCCTAGTGTTCCATAAAAAAGTAAGTATTTCTATACCAATGTAAACACATTTTTATGTTACTAAAGATTATATCGAATACGAAATCGCATTCAATTATTAACTTTTGAATTTTAAAATCCATAGATATAGGGGAAAGTATTTTGTTACTTTAGACATAAAATTTGTATTTTTTTAATAAAATGAGAAAAAAATTGATTTAATATTAGTTATGTATTTTATAATAATTAAGGTTCCCAAATACATCACTAATTATGAACGTATTTCATTAATTATTAGGTAGATTTCGTATGAAATACTACCTGTTACATTCTCTCCTATGCTGGAATTTCTGAAAATTTTTTACAGATCTACACCGATCATGACTCCTAGAACCCAAAACCACCCTCAGTAAAAAACTTTATATATATATATATATATATATATATATATAAATCTATCTATCTATCTATCTATATATATATATATATGTTACATTATTAGATCTAATTCCGCGATTTCCTTATCTTATTCTAAATTACTACTGTATTTCACTAAATCCTTATCCTTAAATAATCTCTACCTTTAACTCTGTTTAATTCCCTTTAATTTAATGTCTCACTTGTCTTAATCGCTTAAATATTACGCTTTTAGTATTCTTAAATTAAATGTTCCATTTCCGCGCTTTTTTCTTTCGAGAATATTCTTTTAGCTTCCATCTTTACTTTCCTGCGCATTTCTGAGGTTATCCCTTTTCCCTTTAAATTCATCCGCGTACTCTGTCTGCACTCTTTATATGACGTGACATTCATAATTATTCATTGGTTGAGAGCGCGACCTACGTCATATTTGTATTCTTACACGTGAGGAACAAAAAGTTGATACTCGCTGTGTTTCAGCAGATTTTGAAAGATTTGAGTCGATTTTCCAGTTTACATCCAACTCGTAGTCACCGTCCTTTTATTCGATTATCTGGAACTTTGTTTAGACGTAATTACTACTACGGAGAGATGGTTAATAAATAATCTTGGTCGAAACTGCGCCATTTAAAAGATGTTCTAATAAAGTGCTGATCTGATCTTATGTGTCGTTTCAATTCATTCTGGGGGAACTTCACGGAACGTTGCATTCCATAGTCTTTACTCGACTACTGCATTGAACAAATTGTTATACTAATAAAACAGGTTCGAATTACCTGTTCTGACCACTTCTATTATTGCTGTATGTGATCCACAACTACTACCGAGACAGCTAGCATTTTCAACATTGCACTACTGGTAACATAACAACCAGTTATTTCGTTCACTATTAAAGCCTTCCAATGTTAGAATAATCTAACAATTCTATTCTTAATCATAACATATATATATATATATATATATATATATATATATATCACTTTTTCCCGGACACGATAACTTCCCCAATTCTGCACAAGTCTCTTCCAAACTGATACATAAAATCAAGGGCCATAAAATCTCGGTCGAGTTCATTAATGGGCAAAATCGGACCAAGGGGATGCAAATAGCGAGGGGTGTTGTGAAAACCGAAAAAAACCCATAACTTCTTAATATTTGTATTTAGCAAATCAGTTTTTATTACCTCTAAAAATAGGGCCAAAAATTTATGTATCACAGATTTTTGATAAAATTAAAAATGAGCTCAAGGGGCGCAAAAAAGGGTTTTTTTGAGAAAAAAATTCATAACATCGCCAGTTCTCAAGATATCAAAACCAATTAATTCTATTCTAAATCTCCCTAATATTATCTACAACTTTTATATTCACAAGTTTTTGATGGGACCAATTCGTACCGCAAAAAAAAAAAAAAAAAAAAAACGAAAACAAAAAAAAAGGGGGGGGGTGGGGGGTTGAAGAAAAAAAAATCCACAACTCCGTCATTTCACAAGATATAAAATCCCCATGCATTTATCATATATCTTCTTAATATTGTCTACAACATTTATATAGAGAAATTTTGATAAGACCAATTCTTACATAAAAAACAAATTAAAAATACATAAATGTTGAAGAAAAAAAATCATCTTATTAAGGGTGTATTCAAATCCAATCTGCTTATTTTCTGACTCATTTTTAAATTCATTTTTGCTCTCAAACACATTTAATTGGTAGAGTCTCTTATTCAGAAACTATATAATGTACCGTAATGATCTTTTTTTTTATACAGGTAGAATATATTTCAAAAAATGATGTCAAAGTGGACATTTTGAGCAGAATTTCCCGAAGCGATTGTGTTAGAAACGAAAAATATTGTCCTACTGAGAAAATAATTGTATATAAATCAAGTTTTAATTAATTGAACGAAAAATAAAGACATAGGCCGCTTATAAATCTCTTCAAAAATCACGTCAGCAAGTTTCATATTTTTTCTATTAAAAATGAATCAGAAAATGTGCCAGAAAATTTAGAATATGGAAAAGTATTTTTTTGAATATCACCTTAACATGATTCTGATAAAACCCAGCTATTAAATGAAATAAAAACTCGTCAAAAGCGGCCAGATAAAATTATTAAAGTGGGTTTATCTGTAATCATGATTTAGTTTTTTTTTTTTTTTTTTTTGGTGAAATTAGTATACTTAACTTCGAAATCTACCTCCGCCTGTAGGCCGGGCCGGCAGGAATTTTATACATTAACATTTTCTTCACCAGCAATTTAATGAGTTAAGAAATATGGGATTTGAAACTATAGAAACCCAGCCCTTCTCAGAAAGTCCTTGGTAAGTTTATTTCTTAGATATCTTTTGGAAACAATGCATCCAAAAATGCATCAGTAAATGTTTTACAATATATCTACCCTATATATATAAAATCCTAATGAAACGAATTTATGAAACGGAAGTATGAATCGACTGTTTAAATAACTGATTATGTTTTACGGCGATTTCTCCTAAAATATGGAATACTTTGCGATGAAATTAACACCAAAAATCAATATTGATCCGCAGATTTCAAAACTGGTATTAGAATTTTTAAATTCGAATTAGTTTTCGAAATATTATTTTTTTTTCTAATTTTATATACATTTTTCTAATGATGGCAACTCAAATTTTAATCAAACAGATATATATATTTTTTCAAATTTTAGAAAAGGTTACTATTTTAAACTAATTTGGCGAGAAGTTTGGCCTCCCTTAAATGTGTGCTAAGAAATGTATCATGTTACTTTTATTCATAATTCAATTTGTATTTCATTATCATTTCATTTAATACAAACTGAAACATTTAAAATAAATGGCTTTCACTTTTTTTTTTTTTAACAAAATGAAAAGAAAAATATTAGGCACAGATATCATATACGCACTGGGGTACCTAATTGGCGCCAAAATGGCCTTATTTTGCCTGACATGGTAACCCGGCTGTTGTTGTTTATTTAATAATAAATGTTTATTTACATTATTTTCTTTTTTTAAATTACATAAATTGTTTTGTTCCATAGTTAATTATTTTTTTGGTTATTTTCAATAAAAAATAAAAAATAATAGAAAATAATTAAAAAATACGGTACTGCTTAGTTATTCCATCGACCCATTTACCCAAATTATATATATCGCCAAACCACTCGCCAAATTATACAAATTGACATAATTTTTATTTTAAATAACGAAAGAACAAAGAAAATAGTATAACATTAATAAATATACAAATAAAACGTCGAAATAAAAATCACTTGATGACGTAAAGACGTGTAACTTACTTAAAGTCAAGTGAATGTGACATTTACGATCAACCATTATTGGCATTTAATCTTATAGTTTGGTGATAGAATTTTGGTCGACGGGATAACTAAGTAGACCAAAAATACATATGTAACTGGTATTCGAAAACGAGGTTTTCACTAAATTTTCGTAAAAAAAAATGACGCCAAACCCGGTGCGTATATGGCATCTGGCCAAATATTAAATGATGTAACAAACGATGACATTTAATTTCAACTTCAAAGCAATGTTTTAATTTACCACTCGATAAATAAAAAAAAATGCTAGCTGGCGACTTGAAAAATAGCTATTCGCGAGATTTGCACCCGGCTCATATAACAGTGTTGGGGCGCCAGCCATATACCAAGAATTCTTTGCGACCATGGAAACTTTTATGTAGTTTTATTCGAAAAAGAAATTTGATTTTTTAATTAAAAGGGAAAACTTTCGGCACAGATGTCATATACGGACCCATATTGACGCGATTTTTTTCTGACGCCATAGTATCGTTATTTTGCTTGATTTGATAAGCCGGATGTTATTGTTTATGCTGTTGATGTTTTCCCCAATTTAGCGTCGGAAAAATATCGCGCCAATATGGGGCCGTATATATCTTGGCCAAACTTTCATATGAAAAGCGAAGGGATCAGAGCGTATTTATTTATGGCAGTTACATGACTTGGACTATTATAATATAGATGAAATGATGGCGATAGAATAATATTTGGCGACTTATCATCTGTACCTGGCTAATATTAAAGTACCAAAATGGCACCAGGAATATAAAAAGCGAAGTGGCTCGGCCGGAACTCTAGATGATAGTCACATGACTTAGGCTATCGTTATAGAAATTGTTTTAAAATACCGGGAGACAAAGACTCTGTACACTTAATTCATTTTATTTTAGCTTCTTTTCAAACGTTTAACTGATCCTCTTTAATCAAACATGAAAACAACGATTGGATATCTTAACAGCAACTGATTCGGCCTTAAATTTCTGAAATCAAAGGAAATTGAATAGAAATCCGTTTACAGGGAGATCTGTACAGCTTTTTTCAGTATAATTCAATCTTCTATAATATTTTTAAAACCGATCATATTAGCGTGATTTTAGATTCTGCGATGTCTGAATGGGGGTTGGCGAGCGTAGCTCGCAGGGGGCAGAGCCCCCTAGTATCTATATATAATGTAATTTCCTTACGATCTAGCAAAATATCTCCGAAAATATATATCATAAATACATATTCTTTCTGATAAAATTTACCAAATTTTACGGAATAAAAATTAGATGCTCAGAAATAAGTATATTCATATCACGCCTATAATAAACAACACTGGTTGTAAAATACGGTTATACTCGTGAAGGTCAGCAAAGTACTCACAAATAGTTGCTCAGAAAATTTCTATCAAATCTTTGTTTGGAAATCAATTCAACTCTACCCCCCGCACACACACACACTTGTTAAAAACTATGAAAAATTGTTGTATGGATAGACTTTTATGTATATACATATATATTCTTTTATGATACATGGATTTGATTTGAAATTTCTTTTAGTCTTAGAAAATATGGTCGCCCGTATGACACACAATCATATTCCTTCTCATAAAATCTAGACAATATTTTATACAAGTAAAATTTCGTAAGTAAAACTAAGGTTTCAGAACACGTCTTTAATCATAAACTTTTGATTTTATAAGCATGGCTATATTCGTGATCGGCCCAAAAAAGTGTTAAGTACAGTCGTGGAAAAAAAAAGTAAATACCCCCTACTTACTCCTCAACAATTTATCGTAGAAGAAAGTTACTGCTACCGAACGATTGGAAATAATGTCTACTTTTAAATGAGGTATACAAAATTTGCTTAGAGGGCCATCTACATTTGAAAACGAACCTTAACTTTGTTGTTTTTAATAGCAGTACACAATTCTGACAGCATATTTGAACTCTACACCCTTCAATTAGGCTAAAAACAAATTTTTATGAAATTCGTATCATAAGTTTCCGAGAAATTAATTATTTTAAATAGAGCTTATTTTAAGGGCTGTATCCAAATTGAAGACCGGTACTCGATTGTTAACCGAGAGAGCCCTCTTCTTGATCAAGGCACCTTAAGCGCCCCCCGAGCAGTCAAGGAAACCTCTAGATTATGGAATTGCATTAATAGCGAAATTTTAAAATATTTAGTCACTTCTATCATAGCTATCATAGCCACTTAAACCATCATTTTGCCGTTTTTTAAGCATAATTTGAAAACTACTTGGAAGAAAAATGTGAAATTTTGGATTTTTATAAAGCAGGACTTAATAAATCTAAATCATTCAAAAAAAATGTAGGTTGCAATTCAATTTTTTTTCGAATATTAATTTCATAATTCATAACTCATATCATAAAATAATAAAAATTGCAAATTCAACGTATTTATGTTTGGGTATTTTAATATTATTGCTGCACAAAAAATTAGCACATTAAGAGCATAATTTCAGGAGATATAAATAAAAGTATGTAAATGTAATTTAACATTACGACCACTAAATTTTGAATGTTTATAATTCAAAAACGTATCATACAAATGCTTGGAATTTGGTGTCTAGACATAATTTGAACCAAAGGTTTCAGATATCTCGTTAAAATTGGGTATTGCCATTGAAAAAAAAAGAAATTTGGATTCGTTTTAATATGTATATGACCCCTAAGCAAATTTTATATATGGTATTTAAGAGTAGGCTTTATTTCCAATCGTTCGGTACCAGTAACTTACGTCTACAATAATTTGTTGGGGAGTTAGTAGGAGGCGTTTACTTTTTTTTCCCACGACTGTACATCTACAATTCCTTTAAAATTCATTTGTTTACGTTCTTCCTTTTTTAATGCTGTAATTTCGTCGTTGAATGGAATCTTATTTATTATAATTCAGCTATGATTTTTTTTTCAAAATAACATAATATATAAAAACAAAATAAATGAATCTTATAAGTGTTTTCGGTTAAAATATACTTCAAGGCAGAAAGTTAAACAAACCAAATAGATTGCTCCATCTTAAGAAGATAAGAAAATTTTAAAGCTGGTATCTTCAAGTAAATCTAATTTAGGTTGAGTTTCTTCTTTCTTTCTTTAAATATTTTCCTTCGCGTTTAAAAGTTGTACACATTTTTTACTGTTAATAACAAATTTTGAAATAAAATGATATTGGTTTATAACGGAGAGTAGTATGTGATGGAGGGTAGTTTAATGCAATACTTTTTCAACGCATTTGGAAAATACTCGTGATGTATTTGTCAAATTGTTAATGTTTATTTTCTAGAATCGATTCCCAAGAGATTTTATATCGGAAAATTTAAAAACTTCTCTCGCTTGCTTGTTTTTTAGAGAGATCTTATACAAGATTAAAATTAAATAGTTTAAAAGCATGGTTTCATAGCTATGTACTAAAAAGTTAATAAATAGAATATTATAGTTAGAAAGCTGATAAGGGGTCTATCACTTTAAGAAAAAAAATGCCTATAAAAATACAAATTTACAAATTTAAAATGAGGATTTTTTTCTATCTAAAATATTATAAAGAATAGTACAAGTATAATTTTTTTGAGTGAACTTTTCAAAGTGATATAAGAATGTTTGTTGCTTAGAGATATCAGAATATTCGTTACTTAGAGATATCAGAATATTTGTTGCTTAGAGATATCAGAATATTGTCACTCCCTTTAATATCCCATAGGGAAAATATATTTTACATGTTCGAAATAAAATGCGTTTTTTGACACATAAAAGCTACAACAGTGATAAGTATGTGAAACTTTGCGATGTTTTTGTGATATTTCTACTAGAGTAGTGAATTAGTATTTTATTTAATCAAAGAGACATTTGAAATTAAAATTATTAATTGATATACTAAAAACATAATGCAGTGATACTTCTCATATTTTGGAAAAGACTTTTTGCATACTTTTGTCCAGATATTTTTAAGACCTGAAAATTTTTCATTATTAGTATATATAAAAATAAAATATAGTACACAGAATTTAACAAGAGACTGAACTCTGAGTTTGAAAAACAATAGAAAATGCATAGTAAAACAAATTTTAACGTGGGGTATTTTTTTAAATATAAAAATTGTCCCCGTTTCTAACGCTCGTCCTTGCTAAATTTACTCAAATACCTGAAACTAAAATACTTAGAACTCGATTATAGAAAATTAAATACCAGTATTGATCAAAACTGAATTTGATTGAGAATCTCGCCAAATTAGTCAGCTATGTCAAAGCTTCATTTAGAGTGATTTATGTTTGGTGGTAAAATTTCCCCATTATTTGAGGTTACCACCATTTTAAAATACATTGTGGATGAAGGTGGCCAATAAGCATAGTCGAGACCGTGATATGTCCTGTACATATGCTCACTCGCATCGAAATTGGTTTATCTATGCTAATGCTGTCGCATGCAAAAAATCAAACTATTTCAAAATAAGTCAACGACCCTAGCAATTCAATCTGTTATACCTGATCCATTTTTTAACATAAAAAAAAACAATAAAAAAAACAGAATCCTTATATCAATTCAAACTTTTGAAAGAAAAAGCTTTTCAATTTTTTAAATTTTCTGTTTGAATTAAAAAAAAAATAATAATAATGCAGTGGTCTCCCGTATAACCGGCCTAAATGTGACCGAGTATTAGCCGGTTAAGAGAAAAAACGGTTAAACCGAAGTAAAAAAAAATAAGTAAGTAACTGTATATTTAATTAATGCGTAGTATTATTTAATAGTTTAATTAATGCATTTAGATTTTAAGTTGTGTAGTTTTTAAAGAGTACACATTTCCCATATTTTGTGAAATGAATACTAGTTGTAATTAACTGATTTGAAAGAAAAAATTCCACTAATAACAAATAGTGAAAAAAATATTTAATGCAAATTAAATCTTTGAAAATCGTGTCACATGCCTTTATAAGAAGTTAAAAATTTTCTACATTATGTAAATTTGAGTTAACCGATTAAAGACGGAATTAATTTTTTTCTTTAAGTCAACCGGAAAAGCAAAATTCTACTAAAAAATCGGTTTTTACTTTTCTATATCATTAAACAGTTTAAACTTTTATTTTTCCAACTATGTGTCACACATGTTTATATATAAAAAAAATAAGTGTTGAAATTAATCATTCCTTCTAAGAGTACTTCAAGCTTAATGGCCCTTTAAATCTTTAATTGACATTTTATGAAAACTTGGATTTTTCATGTTTATGTTCCTTTTTTTTCAATATCTATTAAGCTTAAGAACTCAGATTGTTATTTAATACTTATATAACGATATATTGTATACTTTAACACAAGGATTTCATGATTTGTTGAGAATTATTTATTTTAGTTAGTGAAATCTTACCAAAAATGCTAATTTAAAAATGACTTTCAATAAATAATTAATAATTAATTTTGAGTTTCACTTAGAAAGAAAATTGTCTATTAAAATATGTAAATCATGTTATCTTAACTACTCTAAAAAATCTAGATCTCTATTTTTCACCATTTCTGAGAAAAAGGAACATAAAGTTAGTGAACATGACGGAGATAGAGCTTACCCGGTCCCTTAAAAGGCAAAAATTACATTTCGTACTGCTTTTTCAGAAAAGCAATATTTAGTTTATTTTATTGCAGAATGTGTGTTATTAAAAAAACTAATTTATTTTTATTATAAATTACTGGTATTCAAACACCAAAAGGGCTGACAGCTATACTGTGACCATATGGTAATGCTGGTCCTTAATGGGTTAATCAACCATAAAGAAATCAGTGACCTTCTTATATTTAAAACAAGAAACCTGAGATTTTACAGCATAATCTCACCATATCTGTAACATCATAAGTTCAACCGAAAAAGCTGTTGGTTGCTGCTCAACATAGCATAGCACTAACTCCAATCCTTATATCCCTTCCGTATCCGAATTTTACCAGTGTCAACTTCATCTGGATCATCACCAGGATCGTCTTCGTGTTGAACAACAATAGTTAAAGTACCAATTATATCCTTGTTAAATAATGTTTCATGCTTGAGATCTTTGTCAGAGTCAAACCACTCTTCTACAACTTCTACGGTGATCTGTTCGCATCCCTGAAACTTTTAAAAATGTTTGTACGAAACAGTTTGTAGATAAATCAGTATCATACTAAGTTACTTCAGATTTCTCAGGTTTCACCAGAGTTGATTCAATTTCGGATTGTTCCTGGGCAAGATGTTTTCTGCAGGACCTTAATACTATTGATTCACCGAACTCTGTCCACACTGCAGCTGCCATGTGGAAAACATCTATTACAGTTATCTTCTGTATCTTCTTTTTAAACTTTCTGTAATGCTTTAATCCTTTGGCTGTATTGGTGACGTTACATTTGGTGGAAGAAAGACTGCTCCGCCTTTTCTATTTTTAATTTCATCTTCACTTGGATGAGATGATGCATTTTCTAGCAGAAGAAGTACCATTACCGGCAAATCTTTTGATTGTAAATACTTTGTGACAGATGAAACAAACTGAGAATACAATCACCCTTTGAATAGTTCTCGATTCATCCATGCACTCCTCGAAGAGCAATAGTAGACAAGAAAATATTTAAAATTTACATTTTTAAATGCAGTGGGTTTCACTGATTTACCGATTAGCATAACTGGTAGCATATGGGTCCCAGCAGCATTACTACATAACGATACAGTTACTCTGTGTTTGCCTGGTGCAGCAGCTTCATACTTTCAAGGATATGGCTAATCTTGGTAATCACAGATTTTGATTATTTTAATATATGTTGTAGGGAAGAGACCCCTTAGTCTCAGGTTCAACGGATTTTATACAACGCTCCTTAGTTCATGAGAAACAGGGGGGGGGGGGTCTAATATTATAACACATCTTAAATACTTACTTTGTAACGAACGGACTAGGTTGGTCGTAGCTAAGTTGGTACGGCGTTTGCTCGTTGTTCCGCCGGCTCGTGTTCGATACCGGAAAACGCTACATTTGTTTTTCTCATTTTTTGCTTTATAAATATACATGTAATTATAATTTAATAGTCTCAATTAAAAAATTTTATATCGTACGTTAATTCTAAAATTAACATATTTAAGTTTTAATTTATCATTTTTTTTATTTTCATAGCATTATTTCTGATCCTTCAATTTAAAAAGAAATTGGTTCTATTATTGAATAATAAAAATTCCAAAATCGTTACAAAATCTGCTGTAGCGGCATCTAGTCATGATAAAATAAAACATATTCAAATAGAATAAAAATAAAAGCAGAAAGAAGATAAAGGGGAAAGTAAAATGATTCAAAAAACAGGCAGACGTATTACAAATTTAAAAATATGCAAAAAATCGGTTGTAATTTAATTCTGACGCTAATGTTTAATATAATTTTACTTCTTACTTTAAAAACACAGTAATATCATCATCGTATTCACTTCCCTTGTTAAGGCAATACATAAATGATGTTTCTTTAAAATCACGCATTGACACAATTGTTCAATATCATTGCATCGATAAAGTCCATGCGAAATACATTTTAAAAGTGATTTTTTTAAAAATTAACAGTTTTATGATGTTTTATACAACTTTCTAGTTAAAAGTAAAACATTAAATAGGTTAAAATTATCATTGATATACAATATTATGATTTTTAATTGACAATGAGATTATTAAGTTATAATTACAAGTGTATTTTTAAAACAAAAAATGAGAAAAAGAAATGTAGTGTGTTCGGGTATCGAAACCAATCCCACGGAACAACGAGCCAAAGCCAAACCAACCGTGCTACAACTAACGTAGGTCTTTCGTTACAAAGTAAGTATTTAAGTCTATTTATAATATTATACCCCCCTGTTTCTCAAGAACTAAGGTGCGTTGTATAAAATCCGTTGAACCTGAGACTAAGGGGTCTCTTCCCTACAACATATATTAAAATAAACCATTAATTAAAACATATATTAAAATTATATAATGTAATTGATTACCATTATTGGTCCTCTCCTTGTTAGATGCTATAGTTTTGGTTGGTAACAATGCGGATTCATCTACATTATAAGTCTGTCCTTCTTTTAAACTATTTTTCTGTATTAAGTTTTCGAGTGTTTCTTGAAAGATTGTTGCCTCTACTACGGTCGCAGATCACTCGAAAACTTTTCACCCGAAATCGTTAGTTGGTGGATCTCGTATCGCTTCTTCAATCTATTCAGCCAACCCTCACTTGCTGCAAATTCATAACTTCCTCCTATTTTCTGGTGATGAATGAACGCTTCCTCCTTGAGTATCGGTCCTTTGATTGGCTTTCTGTTCAATATTTCTTCATTAAACACATCATCTAATTTCTTTTGTTTTGGGTTTTCCAAAGTGGATCATGATTTCCGCGCAGCTTTCACAAGATTTAAACAAAATGTCTCAATCTTTCTTCTTTTCTTATTCCAATCGCCGACAGTACTTTTGCCGACACCGAAAAACAAAGCAATTTATTTTAAACTTTCACCTTTATCCATCCTATGTAAGGCATCTAATCGCTTCTGCATCGACACAACAAAATGTTTTCTTTTTCCCTGCAACTATACATCTCAAACAAAAATTGAAAACACCAGTGGATAAGGAAACATGACTTTTCAAAAACAGACAGAAAGAAAATGTGAACATGATCCGGTTACATTCTGTTCCCTGAAAGTGGGAAGACCCTACTATCCTATTCGTCTTCTGAAGGCCAGCTACTTGTAGAGGTATTCCTACAAACACACTCTCACTCCAGAATGAGATAATCCTACCATCCCAGCTGTGAAGGTCGACGCGTATCCATTTAAAAACAAAATTATCCTTTCTGAATGTTGACTGGTGTTGGGAAAAAAAGTCGATTAAGAGTTCCGGTTATGAGAGAGGCTACTGTATTTTTAAATGACCGCCAATTTGAAACAAGATGGCGGATGAAACAGACCAACGAAATCGGTAGAGTAATTGGTATGTCCTCACACAAGCTCAGTCACATCCAAAAGGGTCATAAATACGGCAGTTACAGTATGGAAAAAACCCGATATATACTATATTATATATGTGTGTCAATTTTCCATTATATTTGAAGTTAATAATTACAAAAAGTTTTATATTTTATATACATATATATATACACTGGTGGAAATTGATTTATGAAAACACGGGTTTTTAACAAAATCTTCTGTAATGCAGTCGGACCTCCATTTAACGAACCTCTATTTAGCGAATTTCTCTATTTTGCGAACTTTTCCTTGGAACCAAGAACATTTTGCGAATTTCTTCGTAAAATAACCTCTAAATAGCGAAGTGCATTCTCTATTTAACGAAATTTTTCTTGTGATCAAATTTCTTTTTTCGCCCCATTTCTCAAACTATTTCTGGACGTTTCAAACTTATTCTTTCTTTAAACACATTTTATGATGTTCAATGGCCTTGAACTGGTTTTACCTGACGCAAACTTTGCCAGCAGTGAGAATTCGGTAAGTACGGAGGACAAAGACGATAATCCCTTAGAGTAACTTTAAAAAATGTGGATACAGTGAGAAAAAAAGAAGAAATTAACCATGATGTGCTGATTGATGATTGTATTTCACTTAATTCTGAAATTGAGACCTCGGAAACACTGTCCGAATTGGATATTTTCGACAGCGTGAAAAATAAAAACAATACAGCAATGAATTGCGATGAAGACGAATATGATGATGATGGAAATGATCATTATGCAGGAATTAACAAAACTTCGTATAATGAAATGCTAAAATCATTTGAAACAATCCGACGCGGATTACAGTTTGAAGAGAATACGCATAAAGGTGTTTTTGGTGCATTGCAAAGATGCGAGACGTATTATGAGAGAAAGTACTTTTTAAAAGAAAAAACTCAGGCAAAATTAGCAGAGTTTTTCAAAAATTAAATTTAAGGATGCATATGTTAATGTATGGTTAAAATTATTTGTTATAATAATAACAAATACGATAATGTCATTAAAATTCGTTAATTTTAAGGTTATTTACTTTAAAGAGAAAATATAGTGTATTCACGGACTATGTTTTGTTTTCCTTGCAGATTTCAAAAATTTAAACACATAGAAAAAATGAATTGATGATGGATATTGGTGAGTAAAATAAATAAAACAAATCGATATAATTTATTAAACAAAATGTGATTAATTACTTTTAATAAAAATATTTAGTGTTTATGAATTTAAAATCTGTTTTATGTAGTTTAAAGTATTTTAAAAGGTGACTCTCTATTTAACGAATTTTCCATATAACGAACTTTTTTTCTCGGGATTTAGCGACTTCGTTAAATAGAGGTTCGGCTGTATTCATTAAAAATGAATGAAATTTCATACATTATACCTGCTATATACAACAAATAATTTAGAAAAATAAAATTTCATACATATTAATAACCTAAAACATAAGGTCAAAAATTTGATTTTAGTAACATAAAAACATGGAAATTAATTTATGAAATATCCCATTTAATTTAAATTAATAGTTAGTAAAGTCGCCTTTATTTATCAGAGTTTCTTTTATTCTACATGGCATTGATAAAACAAAATTTTGAATGTATTTCTGATCAATTAATTTTCAGTTTTGATAGATTGAAGCTTTCAATTCTATAAGTGATGTGTACTGCATCCCATTTCCAAAAACCATTCAAACAAGCAGTCCCCAAACGTTTTCGATGGGGTTCAGAAAAGGACTAGTAGGTGGATGATCTAAAATAACAATATTCTGTTCGTCAAATCAATTTTTCATTGTATTTGAAATGTGATTACTTGCACTATCTTGTATGAAGTTGTAATCTAAACCATAATATTGTCATGCAAATGGAAGAAGTGAATTTTCTAAAACTAAACTGTAATCAAAAGAATTCTGACTACATTTTAATAGTACAATTTCACTTTTGCCATCATAATAGATGGCTGCTCAAATCATCAAACTTCCACCACCAAAATTTCTGCTGAATATAGATGTTGGTTCTTTTCGGAGACCGCTCTAATAATACTTCAAACCATCCGGGACATCCAAATTAAATCTTTTTTCGTCGGATAAAATGACTTTCTTCCAATTGTCACCCATTGCCATGTACTTCTTGCAATACTGCAAACACATCTGCTTGTGACGCAGAAGTAACTTTGGACCAGACGTCATTTTCGACTATCTCAAGCTCCGTGAAGAATGTAAAATTTGCCCTAACTCATCTAGAAGTAGGGTGTAAAAAAATCGTGATTTTTTTTTTTAAATAAAAAAAATCGGTTTTTTATATTTAAATCGGATTTTTTTTTATTTTTTCCCTGTGTTAAAATATTAAACACCTATCAAGAATTAAGCATTTCAAAAATGAATAAACCTCCAATTACTAACATAATCTATGTTTTTTTGTTTTAATTAACAAAATTTTAATTATGTAATTATAGAAATTACAAAAAACTGAAAATTAAAAATTTCTTTAGTAACATACAAAATTATGTGCATTAATATTTTGTAATAATTATGTAAACCAATATTAAATACTGCTTATATTTTAAAGTTATTGATAAATTGCATTTCTTTTCAAATTGATGATACAGATTAAATTTTATAATTATTAAACAATTAACTGTTTAATTAAGAACACAATCTACATTTTTGAAAAAGTGGTTGAAAAAAGGTGATAAATTCATAAAGCAGCCAGTAATTTTACACAGGTTCTAAAGCGTATGTATATCAAATTGATCAAAAATTGTAGCAATGTATACAGCAAACTCACACATAATTCATAAATAGATTACAAAAATTGTATTTTTGAAATTTAAATCAGATTTTTTTCCCCCACAACATTAAAATATTTGAATAGCTACTAAATATTATAACGTTTTGAAGTTATTTAACATTTAGTTAGATGTTTTTTAAATGTGTAATACTTCTTTTTACACAGTTTAATATTGTTATAACTAACAATAACAAATATTACATTTTTTACTAGTGATTTAGTGATAATTTTCATTAATGATTATAATGCTTTTTCACACTATTTTAAAAAATCAGAAAATGTGTGATTTTATCATCTGATTTAAATCAATTGATTAAAATCATTGACACTCTATTGCTATGTTTATTGTATATATAAGAATGAATAACTTGATTATTAAAAGGAAATGATGACATTGTAAGTTATATTAGATTTAAATATCATTTTAAAATTAAATGCTTTTTATGTTTGTTAGATAAAAAACCATGCTTTTTACAAACTTACTGTAGTTAAATTTTTCACAATACCCAGGAATTACCTTCGAAACAATTATTTAAAGCTTTGTTTTGTGTATTCATATGTCACAATACCTGTAGCAACTTTCCAAATTATGTTCATCTTAGATTTGAATACTTTTTGTCATACTTGATGTCATTTTAAACATTTAAAAATTTTTTGATTTTAAGCAATGATTTTTTTAATTACTTGATTAAAATCATGATTTAAATCTCTGATTTAAATCAACTGATTTAAATCGTTTACACCCTATCTAGAAGTAACCGGAAGGGATAGATCAGCATAAATCTGTTTAGAACTGTGACCGACTTTCGATGCAAGTTGAAGAATCCTCCTTTCCTCTCTCTTACTTAAACGTGGATTACCTTTTTTGTTAAAATTTTTGCCATAATTTGCTGGATCTTTTCTATAGTTATATATCACACCAACTGATCTTTTAAATAATTTACTAATTTCTGGAACAGGCTTTCCATATTCTAGATATGCATCGATTTTAGCTCTTTCTTCATCAGACAACATCTTTCTTTTACCCATCGTGAAAAGTATGACTGAAACATATTGCTTCTAATCTAAAACGCTTTTTATGTCTACTGTGCATGTCAAATTATCTTGTTTTGTGCAAATTTTTGTCACATTACTTCGGATTAGCCAATGAAATGTGATATTTCATAAATCAATTTCCATGTTTGCATATCACGAAAATCTAGTTTTTAACTTTTTCTATGTATGAAATTTTATTTTTGTAACTTATTTGTTATACATACTATGTATATCCCATAAAATTTCATTCATTTTTAATGAATGTTATAGAAGTTTTTGTTAGAAAACCTTGTTTTCATAAATCAATTTCCACCAGTGTATATATCAATACTTGAATACAGGGTAGCTTTTGGGTTTTGTGTTCATGATCAAAATCTTCTGGAATTTCTTTCCTCCGTACGACTGCAATTGGTAACTTTTATACTTTTTGTAATGACTACCTAAAATGTTATTGTCATTTTTAACATGGATATATTTTGTTCTATTATGCATATAACTAACATTATCAGCGTCTACCATATACTTCCGCAGTTTCATTGCGCGTAAATTGCCTCTCTTAAAAAAATTCTTACATTCATAAAGCATGTAATTTATAAGCACAGATAATATTTAAATTTATTTTCTAAGATGTAATTAATAGCTTTATTTCTGTGATTCGTTTATTTTATTTTATATTTTCAACGTAATTTCACCTTTCGTAGCACATATGTGCTTTATTTATTTGCCGAGAAATTTTATTTCTTAAATTTTGAAAACGCAGCAGCACGATAGCTGCTAATAACTGCGGGTGTATTGTGTCTAGTTCAAAGAGGAGCACCGTACACTGTACGGTGACGAGATTATCCAAAGTGCTGACCGAAATCTTGAAACAACAGTTTCACTCCTTGTACGCACAACATTTCATAATTGTATATAAATATCCTCAAACTCTGTTTAGCTCACCTTCATGCTATAAAATAAAGGAATTACTGTTTATTTCATCTCATACCAAATAATACCAAGTAAATATTACTCCAAGTCCAAATATTACCAATCATACCAAGGAAATATTATCGCAATTTCCCGGATACTTGTGTTTACTGTTGATGCAAACGGGAACAAGAGTTAAATAAGTTAAATTAATCAGTTAGAGAGAATCAGTCACAGTGAATGAGTTAAATAGTACAAAAGAAAAATATATGTACCCTACATCTCGAGAACAAATTATAGATAAGAATTATAATAGCACAAAGCCAAGTTTTCGTCGACGCTGATTCTTTACTTGTAAATAATAATGTAGTCATTGTAAATAAGTATGTACTTATTCATAATTTTTCAATATGAAATTTTTAATAATTTTCCTAATTAAAAGATATTTTTCAATTTAAAAATGTGCAGCAAACATTCAAACCATGCTTTCACCTTTAGACACAAATTTTCAAAAAACACAAAAAACTGATAAATTAGAAAATAACTTGTATTTAATTCTAATTTTTAGTGAGTATTTTTATTACTGGTTATTAGAAAGAATTGTAAGCATACATAAGATATTAAACCTAAAACAAATTAATAAAATACATTTAATATTTGGAGAAATCACATTTTGACCGAATTCATAGGAGGAAATATGTTTTGGTTGTTTGACATGTTGTTAAAACGCTTTTTGAATGAAATAAGTTCCAACTCACAAATAATACAAAAGCATTATTTTATTTGAGCAAATACCGAACTTCAGTTGATTATTAATAAAATAAAATAACAGAATATGGTACCTAGTAGTATTCATTAAATATTTAATAAATAAATACTCGTTCGCCAAAAATCCACTTCAAATATTAAAACCAATATCTTCATCTAGACAGTCACACTCTTCCCCCTGTTCTTCATTGCAGGCTGGTAAATCATGGATAATGTGATTGTACAGTTTGAAGACATCATCTAGTTGATTTTTCTACTGTTCACCATACATTACCTTCAAAAGTTTGACAAGATCATTTTTCTTTTCAAATGATATGGCGTGGCTAAGAGGAAGAGATTCTAAAACAACCCTTTGATCACGGGCACTTTTTAAGAAGATTTAGATCAGATTCTTACTTAGATCTTGAAATCTATATTCACTTAGATCTTGAAATCTATAATTCTAGAAGCCTTTAACCTCAACAGTTCTCTTATTTTTCTCTAAAACAATCCGTTTCAATTGTGATATGTATGGTAGGTTTCGAAAGTATACATTAAGTGACAACTGTGATTGGCAGACTGGAGAAATCACTGTTTGACTGAATGAAGGTTTTGGAGGGAACACTCTTTGATTGAAACGTCAAGTTTTAAAATTGATTTACAATCGAAGAAAAAATTTTTGGGGTTAAAAATACCATTTATTTCTGTACAATTTGGCACGCAGTTCATGAAACTAACAATAACTCATTTTTTTATTTTCTTGTGAGAAAACACGGTTTGAATGTTTGCTCCTCAAATATAGATTATGTTTGGATCCGTTCAACGTATCTTAGTAAAAATAAAACATCGCAATCGGGAGGATATTGTATAAAGTTATAAATTAAAATTTTCCACGTAGATTTAACATTAGCATCCTAAAACGGTAACCCCCTTCTATAATTACATGAAGATTTAAGAAAAAGTTCTTAACCATAGTCTTTTCCGAGTATATTTATCCATTTCACTCAAATAATGAGTCAAATGTGGCTGTTACAGTTTGCAAAAACGAAAGTTGCTATAAGTTTTTATACGCCAGCATTTCAAAAAATTATATTCATATTCGGAAGTAAGGTATAATTCTCTGTTGAATGGATCCTATCGCATACCACTGTGATAATTTGGTGATAAAATCGTTTGGGGAGTGACTTCTTTTCCTCCCTACTATACACATCTATATTCCTGTATAAAAGTATAAGACTCTGGAAAAAAACTACAAACTCACAGTTCATCTCACACAAGCGACCTTTACTCTAGTTATCAGTCGAGGAATCCCAATAGAGCATTTGCACAATGTTAACAATTCCATTTTAAACTGTTGTTGACTAATAAGGAAAGAATCAGACGATCCCATCATTATTTTTTTAAATATTGTTGGACAGAAAAATATTAAATGTAGAAAATAACAAATTATTTGTAGCATTTAAAAAATTAAAAAGGAAAATAAATTTAACAAATCTGTGAGAAACTTTTATTTCTACTTATGTTGTTTTAATGGAGGAATTAACTCTTTATCTACTGATGATACTTATAAGTACCACTCACTTTAAACTTTCATCCCATAGTGAATACTGGAATGTAGTTCTGCTTATTCAGGCGCAATCGAACCTGTGCTGATAGTATGTTTGATTCGCTTGCATAAAAACTGCTGAGCGCCTGCGTAATGTTAGACCGAGTGTGTTGATAACACCCTGTATATAATGTTACATCCAAAGCAGCTAAATTCAATCGAGTTTTGTGATTTGGATGTAGCATGATGTTGTGTTCACGCTGGGTTTTTAATTCAAATGCTGACCCCTCAGAGCCTGTTTTTGATCCTGCAAAGCACGTGTACTTGGTGTACAATTTTGATTATACAGAAAACGGCACCTGTTATATGGCTTCGTAATATTCAAAGAAATGTTTGATATTAACGATTGCCATGCATGGTTTCCTGATGCAGTTTTTGATAAAGCTTGCTATACAAGCGAATTCTATTCATATGTTGATCAAACACGATCATGTTTTTGTCGAGTTTGGATCAATATATGATACTACAGAAGACTACCTGTCCGAATATTTTAGTAGACTCTCTTTGTCTGAAACCAAAGATTGATATTTTTTAAAATTACGTAAGGAATTTTAATAAACTTTGTGATTTATTAATAAATCACAATTTAAATTTAGAATTAAATTTAATTATTGGTTGTGACAAATTTTAATTTGTAAATATTTTCTAATTATACTGAAAAAATGCCTGCATTGTACACAGAACTAATACTCAGCCTGCTGATGAAAAATCTGAAATCACGTAAAATAAATTGGACGGCCTATTTAATAACTGGTATTTTTGTATAATCAGCTTGTTATCTTGCATACATTACCCACACTGATGTTCTAACATTCAGAACCAACTGATCTTGCATACCAAAAAACAGTGATGTAACACTATTTCAAAATGCCTGCATTATTCATCACTGTTACATAAAAGGTGGAGATGGGAAGCGGTGGCGGTACACAAAGAGAGTAGTGTACAGAAAGAGAGTACTTCTAAGTGTAATGTAGCGTGTGAGTCTCGTACTGCAGTCGTCCGATCGAGATCTCCTGTTCCTGGCTGTTCCCATTGGCCCGTATCTGAGTGTCCATGTTCGAATGATGACAGCGGGGACGACTTTTTGCCTAGCCGGGAAGCGTACTAAATAGCTTGGAGATGTTTGCCCCGTGCTTGCACGGTAAAATACCAGTTTTTTTTACAAAGCCTGCTTTTTTCTAGAAAAAAATTCATATTCTAAGGGTATCTCATATTCTAATGGTACTTTGCAAAAACACTCTTTTAACTCCACTTTATCCAGATACATAGCAACAGTAGTTCTAAACTTGTTATTTTAGCAAGGATGGGGGCTATCTTTAACACTGTCGAGGAGTTTTTTGCCGAATTCTCGAATTTTGTGAATTCTCGTTTCCCGTCGTGAATGTGTTAAGGGAGCCTTGAACATCTGGTCAACCCCCCCTTACATTGACTGGGTCAAGCCTCCCCATATAGCCCTTTTCTAAAGAATAGCACATTGTTACGTTAAGCCTAACTTACTGTATAATCTTTATGCATGGAATGAAATCTCGGTATTTCTGCATTACTTAAAACCTACTTACTTAAATTTCTATGATATATTTTATCTGAAAAAAGCTTACAAAATATTTCTAAAAAACATAACTTTTATGTTCAAAACGCCTTACATTTGATTTTTCCACACCTATTTCGATTATCTCTATGAAACAGAGACTGTTGTTTGAGCATTCCAGTAGCTTTGGTTGACACCTATTGATATACTCTGAAATTCCTTTAAATATGAAAACTGATGGGTGGGTCAAGCCTCCCGTATGGTCAACCCCCCATAGTCTCCCCTATTTGGACGAACATAAGAGTATGAAACTATCCGAAAATATTGGAATTAGTAGTCCTAATTTTGCTTCTATTTACAATCTGGTATAAGGTTGAATCTGGTTTCCGCTATTTTAACTTGAACATGGAAGTAATTGAGGTACTGAACATCAACGGTATTTAAAATCGGAATTCATAAATTTTGAGCCATACATTTGTAAACTTATTACGAATCTCCTACCGCATCCATCATTTTGACAATGTCAATCAATTTTAGAAATTTAATATTATCATTGCAATGTATCTCATTCCATATCAATATATAAAACATACATAATATAGATAAAAACTAACAAGATTTATTTATTACTTTTATAATAAAGATATAATAAAGCAACAGGGATCGTTTCAGAACTGAGAAAACCTTGAAACGATCAAAAGTCAATAACATTCAGTGATGCTTTTCTTAAACCATGATAGCTTTTGAATTTTTAGTTGGAAAAGTTAAAACGATGATATTCATATTAGATGTAAATTTCCAACTGGGCAAAAAATGTCCGGACCAGGATTCGAACCCGGGACCTCCTGACTGAAGCCGCCAGTGCTCTGCCATCTGAGGTATCCCGGACGATTCTGGTCGAACTTTTTCACCCAGCTAACCTTGATGATTACAGCATCTGGTCTGAAACCTGGTTCCATCTGAGCTATCCCGGACGATTCTGGTCGAACTTCGTGAATCGTCCGGGATAGCTCAGATGGCAGAGCACTGGCGGCTTCGCCAGGAGGTCCCGGGTTCGAATCCTGGTCCGGACATTTTTCGCCCAGTTGGAAATTTACATATGATTTGTTTACCAATTAGAATAATTGTGTTAATATTAATCTAGTGTAATTTCGTATCCAGCGATTTCTGGAGTTCCATTACCTGAGATTTATTTTGTTGAACTGAACCAGGTTTTAGACCAGATGCTGTAATCATCATGGTTAGCTGGGTGAAAAAGTTCGACCAGAATCGTCCGGGATAGCTCAGATGGCAGAGCACTGGCGGCTTCAGCCAGGAGGTCCCGGGTTTGAATCCTGGTCCGGACATTTTTCGCTCAGTTGGAAATTTACATCTAATATGATTTGTTTACCAATTAGAATAATTGTGTTAAAATTAATCTAGTGATGATATTCATAGTATTTTCATTACAGTGCTTCTCGTTATTTAAATTTTTTTATGATTTGACATTTTAAAATTTATTTAAAATTAAAACTTGGATCCCAAAACTGTTTAGTTAGAGATTTTTCTATCGCCAGATTTTGCTATTATTGCAATTTTATATTGCGTCTAACGCCATTAACGGAACAATGATGCATTATTAAATATTTAGAACTAACCTTACAAAGTGTGCAAGTACTTTTAAAACTTCTGATGTAATTTAGGTACATTATATAAATTATAAGTTCCTTTACACAACAGGCACGCAATCCATTTATAGATATGTTATTTTCTAGAACAGTAAATAAGGGAATAAATCTAAACTATCCACATTAAACAAAACATTACTTTTTTTAAAGTGTGTTTTCAATTGTCAGGCAATAATGTTTTTTCACAAATGTTACTCACACACAAAATTTGATGATATAGTAATTTAAAAACGTAAAGGAAGCGTGGTATCAAAAAGAAAAGAAGCATGAAAAACCATTACTGTAGGGATTTAGAAATGTAGTAATATAATGGAAAATCTGAAAAATGGTACAGTTTTGTTATTATATACCTTTTCGAATTTTACGTAATAGTATTTTTACTAGGAAAACTGTTTAAAATTTTATACCGTTTTGGTTTTTATTTATTTTATATTAATACAATCGAAATTCGTTATCTCGACACTCTAATGACCAGAAAAAAGTGTCGTCATAAGCGAGGTGTCGCGGTAACCAGAGTTGGAGAAAGATATGTTCTAAAAAGCTGTATTTTTAATTATTTTAAGAAAATTTTAAATTCGTAATTGTTTTTGCAGTTTTAAGCAATAAAACATGAATATTAAACAAAATAAACACAAAAACAAAATTGAAAAGAATAAAAATCAGACTAATGATGACTTGTTTTTTTATTGTTACGTAAAATGTTGATGAATAAATGTTTGCTTATCCCTAGATTTCTGATCGTTTCAATGCAATGAAAAACGTCGTGTAACCACAAGAAAGCGCCGCCTGACCAGAAAAAATCAGACCACGAGTAGTCTGATACGTCTATCTGGAGCTTAAGTGCGTCTTTCATAGTGTCTGTGTAGGGGTTTATTTATTCAAATAAAGGCTGAAGTAAAATTTCTCATTTAACTCACTGGGTATTTTAGACACTTTTGTGGAAAGTTTAGCTGAGACATTTCTTACCGTTTAATTTCCGTGCTTATAAGATGGATAATGAAAAATAAATTTTTCACATAATTTTCCTAAGTTGCCGTGATAACCGGGGTTGAAAATTATTCAACGACTTAAAATCCGGAGTTTATTTACATTAAAATTATATACAGAAAATCGGGGCTTTGAAAAACTGACGTGATAAGCGAAGTGACGTGAAAACCAGATGTCGGGATAATGAGGTCCGACTATATATAAAAATTTTATAAAATAACTTCACCTGTTTACAGATAGTTGCAGATAGTAATCTATAATCTATACACAGGGTGTTCCTGATCTCATGGGCCAAAATGTAAGGAAAGTTAAAGTAAACATACGGAGGCAATTTTTGCATAGCAATATGGCGTCCGAAATGAAAGTGATGGCAAAAAACAAGAAATGAGGAGGTAATGAAAACAAACGTTTTATTGACAAAACAACAAAACGCTTTGAGTACTTACTGTAATTGCTATGTCTATAAAACGCTTCAGAGACGCCCATCAAGGTCTTATTTTTGTTCATAAATTTTAACTTTTGCTGTCTCTAAAAATGAAACCTTTTTCATTGTAACTCTTAATTTCTTTTCTTTAGATCATTCATGCACCTTTTCCTTCAGGTACTTCGGTTTTATGATACGTTTTTCTTTAAAAGGATTCTCTTCCTAATTGGTACATTGTAATACTAAATGCACTCTATGATAACCTCTTTCTTTTCTCTCTTTTCAGTCTATACGTTTTTCAATTCTCATAAAATTGTTAATTTTCCCAAAATTGCAAGCCTGATTTTATGTAGTTAGAATATAAAATATTCAGTTTCCATTCATGTCAACCACGAATATGGAGTTTAAACACACACACACACATGTTTTCGTGGTAATTACCATATTTTTTGAATATGTCCTAGCATAACATGTGTAATTTAATTTTTATTAAGCTTATCATTTTGGAAAGAATTTTGGACAGAGAGTAGGAGAAAAAATAATTTCAAACACATTTTATTCAACTAAAATATAAGCTAGGGTAAAACATAGACAATATTCAAAATGAATTACCAATTTTTTTCATAAACTGAAATATTAAAATTTTCCTCGTCTTCTTGTGATAATTAGGAGGCAACACCGCGACCTACGTAGAAAATATGCTATTTAGGTGTAAAAGCCACGAATTTTACACACTTTAAGATCTTTATTATTATAAAGAAATATTTTTAAATGTGGAATAATGATCTCTTTCAAAAAATTTATTTACAAACTTTATTAACTTTATTTTGCGGTATTTATTTTTTAAAAGTAAATATATTCTACCTTGCCAAATAAGCATAAAAATCTACTTTAAACAATAAGTAAAGAGTTTTGAAAAACAAAATGTTTGCAAGCACCACTTTAAAGTAATTTTCATTAATATTACATATAATGAATATATATATACAAGAAAATTTCAAATAGTTTTTGTAAACTGTTAGCATCTCTTATTTTTCCCACTATTACATTTTTACAGGTTTTACCGATCGTGCCATTATATAAATTCAAACAAGGATTTTATTTATTTATTTATTTTGTTTCAGTAACATATTATATTAGTTTGTAAAACATGTTCATACTTATTTAGACTGTAGAGCACACTTTTTAAAATTTAGTTTATGAGAAAAAGATTTTCTACTTCCCCTGAAAGTTTTTAATATGATTAAGATACGATAACAGCTTCTCTTTCTTTCTGTCTATCAATTTGGATGTTTCCTAATTTTTAGTACACTTCTGTAGATTTCTCAAAAACAAACAGCTTTTACCCATTTGTTTAAATAAAATACATTTAAATTTGACAAAAATGTTTGTCAGATAAATGCAAATAATAAGAATATTAATAAATAATAATGCATAATAGAAATGAAATAAAAATATTAAATTTGCGAAGAAATATTGAAAACTATCTGTTAAATCATGTGACGTTGAATAACTTCGAAATTCCATTTCAGAAAAGCACGCAAAAATGCAAACTTCCTAAATCCCTGAATTCGGAAGAAGTTTTAATAAGGTACTATAATCCGTATGTCGTTGTCAGAATCAAGAACATATGTGAGATGTATTGAAATTACTTCGTCTGAATATTTTGATTTCATATAAAAAAGTAGGCTTTCAATATTATTTATGAAGGAATATTTTGATAGAAATTTGGTTTAATAAGTTAAAAGGTAAACCAAATAAAGTATATGAATAATCATCATATGGCAAAGTAAATGGTTTTTAACTCTCTCATTACTGATTTTATTTTTCAATTTTGGAAAAAATGACTTTTACGCTAAAAAAATTAAAAGTAGCTATCGAAATCAGAGAAGTCACAGTTTACTGAAATTTAACGAATGGGTTCTGTACAGAAACCAAACAAATGTAGTTATATTGCGTGTTTTTCATATAAAAATAGTCAAAGGAAGAATTTTTTAAGACGTTCGGAAAATGTCGTATTACAACCAGAATAAACAAACATAAGAACGTAGTAGTATTTTTTATCTTTTATCACAAATTACTACTTCGGAAAAGGAGTCCTTAATTTAAATTTAAAGAGTGAAACATATGTTTGAACTAAAAGAAACGCCAACGGTTTACTAATAATTAATAAAAAACTTTTATTAATATTATTATTGTTAAATGCTGAAACATAAGTAAAGTCATAATAGTAAGTGTATGACATATGCTATCACTATTACGTGCTGGAATTAACAAAAATATTTTTTTTCTTTGAAATATTGCAATTCGAAGTAGAAGCCTAAATGAGGCTCATGGTGACGAGAGGGTTAAGGTATTCGACGCCTTTAAAGCGTAATTTTCTATCAAAATATCGATTTTTTTTTTTTTTTTTTGTAAAAATATTAAAATTGAATCCTTTATTTATCGAAATCTTCTTAACTTTTTTTCTGTATCTAAAATAGAAGACGAATTACAGCCGTTTAAAGTTACAGCTATTACAATCGTTTGAATTGTGTTTAAAAGTTATTTTTAGCTTTTTCTCAAAAATAAGTTTTTCAGATTTTTACTATACACAAAACATCCTAAAACAAAAAAGTATCCATGAAATGCCACGAAATTTTCTGTACTTCTTTTACAAATGTCTTTTGGGGGAATAGACTACCTTCATGATAATATATTAAATAGTTTTATATTTACACTGGTATAAATGGCAAACTTGAGACAAATTTTGCGAATTTTTCATTACATTAGTACTTTAACTGCCATATCATCAGAGATAGAGATGCGATTATAATGTGCGTAGTCTAAGTCCTAAAGAAAGTTATTCTGTTTATTATGCAATTTACAAAAAGTCAATACATTGTCATAGCTGCCAACTTGTACGGATTTTTCATACCACTAAAATTTAATACGAAATTTTAACTAATTGAATCACCGAAAATCAAGATTTTTTAACGTTTAAATAAGTCAAAAATTTGTATTAAATTTTAGTGGTAAGAGAAATCCGTATAAGTTAGCAGCTATGCATTGTTTAATTTCTGAGTCATCATGTTTTGCGGACATGCCAAGTTTTGACATAATGTTGACTATTTTTCTCTTTAAAGAAATTATTTCTGGGTAATTGCTGAAATTTTTATATTTTTTTCAAAGTTTTAAAGTTAATGTCATTATAAAAAATGGATAGCAAAAGAAAAATGAAAAATTTTCAAAAAATCCCTTCCGAAAGCGTGCGGTTACCTTAAATAAAACCGGT
Organism: Maratus speciosus; assembly: GCA_963932465.1. Classification (NCBI taxonomy): domain Eukaryota; kingdom Metazoa; phylum Arthropoda; class Arachnida; order Araneae; family Salticidae; genus Maratus; species Maratus speciosus. The sequence goes on from OZ010788.1 coordinate 274,288,899, forward strand.
TTAATTAATACCTTTAAATCACATTTGTTATTTAAAATATATATAAACATTAATTTTTATTTTTATATCACCGAAGTATCTACTTATAAAATTCAACTATAGGAAAGTGTAAGTAACCATTTCGGGGAGAATCGTGCGATCTACATATTTAAAACACAAGGATGTTTTATAAGTCATCTGCCTTGAGTTTTCTACCTAACCGATTTTGCAAATTATTCTTTTTTAAATGAAAGCTGTCCATTTGCATATGTGATTGCACTAGCTATTTTAAAAATTATTTCCATTATTATATTTAAAATTTAAAAGTCCTTTATGAAATTTCTTCAAAATGGTGGCAATTGGGTTACTTTCATTGTTTCAGATAAAAGAGAAATTATGAAAATTATTCACACGTGGCATTTTGGACGTAATTTTTCATTTGCAAGTTATCTTCGGTAAAAAATATGTATGCACGTATACTCTATTTTTATAAGCGAATAAAAATTCATGCTTATTGGAACATCACGAGAATATTGTCTGTTAGTTTATTTTATTTTTATGCATTGTGACTTTATTTTTTTTTCATTAAAACTAGGGGGCTCGTCGCCCTATGAGCTACGCTCGCCAACCCCCGTCCAGACACCGCAGACTCTAAATGCACGCTAATTTGATCGGCTTTAAAAAGATTTCGAAAGATTCAATTATAATTAAAAAAGCAGTGGCAATCTCCCTATAAACGGATTTCTATTCATTTCTCTTTGATTGGGGAATTTTAACGCCAAATCCGCAGCGGTACTACTTGATTATCCCGTCGACCAAATTCGCCAAATTATATAAATCGCCAAACCACTCGCCAAATTATACAAATTGACATAATTTTTATTTTAAATAACGAAAGAACAAATAAATTAGTACAACATTAATAAAAATACAAATAAAACGTCGAAATCAAAATAACTTGATGACGTAGACACGTGTAACAACATTTCAAAAGCTAATATAAAAGGAATTAAGTAAACAAAGTCTTTCTCTCCTGGTATTTTTTAGCAAAGCGAAAAGAAAGTTCTTTTAAATGAGACATTTTAAATTAATCGTTTTTAATCTGACGTAATTTTGACCAAGCTATTCTTTCTCTTTTAAATATTACGTGAAAATATTTTTGTTAGAAATGAAATATTATTTGCGCTTTCCTAACAAAAATAGTTGAAAAGATGCTCTCAAAATATCAAATAAATGTCTAGCGCACTTTCTAAATTTAAACTGTTTTGCAATATTATTTTGTGTTCATTTTATGTAATAACTGTAATGTGACGTAAAAATGACGTAATTTCTCCTATTTAAGACTTCTAACACATGTTAATGAATTTATTATTTTACAATTTCCTTTATCTCTTAAAATTCACGCGTATACTTTTTATGACGCAATTTTTAATAAGTTCTTGCTTTTTATACGCAATTATTTAATTTTAATTTGAAAGTATCTTTTCTGTTTATAATAGTCACGTGTAAATAAATTTTTAATTTGAAGCAAACATTATTGTTTCCGTTGTTTATACAGTTGGCAACAGGTTAAATTAGTACAATTTTTTAAAATAAGTAAAAAATATCTCTCGAAATGCTGAAAATTTGAATTTAAAATAGAAATGAAACCTCGAAAAATGAGTCAAATTACAAAAATAAATGAATTCTGCACACCGGGAAATTATAACGTATAAAATGATCAAAAAATTATTAAATTCCGATGTATAGTTTTTGCTCCTATAAAACTTTTTTAGTGGAACGATTTTGTCCAACTTCAGCATTAAATATCTCTTAAAATAATTCTTCGATTTGAAAGCTGTTTGCATCAGCGTGTTTATCAAACATTTCTGTATAATACTACCGATTTTCATATTTTTGTATGCATTATTTTTCTTAATATTAACGAAGAAAGACCTCCGGTCACAAAAAATTCAAAACCGGCGGCAGTGACAGCGGTAGTTACTTATTTTTAGAATACTAGGGGGCTCGGCCCCCTACGAGCTACGCTCGCCAACCCCCCGTTCAGACACTGCAGTCTCTAAAAGCACGCTACTTTGATCGGCTTTAATTGAATTTTTTTTGGAAGATTGAATTATAATTAAAAAAACAAAGGCGATCGCCCTATAAACGGGTTTCTATTCATTTCTCTTTGATTGGGGAATTTTACGGAAAAATCAGCTGCTGTTAAAAGATACAATGGCATTTCAAAATCATCTAATATAAAATGAATTAAGTAAACAGAGTCTTTGTCTCCCGGTATTTTTTAACAAAGCGAAAAGAAAGTCCTTTTAAATAAAACATTTTAAATATATCGTTTTTAATCTGACGTAATTTTCACCAAACTTTTCTTTCCCTTTTTAATATTCACGTGAAAATGCTTTTATTAGAAATGAAATATTATTTGCGCTGTCAAAAAAAAAAAAAAAAAAAAAAACAATAGTTGAAAAGTTCATCTCAAAATATAAAGTAAATGTCTCGCGCTATTTTTAAATTTAACTACTATTTTGCAATATTATTTTTTGTTCATTTTGCGTAATAAGTGTAATGTGACGTAAATGTGATGTAATTTCTCCTATTTAAGACTTCTAACGCATGTTAATGAATTTATTACTTTACAATATCCTTTCTCTGTTAAAATTCACGTGTAATTATAGATGAAGTAATTTTCAATAAGTTCCTGCTTTTTATACGTAATTATTTAATTCTAATTTGAAAGTTTTTCTTTTCTGTTTATAATAGTCACGCGTAAATAAATTTTTAATTTGAAGCAAACATTATTGTTTCCGTTGTTTATACAGTTTGGCAACAGGTTAAATTAGTACAATTTTCTGAAATAAGTAAAAAAATATCTCTCGAAATGCTGAAAATTTGAATTTAAAATAGAAATGAAACCTCGAAAAATGAGTCAAATTAAAAAAATAAATTATTTCTGCACACCGGGAAATTATAACGTATAAAATGATCTAAAAAGTATTAAATTCCGATGTATAGTTTTTGCTCCTATAAAACTTTTTTAATGGAACGATTTTGTCCAACTTTAGCATTAAATATCTCTTAAAATAATTCTTCGATTTGAAAACTGCCTACATCAGCGTGTTTATCAAACATTTCTGTATAATACTACCAATTTTCATATTTTTGTATGCATTATTGTTCTTAATATTAACGAAGAAAGACCTCCGGTCACAAAAAATTCAAAACCGGCGGCGGCGGCGGCGGCGGCGGCGGCGGCGGCGGCGGTGACAGCGGGAGTTACTTTTTTTTAGAATAGAGAGAAAGAGAAGAGATTATATCGAAAAAATATATTTAACTAGTTTATTTTTCATTACAATTAAATAGAAAATTCATTTTTATTTGAATATAATATAGTTAATCATAAAAGTACGTGTACAAAATATGTTTGAAAAGTTTGCGCATGTGACGTTATGCTTAGCTTAAAATGTATTTTTCAATTCCTACTATTAGCTCACACTCTCCCTGTATTTATTTATTTATATATTTATATATTTATCTTGTTCAAATTTTCAATCGTTAATAAAATACTCATTATTCATCCTATCAAGTTGAAATAAATTTTTTTTAACTTGTACTGGATGACAATTGATGTTAATACAGTTTTTTCAAATATTAATTAATTAATTAATTTTTAATTAATTAATTTTAGTTTTGCATGGGAAACAAAATGGCGGCCATTGGTTATTGAATGTCAATGAAAGTATTTTCATTAAGGGGTTACCATAGGGGGAACCCTGTTCTGTCGCCAAATACCGCCAAAGTTGTCGCCAACTTGGCGATATATCGCCAAATTTGGCGACCAAATTGAGTCGCCAAAAGTGACGCCAACATGGCGATATCTCTAATATTTCGCCAAATTCCCATAGAGTTCCATTGTAAACCTACTTGCTTATAGAAAATGAACAAATTGAGATATTTTAACGCAACAAAAACTAATATTAGCTTAATATTAAATTTTTTTTGATGGCTTAAGTGGGAATTGACTTTAAAACAAAATTTTTATATTACTTGTTATATTAATATAACTAAGGATAAAAGTTGATATGATTGTGTCACATAACGTAATTTTCTCTTATTTTTCATTTCTTAATTATAAAGATTAGAATCGCAGACTTCATTGATCGTTGAACTCTTTCAGAAATTGAATATCGAGTAAAAAGTATGCTCATCATTTGCATTGCACAACTCATTGTCAGTTTTTAAATGTACCTTTCTACAATGCAAAACTTTCAATAATAAAACCTTCATGAGGTTTGTTTGTATGAAGTCTTAGGAAAATAAAACGCAAAGGAACATTACGTCCCTTTTCACGGGGGTTATAAGATTTTTTTAAAATAATAATAATAGTTGAATAATAATTTGCAAATGGAAAATATAGTTGTAAACCTCATAATTTTAACGGCTGAAGAATTAAAGTATGCATCGACAAAAGTAGGAGATTCGCTTAAAAAGCTGTGGATTCACGATCACCAGATATTTTTTACTACCTCTTCACTAGCTTTTAATTTATGATTGGACTGTCGAATATCTTCAAAAGAATCAGATCCTTCACTATATATATATATCGTACCTGAAGCCCAACTCATCCCTTTTCAGGGTTCCGTACGTAAAAAGTAAAAACGGAACCATTATAAGATCACTCCTGTGTCTGTCCGTCTGTCTGTCTGTCACAGCCATTTTACTCGTAAACTATGGAACATGGAAAGTTCAAATTCGGGGAAGTAATAAAGACCATTGACCCACATATTTTCAGATTAATAGACATTCATAAATACATTTAATAAAAAAGTAGAGGGGCTAATTATGATACTTGACAAAAAATCTTTTCTTTGTATGTCATGTGGGGTATCCCGTGAAAACTTTTGTAACGCTGAACTCAAAAATACACTCCTTTTAATTTTCGGTATTATATTTTCAAAGATATTGTAGAAAATGTAGCGCAAAAATATGTTGCCCCGCCCCCCTCCCCCATCTAATTCCGAATCTACTGAAACTACAATTATGAAAAAATTAGAGGTAGTAGACGTTAATATAAACCTTGCCGGAAAATTATAGCGATTACCCTAGGTCACATAGTTTTTGAGTAATTACCATTTTTCTGTTATACACAAATTTCGATTTACGGGCATTCAGAAAACTTGTTCAGCATCGCTGAATATATCTATCGTTGCAGAAGAATAAAAGCATTGTAGATAATGATTTTCGAAAAAAATCATCTGTAATTAGCCGAGATATTAACCCTTAAATGTACGGTCAGTTTGGACATACACAAGAACAGGGGCGGCGTACTCTATGCCTAGTTAACAACCTTTAATGATATATATGTGTAATGTAATGTCCAGTAACAGTACAAAAGCAATAAACGTCAAATTGTTAAAAACATACTAATTTAAGGGGTCTCGGGACTCTAAAAAGTGGAAAAAATAAAAAAAAGACCATTTTCAACATTTAATGTCTTAAAATGTATATGATTTTAAAACACAATTTTAATTGGGATGAAAGATATAAGTATGTTCTTTCGTTTCATGTATTTAAAAAATTGCAAGATACAGAATTAGTATTTATAGGGGGCTCGAAACTGTTAGACATTTTTCGAACATAAATTAGCATAACAGTTTACGCGCAGGATTAAAAAATAAATATTGGAACTAGAATGAAAATTTTGGTGCTTACTTATACTTCAGATTGTATTAATTTCCCTGAACTTAAATAAATTTGTATTTAAAGCATTTTTATATTTTTAATGTAATGTTGCATTTAGCTAATACAAAATTTTGAAATTTTTTACAGTAAAATCACCTAAAAAAATATTTTTTTGAACAATAAAAAGGAAATTTTAGGTTCAGTTTATACAGACTAACATGAAATATATGTTTTGAGAATTCCATGAAAAAAATATTCAGAAGTTTTTGAGGTATCCTGCGGGTTATGCCCAGAAAACGCCATTTGAAAAATAATTACTTTAAAGTTTCGGAAACGCCGCTTCAGCTATTGAGCGGGTATAATTCTAAAAGCCAAAACTTCTGTTCTAATGGGAATTTCAAGGAAACAATTATATCAAATTATTCAGAAATGATAGGAGTTTAACACTTAAAAAAAAAAAACTTCTTAAATTTTAAAGCTTTAAGAGTCCTGCGAACACTTAATCCTTACCGGCACGGAGTAATTCTATCTATAAACTTATAAAATAAAAAACGACACCAGAATTATAAATGAATTTACTAGAAAATGAGAACTTGCTTATTTTCACGTAGATGATAAAAGGAAAATTTTAATTAAATATTCTTGGTGCGTTTGTCTGTTTTGGAATTAAAATTAGGTGTCCGTTTTTTAAGGGCATCGCCCTCGAAAGATTTAATTAGAATGAATCGCATAAATATTGTGTGATTCGCGATAGTTTGCATTGATTGTATCTCTCAATACGCCTTGAGTGACTTTAAAAGTTAATTAAACACCTATCTGGTAAAACGCGGCATTGACCAAGGTGGCGTTGCAACTTTGAGACCTCAATTCGAAGCGCGCTTAGCACAATGCCAAATTTAAACATTGAACAAAGATTTTGTTTTAGCTACACTGTAGACATAAAGGAGGACAATAAATACGTAGGATTAATATCTTTTGACATACAAGGAGCTTTTGATTCAATAGCCTGGAATATGATGTCGGAACTAATCGAAGAATCAGAACTACCTAGATACCTAAAAAAAAATTACTTATTAACTATATAAGTGATAGATTCATCGGAGCAAACAACTTTAGTTTCATTCAATGGCTTCGTAGTTTCAAGGGATGCATGGGTTCATGTTTAGGCCCGTTATTATGGTTAACAGTAGCAGATTTCATCATTAAGGAACTACTTAAAAAGTTCCCAGAACTTGTGGTTTATGCAGATGACTTTGTGGTATTAATAAAAGGAAATTCAAGAACCGACTTAGAAAAGGATGCTAATGAAAAAATCCGTAGTTTTGAAGAAATATGTAACAGATTAAATCTGAACATTTCACAAGAGAAAACAAAAGCAATACTCTTTGGAAGAAACCTCTTAAATAACAGACATCCAATTTTTAAATTAAAAAATAAAACAATCAAACTAGAGAAATCATTACCATACTTAGGAATAATCTTTGATCAAAAATTAAAATTTCAAATTCATCTGGAAAATTTAAAAGCAAGAATATTTCAGTCTGTTACTAGTTTAAAATTCCTGGGAAATTACCAAAAAGGAATAAATCCAAAAATAAAAAAGATGTGGTACACAACGGTTGTTGAAAGGCAAATCTTGTATGCACATGAAATATGGTTCCCTTATTTAAACAGTCGTGGAATCAGATCTCTGAAAACAATACAAAGAATGAGTTTAATGAATGTTATCAAAACTTACAGAAGCATCTCACACGAAGCACTAAATGTTTTAACAGGAGTACCACCAATCATCACAAAAATCCAGAACGAATTCATGGCATATCAGACAAAAATGGGAAAAAGAAATTTAATAATTCAATCAACGAAAATAAATAAAGATAATTTAATGGTGAAGGAAAGTACGTTCGATTTTCCAGACTATTACAAAATTAATAACCTGAATATACTAGAAGAAATAACGGAAAAAGAAATTCGCAGCAATAAATTAAAGATATATACTAATGGCTCTTTAATGAAACAGGGAACTTCATGCGCCTTTACAGTCATGTTAGAAGATACTTTTAACCACGACAAGACTGCGCGCTTAAACCCTCTCAATTCAATCTATCAGGCAGAACTTAAAGCAATACTAAATTCAATATAATGGTTTTCGACCTCTAGATTTACATCAGTTTTAATCCTAACAGACAGCACTAGATGCCCTCAAAATTATCTTCCCAAGAAACAAAATAATAAGCCAGATTTATACAGAACTACAAAAAATCCCGCAGAAATCTATAAATATAGCATGGACAAAGGCTCACATAGGAACAGTTGGGAATGAGCGCGCAGACACCTTGGCAAAAAATGCAATTGAACACGACCACTATGATGAAATTCAACATATACCATTCCCGGATTCAGTAATTAAAAATTATATACGTGAAAAAATTATCCAAGACTGGCAGGATATCTGGAAACATTCAGTAAAAGGACGAGATACATATAAAATTCTTAACCAAGTTAACAAAGAATTTATGTGTACTTCAAGATCATCAGTTTATTACATTAGTGGCCATGGCAGTTTTCCTGCATTTCTCTACAAAATAGGCAAGTTAAATTCGGACATATGCTCGTGCACTAAAGGCCGAGGAACAGTACAACACTATATTTTTGGGAACTACTCTCTCCTACCTAATCCTTTCAAATTTAATAAAAACAAAACCTTAAGGAAAAACTTCCAGAAGATTCTGCTGGATCCAGCAAACTTTTCAGCGCTAAATGAAAATTACAATATTCTTAATAAACACTACTCCTTCATAAAAAAGATTCTATTAAAAGTGTCACCCATTAACTATCAATATCATTCATAAAAATATTAAAAATCGCCTAATTAAATAACACCTTGATTTGTAAAAGTTTATATTCCTGAACTTTGGACTAAATCTCCAAACTGGGAATTTTATCTTCAAACTAAAATCTACAGTGTTTAGAACTGTAAAAATCATACTATGAACTATGAAATCTAATGACTTTGAACTTCAAAATATAATGACTCAAAAATGTGACATATACTTTACTGAACTGTGAAACACATAGACTATTCAACATATTAAGCTATCTAGAACTTTAAAATTAATTATAATTAATGTCTCAAACTTCCTTAACAGGTTATCACTCAGAATCATAATTAATTTTAACAAGACTATTATTTCATTTAAATATCATTCAAAGTTTCGCTCAGATTTACTTATTTTTCAGATTTCAATCAATTTTGTCTCAACTAACTTTGTTTTATTAAGTCCTATTAGGCCCTAATATATAATTGGCTACTTTCAAGTATTCCTATTTTAATAACTGATTGATGATCTGTAATATCTGTAATATCTTAAAAATCCAAAATATTGTTTTATTTGGGCTCGCCCAAATTGCCCCATTGAAAAATCAATGGGTGGGGGGGGGGGGTGTCTTCCTACCTGCTGAGGCCTCCGGGCCCGTCTGGTGTCTGGGGGTTTCGTGGGAAGGTGGATATGGGTTTTTGGGTTTTTCCCCTCGTGGACATTTAGCTCCTATACCGCAAGGTTGGCTGTCCACGAGTGGGTGATTTCTGTTTCTGTTTCTGTAGAAATAAAGGTTATTAACTACGCTGAATTTAGTTTCATGAAATGCCAAATGAATATAACTATGCACTGCTTTTATTGTCAGTACCGAATTAAGTTCATCATAAACAGATTAGGATAATATTAAAAAAGAGTTATACGAATAGCTATATTGGATATTATTTAGGTTCCATATCTCTTTGAACTTTCATGCTATACCCATTTACACTTTTCTAATATATACAGTTATACCCAACCCTACGTTGTATAGTTTTTTTACAAAGTCTTAGTATTATTTTAGCAATGTGTTTTTTTTTTTTTTAATACAATTACAAATTTATATATTTATTCTACGGAACTCTCTGTACGCGAGTAATGCTCGCACTTGACCGTTTATTTTGAATGTCATCATTTTTTTCTCTACTAATTTTTCTTTGATTTCAAATAAAAATAAAATATTATTAATTTTTCATATTGAGAATGATAATAAAATTTACATTTTACGACGACATTGAAATCAATATATTTTTTCGTAATTTGTCTAAATTAAAAATACAAAATAATTAATAATCCTGATATTTACTACGTTTCTGCTCATTATCTGTAACAGCTGATGATGTTTTTCTCCAAAGTAATGTCGTGGTGACTGGAATTCACATGAAAACAAGTACAAATTAAATTTTAAAAATCAAAAACCTGACTGCGTACAAAGCGAACTAATTAATTATTTCTCATCAATGTGAAACTTTTTTATATTACTTAACTATTTTTTATTTACTTGTATTGGCGATTCTTAAGTTGTGGTTAATTGTTAGTTCCTATCTATAAACACTGTTTTGATGAGGTATATAGATGTCTATGATCGTTAGAGTTGCAGTAAAGCTAGAGATCCTACCTACAACTTCCAGGTTGCATAATATTTAAACGGAGCTTCTGACTGTAAAATAGTCAATGAAACATCGTCCTCATTTTGAAAGACCTATCCAATGATATGCCACTCAGTAGAGTGCGTAATTTTTTTTTTCGTCTCTACCACCATTTTGTATTTTATGGCCGCCATTTTGAATTTATAAAAACAAAACCTAGCCTAAAACCATTGGACAGTTAAGAAGAATCGATAGAGACATCATTCATTAAAATCCATCTATCCGTTGGGATATTTCGAGGGTATAAAAATCCACATACCTAGATATGCGTGAAACACATAACCCTTCTTGGAAGTCGGGTAAAAAAAGGGTAAATGGAGATTTAAAAAAAAGTTGTTATATTACATTTAAAAGCATTATCATTCTTTACAATGTTAAGGAGAAATCTCTATAAATGAATGACGCCCATATTTATTTCAGTGGAGTTTAATTATTGTTACAATCTTAATCTGGCAAAAAATATGCACATTTGAAGAAAAAGTTGAATTTTTAATTTGCGTATAAATGTTTCTGTATTCATTTTTAAGTAGTTTAATATTTATAAAAGGAAATTCCTCAATCTCTTTAGCCTATAATCAAATCATGAGTAAGTATATATTAAGTGTACAGTCTTTTTAAAGATAACCCTCGCACCTTTAAAAAACAATTAAAAATATGTACTACAGCATGCACCAAGAAGATTAAAATTCACTTTATTTTATTTTTAACAGTTGGTTATACTTAGGCAAAGTGAAGTGCAAAAGTTTTCAAAATGAGGTAGCAATCAAGAATTTATTCATTTAATAGTACTGCCATAAACTAATGTAAAATGTCTATACTTTTACGACCAAAACTTACCAATTCATGATACTTGACATTTTATAAATTTCGGAGCTGTCCGAAAATAAAATCAAAAACCATCAATTTAAAATGCTTAAACATAATTTTTTGAACTCTGGAATTGTACAGCAATTTAGTAATCGTAATTTTTTTTTTAAATTAATGGAAGGACTGTTTCATGAACATACTCTTTGCTGCAACCTTATTCTGCAATATACATTGCCTATGTACCGGGTGTCCCAAAAAGGACTGACTGATTTTAAAATTCAATAACTTGCAAACGGTAACAGATATTTAAAAAATTCTTGCAGGAGGGTTATGCATAAGGTCAAAAGTTTTTTTACAGTGATTTTCAATTTTAGTTCGAATTACAAACAATAGATGGCGCTGCGATCAATAGACGCTGAATTCAGGCTCAATTTTTGGTACTTCGTGGCCCGGATAATACATTTCCATCTCCTTTTTCAGCATGGAACAAGAGAAAAGATCAGAAATCGAGCCTGTATTTAGCGACTATTGATTACAGCGCCATCTATTGTTTGTAATTCGAACTAAAATCGAAAATCACTGTAATAAAACTTTTGACCTTATGCATAACCCTCCTGCAAGAATTTTTTAAATATCTGTAACCGTTTGCAAGTTATTGAATTTTAAAATCAGTCAGTCCTTTTTGGGACACCCGGTATCTCCAACATGGGGAAAATTAAAGCAAGTTTCATCCTTTTTAGAACATCCTGTCTATCATATGTGCATACAATTTTTAAACGCAAGGCACGCGGCGAAAAATATATTTCTTTCATTTGTGTCTTAACGAGCCAATTGCGTTCATGTTTTCTAATACTGAAAATACTTCTTTCAGTGAAATACACTACCCAAGTAGCAGAAAATGGTGGGAAAAACGTGGCTAATCGTTGGAGATTTGTTGACCAACGTTTTTGAATGAAATTATTTACTTCGTTGTACCATTGAAGAACAAACCATTCGGTAACAAAGTTCAAATGAAAATTTATTATTATTATTTAATTTATTAAATTAAATTTATTATTATTTATTAAATAATTGGATGCCCAATAAGTTTTGAAGTGTAAATGGTTTTACATAGTTTTACATGTGGTTTTACATGTCTACAAATACTCATGCTTAATGTATCAACATTTCTAAATGTTTAAAATATCTGGAAACTTTTTAACATCGAAAAAACAGACCTATGATTGGAACAATTTTGCATAATTTATATAAAGAATAATATATTAATGATATGAATTAAAACCTTTCTGTACCGCTTTGCATGTCTGCAATATGCACAAAAATTGATGTCACTGAAACATCAGACTTTGAAAGATGACTTTATTGATTGCTGTTATCTCCAAACACAGCAGTTAAGATAAATTGTTCAAATGAGTCTCAACAGACGGCGATACTGAGTCAATTTTTAATGTCAAACTTTTACTTTTAATTTGAACAGTTTTGCATCCTTATTGCTAAAATAAACTTTGTAAATTTTGTAAAAGGGAAAAGGATGCAGATGGCCAAAAATTCATTTTTAAGAAAGGTAATTTCATACATTTTACAATTATGTATTAGAAAATTGACAATATTTATGAGAAATATGTAAGTTTCTATTTATAGCAGATTTGGAAAAGTACCTTTTAGCCAGTAATTTTTATTTTTATATTCTAATTTTCTATATGATAGTTTACATGCTTAAAATGATGTATTCTAACACCCGAGTAAATATTTTTCGAATCGAAGTGGTGGAGTAACAAAGGGTGGAGTAACAAGTACTAAATAATTTTAATGATCACAATTTTATGTTCATTTTACTTTCTGCTATCTTAAAAAGAAGAAAATATTGTGATTGAATTTTTTTCCGATTTCCAGTTTTAGACGGATTTACACGTTTTAGGGTTCAGAGATCCCCAAAAACATGTTTATAGAAAATATCTGTCTGTCCGTGTGTCTGTCGCCAATGTACCATCAAAAAGTGTAGGAAGCTATGCATAGTATTGGATCATTTTTTTTAAGTGTTTGGCTATGGCAAGCAGGTGCTCCTTTAATTTAGAGAAAAAAATCCGCCGGGAGGGGTGCTGTAATAGCAATTTTTGTGCCATTTTGAATATTGTACCATCAAAAAGTGTGTGAATTTATGCATAGAATTGAAGCATTTTTTTGTGTATGTTTTTGGCCATGGCAAGAAGGTCCTCCTTGAATTTGGAAAAATTCCGCTGGAAGGGAGCAGTGCAATAGCGATTTTTGAGCCATTTTAAATATTGCACCATCGAAAAGGGTATGCATTTATACATAGAATTGAACCAAATTTTTTGTGTATGTTTTTGGTCATAGCAAGAAAGTCCTCCCTGAATTAGGAAATATTTCTCCGGAAGGGGCACTATAATAGCTGTTTTTGTGTAATTTTCTTGATTTCTCGTAGTTCTGTTGTACATTGTCGATTCGTGCAGCGACGGGAATATCCCATCCTGGTAAGCCAACTATTCGTGAACAGTTGATATACAGAATAACAGAAAACTGTTGCTTTTAATGGATATCATGATCGACATTAACTCGTTTTTACTCCGACTCATAGACTGAAACAGAAATTTAAGATGAAAGTCAAAGTTGGTATAGTATTGAACTAATAAAAATGAAATATTGACATTTGTAACAACATTTTGAAATATTAAAATATATGAGATAGAAGAAAGTTTCGGGATTGGCACATCGAACTAGTTTCAGGTTTAATTAAATATTAAATTATTTAAACAAATATCATTATTCCATATTGTAAATACCCCCAAAATAGAACAATTAATGTAACTACTGCATTATCTAAAAAAGAAATAAAAGTCACACTTATGACTTCAGTATGATTGAACTTATTATAAAATAAAATATGTTACTCTTAATGTTATCAGACTAATCATACAAAAATGCTAGATTTATTTAATCAAACAAAAATGTTTTTTTTATAAATTTCACTGATAATATCGAAATTATTAGATTGTTTATTCATACTGAAATGGGAAATGGTTTGTAAGAAAAGGAAATAAAGTTAATTACTTTATTAAGTTAGATTTATCTAAAAAGATGTTATTTTAGCAAAAATTAATTTAGTTATTCTAACCGATTGCAATTCTGCCTTAATTTACCAAAAATATTATGATAATATTTTAGTAACTACGTCAATGTAATTAATTATGTGTAAAAAGTTTTTAATAAAATGACTAAGTAATCTTCTAATGACTAAGTAGTTGTTTTTTATGTTATAATTCTTTGAAGAGTATCTCATTATTTGTTGACAAATTATTAGTAAAGGTATGATTTCCAATAAAAATAATATTTTTAAAATATTAAAAATATTTTCTTAAATTTAATATAGTATCTTGAAATATAACGAAAAACATTATTTATAAAACTTAAAAAAAAATGTTAATTCAGGTTGAAGAAATTAATCTTATTAACTTTTCAGCGAGTGCGCTATATATATATAATTTTTTGGACCAGTTGATGCGTGTCGTATTTCTTTTTCTGCACAATAATTGTGCTGTAACGAATGCAAGGCACTGTTTCATAAGAGAAATAAGAGGCTGCTTTAATGAAGTGTATAAATGATAAAAATTCAATTCCAATTTTGGATGCAAATGCGAGAATAATATATTATAAAAGGTATCTTGGGTTAATAACGCTAGGGTGGGTAATAACGCCAGATGCTAATATTAAGCGTAGTTATGAAGAAATCCGGGAAAGTGGCACTACGGGTTCTGCGCTAAAAGGCTCTGAGTCATCTGAATCACAAACAACCGCTAAAAGTTAATTTCTTACATTTGAGACATTATCTCTGGAACAACCACGTAAGAGTTAACGCGCGATCTAAAAATTGCTAGCTAAGTTCTGTGATGTGAAGACTATATATTTATTAGAAAATACTTTGTTTATTACACAAAGTTGATGTATTTCATGTACTTCCAAAATGTCGTGTGATATTTTGGATGTGTTCGCGTGGTATCTTGTAGTTTAAAATATACTGGCAAAATGTATGCCGGGGTAACGCCATTCACTGGTGTTATTACCCTGGTTGATTCTTTTCAGTGGCGGAACTACATTTTTTATTTTATTTCTTTTATTTTATGCACGAGAGAATATTACTGTCATTGTTGAAAACTAAAAAAGATAAAGAGAAATTTGTATGTCTTAAATGCTACTAATTTTTTCATGTCAGAAGAATAAAATATCAAATGATTATTACTGCATCATGATATCGCAATTAATGGTAAGTAAAGTCAATTTCTAGAGCTGTAGAGTTTGCATTTTTATAACTGGTCAACTTACATGTCATTATTCCATCTTGTTTCATAGTTTTGTTTCCATGGCGTTATTACCCACATAGGTGGGTAATAACGCCAAATAGCATTGGTCAAGAAATCACGCCGCTACATTTTATGAATACATATTTGCTAAAAACTTCTTTCTTGTATACATAGTCAATAAGTTGCCGTATCAAATCCTATATTTGTTTAAAAGAAAAATCTAAAACTAAGCCGTAAAAATTGGTAGAACCTTAACGTGGCGTTATTACCCCAGAACACCTTATTTATATATTACAAAAATTAAATTTCCGCGCCTTATTAAAATTATTCCATAGAAAGTTTTTTCTAAATTAATCTACAATCCTAGTTTATTAAATTATCCCTATCTTAAATAATATTTCATTCATTCTGTTCATTTAAAAATACTTCTATTTAAAAAGCGTATTTAATTTTCTTCAAACACTACTAAAAAACATTTCCCCTTAATAATTTTTCTTCAAGACCTTTTTATTTTTCAATCTTAAATCGCTGATATTTATTACAGTTAGCTGTTTTATACTGTTTCTTTTCTTTCATCTTTTTTATCCATAACTCGATTTGATGCGCAATTCTGACTCGATAATTTCTCTTCAATATTATGCCGCTTACGATAAAGAGTTCCTTCCCCATGCTGCCGCCCCTTCTCTCCCCCTTATATCTGCATTACGTAACAAATCATCCGCCTTCGACTATTTAACCTGGCCCATGAGCGCGGAGCAGTGAATTTTCGGGACATTTGTTGATATTAAATACTACGTTGCTTTCCAGAAGACGCCACGGAAATAACACCGGGTAACACATATTTTGTTGACTTAGATCAGGCACTTGTTTTTGGCTAATTATTGGCATCTAAATTAAAAAATGACCCCTGTTTTTTTCTATCACGTCAACTTTTTAAGCTACAGGATAGATAAATCCAAAATCATTACTTACCCAAAATCATACTTAATGTGCATAAAAAGGAAAATAAAGAAACACTTACCAAATATATTATTCATACAACGGCTGTATATACTTACTATAAGCTATACTGTGTTCATACAAGTAGTTAAAGCCTGTTACAAAACGAAAAAGTACATATTAAGGTGAAAAATTTCATTTTTAGCTTTACCTCGAGTGTTCAATTTGTGGACAATCTCACTTGATGCTCCAACAACAATCAGCCATCATATGTTCACCCTATCTACCTTGTTACGTTTCTTCCATAAGCTTCAACTCTTGGTGAAATCGCTTACCCTGCTCATCACTGACTGCACGGAGATGTTCGAGGAAGCCCTCGAGATGGCTATGCAGAAAATGAAGTTTGATGCTCATGTTGCAACCAAGAAATTTTAAGCTCTCTAAAACTTGCTGGAAAATTTCGGTGTAATTTTCTACCCGCGTACTTCCAAGTAAGTCTCTGGCAAGGTTTTTGAATGCCAACCAAACATTCTTTTGGAGTTCTGTCTTTGTTCCAATGAAATGTCCATCTCTAATGAGCTGCCAAATCTGTGGACCAAATATACCTGCCTTTATCTTTTCAAAAGACATGTTTGGAAATTTCGAAATGAGATATTTGAAACAGTCTCCTTCAGTGGACAAAGTTTTCACAAACTGCTTCATTAGACCCAGTTTTATATGCAGAGGTGGAAATAAGATGTTTTTTCTGTCGACAAGTGGCTGATGCAAAATATTTTTATCTTCAGGATTGAGGTCAGATTTTGGACGCCAATTCGACTGGAACCAATGCTTTTCACGAGCTATCCTGTCCCACATACACAAAAAGCTGGGATACTTGGTATATCCACGTTGCTGGCCAAGAAGGAAGCAGACCATTTTAAGGTCAACACAGATTAGCCATTCGTGCATGTGATATTGTAATAAATCAATGGCTCTCTGTGTGCCCTCATATTCTTCGAGAAAATAAACTGAATGGCCTAATGGGACTGCTTCAAATAAATTTCCGTTGTGAAGGAGTACACACTTCAAGCTCTTCTTTGAGCTATCGATGAACATTCGCCATTCAATTGCGGTATAAGATGGAATTCCCAACTCCTCCATCTACTTTTACGTTATGGCAATAAACTAAGTTATCGTCACTTCAAAAGTATTGAAGAAATTCACTTTCTCTTGATCGAAAGTAGGATTCTTAGCTCCCTTTTCAAGCAAATTTTTCTCGTGCAGTCTTGAGGCTAAGTGTTCTAAAGCTTTTTTCTTCCTATGACTCACGCCCAATTTAGCATAGAGTACTTACATTAATAAAAGCTGAAGAGAAAAAACTTGACGTGATAGAAGAAAACTAATTGCAGTTCTGAAATCAGCACGCCTTTTGACTTAAAAACAGCTGAAAACTTGAAGTCAATAGAAATTGTGTTGAAAATTGTTCCCCAGTGTAATGGAATCAAGGGTAATGTCGTATAAAATGGAGTGTGAAGAGCCATGGTGGGAAAAGGTGCTTCGTGTTTATTACATGTGTGGTTAATGCTTGACTCCTGTATTATTATAAGAGGATTTAATAAAATTTCTTCTTTGGTAAAAAAGTCTTCTCATTATTCGGAAAATTCCAATGTTTATCGACCAAGGCCTAAGTTAGTAGAGTGCTAATGAAAGATCGAATATCTGGTCATGATTGCTATTTAAACGACGGCTGCCTAAATTCTTAGCGTGATAGGGTGCGATGTTGCATCATTATTTACATTTTTCTATGACCTGTCACCCAAGATGTCACACGCACACACACACACATATATATATATATATATACATCACGTTTGTAGTAAATTTTACGTCGTCGCGTTCGGAGAAAGGTAATGATTGAAGAATATAATTTCTATCGATGCTGGATTTAATTAAATTTCGTGTTTGCTCTATGTTAGTGGTTCACGATAAATATTCCATCTTTTGCTGCTTTTGTAGCCTTGCCAGCATATAATAGTGAGAAATTTTCCAGGCTGGGTATCGTCCCATGTGGTTTAGTCGGTAGAACATCAGCGCGCTATACTGATGGCCCGGATTCGAGTCCCGGCATGGAATCTTTTTCACTATGTTGGCCATTTGTGCCTCTTAAGCAATTACTTTGAAATTTGATTTTCATTTGAAATATTGTATGCAAGGCGAATGTTTCTCTCTGGAATAATTTCCATGTAGGGTAGTCCGACCAGTAAGTGAACAGCCCCCAGTGAATGAACAATTGGTATATATTTTAATAGAATAAGGTTTGAAAATCTCCCCACTAGATGGGGTTACAACATTGCATTAATTCTATTCAATAGGAAGCTATCGCATTCATATTTGGTTTCTGAAGTCACATTGCTTTACTTTGAGAACATGTTGTATTTTTCAAGTCTGAGAAACACATTGTTTCTATGCTGAAATAATAAGCTAAGTGCAGGGCTCCCACTGGTCCGTTTTCTGAAAACCAGTATTATTTCAGAGAGAAATTCGTCGTATGTTTCTGCAACAATCGCAAGAAAAACGGCAGTCTGGATAAGTTTCAACGAAATTTATAAAGAAGATTTTTCTTAGAAAAAAAGTGGTTTTCAAAAAACGGACAGAGTGGGAGGCCTGTAAGTGCTATGTCATTTCATATGTTTGATAAGAATTTACTGTTTTTATTTGCAATATGCACTAATTTTATTGTACATACATTAAGTATATATATTATAGCCATATTTCTAATCGTTTTAGCCATTGTAGAATATGTACAATTTGAGAATAGGGATGTTTAATAACTGGTTAGACAAATGTTAAAAAATTCAATGAATGAACAGCTGTTCATTCACTGGAAGGAATACATTAGGCTACTTTTCCTAGTGAATGAACTGTTTTGAGCTTTATGTTTTTGTGGCTTTTTTTATTCCTATATTTTAAATTAAGTGATTTTTCGGCTATAGTAACAAATGAAAAGTTAACAGATATAAAAACTTCACAAAAGAACATATACACACACACTGTTAAAAATTTGCAGCATTCTGTCCAGTCATTCGACCGTTTTTTGAAAAAACTGTTTCATAACCGTAATTTAACTACATTCTAGCCATAAAATGGCCAATATTATGGTCAGAATAGTGTTAAATTACGGTTGTGTAACTGTTTTCGATGAAAACGGTCAAATGACCGGACAGAATGCTGCAAATTTTTAACAGTGCACATTGTTAAAGGTAATAATTATTGATGACATTCAAATCTTACTTTTTCTATGTTTTTGGATGATTGATAGAAATATTCTTACTGGTGACCAAGATGATTCCTCAAAAAGGAAATATGGGAGGTTCAAGTACTTTACAGAGGAACTTGAAAACGCTGTACAAGCTATAAGGATCAGCTCAGTTAGAAGAAGGCATCTCTTCATTTTAATATTACAAAATGAACGATGTCTATGAAACTGCGAGGGAAACCAATTGAAAGTAAGCGTATGGGACATTACCTGTGTTACCCTTTAAAGAAGATAAACTCTTTGGACATTGGATAGTTGGAAAGAAAAAATTGGATTTACAATGCATGAGTATGAAGTAAAAGGTTACAATGTTATGAAACAGACATGAATGAAAAACCTATTTATAGACAAACATTCAGGTGGAACTGGATGATTCTTTAAAAAAAAAAAAATCGCATCCAAGTTTCGAAATATGAAGTAAGCACCATGACAATATCTAGATCATAGGTACACATGTGGGGAAATTGGAAGTGGCCTGCAGTAAAGTATAAGATTCGGTATTTTAAGGATCATATGAAATGCATAATAAAAACACTTGAACTTATTTTTGCAACATCCCCCCGTTCATCTGGAGTTATTACTGAAATGGAGAGGTATAGGGCCAATGATTTAAGGAAATATAATTAATGTTATTTTTCTTTTTTTAATCTGTAATTTACGATTAATTTCAAAATTTAAAAGTGACTTTTCAAGCTAATTAATTACCATTCAAGGTTTTTAAAAAACGTAATTCAGTAAAAACATGCTATACGTTATTTGTACAAGTAGTAAAATAAATAAAGAACTGTGAAATTTAAGTATTTTTTTTAAATTTCAGCCTGTTCATTCACTGGAAAATTTTGCGTTCATTCACTGGTAACAACTGTTCATTTATGTGTTTATTTCTATTAAGACACCCCTAGCATCCCAAACAAGTAAAATATAAAATTCCTTTTGTTATTTTTTAATTATTTGTAAAGAAACAAATGTATTCGAACTGCCAAACACCGATGGGCACTGTTTATTAAAATATAATGAATCATTTTCTTTTTAAATGTGCTTAAGTGTTCATTTACTGGTCAGACTACCCTATTAATCTAGACAAAATATCAATTATTTCAGATTTTCAGCAATATAAGGTATTTAAAGTGTCTTTTTCTTTAGTATAAATTAAATGATTCTGAATTATTCAACTAACACTCTATATATCAGTTAGTGTGTTAATTAGGTACTCTTAACGGGACACTGCATATTCGGATCTGAAACTTTCACATACACCTATCGTTTGTATTATGTTAGTGCCGATAATTACGGAGAGTTTCATGTTTGTACCACTTCTGTATTATTGAAAATTCAAAGTGGAGGGGGCACTTGAACGAGCATTTCCTACAGTAAAAAAAAAATAATAATAATAATTCGAATTTTCACGAAAATTATCATTCGTTAGTGCTACGTTAGTACCTGTAAGAACTGAACGGTATTCGTTTTCACTTCCGCTACTATGTTATTCAGATTCAATGTATAGGGACCTATCTTTAACTACTCACCATTCAAAACTGATAATGTAGTACAAACAACTAAAACGTTTTCGTCAAAATTCGAAATACTTATTCCTTTTTAAATATGGATCCCCCCTTCAAATCGTAAACGATACAAACGATAATCTCTCAGGACTTACTGGTACTAACGTAATACAAACATCTAATAAGTTTTCATTATTATCGGAAACATTTTAGACTTTTACTTTTAGAACTCCCATTTCATTCATTCATTTACCTCGAATTTTGAATCACTCGATACTTGAAGTAGTACAAATGAAAATCTCACGGTACTTACCGGTAGTAAGTAGTATGAATGATTGGTGTATGCGAAATTTTCAAGTGCATTGGTGGAGGATCCAGCGAAATTCCAGATAGCATTTTTAATTTTCAGAAAATTTGCAGCAGTTTTGCTTTGAAACCTGCAAAGTTGCAGCAAGCTCAGCATTACAAGACTGAAAGTTCATAACAAGACTGCAGCAAGATAACGCAAACGCCGAAGTTACGACAATTTGAGCTTGCAGCTAACTTGTCGTGCAAGTTAAATTCATGCTGTATCAAATTTATTGCAAATTAATGGAAAACAACTAATAAAAAATACTGCAAACTTACTGCAAAGTAGAAATCTTTCCACGCCCCACTATCTGTTTACAAATGTTACACAATAAATTTAATCCCTTCGTAAGGGATCCATAAACCTGATCAGGTCTATTAAGGCTCATGCATCGTTTTCATCACCATAAACAAGTTAAGGTAATATATGTTCTTTTCAATACGAGCCTTTTTTTGTATTTGATAAGTATATCGTTTAAAAAAAGCGGTGCCAACCGAATGAAATTTCTGAAATTTCAGCGAATGTGCTGATTGTCTATTCTCTCAACAAAGAGATTTTTTGCTTTCGTCCCTTTCGTGAATTAATGACAGTCTTACCATCAGTTTCATAACAAACTACTCGTGCAAGTAGGAGATGATATACCTTGCGGGAAATTTGCTGCGAATTTCTCAATTCAAATTTGTCACAACAAGATAATGTCAGAAAAAATCAAACTTGCTGCTAATGTGTTGTTTCTTTATTATCTAAAACACAGTTTCTTACAAATAATTTCTCTGATACATATATATATATATATATATATATTTTTTTTTAGCATTAAAGTAATCTAAATTTCTTTCATACTTATATGATATAATAAGAAAAATCATAATAAAATGTATAGGCTACTAGCTTCCAATACATCATTTAAATGCTTAGTACGTGTCACATAGACTGCCGTAAATCATGTCTTATTCACCATTATTTATCTAGAGTTTCTGAATTCGTATGTTAGTTAAAATACCTTGTTTCAACATTTACGAGTACCAGTTGTTCATACGCAATGGAAGATATTAAAAAGTGAAAAGAAAAGGATGCATAGTTTATGTAATGTTTTCGGTAAGTCTCTATAATACTTCCAGGGCATTGCTACAGAACCATTCAAAATGTGAAGTATTTATTTCCAACTTTATTCAAAATTCCAATTATTTTCGGTTGTTAGCGGAGAGGTATTCAGAATACCTCATTGGTACGCGGCTACGTAATTATGCAAACGGAACTCAAGATATCTGCTAGTGTTAATTGTTTCCGATATATTTAGAACAGAATTTGTATGGAATCAATTTATTATCAGGAATATATATTTTTAGGTAATGTAAAGGATATACAGGATTATTAATACACGTTTGAAATATTTGATAGGTCAAGCTGGTATTAAAATTTAAATACATATTAGAAACTAATTTTATTTCTATATAGATAAATATATTAGACTAGTAATAAATCTATCCAACATAAATCCATGTAGTAGTTGTTTTCTTATTATAAGAATCACAAATGAAAAATTACGGAATTTTAAATATGTTTTTAACAGATTAAACACAGACAAACAGATAAAGGACTATTTTGCGAAGGAGAGAGTGATTTCATTAGTGAATAGATAGTTTCGATGACACTAGCCTGTAAAATGTGGATTGTGTCATGCGTTTTAGATTTTGAATATTCTTATGTATTTTGTAGCGTTGAATCCAAAAATGACCTTCATTTTCCCATATCACATCAGGATGTTTCGCAAATCGCAAATTTTTAAAAAGTCGAAATATCTCGAAAATCGGATACTATAAATTAGACGTAATTTTTTTTTTCATAATAATTTATTGATATTTTGGCTTATACTATACATTTTTACAGCTAAACATAAAAAATATTGTGATTTTATATTGCTTACAATTTTGTACTATGGGCGAAAATTTCTTTGAAAATCTCGTGCTCTGCCTTGCGATTTTCCTGTTATATTCCCTATTAGTCCAGGCATTAGGTGCTCAAAAAGGACAAATAGGGGAAAGTTTTGGTGTAGTTTTGATCTTTGGTGCCTTTATGTTTTTTGGGTCGCTGAACACGAATCTAAAGTTTGCCAACAAAATTTATCCCGGGAAATACGTTTGTTATGCAAAAAACGGAAAAAAACGGGATTTTGTCTGTTTTTTCCAAATAACTTCAAAATTATACATTTTACGTAAAAGTCCTTAATACATAAATTAAAGAGGATAAAATTTCCTACATTTTATGTATTAAAAGTTTTTTTCTCTGATCAATGGTTTAGCCATGACAACGCCCCAAAAGTGGGAGTGAAAATCAAAAAATTCAGAAAAAACGGGAATTACGCCGCTGTACGTAGATTTTACATGAAAACTGAGCATTTTACACAAGCATTGACTATAAATTATATTAAAGATTATATGAATGACTATATTTTACAATGAAGTTGCTGATAATAAATACGACGACTCATTATGAATCATTATTTAATTATAAATAAATATGTACATTAGTAAGCACATTTACTTAAAAAACAAAAAAAAATATTATTTCCGCTTTCTTTTACTTGATGGTCCCTGCTTTTCACCGACATCTACAACATAGAAAATAGACGTATGTAATTAGTGGGTGTTTTTATTACTACCATCAGCATAAAATAAATGTTTTTTTAATAAAAAATATTTGATACCTTGTGGCATGACTTTTTCTTGACATTTTTAGTTTAAGTACCATTTTCATTTTATCAAAGACAGCAGAATACAAGTTAGTCACATAAATAAACTTTTATACCATTATGCAACGGACACAGGATTTAAAATTTAACGAAAATGTGAATTTGGTTGAAAATATTTTGTTTATAGAGGAAAATGACAATGAAGAGCACATGAAGTTTTGCAAGAGCGAAATGTTTAAATTTATGACCAAATTTGGACAAAAAATGCCAGTTGTATGTAGATATATCAGGATAAAGTCATTTAAAATATATTACTTGGATGCAAATTCTGAGTGGTTACAAAATTCATCCAGATAAATTCTCCAAATTCAGATTTGATACAATGCAAAACATAATGTAGGCATTTTCTCATGATATCTTATAATTCCCTATCTTTACATAAGGTTCCTCTGTGCAGAAATAAATATGAATATACAACAGAATATGCAACACAATTTTCATTAAAGCTGTCGAATGTTTGTCCCGTACCTTAAATTTTAGAAGAAAAAAAATTTTGAATTTGATATAATAATACAAAAATAGTTTTATCACTTTAGCTTCCATACCGTTAAGAAAGTATCATTAAAATTATTGAGAAGAAGGTAAAATCATGCGTCAATCAAATTATGGAACATTTTTCAACGCATTCGGGCTACTATAATAAAACTTCATAGTTTAATAACATGAAAAACGATGTCTAAGTAATAATATGTAAAACATATAACACGTTTGAGAACACAATTTCAACCAAAATCGAAAAAATAGCTCAACATTTCTTACATCCCTGTATATGAACTATAGGTTTATCATATAATTCACAATATGCTAAAATTTAGACCTGTTAGTGAACGGTTGAAAATTCCTCTTTAGCAATTTCCGGCAATAAGCGGGAATATACTTCAGATGTTTTGTGCAGCCCTGTATATGATTTATTGAATTTATACACACTAAATAGTATGCAATTTTTTAAATTTTAAAAAGTGTTCCACAACTGAAAACGCACTTCCATCAATTATTGTTCATACAGAGAAAAATATAACTGATTTATTTTGTGTGCCCCTGTATATGAAAGATCAATGGCACATCATATTCAATAGTAAGCATCTTATAGAGCACCTCGGAGATATACATATCAATTTAAAAACTTTTGAAAAAGTGTAACATGAACAAAATACACCACAAACAATTTTTCTCCATAGACCTTAATGTAACATAATTCTTTTTAGTGTCCCTGTAAATAAATGATCGATAAATACTACCCATACCATATTCTATATGCAATAATCTTGTAGTGCACTTCATAGATATGTATATAAATTTCAAAGTGTTTGAAATTATGAAACATTATTAAGGGGCTGTACATATATAACGTTATCGAGATTTTGGTAATTTTGGACTCCCTCCCCCCCTTGCGATATCATACGTTATCATTCCTACCCCCCCCCCCCCCATAATGATATCGTTATCAATGTCTAATTTTTCTTTCTTTCGTTTGGAGTGGTATACAAATGTGGTTACATTTATTTTTCGCATACTTTATTGATTCAAATCAAGAGAAGTCAATAAAATATCGCTTTATATATGAAACAATTAACATTAAATCAAATAACACTTAAAAGAAATAGTTGCTGGTTAAAAGTTTTTAGTAACACCTTTTTGTTACATAATGCATTCAGCAGTAATAATGTCTGCTTGCACTGGCCGCAGCAGACAGAAATTCTTATAAAAAAAACAGGTGGACAACATTCTTTCTCTTTTATTGATTAGTAAACACAAGTATCATTTCAAACATACTTCGCACATGATTTGTCGAACAGCGGATTATATATGCATACACGGATGACGGAAGAATAGGAATACCAAACGTTGGGGTATTCTCTACTTTCTAATTAAATAATTTTATAATCCTTTAATGATTTTAATAATAACTTTGTATTTTCATTAAAATAGATAACCGACTAAATAAAGGTAACACACTCTTTTGATGTAAAGACCAAGTTACAAATAAAGAGAAAATCCTGTTTGGATAAAAAATGATATCGATATTAAAAGTCATATCCCCCCCTCCCCCTAACGATATCTTACAATATCATGTGCCAGACCACCCCCCTCCCCCCCTAAAATGATAACGTTATATTTGCATAGCCCCTAAAAACCACCATAAACGATTTTTCC
Organism: Maratus speciosus; assembly: GCA_963932465.1. Lineage (NCBI taxonomy): Eukaryota > Metazoa > Arthropoda > Arachnida > Araneae > Salticidae > Maratus > Maratus speciosus. The sequence goes on from OZ010788.1 coordinate 274,315,175, forward strand.
CCATACGGCGCGGCGTAATATAATGAAATATTTTTGAATGTCCCTATAACGAAATTATGACTGCTACACACAACATTTTACAATACCTAACATTCAACAGTGAATATCAATAACATTTTTCAATTTCATGGCGATGCGACTATATTGACGCCAAAAATAATTTTGGCCAGCTACAATCGGTAAATCACTCACCGTGCACTCACGTTTTTTCAGAATTTTGTTATTTTCATACCCATTTTTGCGGCGTTGTCACGGCTAAACCATTGATCAGAGAAAAAAAAACTTTTAATACGTAAAATGTAGTAAATTTTATTCTCTTTAATTTATGTATGGAGGACTTTTGCGTAAAATGCATAATTTTGAAGTTATTTTGAAAAAACAGAAAAAATCCCGTTTTTTTCCCGTTTTTTGCCAAAAAAACGTGTTTCCCGGGATAAATTTTGTTGGCAAACTTCAGATTTGTGTTCAGCGACCCAAAAAACATAAAGGCACTAAATATCAAAACTACACCAAAACTTTCCCCTATTTTCTACCAAATGACTGGACTATATGTTGTTTATCTTAGTGTTGTATTTTATTTAGGACGTTGATAAGGCTGTATATTTGTCACAGATGTATTTAAAGTATCTGGCTTCTTTTAGTAAGGCTTTAAAATATTGTTTTGACAGATTTTCGCTACTTTTTTTTTTTACTTGTAATTTTGAAATTTACGATTTGGGAAAAATCCTGATATGATGGTTAAAAAAAGAAGGTCATTTTTTAGATTCTGCGCTAAAAAATGCATAAGAATCAATTATTAAAAGTTGAAAAACACTAACATCACATATATTTTATGACATACTATTTTCGCTAATTTTTGATTTTTAATCTTTGAAATGTACAATTTGCGAAAAATCCTGACGACATTGTTAAAAATAAAGATCAATATCGTATTGAGCGCTAAAAGATACATAAAAATTAATCATTAAAAGTTATAAAACACAACTATCGCAGACTTGCGTAATGTGTCCCTACACTGTTAAAATTTTTGCAGCATTCTGGCAGTTCATTCGACCGTTTTTTGAAAAAACGGTTTCATAACCATAATTTAACTATATTCTGACCATAAAATGGCCAATAATATGGTTAGAATAGTGTTAAATAAACGGTTGTGTAACCGTTTTCAGAAAAAACGGTCAAATGACCTGCCAGAATGCTGCAAATTTTTAAGTGTAGAAAGTTAGAAAGTGAATATCTGTATTGTAGAAGAAAAATGCATAAAACATCAATATTGTTGTGATCATGTCGTATCTTAACCGTAAGTTTAACCTATAAGTTCATGGCCAGAAGGCAATTATTGGGCTGACAATCCCAGAAACAAAACAGTATAAAGATGTAGGAAAATCGGCGCGGCGGGTAGTGACTTTCTCGTCAAACAGATAGCGCTAAGTCACTTGCTGAAAACCGTTGAAAATGAAGTATTTTAAAAGATGTTTATCTTATTTATTTATTTTATTCTTCCTAAAAAAAGTACTGAACCAATTTTGATGAAATTTAAATGGGACCAATTCGAGACTATCCTCTTTCAATAAAAATAAATGCATAGGCCGCATAATTTGGAGTATAAAGTGACACTGATAACAAGAATTAAAAAAAGACGAGTTTTCTTAGTTCTGTTGTACATAGATTGCTCGTGCAGCGACGGGCTTTTAGCATCTTGCTAACCGAGCGATTCTGAAGCTGCTATGGTTCAACAGACTGGGGAAAACATTGATTATATGCATTTTTGCTGAAATTTTAAAAAGGTACTTAACCAATTTTTATTAAATTTAAATGGGGCCAACTCTAGAGTAGTCGCTTTCAATTAAAAAATAATAATATGCATAGCTCTCGTAGTTTTAGAGTAATCATTCAATATACATAAAAAATACATATGGGACGAATTGAATTTTTTTTTTTTTTTTTTTTTAAGTCGGATGAAATTGAAAATTGCTGAATAATTACAACTGCAAATTTAGCGCATTTAAGAAGAAAAATTAATTCGCGAATATGCAGGAAATTTCTTTTTTGAGAGAAAATTGATTGTATGTTTTTTAGTATGAAGGGAAAGTGGGGAGACGGGATGTGTGGCTCCATGTCGGTTTGTTAATGCTGTTTTTACCGTATTTTCAAAATAATGATAATAATAATAATTTTGCGTCAAGAAAATAATTTATTTTCGGCGATTGAAAAATAAAAAAGCACGAAAGTAGAATAATTAAAATTGGGTGGGGCTGGAGGAGCAAATTATTGGACAGTCTCGCGACCAACAAGCCCATATAATTTGGCGCCACTGAATGTGAAGTTTTGTGATTTGAATTTGTATGTTTGTTATTCGTATACGTCTCGTCAAAGATTAGTAAGTAGAACTTTTGTACCGTGTATGTTTTGTGGATGAAAAATTCTCTTTTTTAGAATAATTAGCATTGCAATAGCAGCTTCAGACGGCTACTGATACCAGAGTTTCAACTTAATCTGTTCAAAACCGGCTCACAGATCTATGGTTTGTGTTTCTTTAACAGCGGGCCACATTATTGCCCGCAGAAGTGGGCACAAGTGCAAACCGGATGGGGACGTGATGAGTGCTGCAACGCTTCTTTCACGGAAAAGTCCCACTTTAGTGTAGAACCGCACAATAGGCTGGTTACATTCTGGAAAGAAAAGTGTCACTCTGAAAAATCCTGCATTTATGCACGAAAGTGTGAGATTTGACGTAGGAGGATTGATGGTCTGGGCCGGTATGTCTACCAATGGCCGCACTGATCCGTACATTATGAGAAATAAAGCACTGGCGGCTCAGCGATATAGAGAAGAGATCCTCAGATCTATTGCGGTCCCATTCGCCGCAGCATTCGGGATCAATTCCAGTTCATGGATGATAACGCGACGTCACAATGTGCTCGACTACTGGACAATTTCTTTTTCAACGAGGATATTCTTCGAATGGATTGGCCAGCATATTCCACAGACAAGAACCCCGTAGAACATGTTTGGGACCTTCTAGGGAAAAGGGTTACTGGTCGCTTATCATCATCACAAACAATTCAGCAGTTGAAAAAATCTCTTCGACAGGCGTGGGAAAGATTACCCTAATGCCTCTTTGGTAATCTCGTTTATTCCATGCCTCGTAGTTGTGAAACATTGCTGTCGATCAAGGGAAGCCCTTATTGAAACTCATTAGTAACCGATAAATCACATTTTGAGTGTCGTTCGTATGATATGCATCAATTGCAGATTTTTTGTTTACAGACAAATAAACATTTAATTATCCCATGCCCGTTGTTTATTTTCCAATTCACACACCTTGCAGCGCATATAGATCATATAACAGTCAACAAAACATTTCTTCATCCGCAATATCGAAAATCATAATATCCCCTAATTGCTTTAAGCAGTGCATATTCCCAGTTATGTATAAACATTTAACCAATGCTGGGGACAAAATTTAATGTGACCTATCTTGCAAATCTCCATCATTACATTCATTTATGAAAAATATATATAAAGAAGCACCTTATTTAAACTAAATTGAATTTTTTATTTAAATTTCGGCAGGGTTGATATAAGCTTGTAACATGAATTAAATATGTTAATGAAACTCAGATTATTGAAAATCTATTTCCTTTAATATATAATGATCGAATAATAGTAGGACCATCAGATAGTTTTAATCGCTCATATTATAAAATCTCAACCGACTTAAAATTAACATGTTTTAACATTATAATTTAAACAATAATACTAATAAAAACAAAATGTGACAGATATTGAGGACATTGAAACGATTTCTCTTCCCGTTTATTTGTGAAATAAATATACATTTTGAGTATTTTATGTGAACTAAAGTGTCATTTCTTTGAAACGTGAAAAGGGTGTTAATACAAAGGAAATATAAATTAAGGAACAAGTTTTGCATATATATTTAAATATTAATCTCCAAAATGCAGGGATATTTACATATCATATAAATGGATGTTCTAATAAAACCATTGCATGGATTGTGCAAATCGCAAAATTAGTTTACTGGTTTATTATTAGTTTACACTAGGGGGGCACAACCTTTTTAAGAGAAGGGCCGCTTACAAAAATTTCTGGGTTGTCGAGGGCCACATCAGTAACACGGAGAGAATTCTATTTCGGGGAGGTGATCTGTGACCTATAATCAGATAAAAAATATTGTTTCAGAGGGGTAGGGGAGTTTTACCCCTCTAGGTTCCTCTACAAAGTCTACATATCCAACTCAGCTGGCAAGAATATATAAAAAGTTTATGTTTGTATATATCGCGAGGATTATTTAGAAAGAGTGATAATATTCCTTGACTTTATTCGATGGTGTAAATTTTGTTTTATTAAAATTGCTAAAAAAATGTAAACTTTATGAACGAAAGGGGAGGAGGAACCGATAAAAGAAATTTGCGATTTTTCCGCGCTTCATCGACGGATTTTGCGATATTTTTGCCCAACAAATGAAATTCGTCATTTTTCGTAGCCCGATCGGAAAAACTTGCGATTTTTCAGAGCCTTATCGACGAAATTCGCGATTTTGCCGTGTCCGATCAACGAAGTTTCTATTCGTAACTGACTCTGACGAAATTTACAATTTTTCCTCGGCCAATTGACAAAATTCGCGATTTTTTTTCGCGATAAATTGACGAAACTCGGGATTTTTCCGCAACCGATCAACAAAATTTTCAATTTTCTAGCGCATCATCGAGAAAATTCGCGATTTTCACGTAACTGTTCAACGAAATTTACGATTTTTACGCGGCTTATCGACAAAATTCGCGTTTTTTTCGTGCCCGACCAATTAAATTCGCGATTTTACGAGCCCGATCGACGAAATTTGTGATTTTTCCGCGTTTGATAGACGAAATTTGGTATTTTCCGTCGGTAAATTGACAAAATTCGCGATTTTTCCACAACCTATCAACAAATTTTGTGATTTTTCCACACCCGATCGAAGAAATTCGTGATTCTTAACTGACTGACGAAATTTACAATTTTTTGCCGCGGCAAATTGAAAAAATTCGTGATTTTTTTTTCTCGCGATAAACAGACGGAACTCGCGATCTTTCCGCAGCCGATCGACAAATTTTCAATTTTTCCGCGCATCCTCGAGAAAATTCGCGATTTTTCCGTGCCTGATCAACGAATTTTGCGATTTTTTCACACCTGATTGACATACTTCGCAATTTTATCGTGCACGACCAACGAAATTCTCGATTTTTCGGAGCCGGATCGACAATACTTGCGATTTTTCCATACATGATCGATAAAGTTTGATTTTTTCGCGCCCGATCGACGAAATTTGCAATTTTACCGCACGTGATGTCAAAATTTGTTATTTGTCCGCGCCCGACCAGCAAAATTCACGATTCTTAACTGACTCTGACCAAATTTGCAATTTTTCCCGATGCAAATTGACGAAATTCGCGATAAACAGACTAAACACTCAATTTTTCCGCAGCCAGCCAACAAAATTTCAGATTTTTCCGCTCCTAATCGACAAAATTCGCGATTTTTCCGCATCCGATCGACGAAATTCGTCATTCTTAACTGACTGACGAAATTTGCAATTTTTTCCCGCAGCGAATTGACGAAATCGTGATTTTTTCTCGCATCTGACGAATCTCACGATTTTTCCGCAAACTATCAATAAAATTTGCAGTTTTTCCGAGCATCACCAACAAAATTTGCAATTTTTTCGCGCATCATCGACAAAATTTCCAATTTTTTCTTAACCGATCGACGAAATTTCGATTTTTCCGCCCCTGATGGACAAAACTCGCAATTTTTCCGCGCCCGATCGGCGAAATTTGCGAATTTTTCCATGCCGCATCGACAAAATTCGCACTCTTCTTGTGTCCGATCAAACAAATTCGCGATTTTTTTAGAGAATCATCGACAAAATTCGCTGTTTTTCCATATCCGATCAACGAAATTCTCGATTCTTAACTGACTGATGAAATTTTCAATTTTCCCCGCGGCAAATTGACGAAATTCGCGATTTTTTCCTGCGACCTATGGACAAAAATTAAAATTTTTCCAGTTATAAATTGACGAAATTCGCGGGCCACACATTAACCCATCGCGGGCCACTTTTGGCCCGCGGGCCACAGGTTGTGCAACCCTAGTTTACACCATTTCAATCTGCACTTCTACATTTTAGGGAATACTGATACAATTCATATCTATTAATTATAATACATTCTCAACAATAAATATGTTACGTGCAATTATGAATGATGTATCATAGGGTAGGTTTTGTGCCCACATCTGACACGGGATACTGAAATTAACTAATAAGTAGCATACAACGATGTATGAGTTATTATTAGCCCCCGGTACAGTATGCTATTTCTTTCTCCCAGCTTATTTTGAGCCTTCTTCAAAAAATAACGTTACCTTACAGAAGCTAGCCGTAAAACAAAGCAGTACGATTAGATACTCTATAGCAATTTTTTAAATTTCTAAGCATCGCATATTTTCAATTTTTATACCGTCGTATAGGGGAAAAAAGTACTTTTAAATGCAATTTGTTTGAAAACTGTATCTCCATTTATTTTTAAATTATTATTATTTTTTTGGTAGTTTCCAGCAACATTTGCCTAATTTTGGCAACTCAAGTACTCCATTTATGTAGAAAGTAAAGGGAAAATAGTTGAAAAATAGCAATTATATCTTTTTGTTGTCATTTTCTCATAACAACCGAAAGAAAATGTAATTAAAATGCGTGCTACTTTGAAAAATATAAACGAAAAATTTCTGTTAAAAGTTGGAGCCATTATAAACTATATTTAATTTTAAGTATCTATAGACGCTTTCAGTGTGACGTCAGTCATGACGTTTTGGTTGCAAACTGACTCCAAACAAATGGTTGCTATGCGTCAATTCTTTTCAAATATAAATCGTAAAATATGTTACCAGTACATATCAAGTATTAAAACACTTGGATGTGAGATATAGATAATAGATACAGCTGCAACACACAAACAAAATAGAAAATACCACCTAGTAACCGTTTGTTTGGTGTCAGTTTCCATCCAAAACATCATGACTGAAATCGTCTATATTAATGTTACAAACAAATGAATACCTATGAATCATTAGATAGCCATTTTTTGTCGAGTTTCTTTAATGACGGTATGTTTTTGCTTCATTTGTGTATTATTTTGCGATAGTGACATACTATGCATGCTTTACTGTAGATGTTTAAGAGTGGATCGTAAATGTAGAATTCTTAAGCGGATGCAAATATGACTCATTTTACATAAAATAAAAGTGCGTGCTTTAAGTCTTACAATTGAAATTATTTTGTACTATTTATATATACATATATATATATATATATAGATATATATATATTTTTTATCGGGATGACATTGAATTCTGAGAAAGCAGAATTCCTGTTTTCTAGTCGGATAGATTGTTTTTTCACAGACATTCCATACTGAATTTCCAGTATATTTTAAGTTAAACATTATCATGCATATTATTTCTGATGCCAGCATCCCTTTTTATATGCAAATACAAAAGATACAATGATGAATGGGTTGTTATACGAAAAGTTCATGAACAGGTTTTTGACATGGAAACTCATATTTCCTTAAAACAAGTTATTTGATTAAGGAAAATTGCAGTTCATTATAAATTAATAAATCATTTATCACAAAATAAACTGAAATATGGCAGGGAAAAGCTTCGCACGGGTCTACTGGTGTGTACATATTTGGAGAATGGTGTGAGATGCAGCCGTAAATTGTATAATCAGGAAAAACAGGTAGTAAAAGTAAGTTGACTGCAGATTATTTACCTCAAATTGAATTTTCGAGCAATGAGACAAAAAATTAATACACCACAGTCCTTCTCCCCTCCACCTAAAAAAAAAAGAACACCCTCTGATCGATTTTAAAAGCAAACGTTTGTGACAAACGTTTAGAGACAGAATAAAAAATCTCATAGCGAAATGCCTTTTTTTTTTTTTTTTTTTTTTTTTTTTTTTTTTAACTTTAGTTTATGTTGTAAAAATTTTCACTGGTCCAAACTTTTCGACACACTTGATATTTTTTTTTATTAAACACACGTTCATACTGGCACAGACTCTTATATATCATGTATATTATACCATTATATACTCTAGTATAATATACTCTTTATATATATAATACGCCTTTGCAAAAAATATTTACTGGTTTGTATTACAAAAATAAGAGAATCTCTCATTTAAATTTGACATGCAATATTATGCATTAAATGTTATACAGAATCATATTGATAAGCAATTCAATAAATTTGAAAATAGATGTTTCAATATAAATTTACAAAGGAGATGTAAATGCTGCTTTAAAACAAAAAAAATACACTATAAGGCCAAAAGCTACTACACACTTTTGAATTTAAACGTTTGTTCTAATTTATTTAGAAATGCTTGACAAATTCTTCTGTAATATCATTTATTTAAAGAAATGTTCTATTTCATATTTCTCAGCAAAACTTGATAACGAGGGTAATTAGTAGATCAATTACAAATTGAATAAAAAGGTAATGTTTAAGATAGTCTTGCAAAATAAAATGATTGTAATTATCTGCAGATTTAACACATAACTATGGGTATCTTGTACAACATTCGGGCTCATTTGTGTAAAAATAGTATGTATATGCAGGTATGACAACCCCGGTAAACCAGCGTCCGCTTTACAGTATAAGTGCAATCTCTCAGTGCAGTATAGAGTATAAGTTCATATAACACAGTTGAAAAATCCCCTTCAGCAATTTCTGCATATAAGCAGAAATATAGGCGGATTCTTTTGTACATCCCTCTATATCTATATGATGCATGGAAATTATACACGCCACGCAATATGCAAAAAAAGTAGTTCAATTTAAATTCTGGTAAATTGCCACAACTGATAACTCACGTCGAGCAATTATCCCTCAGATGCAAGTACTGTAATTAAATTTTTTTGTGTGTCCCTGATAATGAATGATAAATGCCATATACACTTTATTCTTCCATATATAAGTATCGTGCAGTGCACCTCAGTGTTGCATATAAATTTCAATGTGTTTGAAATAGTGTAACAACATTAAAATACACTGCAAACGATTTTTCCTAGTAAACCATAATGTGACTGAATTCATTTCAGCATCATACTAACTGCAGGTGCTACACACTTCATTTTTAATACCATGGTAAACCTCAATAAGATATATTAATTACATGGCAATCCGAATATATTTCCGAGAGTTAGAGAACGATTAGGGCGGGGTAGGGGCAACATACAGACAGACGGAGAGACAAATCGAAATCATAAACACTTTTCAAAAATTTTTATGCATAAAAGTGAAAAGTAAACATTATCCAATTTCAAAAACTTACAAAAATAATTAATTAAAATTTAACACAATGAGATTAGAAGTGGCACTAATTAATCTTAAACGTATTTTAGTAAGCGTAAGAGAAATAAAAGATGCGATATTACTTGTAATATTTCGATACATCTGAGCTGACATTATCGGATGTTTGTAAAAAATGTTTTAAAAAACAAATTCATCAAGTGAAATATTTTAGTTCAAATTGCACCCTCGTATATGAATCATTTTATTTTACATTAAATTTGAAAATGCATCAAAGGCTTTCTATCATGTTATATATTAACTTAAACATCGCAAATTATTTTCAAAAACATCAGCATCCAATTTTCTCTATATGGATTTATTATTTTTTTAAGACTAAAAGTCATTATAGAATTCTATATTTGTGAGAGTATTTAGATTTGCCATACCATAGAGTATTTTGGAAAATATCATGGGGATTATAAAAGCAGATACATTCAAAGACCATAAAATACATTATACTGCAAAAAAGTGATAAGTACGCTTGAACATCAATAGAATATGATTCATAAATACAAAACCTCCTCACGAAATATATTGTCTATTATTACTGCCCAATAATAACGTGCCATAAATATAAATAATTCATTTCGGTCTCTTGAACGTGTGTTTCTCCGGAATTTCTTTTTTCTTATTTATTTATTTCAACTTACTGCATGTCACAAACAGAAAATCGAAGCATTCCGCTGACTTTTATGGGAATTTTGCCTTTTGTTAATATGAAAGTTATGAGCTTAAAGCTATGATTTATCTTTTAATAAAATAATAATGGTACAATCAAAGAGGCTTATGTCGTTAAGTCATTCGTTTCACAATATACTCGTATATTAGATTAAATTAAACTTTTGGAATAAAAAAATTAATTTTACAAATTCAATATCTTTTTTTACATATTTTCAAATTGAACGCCAGTTATTTATTCATTATATATATATATATATATTATATATTTTGTGTGAAAGTTTTTATGTCTAAGTTTTCAAAGTCTTTAAACGTTTGTTTATCATTCTATATAAGATAAATTATTTTTAAAATGAAAAATCTGTTTCAATGTTATACATTTTTGTCTTTTTATTAGCACTTTCAAAATTCTAGATAAAGATAAAAGAACATACAGTTTATCTGGGATAATTTTAATGATAGAGAACTTCTTAAAGTAGAGTTTTGTATGTTGAAAGAAAATAGTTAAAAAACATTTCAAAATTATCTTTTTCTATTTAGTACATTTAACATGATGAATTTCAGATTTCGTAACTTCCACCAAAACACAAAATGTGTCTTTTTTTTTTTACCAAAGTACTCACTGTTTTGTTAATTTAAAACATTCTTTAGTGCATTTTATAAAACTTTTTAATTTTCTCTAGTAGTGATACATTTAATTGGAATATTGCTTCAAAAAACTTTGAAACTTTAATTTTTAAGCCCTTTTGTCCTTTTCTGTATTTTAGGTACTAGGCACTTTCGTATGAATTGTCTGCAAAAGAGTTCTTGGATTTAAAAGAAAATATTTCCAGAGAAATAGAAGTTAATATCACAAATTTAGGATTTCCGTACTTGAGGTATCCGAATACCTTTAAAAGCCAATTTTCGGCCAAAATATAAAATATCAATTTTTAGATTTTGGTATAATACAATAGCCGGATTCTTTATCTCTCCAAATCTGTTTGAATTTTGTTTATATTTCATTTAGAAGTCAAGTTATTGCATTTTTAAAATTACTAAGTATCAACATTTTGAAACCGAAAGTATCGTTCTGCTCACCGGAAGTTCACCTCTACTCACATATGTTTTTTCAATGCTAAGTAAACACAAAAGTAAAGAAGCAGTGATAATTATTAAAAGAATTTGAAAAAGAAAAACAGCAATTGTTTTAAACAAAATAGATGTATAAGTATTAATGTATAAATTGAGTAACATATTAAGGTTTACTTTTCAAAGTAAAGGTAAGATTTTGAATAAAATTGTGTTTTTGCGTTTTCTGAAAATCAATTTTTTAACATTTTATGTTTACGCGAAACATCATAACGGAAAAAAATTATGGATGAATCTCTTTCAATTTTTTTTTTTGTATGCTTTGCAAAGTGTAATAAAGGGAAAGAACTACACTCGTAACAGTAAGTGAATTAGTTTTTTTTTTTTTTTTTTTTTTTTTTTAATTATTGATAAAGTTTCCGATTTGCAATAAATTTTTTGTAATTGTTGCTTCATCACTGATTAACTTTCTATGTAGTTTTAAATATTTGACTCACAAATATGAAAGTAGTCCATTCCCTAGAAAAAGGTTTAATAATTATAATAATGTTTAGAAAATAAAATATCTTGATTTAAATTTGAGTTATGATGTTTTGCGGAAGTGATTATTTTCGCTGTTTTTTGCTTATTTTTTCCCCCAAATTAAAAAAAATAATTTGAAATGTATTATTTTTTCTATTTTATTTTACTTTTTTAATCACATCATGATATACAATGCAAAAAAAAGTCATATTTTAAAATAATTTTTAAAAAGCCCTTCGAAGGTATACGGATACCTTAAAAAGGATTAGGGAAAGGATTACTACATTACAATTTTAAATGTAAGAAAGGATTGAAATTGAATCATATTACAAAAATGTAACATCTCTATAATAATAGCCTAAGTTATGTGTCTGTCATCAATAGTTCCGGGCTGACCGCTTCGCTTTTTCTGCAGTAGGTCACCATTTTTTACATTTTTTATTTTTCGCGTGGTAAATTAAAACAATGCTTTGACATTGAAATTAAAAGTCATGGTTTTTGGTATTATTTATTATTTAACTTTTGTTTTTCTTAAAAAAGGGAAAGAAAAAGTGAAAGTCATGAATTTCAAATTAAAATTATGTATTTTAAATAAAATGAGTGAAATTATTATACTTTGGATGAATTTAATGAAATATGAAAAAATGCGATTGGAAAGACAATGTTTGATGACTTATCACTTGCGCCTGGCTAGCATAAAAAGGTACTACTTAGTTATACCGTCGACCCATTTCACCAAATTATATAAATCGCCAAACCACTCGCCAAATTATGCAAATTGACATCATTTTTATTTTAAATAGCGAAAGAACAAATAAATTAGTATAACATTAATAAAAATACAAATAAAACGTCGAAATAAAAATAACTTTATGGCGTAAACACGTGTAACTTGCTTAAAAACAAGCAAATATGACATTTACGATCAACCATTATTGATATTTAATCTTATAGTTTAGCGATATATTTTTGGTCGACGGGATAACCAAGTAGTACCCATAAAAATACGGAGTTCTTGATTTCTCTACTAGAAACTTCTGATTTGGCGAAGTACTGAGAAAGTAAATTAAATTTTGGATAAAAGTAACATGGTACAATGCTTAGCACACATCTAACGGAGACCAAACTGGCCGCCAAAGGCGGCTAGTATGAATATAGAATGGAATTGTCATCAACGCAGATGCTTGAGTAAAGATATTTTGAGGAAATGTTACTGAAGAACGGAAAATAACTAGCTTGGACGAAATCTAAGAATCTGTGTGATTTTGAAGAGTTTCAATGAAATCTGTTCCACTCACCTAAAATTATGTTTCATATACTGAAAATGTAAGTGGATTGTCTTTGAAATTACTGTTTGTTAAAATAAATCATTTAATACATACTAAGACTTTGTAATAAACTTTATGAGAAACTTTTTTTATATTTTCACGACTCATATCTAAATTATGTTTTTGGCATTTCTGATTTTATTTCATGCGTAAATCGAAATGCTATTTGCATAAATATTGCATTGTCAGAATTGTTACGTTAAAATTATGATTATCACAATATAAACGAGCTTTGGGATGGTTTAATTGTTTGCATTTTGTTAAGTTAAATGTTTAGTGTTCAGTGACAAATTATGAGGAACAATCAAATGAAGACAGAACACCCGCCGTAAAACACATTCCTCGCCAAAGTTGGCAACATTTTTATAACATATCGATACTTCCATCTCGAGGGTAGGTAGAAATACATAATAACCGCTCACAGGCACTCACGGTTGTTTTATTATTTCTTTGTAGGTGAGCGTAGTGAAAAGTGTGTTCGTCCGCCATTAGTAATAGAGGCAAGCAAATAAGAGCAGAGAGGTGTATTTCGAATTTCTGTGGCTGAGGGTGCTGGTACACGCGAAATTTATCGTCGGAAGTCTGCTGTCTATGGCGAATACTGCATGTCACTTAAGGGGGCTGGTCACTCAGCTTCGGAATTCTCCTCCGTAATGTTAAGTCTATGGACTTTTGATGCATTCGTATATTTAAAATATCTTCTCGGGAAATTCATATTTTTAACATCTTTTTCTTTTGCGTACTGTTCTTAAAGAATGTCTCTTTTTTTCTTAGTTTTAAAAATATTTCAAAAATCTATGCTGAATTTAATATTTTATGCGTTAAAAGCGGGCGAACTGTGAGTAAGATTTTAACACTTCCTATAAAATTAAGTCTGTACTTTAGAAATATTTTAGGAATTAAGAAAAACAGAGACATCTTTTAGGAAGTGTACACAAAAAATAGAAGTTAAAAATGTACCAATTTCCCGAGCAGATATTTTAAATATACGAATGCATCAAATGCCCATAGACTTTACATTAGTGAAGTGAAATCGGAAGCTGAGTGACCAGCCCCCTTGAGGCTAATGTCAGACGAAGGTCTTTTTGCACGCTTTTCCCCCTACATATCATCACTACACAACGCCGCTAGCTTTGTGTAGGGAAAGTATCTCAATTGGCCTCAATAATTGCAGTATAAGAATATATCGACCCATACTTAGATGTGAGAACTGTCAACTTTACGGGCATACAAAGACTAACTGTAGAAGGAACTCCATATGTGCCAAATGTGCCATGGGTCATCAAACTCTCAACTGTCCTTATATCACCGATCCATCACAGCATCTCTGTACTAATTGCTATTATCAAGAAAACTATAGGAAGCATACAGCAGACTCTAGTTTGTGTCCTATATTTCAGTCTCAATTGGTGGACAGGGGGTACAGATAAAGTATCTACATAAAAAAAAAAATATATATATTCATTCATCTTGAAAATATCTACAGTATTATCTCTTACAAAATACTTTCATTAACTCATCAGCGAAAGATTTTAATATGAGTATCAAAGGCTAATATCTTCAAAAATGTTGTCCTACTTTTGTAAACTTGTATGTCGCTGTGATAACCAGTTGAACTTTTCGTGATATATAGCAACTTGATAAACTCTTTAAAACTTTAAATTCTGCTCTTAAAATCTTTAATCTTGCGCTAGCACGTTGTGGGTAACCGATAAACCCTCCCTATATGTTATTATACTTATATATAGCTCACAGTAATTAATCTCAAATCTAGCTTAAAACTATATTTATATCGTTCAGAAGGTTTAATATGAACGTGGATATTATAGATCAATATATCAGTTCAACGGTCCTCCTCCGAATTATGGGCAGTGAGCAGGAGTGCTGGACATATAAATTCATTACTACAACTATTGTTTTGGCCTTTAAGTTATATATTATTGTAATTTTATCTTTAAATTTAGATTATTTTATCTTTAAATATTTTTAGTAATTTTTACCTCATATTTCTAGAGGGGCCAGCAGCTAACTGCAAAAAAAAACTCATTTATTTTTTTTTCTTAATTGTATTGTATTCTATTAAGTGTCTTAAATACTAGAGGGCTTTACAGGTAATAGTACTTTTCCATGCCCTGGGCTCGGGGTTCAAACCTAACCATAAGCCAAAAGCGGGTTCCCAGGGTGGGTGCTTACTTACTTACTTACTAGGGATGATATGTAGGGAAAAAGGCGTACAAAAAGACGTTCGTCTGACATTAAAGTAAGGGTTTGCACGATTGGGATAACAGATTCCGAGAAGGACGCACATTACTGCAAGACGATCCCCAGCCAGAGCAAGCTCGTCGAGCCACTCATCCTGATGTGATTGAGCAGATTGATGGTCTTGTCTGGAAAAATATCCGTGTGATTTTAACATTTCTGGACACTTGAAGAAAGAATTCCTTGGACGTCAGTTTCATTCGGACGAGGAAGTGCAAGAATGGGTGGGATTGTGGATCCGTCAGAAACCCAATGTTTTCTAAAAGACTAGAATTGATTGTCTCGTCTCCCAGTGGCATTTTTTGAAACAGTTTAGGTAATTATTTTTTAATAAATAAATTATTTGAATTATTTTTTAATTTTCCGTACTTACTTTTTAGTGTGTGTTGGGTTTGACTGTACTTTATAAAAATATTATACTGAATTTTATCTATTTTAAAGCAGAAGATTATGCCATTTCCTCTCTTCAAAACGAAAACACTTCTGTCATATCTTTCAGTTAATTCATAACAAAATTAAGGAGCTGTCCAGCTGCCTATTTCCAGTAAAATCTGCACCGCTGGCAACTGGAAAAAATGTTTCTTTAAACATTCCATTTTTAGTTGTTATGTAATTATTTAAAGGGTGGCTCAGACAGTAATGTTGGTCTAATAGATGATGTTAGAAATGAGCAAAACAAGTGAAACATCATGCACGGGATCTTCTTGTTCGTTAGGATTTTGTTAGTGAATGGCGAATTGCCGTTGATTGCTTGATCAAAAATGGTACTTTTACAAGGGCGGGAAAAAACAAAAATTTAGAATCACTACATTTTGAAACTACTCTAATGACATGCAATATCATCACATTGGGTTTTTTTTTTTTGTCCAAAATTTATCTAGTATGTGGTAATGGCAGCGGGTAGCTGGATAAGTGGTTGAGCAGCTAGAAATATAAATTTTCAAATGTGACGTGGAGGGGTGGGGGATATCGATGCTCCATGATGGAATAACCCCCTGCTGTCCACCCATTCAATTCATAATTGAGAGGACGAAAAAGGGTTTGAAAAAAATGCCATGAATTTTCCAATAAAAGACCAGAAAAGGTAACTATTTATTAAGAGGTTGTAAATTATTTCTAAAATTTATCAAATATGCGATAGAGCTGACTGGGGGCATAGATAAATATAAAAGATTGGACGTTATCATAGAGTATAGTGGTGACGCGATGACGATTGCAGTGCCCATAGTTATAAGGGAGTAGATACCTCTCATCCTGTGGATATTTCTACTATTAAGCTTCTATCTTCATATAATCTTATTTTAATAAAATTATTATGTTTTCAATAAAAGGTTCTTCTTTTATTCTTTTATTATGTAAAAATAATAAGTTTCCACCATTTGTAAATAAATAAAAATAAGCTAAAAATTTAACGTTTAAAAAATAATATATATATATTTATTTACAGGAATAATAAAACGTTTGTTTTTAAAGGAAAAATTGTATAAGATTTCAATAGGAAAATAGTTGTAGAGTTATATATATATATATATATATATACAGAGAGAGAGAGAGAGAGAGATTATCTTGATAAAAAACTTCCCCTCCCCTTTTTAAAAATTATATATTATACAATACTTTGTAAATTGCATCCCTAAATTTGAATTGTATTATCATAATGTACGTAATTTAACCATGATTACGTATATTATTACAGTTGTAGACAAAAGTAGCATGAATATTTTAATTTCCGCATGTCAAATGCACAAATATTTAATTATATATTTAACTTCTTATCAGATTATTTTATTTAATTATATACCCACCAAAAATGCATAAAATCCAATTAAATGCTACACAGATTATAATATTGCATTAATATAAAGCCTGCAAGAAATATTCGGCGATAAAGATTAGCCAAGTATTAACAGTTTTGTGTTATTCGTGATAAAAGCGGAAAAAGAATTTTTCAAATTCACACGCAGACAAACTTCTGCCGCTCATATTTAAGATTTTAAAAAGTTTTGAAAAAACTTTCTTAATAATAAAAACACATTTAAATTCCAACGACACATTTCGATGATCAATTTTGAGAGGATCGTCTGCCTCGGTTGGGGGGATAGAAATGTGGTTAAATCCCGAACTCTTACGGGGACAGGAGAGATGTTTTGATGCTACGGGCAGGACTCTTCCCTGTCCTGGCCATTCTTTAAATCCCACACTGAGAATAAGAAAAATAGTATGAAAAGTATTATGAATCTACCAATATCATGATATGGTTTAACTGAAAAAAAGTAACTATTTATTAAGTTCTTGTAAATCGTGCTTACAGCTTTTCCTATAAAATAATGCACAGCAAAATAGAAAAGGAATCTAGCCCTTAATTAATTCAGGGGAACAATAGTGTAAAGCAACTTTAAAGTAATGGAATAATCAAGGAACAATAACAACTTGCGGAGATTTTTTTTCTGCAGTCCCTTTAAATGTCCGACATTACACTTGCAATGTCATAACACTGTCCCATTAAATTCTGCTTTCATTACTATCGTGAAATAGCTAAAAATCTTTGACTTATGCGTCTGCAGAACTGATAAATAACATTTAAAATAAAAGCACACAGAATTCTGATTTATATCCGTGTTACCATCTACTTGAATGGAAAAGAACTGCGATTAGTTTATTTCATTGTTGATGTGATAATCAACATAATCAGAAATTCACTGGATTGATACGTTAAATTCCCCAATAAAGATATTTTTAATTTTTTCATATTGGTTTTGTATTTCAGCATTAACAACGTAAGCAATTTTTTAAAATCGCCATGGTCTATGACATTTATATTTTCACCATGCTTACGGATTGAAAGTTATTATTTATCCAAATTTTTAAAAAAGTATAAGTAACAGTCTTCAAGAAAACTCTAATTAAACCCACATTTTTATTGGACCGAATTTTGAATATTGTTAAATCCTCTCTTAAGGCATCAGGAATAGTAATGCCATTAATGTTTGAAATTTTTTTTTTATATTTTTTCAAAATAACGCAAACTTAACTCGTATTCTAAACTTTCTCCTGAATCATCATATTTATTCATCCTATTACATTTAATAAATCTGAGAAATGTTTATTCTATATGTTTATTCTTATGAATAATGTTTTAAAGTATAAATAAATTATGCGATTCTAATGTCTATTGTGTATGTATCGCTTCTAATGTTCATTCTTATTTTATGCTATATAATGTTTATTCCATAAAGAATCTTTATTGTTAAAAATTAAGAAGGGTCAACAACATAGTTTTCGTCATGCACTTAAACTATACAACCGTTTACATTCTTCAAACGAAACGTTTCTATAATTGAAGTCATAACGTTTTACACTTTTTATCTGGGCTCCAATGGCTAGCAATTCTGTAGGCCTTAAATAATGAAGTACATCCTTTCTATCTCCGTCGTTTGATTGATTAAATGGTGTTTATAGTAATTTATAAACAGTACCATTAGCTTAATACACACTACAAACTTTTGTTGGTAATGTTTACGAAATACATATAATTAGGATTAAAAAAAATCAATCGAAAACTGTAAAATACAGTATGCCATTCTTTATTATAAAAAAAAAAACACTTGTCCGACAGTAACCATGACGTCATACACTATATGACCAAAGGTGACCGGTCACTTGCGATTTTAGCCGTTTTGTTAAATATTTAGAAAAATACACGATGAATTAACCTGAAACTGCAGATGTGTAGATAGTATAGTATTGGTCATATATATCCGCGAAGATGTTTTCACGAAACACCATAGGGGACCGTCAGTAAATTAAAAAAAGAACGAATATATTTTGGATAACCCTGAAAAACTAATGTAGCAAAAGCATTCAAACTCGCAGATTATTGATAAGTGGCTTATGGTAATATACTGTGTTAATTTTTATGTGGATAGCATGAGAATAGCTCTTAGAAAAATTACAGTTTTTATAAAAATTGTCCGAAATTTCACCAAGTGTTTTGCTTATAATTCGCAGACTTTTTGCTTATAATTCGTTGACAAACAACATTTTTCATAATACACTGCAATCAGAATTAAAAATTAATAAAAATTGGATGGAAAATGAATAGGCTTATTAAAGAATATTTCACTGCGTATGCGCAAATGCAATCAAAATATAATATGCATAATGTATTAGCTAAGTATATAGTGCAAATTTTGTGAAAGTCTCAAAATCATAGCTTGAAAATTCTGAAAATTATCGTCGATAGAATAAGCTCGAAATGCTTTGTTCCCAAAAGGAAGCAAAAAGATGAGGGGCTGTATCAAATATCTGATGATTAGTGTCAAGATAACGTACACAATATTGCACGTACTTCTATATTTGGATACAACCCCTCATCTCTTTGCTTCCTTTTGAGAACAACCGATTTCGAGTTTATTCTATTGACGATGATTTTCAGAATTTTCAAGCTATAATTTTGAGACTTTCACAAAAGTTGCTCTATATACTTAGCTAATACATTATGCACATTATATTTTAAATGTATTCGCAGTCAAACATGTATTAGTAAACCTGCTCATTTTTTATCCAATTTTTATTATTTTTTAATTCTGATTGCAGGTTATCGTGTATAGTGTCATTTGTCATATTTTCTGAAAAGAACTTTTTTTTTATATTAAGAGCTCTGCAAATTATAAGCAAAATACTTGGCAAAATTTGGGATTTTTTTTATAAAATCCTTAACTTCTCTACGAGTATGCATGCTATCCTCATAAAAATGAACACGGTATATTACAATAAGTCACTTATTAATAATGTTGAGTTTGAACCGTTTTGCCTCCTTAATTTTTACAGGGTTATGCAAAAGATATTTGTTTGTTTATTTTCAATTAATTGGTGGTCCTCTATGTGGATTCGCGAAAAAAATCTTCGCGTAAATATATGACCTATACTATACTGTTTACACACCAGCAGTTTCAGGTTAATTCCTCATTTATGTTTCTAGATACTTAACAAAATGTCTAAAATCGCAAGCGACCGGTCACCTTTGGCCATATAGTATATCAACGGTGGAAACGATTTGACAAAACTATTTCACAAATTATTAACTTGCAATCATCGCATAGCTTCAATTTATCTTAATTCACTAGAAAACTATCTTAATTCACTACTGATTTTGTATAATTTTCAGAATAATTTTCAAGCACGAATTTTGACTTATATTGACTTTATCCTATCTTTATGCTAAGAAATTATTGGATAAGTGAAAATATTGGGCTTCCAGTTTTTGTGGGCTTTATGCATTTTAGAAGAGTTTTAACACTAATTGTTTTTATGAAATGTCTGCCCGTCTGCCTGTCTGTATAGGGCAAAAATTTTGTAGACGCTCTATCTCAATAACTTATGCACGGCATTTCCTTTGTATTCCGTTAGGTCTTTACATAAATTGGAGCTGATTAGGTTTGGTGTAAATCCTCCAACAGGTGGTTCTGCCATGCTTCAATTTCCACGATTTTTGCAATAGCTGTATTTGAAGAACTAATACAAAGAACTTCATCAAATTTCGTATTATATTAGACCTTCACATAAATAGAAATTAATTAGGTTTTGGTGTAAATAGCCCAGCAGGTGGTACTGCTATAATGCGGTGGGGCGGAATTTTTTACGATTTTCGTTATAGCTGTATCTCAAGAACTAATGCACGGAATTTCCCTGAGATCCGTCGTCTTTGAGTTAGTGCATACCACCCGATAGGTATTGCAGCTATTCATGTTTTTTCGCGATTTCCGCAATAGCTATATCTCAAGGACGAATAGGTTGTCATTCGATTCTAGTTGTAAACGATTAGATCTAGTGTATAGAAAAAAGTTTTGTGATGACCACAACATACTAATTTTTAAATCTAGTTATATCACGTGCAGTCCGAAAACGGTAGATTAAGCCTCTGGGGTTAAAGCAATAAAAATAATCTTATGTTTCCAGTTAATATTCTATAACGACATTAATATTTTATCCTTAATAATTTAAATAAATGAAATAAAACACAAATTTAACAGATAGTCCGAACTACACACTTAAATGCTGAAATAATCAAATAAAAAGGCTGAAACTTTTATGTACATCTAAACTAAATTATATGTTCATTTTTTTTTATTATTTTTTTTAAATAAAATGTCAGGTGCAGTGGAACTTCACCTGCTTCATTAAACAAACTACCATTGGTATGCGATGATATTGCATTCCATATGGGAAATTTGTCAGTCAAACTGAGACCTAGTAGAGCTGCAAAACTATCACGTTTATACCTTCTGTGCTTCTCCGGCATTTATTTTTTTTTTTAAGATACAATGTATATTTATTAAGATTGAGAATTTACATAGAGACTTATAAGAAAACAAAAGTTGTATCATGAACGAACATGCAGACACTCGCAGACATTAAAGTCAACAAAAATATAATTTAGTTGGATATGCCAATCCAAAAAATGTCTTCTATCTAATGCATCTTAATATTTCAAATGTAGTTACAAATGTCAATACTTTAATCTTATTAGTTCAATACTATATACCAACTTTGGCTTTCATCTTAAATTTCTGCTTCAGTCAATTAATCGGAGTAAAAACGGGTTAATCTAGATCATGATATTTATTATATCAATAGTTTTCCGTTATTCTGTTGTGCATCAGCTGTTCGCGAATACCCGGCTTATCATAATGCGAAGTTCCCGTCGCTTTGCGAGCCGCCAATTTACAATAGAACTACCAAAAATCAAGCCAAACCATAGCCAAAAATGTATCCACAAAAATTGGTTCAATTCTATGCAAACACATATCTCTTCACACATTTCTATTGTAAAATAATAAAAATGGCAGAAAATTCACTTTTACAGCGTCCCCTTTCGTCAGCATTTTTCCAAATTAAGGGAGGACCTGCTTGCTATAGCCAAAAAAAAAATAAAAATAAATTTGGTTCAATTATATGCATAACTTCATACACTTCTTGATGGTACAATAATTAATATGGCACAAAAATCGCTATTACAGCACACACGTCCGTCAGAATTTTTCCAAATTAACGGAGGTCCTGCTTGCCATAACAAAAACTAAAAAAAAAAGTTTCAATTTTATACATAACTTCATACACTTTTGATGGTACAATGGCAACATACGGACACATGGGCAGATAGACGTTTTCTATAAGCATGTTTTTTGTGATTTGTGATCCCTAAAACGTGTAAATACATCGAAAACCGGGATTCTAAAAAAATTTCGATTACAATACTTTCTTATATAGAAGATAGAAGAAAGTAAAAGTGTACAATCTACTCGTTTGTAGTAATACAAATTACTGTTCCAGTAAGGTTAATAAAGTTCAGTCTCTGTAAGTATTCAAACAGCATTTATATTATATGGAAATGAGGACGCATTTCGAAAATTATTTTTATAAAGTTAATTATTTTACCTTTGAGATAATTTCTATTTATTATATATGGAAACCATTGTGCTGATCTCTTACAATAAGGATTTCTATACACTGTTAAAAATCTGCAGCATTTGCTGCATAGTCACTCCACCGCTTTTATAGAAAACGGTTACTTGACTATATAATGGAGCATTCTCGTTGGTCAGAACATAGATATTCCATAATAGTAGCGGAGTGACTATGCAGCAAATTCTGCAGATTTTTAATAGTGTATATAAAATCTAAAAGCTAGGGGACAATCTAATATTTAATGAAGAGCAGTTTTAATACCCCGAAATCCGAAACTGGAGGTAGGGCTCTGTTAAATTTGAAAAAGTTTTTTGGAAAATACCCGCGATTAGTTCAAAACAAGTATAACTTCCTGTGGCGAGGTAAGTGGTCTTCAGAAATAATAGGTAATAATTTGCATTTATATCTTCCCTTATCACCAATATTACATTCCTGTTGCCATTTCTCTAGTATTTCTTTGTTTCACCTTTTTCATTAAAAATTAAGGTAGCGGCATTAAAAGATTCTGTAGAGATGTATCTATTATTTCTGTTGCTTTTTTGCAAGTAGTTTTGCTACTTCTCCACCAGCATGCTCATTTAGATAGGAAAAAAAATTTGTCTTGTCTAAGTTCTGTTAAAAATTGAGTTTTAGTATTAAATGGTAGTTTCATGAGTTAGCTTTCCAAGGCCTAAAATTCCGAAACTCTCGCTGTGAAAATCAGAAATTCGTATGTTTGATTTTTGAGATCTTCTTCAATCGCTAAAAATTTTGTTTGAAATACTGAATTTTGAAACGTTAATTTCACTTTCTGTGAAAATTTAAAACTGCATTATTCATATATGTGTAGGAAGTTTTTCTATGAAAACTGCTGTAATTTGCCTAATTTTTGCGTTATAAAAAGGGGAGAAAATATTCACTTTTAGAAATATATAGTCTAAGTATTTTAGCTTGGTTTGATTTTTTTTTTAGTTTTAATCCTGCGACAATACATGATGTTGAGGTTGTAGGTTTCTTTTAAACTTTGTTGTTGAGTTTAGGAGATCCTTCTTAGACCGTGGCAAGTTTCTAGTCTCGGAAAACAGACTGCTGAGTGAGTAACTTGTTTCTCCGAAATCGTTAAGTACATGGTTTTAAATCTGGATTTCGAGATTTAGCCTTCAAAATAAGCTATTGTAAGTACGTTTTGCACTGTTATATCTAGGTATTTACGCATCCATTTATCTTGTTGTGCGTTGTTGACTAGCTATCCAACACTTACTCATTGATAAGTAAAATAAGATACTTATTTGAGAGACTTTTTCGTTTCATTGAAATAAGGATGCCTCAAATTATTTTTGATTTCCTTAATGTCCGTACTATATATTTATATTGCGATTATTGATTATGTTTATCTGTATATTATTTGAAATTTACCAAGTAGTTAATAGTCAAAAACCTTGATTTCTACTATTTTCTAAGTTGCGCATTGATTTACTCATTTTTATTGTTACTAGATGATCAGCCTAGGCCACATGGATAATACCAGCTCTTATCAGTTTTCTTAGTAAGCCAATCATAAAAGTCCACCTGGTAACAAACTCAATGTCGTCATTCACTAACAAAACATATTGTTTAACATTTGCCTAGCATGGAGACAACGTGCACGACCTTTGGCTTATTTCGATCGTACCTAAATCCGTCTCTAATCCTGTGGGTCACATTAAATATGCTGCTTCTGCCTTTTAGATCAAGTTCTTTCTCCTACATTAGGCAATTTGGAAATATGTAAAGTGTCTGAGGATGAAAATTGAAACTATAAGAATTAAAAAATATATTTTACAGCATTTAAAGATGTATTTAGGTCCACAATATCAGAGTACTCGTTATCACAAAATTCACAAGTATTTATTATATTCAGAGATTGTGACATCTAAAGGAAAAATATGCTACATTTATTTCGTTTGTATTCAATATATTCCATAAGCTTTACGACAAAACTAATATATACGAATAAAAAATTCGAAGGATAAGATTTATCATAATAACTCTTATGATTCTTTCTGATAATGACACAACAAAGTGATTACATTTGCAATCCGGATATGCAGGAACGTAAGTATAGGAACGTGATATATAAACTATGAGATATAAATACCTATTAGATTTTCGTCATCCGTCTTTTTCTCTTTCAATAAAATATGCAATACCTTAGCTATGGACGCAAAAAGATATTTTTGAGAATTAATGTCGATTTCAAAAATGTAATCGACATTTTCGCAATTTTAAGTAATGTTCAATTATGTATATAATTTCAAGGAGTGAAACAGTTTGATTCCTGATACAAAAATATTAATTTTCAAATGATGAATGATTAAAAACATATTCTATACAACTTACTTGTTAGAAAATCTTCTATTACTTATTTATATCTAGCCTTATAGATTTTTTTAATTATAGGCAAATGATCATCGTAAAACTATCTAGTCCTTTTCATGTAGCAATACATTATTTTTAAATTAACCCGAGAGTAGTCGCGACATTTTTTAGAACGTTAGTAGTCGCGTTCGGTCCATTTGCCGCCGTTACCAGCAGGCCGAAAACGAAGGGGAAACTTGCCGGTGTTATCAGATGATCGAAAACGGATAACGTAGGGTGAAAATATTGACTGAACTTTAAAAGATTACAACAATTATTCATTTTACAACCTTTTACAGCAAATTATTTATTTCGCTTAAGTATATATTCAGTTGGCATCTAGATAAATGTTTTTAATAACTCTTTCTTCGTTTTGCATAAGTACTTAAAAGTAAATAGTAAATGATTTGATTGAATTTCTGATGTTACTATGAATCAATAATTAGTAGGAAAACATTTACGAATATGAATCTAAATTCGTGATAGGGGTATTTTTATTTTTTTTGGAATGACAGAATCAGAGTCAGGTAGATTTTTATGATAATCCGGCACTCTATATCCATTTAATAAAATAAAATTAATAAATTTAGCATCAATATATTACACTGACATTAAATTGAACAATTAAACTGAAAATAAAAATGGAACCCATGACATGCAACAGCAAATCAAATACAATACCACTAATTCACCAGCATATTATATATATATATATAATAAAGAAAAAGGTAAAAAAAAACTTAATTTCGAAATTATAAATGTAAATGTTGTAACTACGTTTTATTTATTTATTTTGTGGGGTGTCTATGTGTGTATGAGGAGGGAGAGGAGGGGGGGGGGGGCTCTCGAGATTTTATGATTAAATCCATTTTTCAAATGAAAATGCACGATTTGTAGTTTTTCTACTTATTTCAGGGTGGGAGCAGCGCCCCTGAATAAAAACTCTGTATACGAACTTCGCTTATATAAAGCAAATAATAAGTCATCGAAATTATATATTTAATTTAAATACATTTGAAATTGTAGATTTAAATCCTAAGATGGATAAATTATTTTAATTAATAGAATGACTGAAAGGTTCATCTTAATAGGGATGTATTTTACAGCAACTATTTAAATAAAATAAATATTCAATTGTACATTTCATAATAAGGTATTAATGTTATAATTTGTTGTTTTATTTCATTAAAATAATAATTAAAATTAACATTCATTAAAATAATAAACACAATAATAAAATTTTCTCCGAAATTATAAATATGCAGCAATAATTTAATTTAAATGAATTTTCTCTCATATTCTGGAAAACATTATTCTGAAAAATAGTTTGAACAATTGATGAAGGACAAGAATTTAAATTTGTCAGATACCGTCCCCAAGCCTCTATTGGATTTCAATAATAATAATAATAATTTAAAAAAAAGAACATTTTCTGCGGCATTATTTAAAAAAAATATATTTTTACTTACAGTATGAAAATTTAACAGTAGATAAATTTTAGAAAAATACTTAAAGTATTTTTTTAAATCATAGTATAAACATTCACTGAATTATCCAAAAGAGATTTTTATTTGCGCAATTTCTAACCTACATTATAAAATTCTCATTATTTTTCTTATTGTACAAATAAATTATATGTATGTTCTTCGCAGATATACATACTACATTTCTGAGAAAATTGTTTTATCTTTCGAATTTGTTTTATTGTACAAAAACGATACTTTTCAGATTTTGGAGGTACGGCAATTATTTTACTGATTCCCACAAAATTCTCTTCTTTCTTTTTTAATGGTTTGGCAGTGGTATTGTCTGTTTTCTTTCAATTTGTTCCGGTAATAAATGAAAAGCAAGTTCTTTCAAATAATGATGATGAATTTCCCTTTTTTTTTCCATATTTAAACGATTATCAATTTGAGAATTTATTCTCGCAATATTTGACAATGAAAAAAAAAATGTAAGTGACCATCCATCAGTTATTTGTGCGAACTGACTTCACAACTGATATAATAAAACAATTTTAAGTCACATTCTAAAAGTAAAAAATAGCAGAAAGAAAGACGAAATAACAACAGGGAGAGAGTCCGTTCTTCGAAGAAACTTTCCCCCACAGATTTCGCGGAAATGGGAAAGGATGAACACGAGGGGAGAAATTCAACTAACGCAAGTGGTCGCATCGCGGTCCTTTAGACCGATTGAAACTTAAGAATGCGATAAAATGCTAAGAAATAGCAGGAATGACTTGCAATTTTACTACACAAGAGTTTGAACACTCAAGGTCAGCTACACGGAATTTCGCTATCGTAACTTTAACGGGAAATGAGTTACAGGAAGATAACGAATTTCGGGCGGGGAAAAGACCAACGCGCGACTACTAACGGGTTAAATATCAAAATTTCATCTGAAAATATATAGTTTTAGATTTTTAGTTTAATACTGTATAATCTAAATAGTTCGTTATTTATTTACTGTAGTAATATTTTAAACCATGATATTCAAAATACTAACATACACATGCTGATTCGAAAGTCGTCAGACATTTTATTTCAAATGTTGTTGGATGTACAAAAGCAAATACTTTTTATATTAAAACATGGGGTCACAACCTACTTTTTCAGTCCAAAATCCGGTATTTTTCTTTATCACCAAACTTAAGAATGCGTTATGAACTTTCAGAGAAGAGGAGATATTGCAATAATAATAAGAAAAACTTATCTTGGTTTGTGTAAAATGTGATAACATCAACATGTTCCGTGTTGTCATCCCATTTAGCAAAAATAAATTCCAGTTCCCTCCAAAATTTCATTAGAATATAATCGCTTTTACAGACACAGGAGTTCGGTTACAGCGGAATATTCTGCATTTTTTATACAATAAGTGAAATGAGACCTTGAGTTCTATTACACAAATAACCTATTTTTGTACTCCTGAAATACTCTAAAAGTTTGCTTAAGGATTCTTAAACCACATTTTTATAAAGTGTATAGTTTTGTTTATAATTTGTGAGTATTTTACATTAATGAGAAATTTGTAATTAATCTCAAAATAAATTAATCTTAAAGTTACTTTGTAGGATTCAGTTTTTTAAAAAGTTTAAATTCGAAATGATTACAAATAGCTGAAAGATATTGAGGTTACTTTCAATATAATTAAACATATAATTTATAATTGCTATTTTTCTTATTTTATTTAGCCATTGAGCACACGTGTACACTAAAAATTGTTTTGCACTTTAATATTTTGAAGTTAACTTGAGCATTATTATGGTTCGAGATAAAGCAGTGTCTTCTATCGAAAAAAAGATTGAATTATTCTTAAAATTACTCTAAATAGAATTTTAGAAATACCTGATAAATCTGCCAGTTATTACATTTATTTTTATTATGAATTATAATCTACCTAATGTTTAAAAGTCCTAATTTAGATATCTTGGATATATTTTTCCGTGCTGATTCAATCCAAGAAATATTAATAATAATAAAAAAAAAAACCCTCATAAGTGAGAATTCATTCTTTTTGGAATTTTTTTGCTGCGCATTCATATTCAAATTTCTCTACTTAAAACAATATCTGGAAATAACTTTACAATTAATTAACACGGGAATATCTTTTTCATAAAATTGTAAATCGATTGATTATTAAATGAAAAAAAAACATGACCTATCCAAACTAAACTTTTTTAAAACATTAAATTAAAACCTTTCTCGCAACTTATTAAATCAATTGGAGAGAGCTAACGATAAATTTTATTGGTACTTAATTAAGTTTTTATCTTAAACATTATAATAAAATACATACATTATAGAAGAAAAACTCTGAAATTTTTAATTCCGTACATAATCACACAGAGACCTTCTTTTATTACTAGCTTTACTATGCTAAGGTGAAATATTTCAGAAAATTATATGGACGATGAGCAGAGAGTATTCTGTTCAAAAACTGAGGTAGCAATAAACGTTTCTTTTTATCTGAATAATTTTATTTATTGAACAAGATTTTAATTAATGATCATATTTAAATAATTTCAATATTAATTTTTATTAAAACTTTCAGACACTTTCTATTGAAAATGAGACAAGTATTAAAGCTCTTAAGAGCTTAAACAACTTTGAGAGTAAAACCGCAATTTTATCTGAAGACAAAGCTTACTTAAATATAATATCTCTTTACGTTATGATGTAGAAAATTAAAGTGAAATAGCGTATTATCTTAAATATAATTCCTTCTCTCTACATATTAATGTATTAGTCTAATTTTTCTGTCATAAAACATATTTTTTGAGATTCAGTTATTTTCTTATAAATAAGCGAAATAGAGAAAACTTCTGATTACGATGTAGGGAAATTTTGATTAAAATAAAATAACTGTTCAAAATTAGCACATAATTTTTGAACGCCTGATAATGAAACAGAAGAAATTTGTGTTTTTGTGAATTATATGAATATCAAATAGAAAATAGTTACAGATACATATATTGCTTATTTAATTCGAAAAATATAAATTGTGAATTTTATTTCTAAAAAGTCACTAATAATAATTCAACAGCATGCATTGAATGAAATCTGCCTTTTATTTTCAAAGATAGTACGAACCATCCCATTTTTATCTGCATGTACTAGTTGCATAATATCATCGAGTGCAGTATGTTGCAATTTATTCTTAAACTGAGAATTGAAGTCAGAAAATATATATGCAGTTTTATGCATGTTTTTAAAAGATAATGCGTATACACCATTTCAAAGTAGTATGGCACCATTATTCCAGAGTAGGAGATTTCTATTTAATGTACAAGTAACAGAATTTATAATCCTTTCATTTCTTATAAGAATGTGTAATATTTTTCTGCGATGAAATAAGACAAAAATTCTATTCAAAAATTAGGGTTGAAACGTACTCACTCGTATAATAAAGAATTTAAAAATTATTATTATTATTTTATAAGTTGTAGTAGACGTTCAACTTTAAAAAGCAATCTGCATATTGTTTTATGTGTACAACAAATATGAATGGGCTAGTATGTTGTACTGAATTTATAATGACTGTATAAAATTTTGTAGATTGTTGAAATAAAATACAAAGGATATGCAGGTTTTTTAATCATTTCAAGCATTCTACCTACATTATTCTTTAAATTTATCTCGGAAAAGTAAGTTCATACTTACGAGAAAACATGAAACTATAAGAAAACATACACATATGAAATCACAAAGTCTGAGTATTCTGCTTTTACTGAATTTAAGTTCAATTATATTAAACATAGATTTATTCGTTTTTTTACATTTCACCCGTATTACAATTAATATTTTGTAAGCTTTAGATTTACGTATCTTTTTTTCTCATTCACCAAACAAAATTTAATTTAGAAACTTATGACATAATGTAAAATAACTGTAGTGCTTAAGTGGAAACATCTTTACTAATACAACCTTTTCAGCCACCGAGATAATTTTCAAAAGAAACTTCAAAATTTTTGTCGATAGGAAATTTATATTTCATTCAAGTAATATTGTATGTATTATTATTTATAAATATTCATTCGTAAATGTCTGATTAAATATTTATAAAAAAAAAAGGAAAAAATACCCTTTATAATTATATTAAATACTGTAAAAGCACTTATTTTCGTGAGCCGTAATTTTCGCGAAAATGAAGATATCAGTGATTTCGCGAGCTGGAAATTTCGCGAATTTTATATGAACTGAACCGAAAGTTGAAACTACCTAAATAGAGCCCCTTTTGCATAAGGCAATTTAAGAAACTTCCTTTTGTCAGAAAAGTTCTTCGCCCTCCCCCCTCTCTCCATCGCTCTAAAAATGAATGGCTTCAAAGAAGCTGGTATAAATATTGTAAGTGAATGAGCTGCATTCTATTAGTTGTATTATTGTTTTTATTCAAGAAGTAGTTGTATAATATATAATATAATAGTTGTAATTATCCAAGAAATTTTTGTACTTATTTCCTATTCAAGTAACTGTAATCATTAAAATTCGAAAGTGAAAAATTTCTGATTTTTCATTATTATTTGAGGCTAAAAAAAAAAAAAAAAATATATTTCGCGACATTTAAATTTTCGCGATTACGACGGGCTTACAAAAATCGCGAAAATTAAAGCCTTGCGAAAATAAGTTATTTTACAGTACGTGATAACAAATGTAATTAACAGCACTCGAGTAAAATAATAAATAATCCTTAAAAGATTATAATACTTACTTAAAAATTACTTAAAACAATCAAATCGCAATAAAAGTAGGTAGAGATACTAATTATAATTATCTTGTGCTTACCTGCGAAAAAGAAATTATCTGTCTATAAACGATTTTTACTTCCCGAACAAATAGTATAATGAAAGTGTTGTAATCATGGTTTGTGTATGTGAGAGAACAACATAACTCCCAAGAGATACTTCCGAGTGAGCCCCCATTTGGCAAATATGTTATAAATCACTGTCGCAAAGAGCTGTATAGATTTTCGTAAAAATCGGCCTAAGGATTAAGTATATAACCCATTTTGAGAGATTGTGATCAAGTATAAATGATAAATATTGTCGCAATGTACTCAAACACACGACGACGAATAATAAGCTTTAAACCGCAGCGGTCGTCCGACGTATTCAAAGATCGGCCCTACTTATAAGACAAAGCTTCAAAATTAATTTTAATACAAACGAAAAAAGCAAATCGAAAAATGAAAAAAAAAAGATAAATAATACCTAAATAAAAAAAATCGTCAACAGCTCGTAAGCCCCCGCCCAAGGATTAGAAAATAAATTTTGCAACTAGAATGAAAAGTTTGGAGCCTACTTATACTTAAAATTGCAATAATTACCCTGAACCTAAATAAATTTGTGTTTAAAGCATTTTTATATTTTTAATTACAAAGTTGTATTTCGATAATGCAAAAATTTGAAAATTTCAACAGTATAATCGGCTAAAAAAATATTTTTTTGAACAATAAAAAGGAAATTCTAGGTTTCGTTTATACAGAATAACATGAAACATATGTTTTGAAAATTGCATGAAAAATTGTTTAGAGGTTTTTGAGATATCTTGCGCGTTATGCCCAAAAACGTCATTTGGAGAAAAATGAGGGAAGTTTCGGAAATACCCGCCGCTTCAACTATTGAGCGGGTATAATACTAAAAGCCATAACTTCTATTCTAATGGGAATTTCAAGGAAACAATTATGTCAAAATGTTCAGAAAAGGTAGGAGTTTAGCGTCTAAAAAATTAAAATTTCGAAAATTTTGAAGCTTTAAGAGACCTGAGACTCTTTAATGCTATTTTTAACAGTATTTCATTATATTGTGTGAAATAAGATAACACTAGTAGACTCGTACGAGGCTTTTGCACTCCAATCTTTGAGTTTATTTTCCGATACATTTTTTATTAATTTATACTTATGCATTTTTTTTAAATCAACCAACTTGTTTTAACGATATATGTGTGTACTATGTCAAAATCTGTAACCTATAATGCCCTATTCATCGTTGTGCGTTTTGCATATGCATAGAAAAGGGTATTTTGGCATCAGAAATAGTATGGTTCATGATACGTAATCTGGAAGTATTACGATAATTCAGTACAGTAATACCTCGATTTACGTCAGCAAATCGTTCCAAGATTAGCGACGTAAGTCGAAAACAACGTAAGTCGAGGTACATTTAGATAAGCAAAAAAGTATAAGTAATATAAATTCTCCAAAATCTAATGAACATATTTTATTGTATTTAAGGATTATGTTACCAACATTTAACATTAGCAAAAACAAGCGTTTGCAATTCAAGAATTTGGAATAAATCAATAAGTTTTTAACTTACAATCTATTGTTCTTCTAGCTACCCCGTTCGATTCGATGATTTTTGAGGATAGGAAAAAAAATCTTGCAATGAAGTTTGACTTGAGAGTTTTTTCGTTTTTTATTTTCGGAAGCTCTATGTAATATCAGACTGTGTTTTCTAACATTTTGCTAGTGAATTTTTTTATTTGTTTGTCATCGTAACTTAGACGCTTGAAAGTTTCCCTTAATGGGACTGGGAAAGCCCTATCTCCGCCATGTTAAATTCACCAAATTTATATATTTTTTTCTCAGAAATGGTGAAAGATAGAGGTCTAGATTTTTTAGAGTAGTTAGAACAATATGACTTACGGATTTTAACAGACCATTTTCTTTCTAAGTGAAACTCAAAATTAATTATTAATTATTTAATGAAAGTTATTTTTAAATTAGCATTTTTGGTAAGATTTCACTACCTAAAATAAACAATTCTCAACAAATCATTAAATCCCTGTTTTAAAGTATACAATATATCATTATATAAGTAACGAGTTTTTAAGTTTAATAGATATTGAAAAAAGGAACATAAACATGAAAAATCCAAGATTTCAGAAAAAGTTAATTAAACATTTAAATGGCCATTAAGCTGTGAAGTACTTTTATAAAGAATTATTAATTTCAACACTTATTTTTTTTTATTATTTAAACATGTGTGACACATCGTTGGAAAGATAAAAGTTTAAACTATTTAATGATATAAAAAAGTAAAAATCGATTTTTAGTTGAATTTTGCTTTCCCGGTCCCCTTAATAGAACTAAAAGTCTTCAAAAAAGTTCAGATTGCGTCTTAATTAAGAAAATTATTTTTTCCAGGACAGACGTACGACGTAAATGCGGGGTGACGTAAGTCGGGGCACTACTGTATATAATTTCAGATGTGGGAAAAAATCCTTTCCAATGATAGTCCATTCATCGTTGTCCGGTACATATTAGTCAAATTCAGTATGTGATGTCAGATGTGGGCAAAAATTATTTTCAATGATACCTCATTCTTAGTTGTACCGTGCATATTAGATAAGAAATAGGAACGTTGACAACAGAAATAATATAGTACATAATCACGATGCGTGCTGATAGTGGTCACTGCCTGTGTTCATACAACACTGAGACAGTCGCTCCATATTTGGGAGTTGAGAGTAAAAGAGGTGTAACTGACCAAATTACAGTGATCTTCCAGAAATTTTTCTAGCCATATCTTTACATTTAACATAATGCAAAAAAAAAAAAAAAAAAACTGTTAAAAATAGAGTTACAATGTCTTTATTATTGTTAAAATTGAGGACGAAAATTCGGGTTAACTTTTGAACGAGATATGTTATATTTTTTTATATTAGCGAAATACAATTATATGATACGATGTGATATTTCTTCGCATACGCATAAGTTGCTATTATTTTACATATACATCAGTATGATCGTGAATTATTCATACTTTATTCATTAATATATTTGAGGAAAAAGAAAAGTCTCGACCGTTACTTAGAAATCTAACGGAAAAATTAGCTAAGCTTATTCAGTAGTGAAGTATATTATTTTCTCAAAAAGAGGAATAAAATCCAATAGGTTTCTCTCTTTTGTGTAATGGAAATTCCGAGAATAGAAATAGATCACACAAAAGTTTTTCAACTTGACACTGACAAGTATTTTCTACAGATACTCGAATTTCTATTTAAATGCCAGTGTTTTCATTTCTAACCTGTTCCAGGAAAATATAAGAAGATGAAAATTTTGCTTTTAAAGAGATTAATAAAAGATACTATGTTTTATTAAAAACGTTGAGTATATTTATTTTCTTATGAAAACAAAGATGTGAAAAGAAAAACGTATTCCATTTTATCGTAGTTAATATTCTTTACTAGTTAGATCTAAACCAAAGTATAAATGTGAGTGTGAGATTACAAGTTAAAAAACATTTGTTTCTTCATTCATTCAACTGAGTTCTTTTACATAAAAATTCCCAATAAATGAAAAAAAAATCGTATCCCCTATTTCTATTATTGAACGTGAATAACTTCATATTCACGAAGGAATATTCTTCACCTTTAAAGCATTTTGTACTGTGAACTCCAGAATTCGAAAGTTCTAAAAGTTATGTTTCACTTAAAAAATAATAACAGTAATTGCTTACCTTTTTTTGTGTTGAACTAAATTTGTTATACCGACGGGATGACCATGTATTAAACTAATATTAGCTGCTATCCTTTTACACATTTAAATATCACTTTATTCTAGACATTATTCAAACGACGAACACACAGAGGGAACACGTACATGGAATCTAACTGCAGACGATAAATAAACAACAGTTCTTTTCTGACGCGTAAATGCCCAAATTCATAGCGTGCTCATTTCACTTCAGTTCATAGAGGATCTGACAAGTACTATATCGTTAATTTATATTACGTTTTAAAAAATACTACGTTTCGCCACTTAAATATTTCTATTACAAATTATTTCGGAAAAATCACCTTTACTTTTAAATATATTAATCATTATAATGCATAAGCAAGATAGATAGTATACACTTCATAAAGACTTGTTGTTTTAACAGCAGTAATTTCAACAAAATATCCCGGTTTCATGCAAAGGGTAAATGTTTTTTTTTTTTTTTTTTTTTTTTTTTTTTTTTTTTTTTTTTTTTTTTTTACCGAGTTCTACGGTATCCAAACCGGGCTTCCCGTGTTACAGAATATAGGTGAATGCCATGTTTTTGTAATTGAAAACTCAAATAGCTTTTCCACATTTAATACATTTTTTTATTGTCCGCTAATAATCCGAAAATCAATTTTGCTTGAAAAATATCAATTATGTATTATAATAAAGTTTTGAAATTTATTAAGAGTGATACTTTTATATTGTTTTCGTGCCCGGAATTAACAGCCGAAGAAATCGCCAAGATTGCTATTATTTCTGATATTTTGATCCCGATCATTTCAATAGTTTAAGGGATCTCAGGAACATTAAAGCTTTACAATTTTTGAAATTTTAAATTTTTTAGATGTTAAACCGCTATTTTATCTGAACATTTTGATATAATTGTTTCCTTGAAATTCCCATTAGAATAGAAGTTATGGCTTTTAGAATTATACCCGCTCAATATCTGAAGCTGAGTTTCCGAAACTTTGAATTAATTTTTCTCCAAATGAAGTTTTTAGGCATAACGCATACGATATCTCCAAAACTTCTGAATATTTTTTCATGAAATTTTCAAAATACATGTTTCATGTTGGTCTGTATAAACTGAACCTAAAATTTTCTTTTTATTGTTTAACCATTTGCACTCGAAGTTTTTTTCATTCGTATTACCAGCAATTCGAAGCTATTTTAATAATATCTTATTATTTTTTAATTCTTTATGAATACAAATGTTATGATGTATGATAAAAACAAAAAAATATAAAATTATTACATTTTGTAATCGTCCAAAGTGTGATACCTCTAGAAGCAACTGCCAATATGTAATCTTGGCTTTTCTAGACAGGTATCACAAAATTATTTACATTGTCTCCGTAGCGGTACCCTCCAGTTTGAAGACAAATTTTAAATGGCTCCGCTCTGGAGCCCTCGCGTGCAAAGGGTTAAAAAAGTATTTTTTTAGATGATTATACTCTTGAAATTTTCTAAATTTTGCATTAGCAACATACAAATTTGTATTAAAAATATAAAAATGCTTTAAATACAAATTTATTTAGGTTCAGGGTAATTATTATAACCTGAAGTATAAGTAGGCACAAGAATTTTCATTCTAGTTGCAAAATTTATTTTGTAATCTTGCGCGGAATCTGTTATGCCAATTTTCTGCCCCTCCAATGTCTGATAGTTTGGAGACCTCTGTAAATGCTAATTCTGCACCTTAAAATTTTTTAAATTCATAAAATGAAAGAACATACTGAAATACTTCACCCCAACAAAAATTGCGTCTTAAAATCAAATGCATTTTAAGATATTAAATGTTGAAAATGGTCTTTTTTTATTTTTTTTTTAATTTTAAGATTCCTGAGACCCTTTAAGCAAGTTGTTCGATTACATGTCATAAATTTGTGATTTATTTCTATTTTATCATTTTATTTATTTATTCATAAAGTTTTAATTTCGTTATTCAATATAAGACTGAAATAAATGCTGAACTATTTTTTAAAAAAAATTCTATACGAAGATGTAAAAATTGAAAATGTGCAACCTGATCTTTACACATCTCAAAAATCAAAATAAAAGCAAAATTTAATCATCTGCTGTTGCCAGCATCAAAATGACGTCAGTGTTACGCACGGACACGTCGGTCATAACCATAGATTAACATCCAAGATCGAACATTCCCATAGAGCGTAATGGTAATGCGATTGCGATCGTAGAGCCCTTAGTGACAATGGGGAAGAAACTCCCCATCCTTGTAGTATGCTTATTATTATCTACCTTATTGTGATCTTTCTTTTTTTAATGCTGCATGTTTACGTTTTCGATAGAATCTTACACCGATACATGAACATAGAATAGACATTCTATTTTATATATCTAATATCTATTCTATGTTCATGCACGGATATATGTTTTTTTTGTTGTTGTTGTTGTTTTTTTTACATGATTAATGAACGGTTTTAAGTACAACGAATACTAGGTAAAAATTTCGTCTTGAATGCTATATATCAAAAGCAATGGTGTAACATAAAAATATACGAATTGTTGAAGTCTACAAGTCCCAGAAAATTTCATAATTATTGCCCTTTGGCAGGAAAATTTTTATAGCGCGTGTTTTATAAATTTATGAAGTTTAACGTATTAAACAATCGTTACAATAATCTTTTAAAATTTATGCATTTTCACTTCCTTGCAGATAAAAAAAAAAAAAAAAATAATGTAAATAACTTACAATCAATTCAATAATGTTTATAATATTAACATATAAGAGATAATAATAATAATATTACAGATAGGGAAAAATTCCTTTCGACAAATTTTTAGAATTGTATAAATCTAAAAGTTAAAAATAAATAGAGGTACTGACGTTACACCCATTAAAATTTTATTCGATATGAATAAATTGACACAATACCTGAATTTGATTTTTTACAATTTAATCTTATAAACTTACATATTTGCATTCTTAACAGAATTATCTGAAAAAAAAAGGGCAGCTAAATAAATAAAACAAGCATGAATAGAATATCGTCTGACACCTGCTTCGTTTTAGGAACGAATAGATATTCAAACCATAGAGGATAAACATATTTCTTCAACATAGGTAAATTTCGGAGGTTTGTTAGTTCTTCCCCCTTGCCGATAGTGACGCTAGTACTGTTGCCATTACAGATTTTGCGTAAATGTCCCATCTTGGTCCTTTATCTATGGGTCATGACATAGATAGGTATCATTTTCACCCTCTAGCAAAATTTTTATATTCATGAGATGAAAAATCTAGAACTATCGAATCCGACCACAAAAAATAAATAAAGTAAAATAAAAGGAAAGTGGCCACATAGCAATATACTAGAAATATTGGGAAGAAAATCGAAAGCTGAATTGTACATTAAAGTGTTAAGTAATTAGACAAAATTTCACTTAACACATAAAAAAAATTATTTCCCCTCGAGAGAATCCTGTTATTTTTTAACAAATTTACCTTAATTTTTGATAAATTCTCTTTAGTACGAAAAAAAAATTTCTTTAAAGTTTACAAAATCACCTTGTTTGTAATAAGAAGAAATTCTGCTTTATGTAATGAAATGTTGTACCACTTTAACAGCATTTTCTGTATTGCCATCTCGGGGGTTCCCCCTGGATTTTGGAGAAAAAATGCAGTTTGCGAATTGTTAAAGGATTTTATTAGGAGGGGGGGGGGATTCCAGTGTTAGGTAGATGTGATGCTAATTTTACATTTATTTTATATTTATTAATTTTTTTCTAAAATAAAGAAAAAGTGTTATTTATATTTTGGTATATTTGTTATTTATAGTGGTATTTATATATGCAATAGCTCTGATTCTCCACTCATTGTAGCAAAGCCGTTATATTACACAAATTAATATATTATAGGAACGCTATTGATTTGTGGGGATTTCAGTTGGTGTCTATGGGTAAATTTTTAGGAGAGCTTGACATTCCTCTGGCCATATCTCTGTACGGGTGGAAACTGACAGCATTGTTGACAGGTGTTTTGTAAAATTTACAGGGATCTATTAGTGTGTACAATGCATCCGGAAACTCCAGCCTCTAAGAAGTGGAAGAGAGCATTGACATGAAAAGTATGAAATGAAAATACCACTCACATGAATTAGACATATAGGCACTATAGTAACAAAAAATTCCTGAGGCTCGGCCTACAGACGGAGGTACATTTCAGAATTAAGTACTAATTTCACCAACAAGAACTAAATTAAAATTAGAGATAAACCCAGTTGAACAGTTTTATCTGACCGCTTTTGACGAATTTTTCATTTCATTTTTCTGTAATAGTTCGGTTTATCAAAATCATATTAAGGCGGTATTAAAAAAATATATTTTTGCACGCTCAACAACTCGAAATTTTGACACATTTTTCCCCTCGAGAGAATCCTGTTATTTTTTAACAAATTTACCTTAATTTTTGATAAATTCTCTTTAGTACGAAAAAAAAATTTCTTTAAAGTTTACAAAATCACCTTGTTTGTAATAAGAAGAAATTCTGCTTTATGTAATGAAATGTTGTACCACTTTAACAGCATTTTCTGTATTGCCATCTCGGGGGTTCCCCCTGGATTTTGGAGAAAAAATGCAGTTTGCGAATTGTTAAAGGATTTTATTAGGAGGGGGGGGGGATTCCAGTGTTAGGTAGATGTGATGCTAATTTTACATTTATTTTATATTTATTAATTTTTTTCTAAAATAAAGAAAAAGTGTTATTTATATTTTGGTATATTTGTTATTTATAGTGGTATTTATATATGCAATAGCTCTGATTCTCCACTCATTGTAGCAAAGCCGTTATATTACACAAATTAATATATTATAGGAACGCTATTGATTTGTGGGGATTTCAGTTGGTGTCTATGGGTAAATTTTTAGGAGAGCTTGACATTCCTCTGGCCATATCTCTGTACGGGTGGAAACTGACAGCATTGTTGACAGGTGTTTTGTAAAATTTACAGGGATCTATTAGTGTGTACAATGCATCCGGAAACTCCAGCCTCTAAGAAGTGGAAGAGAGCATTGACATGAAAAGTATGAAATGAAAATACCACTCACATGAATTAGACATATAGGCACTATAGTAACAAAAAATTCCTGAGGCTCGGCCTACAGACGGAGGTACATTTCAGAATTAAGTACTAATTTCACCAACAAGAACTAAATTAAAATTAGAGATAAACCCAGTTGAACAATTTTATCTGACCGCTTTTGACGAATTTTTCATTTCATTTTTCTGTAATAGTTCGGTTTATCAAAATCATATTAAGGCGGTATTAAAAAAATATATTTTTGCACGCTCAACAACTCGAAATTTTGACACATTTACCGACTCATTTTTAAAAGTAAAAACATGATACTTGCTGACGTGATTTTTTGAAGAGATTTATAAGCTGTGTTTTTATTTTTCGTTCAATTAATTAAAACTTGATTTACAATTATTTTCTCAGCACGACCATTTTTTTCGTTTCTAGCACAATCGCTTCGCGAAATTCGGTTCAAAATGCCCACTTTGACAGCATTTTTTGAAATATATTCTGCATTTATCAAAACATCGACCAATGCAGTACATTAAATAGTTTCTGAATAAGAGATCATGCCAATAGGATGCGTTTGAGAGTGAAAATGAATTTAAAAATGAGTCAGAAAATAAGCCGTTTGGATTTTAGTACACCCTTAATACCATATTTTTTTCGTGAACTCCTATTTTTGTTTAATTTTCGTTTGCAGTAAAAGTTGGTCCTATCAAAAACTTGTCAATATAAAAGTTGTAGATAATATTAAGAAGATTTATAAGTTTAAGTGAATTTGATATCTTAAGAATTGACGAAGTTTTGAATTTTTGTCTCCATAAAACCAAATTTTTGAGCCCCTTGAACCCATTTTTAATTAAAACAAAAGTCTGTGATACATAATTTTTTGCTCTTTTCCTAGGCGTTATAATAACTTAAAACTGATTTTATATGTATAAAAATTAAGAAGTTATGAGTTTTTATCGATTTTCACAAAACTCGTCCCTGTTTTCAGCCCCTTCGTTTGATTTTGCCCATTAACGAACTTGACCGAGATTTTCTGTCCCTTTATTTTATGTATCAGTTTGGAAGAGATTTGTTCAGAATTACGGAAGTAATCGTGTCCATAAAAAAGTGATATATATATATATATATATATATATATATATATATATATACCGGGTGTCCCAAAAAGGACTGACTGATTTTAAAATTCAATAACTTGCAAACGGTGACAGATATTTAAAAAATTCTTGCAGGAGGGTTATGCATAAGGTCAAAAGTTTTTTTTACAGTGATTTTCAATTTTAGTTCGAATTACAAACAATAGATGGCGCTGCGATCAATAGACGCTGAATTCAGGCTCGATTTTTGTTACTTCGTGGCCCGGATAATACATTTCCATCTCCTTTTTCAGCATGGAACAAGAGAAAGGACTAGAAATCGAGCCTGTATTTAGCGACTATTGCTTACAGCGCCATCTATTGTTTGTAATTCGAACTAAAATCGAAAATCACTGTAATAAAACTTTTGACCTTATGCATAAACCTCCTGCAAGAATTTTTTAAATATCTGTCACCGTTTCCAAGTTATTGAATTTTAAAAACAGTCAGTCCTTTTTGGGACACCCGGTATATATATATATACCGGGTGTCCCAAAAATGACTGATGGATTTTAAAATTCAATAACTTGCAAACGGTGACAGATAGTTAAAAAATTCTTGCAGGAAGGTTATGTAAGATGTCAGGAATTTTTTTACTGTGATTCTTGATTTTAGTTCGTATTTCAAACAATAGATGGCGTTGACAGCAATTGACGCTCAGTCGAGGCCGAAACTGATGTCAATCAACCCTGATGAGAAGGAAGGAGATTAAGGCTATGGAGTAGGTCTCATTCGCCAGTAGAATCTTGCTCTTAGGGCCCGATTCTGAACTCATTCGATATGATTTCAATGGAGTGAGTTGTTGCCATGGAAACAACAAATTATTCGATAGTGGAAATACAGCGTTAACAACTGGGCATGAATTTAAGAAGTAGTATTCAAGTTTGCAGGCGATTTTACATTGATGAAGTTTTATTTTCCAGGATTAAATTACTTTTAATGGTCCGATTTAAAAAATATTTTATACATCGTATTTTAAAACTAGATGAAAAGATTTAGTATTTTTTTTTGTTGTTAAGAATTTCATAACTTTTATTACAGTCTAATAAATTTTAGATCTTTAAAGGGGTCTCGGGACAAAACTCTTAAAATTGGAAAAAAAAGAAAAAAAAAAGATCATTTTCAACATTTAATATTTTAAAATGCATATGATTTAAAAACACAAATTTAATTGTGTTGAAACATATAAGTATGTTCTTTCGTTTCATGTATTTAAAAAAAGTCAAGTTGCAGAATTAGTACTTATAGGGGGCTCCAAACTGTCAGATATTTGTCGAGCAGAAAATTGGTATGACAGCTTACGCTCAGGATTACAAAATAAATTTTGTCACTAAAATTACTTGTTTTGTGCCTAATTATACTTTAGATTACAATAATTATCCTGAACCTAAATAAATTTGTATTTAAAGCATTTTTACATTTTTAATACAAAGTTGTATT
Organism: Maratus speciosus; assembly: GCA_963932465.1. Classification (NCBI taxonomy): domain Eukaryota; kingdom Metazoa; phylum Arthropoda; class Arachnida; order Araneae; family Salticidae; genus Maratus; species Maratus speciosus. The sequence continues at coordinate 274,357,898 of OZ010788.1, forward strand.
TAGCTAATACAAAATTTTGAGAATTTCAACAGTATAATCACCTAAAAAAATATTTTTTTGAACAGTAAAAAGGAAATTTTAGGTTCAGTTTATACAGACTGAAACATATATTTTTTTTTAATTTCATGAAAAAATATTCACAAGTTTTTGAGATATCCTACTCGTTATGCCCGAAAACGTCATTTGGAGAAAAATGAGTTCAAATCTTCGAAAATGTCGCTTCAGCTATTGCGCAGGTATAATTCTAAAAATCCCTGCCTGCCCAACCTACAGGCGGAGGTAGATTTCGAAATTAAGTATACTAATTTCACCAAAAAAAAAACTAAATCATGATTAGAGATAAACACACTTCAACAATTTTATCTGGTCGATTTTGACAAGTTTTTATTAAAAAATTAGGGGTTTTTTTCGGTTTTCACAAAACCCCTTTCTATTTCCATCCCTTTGGTCCGATTTTGCCCATTAACAAACTTGACCGAGATATTATGCCCCTTGATTTTATGTATCAGATTGGAATAGATTTGTGCAGAATTGTGAATATATATATATATATAAAGTTTTTTACTGAGGGTGGTTTTGGGTTCTAGGGGTCATGATCGGTGTAGATAATTTTTCAGAAATTCCAACATAGAGGACAATGTAATAGGTAGTATTTCATACGAAATCTACCTAAAAACCATAACTTCCGTTCTAATCGGAATTTCAAGGATATAATCATGTCAAAATGTTCAGAAAAAATATTAGTTTAACATCTAAAAAATTAAAATTTCGAAAATTTGAAGCTTTAAAAGTCCCGAGACCCCTTAAGAAAGTTCGTCAATAGGTTTTTATGAATGTCGGAAAATAATCGTGTAAATGGTTAATAGTATATTGTTGTTCAAAATAACTATTTAAAAACAAATATTAGAAGTTACATTGTTTAACCCTTTTGAATAGGGTATTATATTGTTACATTAAAATAAAAAAAAATAAAATAAATGCTAGTTAATTAAAAAAAATGTTGACAGTTTGATATTAAAATATTGAACTACATGCAGCTTCATCTTGATGTTTGATAAAATAAAACTAGTAATTTTTTTTTTATCTACATCCATTTTAAATTGTAAAAATGTGTTAAAAGAATTCTTGGAGTTTGAATTTTTACGCTTTGGCAACTCTTTCTACACACAAATGCTAATATGCATATATTTTTAATAATAAAGATATCAATGATATATAATGTGATAAACTAAGTTCAAATTAAATGTGACAAGTGTCTAAAACTTAGTAGTACTTAAATTATTAAAGGCCACAAACAAATTTATATTGAAATTTTTATCTTGATATAAATTAAGACTGTATTTCTAATACATTTGTTGGAATGCAATTGTAATTTTAAATCTCTTTAGTGTATATATATATTTAATAAATTCATGAATTGGCTAATGCGATCGCCACTTGCAACCAATATTTTTTACTCGACGACGAAGATTTTTAATTTGGCGGTTTTTGTAGTGTTAACGAAAGAAAAAAGTGTAAACGGCATTTTTCATATCACAAACAGAAAACGACATTCTCTGCTGCTCTAGCCAGCTAGCATGTCTTGTCATATGACTAGAATGTGGGGAGAGTTGTGGTTCGTTCATACGGGTTGATACAACAATCAAAATATTGATTCAATACGACAATCTAACAATTAATTTAATACAACAATCTAAGGGTTGATTTAATACAACAATAAAATCGCTAAGGATAAGTACCTCCTCCCCCCCCCCCCCGCTCCAAAAAAAATGTCCTTCTGATTTTCAGTGGAATGTTTTACCTTTTACTATGGATGATAATTCAAACACTAAACACGTATAATTATAGAATATTCTTCATTAAATAAAGTTATTATTCTAATATTTAAAATTCTCTCTCAATCCCCCCCCCCTGGGCCACTACTACCAAACTTCCCTAAAAAACTGTAAACTGAACCTTCTTGCAAAAAACATTGGTAAACAACCCGTAAGAACGACCCACCCTCTCCCCACATTCTAATCACATGACATGACATGTTTGATGGCTAGAGCAACAAAGAATGTCGTTTTCTGTGCATGATATGGAAAATGCCGTTTACACTTAGTTCTTTCGTTAACACTACAAAAACCGCCAGATTAAAAATCGTGGTCGTCGAGTAAAAAATATTGGTTGCGAGTGGCGACCGCATTTGAGAAGCCTTGATTATTACGATTCATGATTTTTTGAAATATACACTGACGAAAAAAAAATCCCAACACCAAGAAAGACTTGTGTTAGATAAACGAAATTTGGTAGGTGTGTTTACACATCTGAAAGATGACATCAATTGAAATTTCACGCTTCGCGCATAAGCGTGGCGCTAGTAGCGCCACTCAGAACTTGCAGATCAGGTTTACTTTAAATGCGTGCTGTAAAGTTCGTGAACGTTATTTAGCTTCGAAATGTGACGTATTGAGTTGATGTTAGCCAAGAATGCCTTTAACAAGACGAAGAAGCCACTGTCAACAGCTCACCGAGTTAGAACGAGGTCGCATAATCGGGCTACGAGAAGGTGGATTTTCTTTCTGCGATATTGCAGAAAGACTTGGCTGGAATGTATCCACTGTGCATGATTGTTGGAAGCAGTGATCAAGGGATGGTACTACCTCAAGAAGACCGGGTTCCAGGTGACCACGTGGCACTCCTGAGAGGGAAGATCGCCGTATTCGGCGAACGCCTGTGGAGCATCGTACTGCATCTGTGGCAGAAATTCGAGCTTCAGTTGGTACCACAGTGACACATCGAGCTGTTACAAATCGGTTATTTCAAGAACAGCTCCGAGCTAGGCACCCTGTAGCGTGCATTCCACTGACTCCAAGCCATTGCCGTTTGTGAAGCCATTCGTGTCAAGCCAGAGATGATTGGTGGGCGGAGTGGAGATCTGTTGTGTTTCTTTTTCATCAGAAAACACAACAGATCTCCACTCTGTCCTCCAATGAGCTCTGGCTTGACACCAGTGACGTCGTTAACGTCGATGACTTGTTGTCAGTAGAATGCAAGCTGCAGGGCGCCTCGTTCGGAGCTGTCCTTGAAGTAACCGATTTCTAACAGTTATTTGTGTCACTGTGGTACCAACTGCAGCTCAAATTTCTGGCGCAGACGCAGTACGATGCGCCACAGTCGTACGCCAAATACGGCGATCTTCTCTCTCAGGAGTGCCACGTGGCCACCTGGAATCCGGTCTTCTTGAGGCAGTACCATACCTTGACCACAGCTTCCAACAATCATTCACAGTGGATACATTCCAGCCAAGTCTTTCTGCAATATCGTGGAAAGAAAATCCACCTTCTCGTACCCGAATATGCGACCTCATTCCAACTCGGTGAGCTATTGACAGTGGCTTCTTCGTCTTGTTAAAGGCATTCTTGGCTAACATCAACTCAATACGTCACATTTCGATGCTAAATAACGCCCACGAACTTTACAGCACGCATTTAAAGTAAACCTGATCTGCAAGTTCTCAGTGGCGCTACTAGCACCACACTTATGCGCGAAGTGCGAAATTTCAATCGATGTCATCTTTCAGATGTATAAACACGCCTACCAAATTTCGTTTATTTAACACAAGTCTTTCTTGGTGTTGGGATTTTTTTTCCGTCATATATATATAAACTAAAAAGTTTTAAAATTGCAATTGTATTCCAACAAGAACTGCTATTAGAAATACGGTTTTAATTTATATAAAGATAAAAATTTCAATAAAAATTTGTTTGTGGCCTTCAATAATTTAAGTACTACTAAGTTTTAGACTCTTGTCAAGTTTAGTTTGAACTTAGTTTATCAGATTAGATATCACTGATATCTTTAATATTAAAAAATAAATGCATATTAGCATTTGTGTGTAGAAAGAGTTGCCAAACCTTAAAAATTCTATCTCCAAGAATTCTTTTAACATATTTTTACAATTTAAATAGTAGATGTAGATAAAAAATATTTACTAGTTTTATTTTATCAAACATCAAGATGAAGCTGCAAGTAGTACACTATTTTAATATCAAACTGTTAAACAAAATTTTTAATTAACTAGCAATCATTTTATTTTTTTTAATTTTAATGCAACGATATAATACCCCTATTCAAAAGGGTTAAACAAGGTAAATTCTAATATTTGTTTTTAAGTAGTTATTTTGAACAACAATATACTAATAACCATTTTTACTATTATTATCCAACATTCATAAAAACCTTCCTTAAAAGATCTGAACTTCCTTAAAAGATATGAAATTTCTTAGAATGTAATAAAAGTTATAAAATTTTTTAACAACAACAAAAAATTCTAAATCTCTTCACCTAGTTTTAAAATACGATGCATAAAATATTCTTTTAATCGGACCATAAAAAGTAATTTAATCACTAATTATAAGTACTAATTCTGCAACTTGTCTCTTTTTTTTAAATACATGAAACGAAAGAACATACTTATATCTTTCAACACAATTAAATTTGTGTTTTTAAATCATATGCATTTTAAAATATTAAATGTTGAAAATGATCTTTTTTTTTCATTTTTTCCAATTTTAAGAGTTTTGTCCCGAGAACCCTTTAAAGATCTAAAATTTATTAGACTGTAATAAAAGTTATGAAATTCTTAACAACAACAAAAAATACTAAATCTTTTCATCTAGTTTTAAAATGCGATGTATAAAATATTTTTTAAATCGGACCATAAAAAAGTAATTTAATCCAGGAAAATAAAACTTCATCAATGTAAAATCGCTTGCAAACTTAAATACTACTTCTTAAATTCATGCCCAGTTGTTAACGCTGTATTTCCACTATCGAAGAATTTGTTGTTTCCATGGCAACAACGCACTCCATTGAAATCATATCGAATGAGTTCAGAATCGGGCCCTAAGAGCAAGATTCTACTGGTGAATGAGATCCACTCCATAGCCTTAATCTCCTTCCTTCGCATTAGTGTTGATTGACGTCAGTTTCTGCCTCGACTGAGCGTCAATCGCTGTCTGCGCCATCTGTTGTTTGAAATTCGAACTAAAATCAAGAATCACAGTAAGAAAAAATTCCTGACATCTTACATAACCCTCCTGCAAGAATTTTTTAAATATCTATCACCGTTTGCAAGTTATTGAAATTTAAAATCCATCAGTCATTTTTGGGACACCCGGTATATATATATACATAGATAGATAGATAGACAAATAAAGTTTTCTACTGAGGGTGGTTTTGGGTTCTAGGGCCCAGGATCGGTGTAGATCTGAATAACTTTTTCAGAAATTCCAACATAGGGGAGAGTGCAATAAGTAGTATTTCATACGAAATCTACCTAAAATAGAGATAGACGTATAAAGTGTTCCTTTAAACGAAAAGACTTTTACACTATCCAAATTTTCGAACATTTGACGCACTTAACACCAGTGCCACAGATAGTGACAAAAATTTTCAAAGGGTCTGTAATTTTGTGGATATTAATAGGTACCACAGAAAATCTTCACTATGTAAAAAACAATGAGCATTTTCTGCGAAATTGCTTTAAATATCTAACAAGGGTCAGATAGGTGGGGAGGCCTACCAAATGGCTTAAGCACTCACAAGCCCCACCCAGCGGTTTCCATCTACTACCGCCGTCACCACACACACACACAAAAAAAAAATAAATAAATAATAATAATAATAAATAAAAGGCCCGAAGGGACCTACAGGAAAGCCAATTGAAAATATTAAGATTAAATACAATATAAGTACAATATATACACGATGGAAAGCCCAATTTTTACTGGGCGTTTACGAGAGAAATTTAGATATTTGTAATTAATAAGATCATGAGATAATAGATAATAGGATTTTTAAACTTGTTGGAGCGGCAAAAGCTCAATTACTCTGCAAAGCTGGGCGTTCTGCAAAAATACAATAAAAGCTAAGTATATGTATACTAAATTAGAAAGAGATTCATAATTTTAAAAATAATGTAGAATATAAAAAATAGGTAAAATAGTGAATAATTATGATGAATATTATATAATTATATACACACTCAAAAGTTCAAAAGTCTATTGTTCTTGCAACAGTTCAATTATAGTTCAATCGTGTTGTTTGTGGCTAAGAGTTTATTTTGAATTGGTGGTATCTGTCTATTTGTTAAGATACGTTCTCATCATCATCTATAAATAGCAAAACATTTTGAAACAAATAATGGTTGTTTTCTAGAACTTTCATACATTCAATTATCTTTTGACAAAATGATGGATTTGACAAAACCACTGAGAACCACTGAGACAAAGAAATTTTTGGAGATTTTCTTATATGGTAATATGATGTAAGGGTACAGTTAAAGATATAATGCAATGATGTAGCTCGCTGACCGCATATACATAATGGAGAAGGAATAAAAAACTGCAAAAACACCCCCGAGCTTAGGAAACTGAGCTTTAAAACTTCGTAACTGGAGATCAGCTCACCAGCTTTTGTGCCTGTAGTATGACAACTATATACCTAAAGAACACACTCATAGCCTAAAAATATCAAAATAATATCATATACGGGGCATCCGATGTGCTACGGACGGTTGAAATCATCGCAACATATCATCTAAATCTCAAATTGTTGCAGCTATAGACATCCTGCATACGATATTTTTTGATAATTCAAAAAAAAAAAAAAAAAAAAAAAAAAAAAAAACGTACGTTGAAGCAAGAGAGAAGAAAGCAAGATAAATTGAATGTCCATTTGCCTCCGTTAAGACTTTCCATGCGTTCATCTAAGCAGAATATAATTGGATAATCCGTTTCCTGTGTACTTTGTATGTCTACTGAAAAGTTCTCGTAAAGTATGACATTTAGAGCAATTCATCGCTGTACGATATCCGGAGAATGATTGTGGTTTTAAGGGTGCATATTTGTATAAATTAGAGACACGTATACAGTTAGAAATCAATATTAGATAAATCTAGTTAATGTAAGAACTTTGATATTGCACGATACTCCAAATTCAAATAACGCCAGTCGGACAAATCCTCGTTTCTAGTTTTGTTTAGCTATGTGAATATGGTATCCCTGCACATGGAAAATTGTCTACAAAATCAATGTTTTTCCTTCTAAAAAATGTATGTATATTGTATTTATTGCTATTCACTTCTTATTCTACAGAAAGTAACTTGTAGTAAACCTCAGTAACATATATAAATGTCATTATATCTGAAATAGTGTAACATAATTATTATTTGCTGCAAACAGGATTTCCCAGATAAATGCATACGAATTTCATTAGGTTTGAAATAGTGTGACATCAGTAAAATGTACTTGAAAGGATTTTTTTCATTGACCGTGATGTAATGGAATACTTTTGACTGTCAATATGAATGAACTACAAATACTAAACGCTTCATTTTCAATAGCCTGAAGTCATAAACACTGTTTAACTATGTTGGAATATATTAAGAACGAGCAATAGAATAAAATTAAACAAAAGAAAACTAAATACACAGAAACAATAAAACAGGAATTCTGCTTTTTCAGAATTGTTTGTCGCCCTGATGAAAAAAAAAATGTATATAAATATAGTTCAGTTTTAAGACAAAAAACACGCACTTATATTTTATATAAAATGACGTCACCCGCATCCGCTAAAGAATTTCTCATTTACGATCCAGTCTTAAACAACATTTACAGAAAAATATGCATAGGACGTGACTATCACTGAATAATACACAAATCCAAAAAAACAGATTTCGCCACTCAAGAAACTGAACAACAACAAAAAAATGGCTATCTCATGATTCAAAAGCCTTCATTTGTTTTTAATATTAATATAGATACTTAAAATTAAATTTAGTTTATAATAGCTCCATGTTTTATCGGAAATCATTCATTTATATTTTTTTCAAAATAGCACGTATTTTAATTACATTTTTTTTTCCAATTTTTATGAGAAAATGGCAACAAAATGATATAATTGCAATTTTTCAACTATTTTCCCTTTACTTTCTACAGAAATGGAGTACTTGAATTTCCAAAATTAAACAAATGGTGCAAAAAAACTACAAATATATATATATATAATAATATCTCAAAATAAATGGATATGCAGTTTTCAATCAAATTGCATTTAAAAGTAGTACATTTTCTTTTTCAATAAGACGGTATAAAAATTGAAAATATGCGATGCTTAGACGTTTCACAAATTCAGTAGAGATTATTCCGGACAATGATACATCTGCTTTGTTTTACGCTGGCTTATACAACGTAACGTTATTTTTTGGAGACGACATATTAATAGGTGGGAGGATAATAAAATTAAAGAAAAGCGAACTTTTATATGTAAAATCCATAAGAAAATATTATGTACATCAGTCATTAAAAGATTAAGAATGTTTTTACTTTGACTACATTCATGGAAAATTTTTAATTAAATTTTCTAAGAACTTTGAACGAAAATTATTACATAAGTGAAGCAAGCAATATTTTAGCAGCATATGAAAACTCGTATACATCCTATTTCAGGATTTGATCTACTATAGTATTTCAGACCAAACAGAAAATATTCCAAAACATTTACAATTTTCTGAATCATATTACTGCTTCTGAAAATATAAAAGAAGCTTCGTTATTAAATTAAGAACTCATATTCTCGATATCTACAATACATTGAAACGGAAAGTAGAACATTATCTAAATGTACTGAACATTTTTCTTTTGTACTACATACTAAAACATTTCTAAATTTTTGCATAGTCTTCAACAAAAACGTAATGCGAATTTTATGACTTTAAGGATATTTGTTCCAGTCCCTTTTGAAATAATGCATATATTTACTAGGTTTCAGAATTTCTACCTTTTCTTGCTCCCAAATACATTAAACCTGAAGTTTTTTCTTTACCTGGAAAAATAAATTTGCATCTGTTTGATTTTCAGAGCAAGTAAATGTAAGTAAGAATATACTTATTCCACTATTAAAATTTTATAACGATTCGTTTCCTTCTAATGGGAAATTCGATGATAAATATGTTTATTTAATATACAAGTTGATACAAAGCATAGAAAATTTAGAAGACAGTAATTTAAGACAGTACTTTTAGAAGACAATAATTCGCAAACTAAAGATAATAGAATAGTACCATGAATATATACCATGATGCAAACGAATGATGCAAAGAAAGGATATCAGAAAAACAAGTTTTCTACTTGATACAATATTTTAACTTTAGACTAGTTACTTTTATGACTAAAATATGTCATAGTCGTGTTAAAAGTTTCATATTCGAGGTATAAAATACAGAAACTCTAACTTGTAAACAAAATTATTGAGATACATATCGTAAAGGGAAGAGACCATGTAAACTTTCCGGTAATACTTATTATTCAAGAATTAAAAATTTAAGAATTTTACCCCTTTAAGGAGGGCTTAATATTTATGGAAACCATCAAAAGAGTACCTATTTTTCAAGGGGGGATTTGAATATTTATAAGATTTCTAAATAAAATATGCAATTAGTTGAATGTTTGTGGAGCGGAGGTAGGTGTTATGAACATATTCCCCTTTGGAGATAAGCCATCATGCGGGAATTTTGCAGCTTAATGTTTGTTTTAAACCATACATATCAATGCCAAACACGGCCAGGTAACAGTACCTGTCCCCATCACTAGTGTAATCAGATTCATCTGAGTCGTCATGAAATATACTTTCTTTAGAATCCTTTCCAAATATATTAATATTCCAACTATCATCAGAAATGCTTGATTGATCATAATCCATAATTTACTCAAACATAAATAGTACAAGTCTATGCTATTTCTTAAAGATTTTATGTGGAAATGGCAGTTAATTTTTGCTGGTTTCAGAAAATTCTTCCTGTAATGTAACGCTTTTAAATCTTCAGCCCGGCAATGTCACGGGCATGCGGAATACTTAAGGTGTTACGATAACATTGTAATGCCTTATTCGTATTTTATCATTAAATTATTTAAAGAAGCATAAATAATATTTCCTAATACTAAATACTTTATAGAAATATCAGTTCAAAGTATATGTTAAATAGAAATGAATAACGATGTACAACGTCAAAAAACTAAAACTACGTCACAAACTGCCTTCAGAAGAGCATTTAACAACAACTGCAGAACAATAAGCAAGTTCTTCATTTTCTAAAAATATACATCTGAACTCGTTAATACGAGTACGGGTAAAACAGTGATTCGTTTAAAAGGAGAGACTTACACGTTAAGAATGGTTTATCATTTAAAATGTATTTATATTTTCACGCTATTTACAAGCTACAAAAACAGGATCACGGCTAATACAAGAAACACATATCTTCATTTCAATATGATTTTCAGCGAACAGTAGGGTAGAATTGGGAAAGAAATTCGTTTATTTTAGAACTCTGTTTTCTATCAGAAATAATATTTCTACATTGTATCTGTGTGTGAAAATGTAGTACGTTATCAATTTTAAGAAACAGACCTTCAAGCAGACACACACACCTAATCCTAGAAAATACAAATGAATGTCCTGATCTCTATAAATAATAAAAGAAAGAAGGGGGTTTCGAATATCGACCTTTTTAAGATTTACATCTAAGCTATGGAGAGAAAGGAACATGTAAATAAACCGTTATTTGTTTCTTTCTTTAAAGTCGGACACCATCTTAGAGTCCTGCACGGGTTGTATACGACCCGAACCCGAAAATTCCATTTTAAGGGAAACCGCAACCCGACTCGAATCCGACAAAAAAATTCTTGACCTGCAACCCGACCTGAACCCGCAAGAATCATTTTTCCTACTCTCAACCTGACTCGAACCCGATATATTTCTACCCGCGCCCCCCTGAATCTACAGTATTTCAACTCGCAATGAAAGAAAAGTAATTAAGTTTTAATGCCATTATTAAAAATATTCTACAATTGTATATCTAGTACCATTTTTATGTTTTACATAGAAGAACAAACAAATTTACATTATATATTATTTAAATATAGTAAAATGTCTGAATATAGCACATGTCGGTATCTTTGAAACTTTTTAAACATCGGTTCGGATTATCCCGAATTTGGTGTTTTCGGCTCGAAATGAATCTAATTTTCTTTCTGCAGGTCGGATTCACACTAGAAGATTTTTTGCTGGTCATATATAGGTTTTTTGCCACTCAGGTGGTTAGATTTTTACAAAATGTTTGAGCACAATTATGTTTTACATGCAAATCGTATTTGAATATGTAAATGTATAATATTCAATTTACTGCATAAGAAATAAAATGTATATAAGAAATGTGATCATACATTATTCTTTCTTTAAGAACTATTTTTCCTTCTTTCGAAATGTGAAAAATATTATCAACATTTCGTTTTTGATACACACAAAAATACAACTATCGTATTTTGGAACTTTGTGTGCATATACACATGTTATGTGTAGATTGAGAGGTACAGTCGTGGAATAAAAAAGAAATAAACACCCATACTAACTCCTCAACAAACTATCGTAAACGTAAGTTACTGGTACCGAACGATTGGAAACAAAGTCTACTTTTAAACTATGCATATAAAATTTTCTTAGGGTGCATCTACATATTAAAACGAATACAAACTTTATTTTTTCAATAGCAATACCAAATTTTAACGAAATATTTCAAATCTTCGGTTCAAAATATGGCTAGACACCAAAATTTCAAATATTTTCAATGATAAGTTTTTGAATTATAAACATTCAAAATTTAGTGCTTCAATGTTAAATTACATTTTCATATTTTTATTAATATCTCCAAAAATTATACTTCTAATGTGCTAATTTTTTGTGTAGTAATAATTCTAATATACCCAAACATAAATACGCTTAATTTGTAATTTTTATAATTTTATGATATGAATTATGAATTATTAAATTAATATTCGAAAAAATTATGAATTGCAACCTACAATTTTTTTGATGGATTTAGATTTATTAAGTGCTGCTTTATGGAAATTCAAAATTTCGCATATTTCTTCCAAGTAGTTTTCAAATTATGCTTAAAAAACGGAAAATGACGATTTAAGGGGCAATCTATGATAGAATTGAGTAGATATCTTGAAATTTCTTTTGCTGTCCTGTAACCTAACCGGCTTCATTAACTGCTTGAGTGGTGCTTAAGGTGTCTTGATAAAGAAGGGGGCTCTCTCGGTTAACAATCGAGTACCGAACTTCAATTTGGATACAGCCCTTAAAATACGCTCGTTTTAAAATAATTAATTTCTCGGAAACTTATGGTACGAATTGCATGAAAATTTGATTTTAGGCCAATTGAAGGGTCTAGAGTTCATTTATGCTGTCAGAATTGTGTACTGCTATTGAAAAAAACAAAGTTACGGTTCGTTATATGTAGATAGCTCCCTAGGCAAATTTTACATACATAATTTAAAAGTATACTTTATTTCCAATCGTTCAGTACCAGTAATTTTCTTCTATGATAATTTCTTGAGGAGTTAGTAGGAGGTGTTTACTTTTTTTTCCCACGAAAGTACTTACTATTGAGAGGTACAAGCGTTCAAATATATAAATTTCAGGAATTGAAAAAGTGTTCGATAAACAGTGCCCACTTTTCGGAAGAAAAGCCATTATGGAGGTCTTATTGTACATATATTGTTAACCTGAAATTATATTTTCGACGTTTTTGGGTCAACCCAAAACCGACCTGTCAGAGCACAACCGAACTCGGAACCGACCCGAGCCAAACCCGCAGCAATAAAAATCTAGCGCCAACCCGTATCGAACCAATCCGGTGATCAGGTCGAGTGTGGGTAAAAGCAGGTAATCCGATCCGATGCAGGACTCTACATCAACGAACCATTTCATGTATCTTACTACTCTGTTAAAATGAAAATGCTATGTAAAATAAATCGCTTAAAAATACTAGTTAACTGTTGCAATTTTGGCAGTGTTTCTTCGGTCAAAAGGGAAGTTATCAGTTGCAATTCTTTGGAATTACTTGTTGATTACTGTTAATTAGAACACAGCGATTCTGTCTAAAGAAAAAAGCCGTCTAAGGAAAATAACACTGAGAAAGATAACACTAGATATTTTACGTTAACTTATGATATTAAGTTAGGATTGAGATAATTAGAACAATTACTAGTTGAAAGTAGTTCAGTCTACGATTATAAGGTTGCTTTATCTTTACGTGTATTACGAGCAATTGTTAATACGAGGATTCTTTATAATTTTCTTGCTTCTCGTATTAACACATTAAGAGCCACGTCAGTGACTGACACTGAACTTTCCGTTTAAAACACTTACGGTCTAAAATATAATATAAAACTGAAAATATATAGATTGTTTTAAGTAATTAATGAAAATGTATTTGAAATTTACTTAGTTTTTATTTATTACAGGATTATACTTTTTAAAAAATTACTTAAAACGTTGTAAATTTTTCCGTTTCAGTGTCACCGTGGCACGCAATGTGTTAACTGAGTTCGACTATATCCCATTTTAAATCTTTACCATACTTCAGAATAAATTCATCTTTTCTTATATCCATTTTTAGGTGCGTTTGTAATTATATAAATACGTTGCATCTATAGTCGTCATCTGGTCCGTCCGTCTGTCGGCATATAGTAGGGCAAAAACTACCAAACGAATGGTTTGAAATTTAATATATATAATCGTTCCAGAATTTGGTCGAATCATTTCAAATTTTATGAAAATCGAATCAAAACTTAATAAGATTTTAATAAAAGTTTTCTTCATTCTATTAAATCCTATAATACTTAATTAATTCAATGATATCCCATGACAGGTAATGATTCTAGGTTGCCATGGCGATTACGTCCTATTTAGGATGGAGTCATATTATTTCTGTATTACTGAAATCAATATATATAATCGTAATAAATTTTGTATTCAGGCATTTTTGCATAAGAATGCAAGAGCTATTGCACCAAGATCTGAATATGTATGAAACTAGTTATAGTACAAACGGACCTCATTTGCTACGTTTATCGTATAATTTCTGATTTTTTAGGTCTGTTTTTTTAAATAATATAGTGTAACCACAACGCGACGAGAGTCCTTTTCTTAATTTTTATTCTTTTTCCACCGGTTTTTCAAAACAGAAAATTTTCTGTAATTGAATCACAGATACTTTGATTAAATAAGGTAAAGTTTACAATAAAAAATTACTGACGGAAATAAAGAATGATTTTGAGCACATTATGTGTCAATTATATGTGTTGCTCGTCTCCAAAGGGTTAAGAAAACTAACTTCATACATCAACATTTCAGAATCTTTTGGTCAATGCATAGAAAATTATCAATTATTTCCATGTCGTAGATGAATAAAATATTACATTAATTTAGGAAACGCAAACTTTAGATTTATGGAGCCTAAATTGTGGTGTCTCGGGCAGTTAACATTATATGAATGAACAAATATATAAAAAACTAGACGGATGTGGCAATCCAAAACTTTCTTCTATCTCATACATATTAATACTTCCTGAAAAATACAGCATAACAGCGCCGCCGGTTAGATGATTTACACCAAAATCTAATTAGCAACAACTTATGCCAACTTCTAACTGAATCTGTAGTTTCGTGAAAATCCGTGCATTAGTTTTTGAGCAGAGCTATGACGGAAATCGTAAAAAAATTTTCATAGCAGCGCCACTTGTTGGCCGATTTATACCAAAACCTAATAAACAACAACTTAAGTCAACTTGGTAATTGAATCTGAAGTTCGATTAAAATCCGTGCATTACTTCTTGAGATAAAACTATTTCGTGAATCAGGGAAAATGTAGCATAGCAGCGCCACCTGTTGGGCAATTAAAACCAAAACGTAGTCAACGCCAACTCATATCAAGGACCAACTGAATCTGAAGTTTCATAAAAATGCGTGCATTGGTTCTTAAGATAGGGCCATTGCGAAAATCGCAAAAATGCAGCACAGCAGAGCTACCTGTCGGGCGATTTACACCAAAACGTAGTCAGAGCCAACTCATATCAAGGACTAACTGAATCTGAAGTTCCATTAAAATCCGTGCATTACTTCTTGAGATAAAACTATTCCGTGAATCAGGGAAAATGCAGCATAGCAGCGCCACCTGTTGGTCAATTTAAACCAAAACGTAGTCAGCGCCAACTCATATCAAGGACTAACTAAATCTAAAGTTTTGTGAAAATCCGTACATTAGTTCTTGAGATAGAGCCATTGCGGTAATCGTAAAAAATGCAGCATAGCAGAACAGTCCCACCTATTGAGAGATTTGCACCAAAAACTAATCAGCATCAATTTTTATCAGGAACCCACCGAATACAAATTTTTATTAAATTCCGTGCATTAGTTCTTGAGATAGAGCACCCACAACATTTTTGTCACACACAGAAAGATAGACAGACTCACAGACAGACATTTTGTAAAAAATATGTTTTTCGGGATCTCTGACCCCTAAAACGTGTAAATTCATCGAAAACCGGAAATTGAAAATTTTCATGAATCCAATACTTTCTTCTTGTAAAGATAGAAGAAAGTAAAAACATTCATTAAAGTAGGGCGCTGTTTAACGTCATCATAATTCAGTAATGTAAAAAAAAAAAAAAAAAAAAAAAAAAAAAAAAAAAAAAAAAAAAAAAAAAAAAAGTGAGAAAAAACGATTGCCTACGATAGGAAGTAACTACTGGATAGGAAGTAACTACTGGAACACAATACAGAAGGAATTTTTCGCCTTTAACCGAATATAGTGGTGTTTGGTACAAGCAGGCCACCACTACTTAACACATTTTTGACTTAAAAACTGTCATCATCAATTTGTGAAAATTAGTTGAAAGTTTTTTCGTTGTTGTTGTTGTTATTTTAAGGTAAAAAAAATGATCTTACGTGATGAAATTTAAAATCTTTTTTGAACTTATGGATTTTGTGTAAATGTCTTTGGAAATGGTAGATATTTTTAATGAAATAAAGGAATTGAGATGTAATAGCTAAACAGTAAACGTAGAGATGAAATTAATTGTGTGATTTTATTTAATAACTAGGCACACATAATTTATCTCTTTGAAGCATAAAATATAATAACAAATAAAAAGTAATAATTCCAGTATAAATTATATTAATTTTTTGTAATTATGTGATATCAAATCCAGTTTTATTATTTCTAAAGAAAATGAATAACTTGAATGTAATCCAAATTTAAACAGATTTCTGATTAATTTTTATGAGATAAATTGAAATAACATTCGGATACAAATATATATCAGGTTGTAACGAAAGTTTCCCGCCACAGCTAATACGGTTTGTGCAAACAGTTCGCGTTGACGCGTTTACTCATATATTGTCAAACGATTTTTGGCATTTGAAAGAAAGAGACTTGCTTTATAACACTGTGTTGTGAAATTTCTAAAAGTATATCGTTATCATTAAGTACAAGGTATCTGAAATGGAACTATCACGCTACCAGATTAGAACCATCATTTACTTCCAGTTCTGTTGCAAAAAGTCAGCTCAGAATGTCACCGAATAAAGTGTACAGCTTTAGGTACTTGTGTTGTATCATATGACCCTGTGAAGATTTGGCGGATTTTTTGGCGGAAGGTTTGGCGGAAATTGCTTATAATGTACGTGTGATCGCAGCTTGAGTTAATTCAGCTTTTGACTTATGGAATGTGAGTAAATTTGTATGGGGTAGGTTCACCCTCAGAAATTAAACTCTCCTCTTTGACGATTCAGCAATCCTTGAGCTATATTTCGTCATTTTTTAATATCCTTTCGTATCAAAAAATCACGCGACTTTTAACGAAACGTAAACTCTCAAATATTTCAAACTGTTTCCTCACTCACAGTCAGACTCAATGCATTTCAAGGAAACAGTTGCGGTAGTTGTTTGCTCTGCGATTTTAGCAAGCAGATATGTGCTTTTCTACGTTATTCCTGTCACAATTTATTTAAAAAACAGCACTTTTTAGCGGTTTTCAGAAAATACTGACATATAGGTAGTTATTGTTTCTGCATTAGTTATTTTTTTAGCTGTTAAAGCTTTTATGAATGTTTATTATTTTTACTTATTTATTTATTTATTATTATTTATTTATTTTTATTTTTATTTATTTATTTATTTATTATTATTTTTATTTTTATTTTTATTTATTTATTTATTATTTGTTTTTATTTATTTATTGCTATTGTTCGTTATGGTTTAATTTGAAAAGGATAAATTTCATGTGTTCTACAAAATCGTTCGAAAAGAAAATTTAGTCAATAAAATTTCAAAATTCCAGGATCTTTTTTTCACTTATGAAATATATTCATATAACAATCAAATTAAAAGTATGCATAATTTATCCTTCTCCCCTTTATAAACAGTAGTTAAAATCTTAACCACCGACTCAAAGTGATAAAATCTTCCCCAATATGCACTTCAAAGTTCGTTATTTCTGAACGACAAATTAGCCAGACCAGACCATATTCGAATCATTCACTGAGCAAAGAAATTTTCTCTAGTAAATTATATTAATCAACCCATATTATAATTATTCCTTAACAATAGGAAACCCATAAGATAAATTATCCTTACTAGTTGAAACTTGCAAGAATTCTAACAGCATCGATAAAATTACAATCAATCTTATAAAAAGTAAACATACAGTAGAATCTACTACATGCATTCAAAACCACATACATGCAAGGACCCATTGGCAAGATAGTTAGAGCAACGGAATCCCACGCAGTAAGTCGCGAGTTCGAATCACCCGGGAGGTATTATTTTATCCCCCTCTCAATAAATACCGGTGCTTCTAAACTGTTCAATTGGTGGCACCACCCGCCATCTTACTGCACTTTTCGAACAAGCACTTTTGACGAAATTTGTATCCTCAAACAAGCGAAGAAAGTAATTTCCTCAGTTTGAAGAAGTATTCGCTCGGAGTATTTCCCAGGAAACGGTTTCGTCAAAAACGAAGAAAATTTCATGAAATCTGAGCATCTATTTCGGAGTGGGTTTCTAAAGAGAAAATGTATGATGATAGATTATCAAAAAATACCCCATTCAAGATATTGTTCTAAAAAATGATTAAATTTGTTAATATCCAATCATACCTAATGAAGAAAAAATCGTGATTATTTATATATAAATACGCATTTATAGTTCTGATCAAAAACTAAATCATGACATTCAATAGAAAAATTTATTTAGGATTAAAATATATTTAGGAGAAATTATGTTGCTTCTTTGGAAAAGTTCTTTTATCACGTCACGTTTTAATACCTCTAAGTAAAATAAATTACAATTACGTGATCTAACTTTTAACAGCGTTTTCACGCATTGGTGTCAAGTTAATTTATATGGAATTGGTAGATACTATAAATGAGGAAAAGAAATCGGAAAGCAATAATTAAGTGATGGTGACAGAACAATTCTACCTGAATTGAAATTTACTCTGAAAAGATTCAATGATAAAGTTCCTTTTAATCAGAAACTGCAGCTGGAAATTTCTCTTTGTGAAAGAATATATTTTCTTTCCATAGGTGTATACGCCTAAGAAGAATAAATTAGTAAATCATGTTAGTATAAGCCAATTAGTATTAAAATCTACTAATTAAATCTGTACT
Source organism: Maratus speciosus (assembly GCA_963932465.1). Lineage (NCBI taxonomy): Eukaryota > Metazoa > Arthropoda > Arachnida > Araneae > Salticidae > Maratus > Maratus speciosus. The sequence goes on from OZ010788.1 coordinate 274,376,462, forward strand.
TCATATATGCATCTAGCCTACGTATTGAAATTGTAACAAGCTTGAAAATTATGAATACTAAAACCTAATTTTCACATTATATTTGGATTCTTTGATAAATTCTACTTTTGGATGGCAAACAGGAAGTGAGTTGGTCAAATAACTTAGGAATAAGGGAGATTTAAAATTCGGAACTCCTAATGTTAAATTCATGAATTGTTTAGTTGATAGTTTGTTGATAGAATTGTTTAGTTGATAGTTTAGAAACACTTTTATTTAAAATTTTATTATTTCCGACGCATTTTCAACCATTATTTTTGTATTTTCTGTTATTTCTATTTTTACAAAGGTAATATTTTAATATGAAATTGCATGGATCAAATTTTTATTTTTTTGGAAAATACATAAGACAGAAAGTTTTTCAATACAGCGATGTTTTGACCCAGTCTGAGGAACGAAATAAATTCTATGAACCACTCTTCATACTTCCTGCAGCATAATTGTTTGTTCGAAATATATGTTATTAATTATATCATATTAATTTTCATATTCACTATTAAAATTTAACATAAGGTAGCTCAATCTTTAACACATGATCTGACATATTTGAGATCTAAGCTTCCCCCTATGACTTGGGCAAGATTTAGAAGGTTCACATAACGTTTCATCCCAACGTGGTCAATAAAATTATTATCAAACGTGATTTGGAACAAAAACACTGGGGGTTCCGTGTAAGGTTGATTATTTGACAGGGACGTATTTTATAAACAACATCTCAGAGACCGCGGTTATAAAAGCGCAATATTGCATCACATGCTGCGACCCCTCTTAGCTTGTAACACCGGGACTTTTTTATGGCTGTTTTTTAAATATTATAACTTATAATACAGGGTTTCCGAAAGAGATCCGTACAACTTCAACATTTTACTTTTAAAAGAGAGAATAAGCCACAGCATAACTAGTTCCATCAATAGATAAAATAACTTACAATGTCTTTTTCTGCTGCCTTAGTAAACCTCAACATGAGATCCTTTTCGTCAATCCTACATCAAAACTAGTTGCAACAATAGATAAAATAACTCACAAAGTTTTTTTTTCTGCTGCCTTAGTAAAACTGAACATGAGATCCTTTATCCAATCCTACATCAAAACTAGTTGCAACAACAGATTAAATAATTCACAAAGTCTTTTTCTGTTGCCTTAGTAAACCTCAACATGATATCCTTTCATAGCACGGAGAATATCTGGACGATATTCCAGCTCAATCCACGAACGTTTTTGCATGCTAACATCAACAGTAGCTACACCTGATTGGATATTTTGTTTCAATTCTATGAATTAATTTTGCAGGGCTCCTAGAAAATGTTTCACGTACTCTTTCTACACATTCTTCACTAGCACTAGTGCGACCATTTTGAATAACTGAATTCTTTAATAATCGTTTACGTGTTGTGCAGAGCCGTCAACATACTGTACGACCAAAAACATACTGTAGAAATTATTTTTTGAGTTATTCTATCTATTGTTGTAACTAGTTTTGCTGTAAGATTTTTTTTTTAAGTTGTGCGGGTCTTTTTGGGACACCATGTAAGGTTACGTAGGGCAACTTAGCCGTGATTTTACAATGTGACTCTCTAGAGATACTGGCAATTCAGCTTCAAAAGGCTAACATTTATTTGAATTAAAGTCTAAACTTTTGTAGTTGTGTCAGTTAGGTTCCCTCTATCAAACAGAAATTTTCAAAATTACATTTTAATATCTAATAATAATAATAATAATAATAATATATGTATTTCATCTTTTTTTCTTCATACGTCCAAACTGGGGTCTGTGTTCCACACACGTTTTTTTTTTTTTTTTTTTTTTTTTTTTTTTTTACATTGGGTATCTTGTTTGATCCTGGGTATCCTGTTCAGGTCCTGTTTGAAAAAGTGTAAACAACTAAAAAAAAATTTAACCAGGCAGATCCTGTACATTACATATCAAATAAAGGGGGTTGTAAGGGAAACCTTTACTGTCAATGTGTCTAGAAAAAGAACTAAAAATGAAAATATTAGATTTATTGATACAAAAAACATGAAAATTAAGTAAGTACTTATATACTTTAGTATAGGTAATAAGAATAAAAGTTACATGGGTATTTTAAGGGAAAAAATAACAAGATAAATCTATGAACAAACGGCTACGTAAATACTTAAGTATCTCATTCTCTTTTTTATTTAGCACAATGGATGTTTGATATGTCCAATATACCTGTGGAGAATGTAACCACATTTTTATATCGGACAGAACTATTTTTTATTCGTTTCGATAAGTTTCTAATAATCTCACTTTGTCTTATGTACGCCTCTTCATCTGTATCGTAAAATTTGGAGCTATAGCTATCACACTTAAGAAGTTTAGTTTGATACCACCAACATGATTTTTCAAAATTTTTATTATTTAATTTTAATAAGGTATTATGTTATCGTCTTTATTACAAGTAAAAAGCAATGGAGAAATTAATTTCCGGTAGTAAAAGAAACTTAAAAAGATATTTATAACTGTCGGGGTAACTGGAACACCGGCCTTACATTTGAAACATGAATTAAATAGGTATAGATACATAATAATATTAATATATTTATGTGTCTAATCATTAAAAAAAGATTGTTTATGAAAGTGCTTACCGTATTTTAATAAAAAGCCTAGGAATTTCAACTAAATGGACGTTGTTTTCTAAAAAAGAAACCTAAATTTTCGGCAACCTATCACAGCAAAACCAGAGTTATTATCGAGTTGACACTCGTTGTCGTAAGAAGTAGATATGGGGGTGCAATGTTGACAAAAGCTAAAACTTAAAAGACATCAACAGTTTTTTAAAGAATAGCCAATGGCACAGTTATCTCGTGTTTCCAGTTACCCCAGCTTACCTTATATTAAAAAGTTAATTTAATTATTTTTCAAAATTTCATTTAAAAAATTTTAAACATATCGGAAGCTATTAAAACTAAAGTCTTTCTATCAAATAATGTTCTTAATAAGGCTATTAGCCTATATCTTGTCTCGGGCTGACAAATGGCAGTATACACCTGACAATTTATGCATCCTTGACATGTATGTAGACATAGTTTTTTCAAGCACACTCAATACTGGCTGCATCGTTATTTGCGGACCACTAAATATTTCGACAAGTCATTTTTTGTATTGCAGCGTCGGCGCTAAGAATTTTTTTATTTTGATTTTTAAATATTATAACTTATATTATATGTGACTAAGTTAATTTAAGTATTTAATAGGTTATATTTTTTTATACATATAAAACGTCGTTTAAAAAATATGTATAGTAAAGCGAGGAGAGTTCGCGCAGTAGGAGAGACTGCGCACAAAGAGATTCGACGGAAAGGAGTAGTGTGCGTGCCCAGCGAGTCCAGGTAGTTGTACAGCAGCATTAGTGCAGTGTCTACATGAATGTGCATATTGATTGTTCCAAGCGTCTTGTATAAAGCAGTGCTATTTTGTTTTTTTTTTCCCAACAAATTTTCATATCTGTTCGTCAGAATTTTTATAGAGCGTCAATAATACAAAATATTTTGAACTTAAACGATTTCATATAAACTACTAACATGGACTAAGTATGCAAACACCAAAAATTCATTTTAGAAGTGGCCATATTTAAATAACAGGCCGCGCAATCTCTCCTACCAAAATAGGAGAGTTTGCGCATCTGCTACTTAGGAGAGATTGCGCATTTCCCCATAAGTTTAAGTGCTAGGAGAGATTGCACAGCTTATTGATAAATTTGCATGAATTGCAAATTACGTGTAAAACATATGAATGAATCAATTTTCAAATAATTTCGGAAAAACACATAATTATCAAAACTAAATTTGGCAACAAATTAATTTGCAAAAAAAAATACTTTTACAGATAAAAATTTTATTAATAAATTAATAATACAGTTGTTATTAAATAAATTTTATATAATTATTTTTGTTAATAAATTAATAATATATTTGTTAATAATTTAATTAAATGTTTATATATATTTTTTAATTTATCAGCAATTAATTTGCTAATAAATTAATTTTGTTAACTAAAATAAATTTTCTAATACAATGTTTTGGAAAAGCTTTCACCCATTCCAAGTAGTGTAATGCCATCGAAATCAAAAGGAAACAGAATGCAACTAATGTTACTGATCCACAAAATATACATGAAAAAAGACTTAAGAAGGATGCCGCTACAAAAAAACAGCTGAAGATAAGGTGCTTCCACAAAAAGTGGGATAAAAAATCTCAAGGAAAAGAACCGAAGGTCAATGAGGATGAGTGCACTGAATGTCTGTAAACGTACCAGGAGACAACTTCGAGAACTGACTGGATTCAATGTATTGTTTCAAGTGATTGCATGAAAGATGCACTATTTACAACAATAAGTGCATCGATTGTGGACGACGACAACTTCGGTTCGTAAACAAAATACAATGAAACTGTGGAAATGGAAATGATGTAATTTTCAAGTTAAACATGTTATCAACTGAATTAATGTTATTTTGTAATCTTAGTAGGGCTTGCTTTTTCTGATATTTTAATCTTCTTAAATTAAAAATTTTAACAATATTTACTCACAAAAACCTTTCACAATGTCGATTAAGTGTAATTATTAGTGTTAAGAATTTAATTTTAGTTATTATTAATAACAATCTCTTCTACCTATGTGCGCAATCTCTCCTACCCATGTGCGCGTTCTCTCCTACCCTGTAAGGAGAGATTGCGCAAAATAGTTTTCTTGGTTTAATTACTGCTGCTGTATTAAATTACAATAGAACAACAAAATAACAATGGAAATGCTTAAAAAATAATGAAGTCAAAATTATTCATGCATAGTTTAGCAAAATATTAATATTTAGATTATTATTTATTATTATTCTTTTGAAAGGTGCGCAGACTCTCCTCGCTTTACTATAATCTATTTAATATCATGATCAGTCTATATCAGTCTATAATATCATAAAACGCAGTTGCTAAAAACAGTAAGTAAATTTTCATGTAAAATCAGTGTGAAACATTGATCGAATTTATCTAGCTTAGCGCATAATGTTCAAGGATCCCGCATTAAGCTGACCACCTGGTTAGGATATATGCTGTGCTGTTGGTCCTGATCCTTAATTGATTGTAACGCCAAAGGTTTAGTTTTTTAGCATGATGTTCGAGATAATTTAACGCAATTTTAAAATGTATATTGAAATATTCTGTATTTGTAATTATGTTTGTGTTTGAAAGTAAAATATGCGAAAAAAGGCAGTCTTCTAATAGGGCCCGGTAGTATAAGGCCTAGTCTTATTAAAGATACTATGCTTTAATCGTATATTATCATTACAAGAATTAATTAAACATTTTCTATGTCAATATATGCACTCTCAGAAAAAACTTTTTTCAATACACGGTAATTATTCCCTTAATAGACGGATATCCGTTTCTTTTTTCCTTAGTTACAGGAGATAAAATATACATCAACTAAAGAAAATGCGGATAAAAGGAAAGTTGCTGAACTTTGGATTATCCAGCTACCGCAGTATTACGAGACCTCCACATGGCCATCGTTGTACAGTAGTGAAACAGTTTGATGTAAATATATTTGCCTCAGATGGGTAATGGCTTGATGAATTTCTTTAAAATCTTTCAATTTTGAAGTTATTTTCTGGAGGATTTCGTCTTTAATGAGATTGTGCCTGGAGTTTTATACTTTAGTATTAAAATAGGATAAAAACATGAATTATAAATATTTTTATGTATATTGCTACATGTAAGATATGCATATTATATTTTAAAGCCAGATCATTCTTTTGAGTAGAATCGATTTTTTTTCCGTTTCATATTTTAATTAAAATCTATTTTTAATTCGAATATTTTTATGTAACTTTGAAAAATAAATTGTAGAAAGTTTCAAATGAATGAGAAACTTGTTATTTATATTTAAATTTGAAAACGTTTCTTTTCTCTGCTGTTGGCCTATTTATTTTTTATTTATTTATTTTTATAAATAAATTTGAAATCTTAATTTATAGAATTTTTCGTTTTTCGTTTTTAAAATTAATTCGGGTTTTAGTTAGTATTAATAGAGCCAATGCGCATGCGTGCTCGGAATGAACGGAATTTCCACCTCTTTTTCAGACTTTCGGAAAGATTTCACGAATAAAACACGTTTTCTAGAATATAGAAATTCTTTGTAAAAAAAAAAAAAAAAAAAAAAAAAAAAAAAAAGAGTAATAATTTAGTGTAATTAGACAAGTGTGTAGAAAAGTATTAAATCTATCAAAGTGGTTCTAAAGAGAGCTCAATAAAGAGGAAATGGAATTCGGAGTTTTCGCTGTTCAAAATGGTATAATAAATAGAGCATGGCACGTAGTAAATGTCTCGTAAATACACTAGGTTGATTTTAACACAATTATTCTAATTGGTAAATAAATCATATTGGATGTAAATTTCCAACTGGGCGAAAAATGTCCGGGTCAGGTTCGAACCAGGGATCTCCTGGCTGAAGCCGCCATATGACAGGACATTTTTCGCCCAGTTGAAAGTTTACATCTGATATGATTTATTTACCAATTATAATAATTGTGTTAAAATTAATCTAGTGTAATTTCGTATCCAGCTTTTTTCTGGAGTTCCATTACCTGAGCTTTCTGTTGAGCTGAACCAAGTTTTCAGACCAGATGCTATAATCATTAAGGTTAGCTGGGTGAGAAAGTTCCACCAGATTCGTCCGGAATGGCTCAGATGGCAAAGCACTGGCGGCTTCAGACAGGAGATCCCTGGTTCGAATCCTGGTCCGGACATTTTTCGCCCAGTTGGAAAGTTACATCAAATAAGCTCGTAAATAGTCCAGCAACAAAATAAGGTAAATAATATAATATAAGGAGAGCTTTTTGTTTTGGTATATTTTGGTTTAATACCTATAAAATATCTATTAATTAAAGTTAAACCAGGCATTTAGAAATATAAGGCATTATTTAAAACACATACTGCTAATAAAGTCACTACAAAGTGTCTTTTGTTTTGAACTCTCCTGGACACAATTAAACAGCGGTAATAAAATGCGTGGTTTAATATTGCAAAAGTATGTAAAAGTATTACACCCAACAACAGTTACGGCTGCTCGTCACTCAGTTTCCGAATTCCCCTCGGTAATGTTAAGTCTATGGTCATTTGATGCATTCTTATATTTAAAATTTCTCCTCGGGAAATTAATATTTATAACTTATTTTTTCTGTGTACTCTTCTTAAAGGATCTTTCTTTTTTCTTAGTATATTAAATTAAGCATATGTAATAGAAATATTTTGACAACTAAGAAAAAACGAGACAGCCTTTTAAAAGAGCACACAGAAAACAGAAATTGTGCCTTTTGTTTTGAACTCTGCTGGTCACAGTTAAACAGCGGTAATAAAATGCGTGGTTTAATATTGCAAAAGTATGCAAAAGTATTAATCCAACAACAGTTAAGGCTGCTCGTCACCCAGTTTCCGAATTCCCCTCGGTAATGTTAAGTCTATGGTCATTTGATGCATTCTTATATTTAAAATTTCTCCTCGTGAAATTAATATTTAAAATTCTTTTTTCTGTGTACTCTTCTTAAAGGATCTCTCTTTTTTCTTAGTATATTAAATTAAGCATATGTTTTAGAAATATTTTGACAATTAAGAAAAAACGATACATCCTCTTAAAAGAGCACACAGAAAACAGAAATTGTGCCTTTTCTTTTGAACTCTCCTGGTCACAATTAAACAGCGGTAATAAAATGCGTGTTTTAATATTGCAAAAGTATGTAAAAGTATTACATCCAACAACAGTTAAGGCTGCTCGTCACTCATTTTCCGAATTCCCCTCGGTAATGTTTAGTCTACACTGTTAAAAATTTGCAGCATTCTGGCAGATCATTTGACCGTTTTTTTTTCGAAAACGGTTACACAATCGTAATTTTAACACTATTTTGACCATATTATTGGCCATTTTATGGTCAGAATATAGTTAAATTATGGTTATGAAACCGTTTTTTCCAAAAACGGTCGAATGACCTGCCAGAATGCTGCAAAACTTTTAACAGTGTATGGGCATTTGATGCATTCTTATATTTAAAATATCTCCTCAGGAAATTAATATTTAAAACTTCTTTTTTCTGTGTACTCTTCTTAAAGGATCTTTCTTTTTTCTTAGTATATTAAGGATATGTATTAGAAATATTTTGGCAACTAAGAAAAAACGAGACATCCTTTTAAAAGTGCACAAAGAAAACAGAAATTGTGCCTTTTCTATTGAACTCTCCTAGTCACAATTAAGCAACTGTAATAAAATGCGTGGTTTAATATTGCAAGAGTATTTAAAAGTATTATATCCAACAACAGTTAAGGCTGCTCGTCTCTCAGTTTCCGAATTCCCCTCGGTAATTTTAAGTCTATAGGCATTTGATGCATTCTTATATTTAAAATTTCTCTTCGGGAAATTAATATTTTAACTTATTTTTCTGTGTACTCTTCTTAAAGGATATTTCTTTTTTCTTAGTATATTAAATTAAGCATATGTATTAGAAATATTTTGACAACTAAGAAAAACGAGACATCCTTTTAAAAAGGCACACAGAAAACAGGAATTGTGCCTTTTGTTTTGAACTCACCTGGTCACAATTAAACAGCGGTAATATAATGCGTGGTTTAATATTGCAAGAGTATGTAAAAGTATTATATCAAACAACAGTTAAGGCTGCTTGTCACTCAGTTTCCGAATTCCCCTTGGTAATGTTAAGTCTATGGACATTTGATGCATTCTTTTATTTAAAATTTCTCTTCGGGAAATTAATATTTTTAACTTATTTTTTCTGTGTACTCTTCTTAAAGGATATTTCTTTTTTCTTAGTATATTAAATTAAGCATATGTATTAGAAATATTTTGACAACTAAGAAAAACGAGACATCCTTTTAAAAAGGCACACAGAAAATAGGAATTTTGCCTTTTGTTTTGAACTCACCTGGTCACAATTAAACAGCGGTAATAAAATGCGTGGTTTAATATTGCAGAAGTATGTATAAGTATTACATCCAACAACAGTTACGGCTGCTCGTCACTCAGTTTCCGAATTCCTTACGGTAATGTTAAGTCTATGGGCATTTGATGTATTCTTGTATTTAAAATATCTCCTCGGGAAATTAATATTTTTTAACTTCTTTTTTCTGTGTACTCTTCTTTTAAAGGATCTCTCTTTTTTCTTAGTATACCAAATTAAGCATATGTTTTAGAAATATTTTGACAATTAAGAAAAAAACGAGACATCCATATCCTTTTAAAAGAGCACACAGAAAACAGAACTAAAAAATATTAATATCCTGGGGAGATATTTTAAATAAAATAATGCATCAAATGCCCATGGACTTAACATTACCAAGGGGAAATCGGAAACTGGGTGACGATCAGCCTAAAGATGTTAAAGCTGATGTAACACACTTTACTGTAATCTGAATTCTTAAGGTGACTTTATTTTATTCAAGTTTCTCCTTACTTTTAAATGCATAAATATGATTAATTATAAGCAAAAATAATATCTGAATATTTTACATGCTATGTATTATTGTAACATGTCCATGTAAATATATTATTTCCTCCTAGCCACTGAAAAAAGTATAATCTGAAGAATTCAAAACTTTGATTTGAAATTTCAGTATAATTAAAAACTTTTCCTAATTGCCATAAAATTGAAAACTATTTGTTATGTAAAAGTTTGTCGTATCCAAAGACTCTCTTTGTGAGTGAATTAATTTGAAAATGTCAATAATTTCTAAGAATTAATAAACGAAAATATGAAACGAGATTATTGAATATAAGAATAGGAAGAACAGACGCAAAGTTTTGTACATTTTATTACTTTTAAAATTAAATGCAAAAGAAATAAGTATTGGCTGAATTTTAATCATTAACGAAGATGATTATAAATCAAAGGCAGAAATTTAAATTTCATAAATAAATATTAAAGTAGAACTGATTAAATGTAATTTTCAATTCGGAAAAAAATTATTTCGTATGAAAGAATTTCTTTATTTTGGAAATTGTACTATTTCACCATAATTAATCAATGTTAAAGAACCAAATTTTGAGTATTTTAATAAATTTATGAAAGGGCATTTCATTACATGGGTATCTTTTGAACTAACTCTGAAAGTAATTTTATGCCATGAACAAGGACGATTTAATTTTATTTGTTGAAAAATTGTTTAGTTAGGCACAGTCTCTATAAACGTGTCAGAAACGGATTTTGTGTTTTAAACATACTAATTTCCTTTTTAATTTCTGAATAATGTTAGGAAAAATGCATTGAAAAATTCTTTGTACTACCTGATTTATACCATATATAAAATAAACTATACCACTACTCTGCAGCATTATTATTTCAAGATTTTTTTTTTTTCATAATGACCAATCCTGAGTCTGCGCGCACAATTGTTCTGAAACCGTTTAGCATAAATTCACGAAATCTTTACATTGAATATTTCACCCAAGCTCAGGGATGAGAGTTCCGACTTTATGCACACCAGTATAATCTTAAAGAAAATGTTGTTCTCTTAAATCGCTAAAATGTTCTGATTAAATAAAACATCATTTTCTCTAAGATTATACTGGTGTGCAAAAAGTCGGAACTCTCAACCCTGCCCAAGCTACATGTTTGAAAAATATTTGCAAAAAGCTTCATAAAATATAACATATTATAAATATTTAAAATTTAGTATGAAATATTTTAAAATAAAAGACAGTCTCATCTGTTCGCATTATTCTGATTTTCAATATTCAAACTTTCTTTTTTGTTTCAGCATGCATACGGTCGCTTGTTTCGGAGTATAACAGAGTGCGAAAACTTAGGATTCCATTATTTTAAATAAAGGTTAGGGGCTATGCATATATAACGTTATTATTTTAGGTGGGAGGGAGGGTCTGGCATATGATATCGTAAGATATCTCTAGGGGAATGGGAGTTTGTCTTTGGATATCGTTATCATTTTTTATTCATTTTTATTTGTAACTTCGTCTTTATATCAAAATAATATGTTATATATTTTTTAGATTGCTAGCTTTTTTTAGTATGCTAGCTTTTTTTAGTATGTTATCTTTTTTTAGCATGTTATATATTTTTATGAATGTACAAAGTTATTATTAAAATCATGAAATGATTCTAAAATATGGAACACCCCAACATTTGGCGTACCTGTTCTCCTGTCATACCATATGATGTGTCAACATATATAATCCGCTGTTCGACAAACCAAATGCCAAGTATGTTTGAAATGATACTTGTCTTTACTAGTAAATAAAAGAGAAAGGATATTATCCACCTGTTTTGTTGATAAAAAGTTTTGTCTGCCCCACTCCACGCAGGAGGGAAGTGCAAAAAGACATTATTAGTGTTGAATACATTATATAACAAAAAGCTATTATAAAATACTTTTAAATAGTTACTATTTCTTTTAAGCGCCATTTGATATATAAACTGATATTTTATTGACTTCCCATCATTTGAATAAATAAAGTATGCGAAAATTAAATGTAACCATATCACTCCAAACAAAAGAAAAGAAAAATCCAAAAATATAAAGAATTTTTGTACATTGATAACGATGTCATTACCGTGGGGGGGGGGGGGGGGTTCTAGGGATGATAACGTATGATATCGTAAGGGGGGGGAGGGGATATAAAGTTACCAAAAAGTTGATAACGTTATATATGCACAGCCCCTTACTTCAAAGTTTGAAATCTTAGGATGTGATTCATTGGTAGAAGGTTGCCAATTTGGTCTCCATTTTTATTCAGAATATCCAAATTCGTGCCAGAAAATAAAAATAGTATTTTTTGCTTCATTTATATTGTGATAAAATAAACTACAGATTCTTCTTTCAAAATTTCTGATATGAAAGTGAAAGTTCGAAATAAAAATGGTGGCCAATCTGGTAACCCTACATTGGTAGAGTTTTGTATAAGCGGGCCTTAACTCGTAAAACAATGCAACAATGCAATTTAAATTATGCTTTTTACAGGGTGCTTCGAAATTATCAATGAATAAAAAGTTAAAAACAATGAATATAAGTTAAATACAGAAAAATGATTTCTGGCATGTTTAAAAGCCACCTTCTGTTTTATAAATATAACACCCAGATTAACACGCTTTTGAGAATAATTTTGTAAGTAAACAATAAAAGAAATTAACAAAAATGTGTAAAAAAAAACCTAAATTAATAAGTGTACAATTTTTTATGAAAATCTGAATTAACTATAAATTATTTTTTTACTGAACTCCAATTGTAATTGTTTACCTATTTATTTTTTGCTGTTTATTTTGTTAAGTTTACTTAACATTCAGGTCTAATAGAATTTTCTAAGATAAAGCAGTCTAATAATTTTTTTTTGTAACAACACAGAAACATTGTCTTCACTTCTAAATTTTTGCAATTAAAAAAAATTGTAATTTAATAGAGTACAACGACCATTTGGAATTCTTTTTTTAAAGCAGTTCCACCGAATCATCCACAGATTGCGACAAATTACCTACGTTGAGCTCAATTTTTCCCGGTTAGAATCAACCGATTGTAAAAAGCCGTGGCTAGTGGATTGGAGCATCTCGAGTATTGCCTTTTACTATCAATCGATTAAACATTAGATTGTTTCCGTTTTCGTGTTCCTCTTTTATTCTGTAATCGATTTTCATGTGCTACATAATTAGTTGAAGACTTCGATTTTCATGGGATGCATAATCAGTTGAAGACCTCGATTTTAATGGCCTACATAATGCGGCCTACATAATAACTTTTTCAATTTTTAACGATTTTATGCCTTTCGATTACCTATTCAAACAATTTTTAACGATTTTATGCCTTTCTATTACCTATTCAAATAAAAATTCTTCTTAAAGTAAAGAACATCGTCGAATTTCGTAAAAAAAAAAGTAAAATGCGAGCATCATTTGACCCCATCCTCGACCGAAAACAACAACCATTTCCAAATGGTTAATAATATCAATAATTATAAGAAAATCGTGAACAAGATGTACATTTCAGTATCATTTATATTTAAAATAATGATTGATTATATAAATGCAATGTATAGAATATCGTCGTCCATTTCAAGAATAATAATCTTAAGCAACACAAATATGTAAAATATTTTCGAAAATCCTAAATATTGTCACTCTACATTATTAACGAAAATATCTTTATAATTTTTTTTCGAACATTTCTACAGATGAGCAGTATATAGAGAGAGCAAATTTGGGCATTATGGAATGTTCGGACAATATGGAATACTTCAATATCTGGCGCATACGGTATTGCAGTCAAGCTTAAATCTGTCGTACTTCTTCCTAGTACTCCCATGAGGCACTGTGCTCAGATCTGTTTGGATACCTGCTGTTGGAGCGATGCGATGAAATAAAATCTTAATCCCAATTTTTGCAATTTTTTGCAGGTAAATTTTATAGAATTCGTATTAAATATTTAACTTGGGGTATAAATAGTTCTCATCTGGGAAAAAATGCATTTTAAAATTTAAGTTATGTAATTCCTTACTAAGTTCGGTACCTGCGTAAAAATAGTTATACATTAGAAATTTTTACTAAAATATAAACTTGACCAAAGCAAAAACTTATTCTGAAAATATGCTTTTTATTTCCACTATGACTCCATATTCACCTTTTTAATTTTTGATAAAAAAGAACTAGCTCAATTTAATATTTCACGTGAAAATCTTTCAACTGAAAATAAATAAATTATTATTACGGCTTTTGAAATTTTTGCAACAATGAAGTAAAAATGTTACATTTTCTATAAAAAATGTCCGTTGATTTTCAATGAAAAAAGCGAAAATTGGATTATTAAGAAAAATATTTGAATAATGTAAAAAACAAATTGGCCCATGTTCCTCTATGGGTTATAATTCACCCATATGCAAAGGTATTTTACCTTTCGTTTTGACCCTGACGTCAGGCAAACGCTTTTACACTTTAAATTTATAATATCATTAGAATTAGTAAAGGATAAAAAATGAGTGGCATCAGGGACAAAAAGGTGGGAAGAAAAAATGAAAAAGTTATGATCTCCATAGGCTTTTCCATGTTAAATTAACATTGAGAAGTGACACTGGAAATAAATAAGTATTGTGCTGCCGCGCAATACTTAAATAAAATCTGATTGTCGGTGATGTTAACCAAGATCAGTTTAAATTTGAACAGTTATGTTTATTGTATTGTTGTGTCAGTTAGTTTTCTTTTGGGCTAACTTATTGATGAGTGAAGGGTTTTTTTTTTTTTTTTAAGATGGTGTGTTGGATAATATCGAATATCAGCTAGAAGACTGTTTCAAGACGAGCCTAAAAATTAAAACAACTTTTCAAATAATCTGATGATTTATCGATGATTACTTATAATTATTGGTGATTTATAGATGATTTACTCATTAAATAATTTTGGTTATTCTTTTAAATTGTGGTTTTTCCTGCAATTATAATATTCCTTATAACACAATTGCATATTACCCGACTGGCTGCCATTATCCGAAAAGTTTAACTTAAAAAAAATAATAATAAATAAATATTGGTATGTATGTTTCTATTCCACTTAAAACGCATTAAAAACGTTATAGGTAAAGTTTTTTTTGTTTCATTTGAATAACAATTTATAATCAAATTTATTTTACCAGATAAATATCTGATTTTATTTTCTGACAGCATATCACGAAAATCGAACGAAGGATAAAACTTGAATGTATGTTATTACTGCACATCAAATTAAGTAATAATTTTAAATAGATTTTTAAAAAATTCACATGAGTAAATGTTTTTAAAAAATAAATATTTTGATAAAGGATAAAGGGTAAACTGTTATAGAATTCAAGTAATGTGATACGAAGAAAGTAATTTAATAGAAAATAAAATTACGTCGAAAATGCTTAATGTAAATATGAATTACACTGGAACATCATATAAATGCATATAATGTATTTTGACATTAAGTTATGAAAAATTAAATTAGCTAATTTATATAATACACCCAGAAGCTAAAATAATTAGGTAAATTGCAGGCGAAGTTAATAAACTTCTGTACAATGAATCTAGACTGAAACTTATTTTGGCCGAATGTTAAAATTTAGGAGCAATTACTTTCTTTGCCTTTTGTTACTGTATTTTAGGAATGTTTAAACAGTTATATAAAGTACTTAAAGGTAATTAGTAACTGAATATAAAATGTTAAGGGTAATATAAACTCATATGTTTTAAATCTGAATTATAGAGGTTGCTTAGAAAAGTTCCATTATCCTGAAATTATTCTTGAACGTATAAATCTAGAATTCTATATATTGTATCTACGTAAAGTTAAAAAAAAAAAAAAAAAAAAAAAAAAAAAAACCTATGCGCTATTATATGAGATTGATAACAGAGCCTCCAGTGGAAATATTTAGAAGTTATCGACTCTAGTTGAAAACATTGATAAATAGGCCAAAGGAAAAAATAATCCCTGCCGGCTCGGCCTACAGGCGTAGGTAGATTTCGAAGTTAAGTACTAATTTCAGCAACAAAACGTAAATCATGATTAGATATAAACCCAGTTTCTTTACTAAGAATGAGCTCTAAGGATCTAAACTTTTTGTGAAAATTGTAATATTCACAAATCCATACACGCATATAAATGGCGAAAAGAAATTCAGAGAACCTCAAAATGTTACAATAGGTTAATATTTCCGTAGTCGAGTTTTTATCATGTTTTAATACGTTTTTCAAACTCAAATGACGTTAAATATTTATCTGCTGACGTCCATTATATTTCCAATATGACGTAATATGCATATTTTTGTAATTTGTGAATTTAATTCTTTATGTCAAACTATTTTTTAACCATTTGGAAATTGTCGTTGTTTTCGGTCGAGGATGAGGCCAAATGATGCTCGCATTTACTTTTTTTTAACGAAATTCAACGATGTTCTTTACTTTTAGAAGAATTTTTATTTGAATAGGTAATAGAAAGGCATAAAATCGTTAAAAATTGTTTGAATAGGTAATCGAAAGGCATAAAATCTTTAAAAATTGAAAAAGTTACAAAATGGGTAGGCACAAATTATCAGATATAGAAAAATCAAAAGCCAAAGAGACACGCCGAAATGAAAATCGTTTTGCAAAGCAAAAATCGAGGTCTTCAACTCATTATGTAGGCCATGGAAATCGAGGTCTTCCACTGATTATGTAGCCCATGAAAATCGAGGTCTTCAACTGATTATGTAGCCCATGAAAATCGATTACAGAATAAAAGACGAACGCTAAAAAGGAAACAATCTAATGTTTAATCAATTGATAGTAAAAGACGATGTCTCGAGGGGCTCCAATCCACTAGTCACGGCGTTTTACAATCGGTCGATTCTAACCGGGTGAAATTGAGCTCAACGTAGGTAATTTCTCGCAATCTGTGGATTTTTCAGTGGAACTGCTTTCGATTTGTAAGCTGTTTTACTTCTCGAAACGGGACTTGGAGAGTACATCGATGAAGGTTTTGGTCGTCTGAAGTTTGATCTTTGCGATCTGTTGTTGAAGAGGATGTGACGGAATTTGGTGGACGAAATTAACTCCAAATGGTCGTTGTAATCTATTAACTTACAATTTTTTTTTTCATTTTCAGTTTTCACGCGTAAATCTTGCATTAGAAAAGTAATTGTTGTGGTGAGAATTTTATTTTACATTTTTTTTTTTTTTTTTAATAACAATTCCCTGTCATTTTTCGGTAAGAGCTGTTTTTATCGTAATCATGTTAAGGCGGTATTCAAAATTTTGAACTCTCCCCATTTCCACACCTTTGAGCCGGTTTTGCTCATTTGCAATCCCTGACGAGATATTGGCAATCTCAATGTGTTTGGCGAGTTTGAAGATTACCCGTGCATAATTGCGACTTTTATCGTGCGGACAAAATTTAGTACATACATACACATATATATATATATATATATATATATATATATATATATATATATATATATATATATATATATATACACTTTTTAGTTGGGGGTGGTTTTGGGTTCCTGATGTCATATAATGAAAAGTTATGAAGGAATTTTTCAAAAGTCGCACCATGGTAACGACTGCAATAGGTAGTATTTCTTACGAAATCTACCCAAAAAAAAAGCAATTTAACAAATTACAACGACCGTTTGGAAAAGGATTTTTTCAAAGACTAAAATTTAAGACATAAAAAATCGCAAGGAGTTGATCATACATTACGTACGCCATGAATTAAACATTAATAGTGTTATTACAAGTAAAAATTGCAAGCGAGAAAAAACGCCTGCGAATCGTCAGATTCCTGAAACTTACGTATTATCCACCTGAAACTTACGTATTATCCAAGCATTTCATTGGCTGTTCGGGAAAATGCTTTTCCATAGTCAGATTTTCCAAGAAATCTGACGACCCATTTTAAATGAAATTTCATTCTTTAACTTCTAAACATCCCACAATATTCTTTTTTGACTTCGTATAGAGAAAAAAATGTACTTTTAAATGCAATTTGTTTGAAAGCTGTATCTCAATTTGTCTCCGAGTTATTATTTTTTTTTTGTAGTTTTTATTATGTATTTTTATTATGTTTTATTAGTAGTTGTCATGGTGGCATCAGCAGTACCCATCTCTGTTGAAAGTAAATGGAAATACAGGTTACTGTATAGACCAATCAGAAAACGAATAAAATGCGGATTCAACCAATAAAACGCCTCAGATGTGTTTTTAATTTCCTACCCTGACCGAGAACAATAACCATTTTTCCAAATGGTTAAAAAAAAAAAAGGTCCATTACAAAAATGTAGAACTTCTTCGAAATATATTGGAATGACGTCTTACATATTTAATAGTTTTATGAAAATCACAGAAATGTTACGTTTTCGATAACTAATCACAGGCATATAAAAGTTATAATTCATTTGTAGAAATATGTGATTAAAATATAGATGCATAGTTACTAATAAACCTCAGATGTCTAAGTAATATATAAATTATTTTAACAAACACGAGAAAAAAAATAAGTTTAAGGACGTCAACAAGTCCACTACATTGCTACATGTACTGGAAACACTGAGCCATTTTATTTTGATATTATTATTCAAATAAACTTGAAGTATTGGTATGTGTTACTTTTTGTAGTAAATATGCATCTGCCTGATGATGCACATTTCTACAAGAGATTAATATCATGCTATGATATTTATGCCGGCGGTGATCGGTTATCGAAATATTAACATTTCAAAGCTTACAATAAAGCTATTTTTTCGTGAAATAACTGATATCATTCTAAATCCAGGATACAAAACACGTCTTTAACTCATTGTTTTTAATTACATCTAATAGTTTTCTAGATAGGTTCGAGAACTTTTAAATTTCGCGAAAAAAGGCGCCGTGGTCACTCCCATATGATCATAGTAGTTTTACTGTAGGTAGACACTTGGTCCAGAATTCTAACTTTATCTGTTAAAGAAGTTCTTTCACGATAAACAGAATTTTCTATGCATCTCCTATGCTTCAAATATAGGTAAATTATTATTATTATTTTATATATAAAGATAATCAGGATGTCAAATATGTTTTGAATATTTTGTATTAGTTTAGAGTTGCCGATCATTCATTGAAAATGTAATTAATATTGAAAACGAAAATAGCTTTTTTTATATCATGCTCTTTGTTTTTTTTTTTTTTTTTTTTTTTTTTTTTTTTGTATTAAGATCTGATGTTTTCGACATCATTTTTGCAAATAGAAGTGTTTTAAATAATGAATCAGGTGTCTCAAAATTACTATTCTTAGTAAGTGGCCTGCACCTCTTTTTGGAAATGAAAAATTCCTTCATATGATGATATTTTGGCACCAATCAAGAAATGAAGAAGGCGTGAAGTAGTTTCTCCTAATGCAGAAGATGCATTTTTATCAACAAGGGATATAAAGCGTTAAGCGTTATGATAAATACATCAATATCTTCGGCAAACCATGTAGAAAACAAAAGTAACCCTATTCTTTATGGTCGCAGTCTGTTATATGTCTATATAAAGAAACTTCCCGTAACAGATCAGGGAAACTTATTTCTGGATTCTCGCTGTTAGATAGGAGTAAAAATAACACACTTTTTTAAATTTCAGATTTATGTGTATGAGTAAAGTATAATAAATATTATGTTTGATTTAAAAATTATGCAGTTGCTCTAGCTGAAATGGTCACATTAATAAAACGTTATGAGTAATACGCAGAAGCTATGCAACTATTTCCGTTTGTGGTCATTTTTAGTTTTCATATAAGTATTTCAACGGACACAAAATACACGAATGACAGGAAGACACAAACATTCTCGTGGAAATATTTTCAATATGGCAAGTTAAAATACATATTTTTTAGTAAAATGTTTTAACAGTGCAGTCAATTAAGAATTAAGAAATAGATTTTTAACATTTATTAAGGAAGCACAGTAATTTTTTAAATCGGAACCGAATTTAGCTTTCGGTTGGTTTTAGTAGACGCTGGTGTAACATGAAGGCAAACAATAATTTTAAAAGTAAATAGAATATAACTCTTAATTTTACTTCTTAATTGCAAAATATTCTAGTTTATGAAATAGAATTGAATTTGCAAAGATTATAAGAAAATCATTACATCGATAAAATGAGTTGTACAACTTTTTTATTAATTTAAAAAAAATAACAAAAAATACTTAAAACTAAAATGAATATAAAAGTTCAAGATAAACAATCTATTAATACATTAAAAAATACAATCTCATATCAGCCTATGTCCATTCTTTAATAAATTAAATATTCATATTGAATAAACAATAAATTTCCAAAGAATTTCACCTGCGAAAATGCAAAGTATTACGACATGTAACTAAATCAAAAATACTTGGAAATATACTTAAACAGTAATACAGATATATCTCTTTTACATGTACAATTAATGGGAATTTTATTAATCTAATTTATACAATGCATCTGAGAAGTTCATATAATTAGATTAACTTCTGCGAAACTTACAAGATTTTATATCATATAAACTCGATATTCTTTGAATGAATATTAGAATGTATGTGCAATAACTTCCTTGGTCCTTTGTTAATGTATTTTGCGAAGGCTTATAATGAAATATAAGGCACCTTAAATGTAATTGGGTTATTGCATATACCAACTTAAATGTAATATAAAATATTTCATTAAATCTAAATTATATGACTGTTTGTGTGTCAAATAAGTGTGCATTACAATATTCAATTTTCTTTAAAGCTAATCAGAATGCCAAGTGGTTTTCTTTTTAGATTTGGATATAAAAATATTATTAAAAATCTACTGTAAAAAGTACTCGTTTTTGACAGTAGCGATGAAATCGACTAGTACAGGGAGTAGTAACGAACTCGACAAGTACATGTTTCAAGAAACAGCAATTTAAAAAATACATTTATCCTTATCGGGGTTTTGTGAGTTTTTACGCTATATATATATATATAAAAAAACAAATGTATCTTGATCTAGGAAAATATAATAGAACCGCGAACAAAAATTATCTAATAACCATTTCCGGATTAGCTACGATTTCTAAAATCGTTCTTTATCTTTAAGAACCTCATTAATCTATTTTCGAGATTTAAAGTAGCATTATAAAAACAAAGATTCCTACGCTGCCACTGATTTTCGGGAACCACACTGAGTAGAATTTATAGTGACTTAATCCGTTTTCTGAAAATTCCGTTACATTGAAATTAATCAAGCTATCAGAGAATTCCCAGTTAGACTAAAGTTTTAAAACTATTAATGCAATCTTAGTACAGATAACTTCTTCGAATATCCAAATACTCGGCTGTTTTTTTTTTTTTTTTCTACACGTGCTATTTCTTAACCATTTCAGGGGCACTGTACTTATGTCAATTAAATGTTGAAATGATTGATTCACACCGGGATTTAAGAATGAAATTATTTGAAAATAAGTAAAAGATTTCCTTCACGTATTATTATAAAAGCAAAATATCATTCCAAAATTCCAGTGCCAGTATGCTTTTCGGAATTAAAACTAGGTGATATATATTATATCCCACTGTCCTTCAAGAGGTTAAACCATAGCTGCCAACATCTTACGCTTTTTCAGACCACAAAAATTTTATAGTAAATTTTACCTTTTCAAATCGCCGTAATCTGCCGATTAAATAAGGCAAAATTTTCTATTAAATTTTTGTGGTCTGAAAAAGCGGAAGAGTTGGCAGCTATGGGTTAAACATCTCACAGAAAGGCATTTCTATTTTTTATTTCACGAGATTGTTAATAAACATTGATCATTGGGTTTTAGAAATTAAGGGGTCTCGTACCTTTTAAACGCGTCCAAAATTCAAAGTTTGAATTAGGCTATCTTCAAAACCTTTTTATGTATAAGCATGAAATTTTGGATATTGATTAAACAGATTGTGCTTTGTAAAGTGCTACCATTAGAAATTTATTAGCCTTTTACAGAATTTGTGTATTGTTGAAATCAAAAGAGCTCTTTTTTTTTTTCCAGAAGTCATTACGCGCATGATATCTTGAGAAAGTATGTATGGAATGCCATTAAATTTGGTAAAGATACTAAACATAAATGTGTGTTTAAAATGAACTACCTTTAAGTATTTACAATCGTGATATTTTTAGTTATGACTATTTTTATTCATTAAAACCATAAAAATTTTATTTTTTTACAAAAATATTTTTAATACAGTTAATTAAATAATTTTGGTCTAAGATTAGTTCATTTTAAACACACATATACACCGAAGAGCCATTATATTATGATCACCCTACAGGTATAACAATGAGCTCGCACAGAAACAAAACCACGGCGCGTGTGCGGCTGGTATTGGAGTATATAAAGCACCCATGCATTGTATTTCAAAACATAGCGTGGTTAACGACTTAATGGGAAAAATATCAGATTTATCAGACTTTGATAAAGGTCAAATCGTTATGCTTCGGCAACTGGAAACGTCCATATTGGAAACGTGGATTTTGGTGGGCTGTACATTGCAGTCATTGTGAGCACATATCGAAAGTGGTTTACGGATGGTGAAACGACAAGTCTTCGGCGAGTCGTGTGTCGCCCGAAGCGGATTGATTCCAGAGGAAAGAGGAGATTGTCATGCATTATTCGTCGTGACCGAAGAGTTGCAACAGCCAAAATCACCAACAGTTAGATGAGTAGAGACCCAGACAGTGCATGTGCAGTTCATGCGCGGTGTCACGTGCACTATTGCGTATGGGCCTACGTAGACGGCGTCCTAGGCACGTTCCAGCGTTGAGAGCACGTAATCGCCAGCAGCGCCTACAATGGGTCCATGAACATCGGAATTGGACCATAGAATAATGAAAGAAAGTTGCATAGTCTGACGAATAACGTTTTCTGGTACATCACATCGATGGCCGCGTCCGAATATGCCGATTTCCAACGGTAACCCTAGCTCCCGGATGCACAGTTCGTCGGAGAAAAGCGTGTGACGAATATATTATCGTATAGGCGATGTTTTTATACAGCACATTAGGACCCATAATCCCCATAGAACAATCCCTGACGTCTGTGCGCTACCTGAACACCATTGAAGACCAGGTGCACCTATTAATGACAACAATGTTTCCGTCGGGTTATTGGATTTACCAACAGGATAATACACCATGTCATACGGGTCAAATCGTCAGGGAGCGAATCGAGGAACATTCTAGTGAGTCTGAAGTCATGTCCTTGACTCTAAATTCAACTGACAGGAATTCAAAAGATCATTTGTGGTTCCACATAGAAATCTCAATTCGTGCTGCCACGCTACCACCTCGCAATAGTCGAGGAGCTATTTTGATTTCAAGAGAACACAAATTCTGTAAAAGGGTAATAAATTTCTAATGACAGCATATTACAAAGCACAATCTGTTTAATCAATTTCTAAAATTTCATGTTTAAACATAAAAAGGTTTTGAAGATAGACTAATTCAAACTTTGAATTTTTTCGTTAAATTTCGTCGCGTTTAAAAGGTACAAGACCACATAAAATGTTAATGTGAATGTTAAAATAAAACAGAATTTAATAGAAATAACACACACCAACTACTAACATAGAACACGCGGTTAGCATAGTTAGCTCCAAACTTGCTAGACAACTTGTAAAGCCAGAGGATAATCTTCTTTTCTTTAGAAGCGTTAGAATATGGTATTGAATTTCACCTGAAATTCTTGGACAATAGAATCTTGGTTAGGAACATTTCAGTATTGAAAACCATAATTTCCTAGGAAACTGCTAAATCTTTCTGAAAACGTAGGAAAATGAGAAAGGTTTCTGAATTTACGTGGAACGTTTCCATTTTTTTTTTTTTACAGCGCAAGTATTTGTTCTATTGAGCGTGTTTCGAGTGTTTCAGGTGTTAAGTTCTGCTTCGTCAGGCGCAATCGATGCTCTTTTGAATATATGTATATTGCGCTTGCATAAAAACTGCTGGTAGCCTGCGTAATGTTACATTGTAAATTGAGAAGCCTGTTTTGATAACGCACGGTACATAAAGATGTTAGGCTCGTATAAAACATTATTCTGCTTGTAAATCACTAATCACTAATCACCCACTCGTGGACAGCCAACCTTTCGGTATAGGAGCTGATTAGTCTACGAGAGGAAAACACATATCCCCCTTCCCGCTAGTACACATTTTGTAATTTTCTAATTATTAATGATGTTAAACAAACGCTGAGGATTGTCTTCACTAGAGCAAACTGAGGAGCCGCTGTTTATTCCTGAAAAGCACCTTTTTTTGCTTTATAGTTATGAGTATTCCGAAAAAGGAAACCGTTTTTTTAAAGGTCCGAGCAAAACGATAATGATCAGATACGTATTCCACATAAACTCGATAAAGGGAGTGAGGATCAGTGGGTCAGCCTAGTTTCTGGAATATTGAAATGTGCTTTTGTGTAATCAAGTATTTGTTGCTATTGTGCGTGTTATAATCTTTTACCGTACTAAAGTAAATTTCAGAGTAATTAGGGGTGAGATCAGAGTATTATCACAGTCTCTTCTCAAAGACTTTATCGATTACTATATTCTGCCATGTTATGTATAAAAAAGTCGACTTTTAGCGATTTAGTCTCTAATATCAACAACGGTTTAATTCAACTAAGAAAAATTTCAAAACTGGAAACTATTACACTAAAAATACAAAAGGACAATTAAAAAAAAATCTTTACGAAATCAATTAGGAAAGCATTCAACCGTAAAGCTTAATTCCGAAAAAATATTAAAAAATAGAATACAAAAGTAAAAGTCTAACAAAAATAAAAATTAAGTTGTTAAAGCCGTGGGAAAATAGCAGCTAAAGACAATACTGATAGGATTTTGATTACCTTTTTTAAAATACAAAGTGAAGAACGAAAATGTAAGCACGCTATTATTAAACAAATAATATTTTACTCTAAAATACTGGTTATCTTAAAACAAAAATGAAAACAAACTGTTTTTTTTTTGTTGTTGTTGTTAATGTATTAATACTTTTTCTACATAATTGAGTAAAAATAACTAAATTTTCTTTTTTAATTTACATTCATTGAAATTTTAAGCTCCTAATTTAAGAGCTTAATACTAATTAAACGGTTTCATTGTTTTCTTTATTTTATGTATAGCTGACATACCTTAAAATATTTTTTACATAATCTTTTATTGTGTTTTCAAACGAAAACTTGTAAAAACGGATTGCATATGTTTTAAAAAGGATTGCCCGCTCCAAAAAAACTCAGATTGAAGTTTATTCGTTCTCTGTTTGTTTTCCATTTAAAAAAAAAATAGGTACCCCATTCTTGCAGGATGACAAATAGGGGCGGGGGGTGACCTAGTGCAATTAACCAGGGGTCAGATCTTTTAAAAGTCCCGGGACGGATCCTGTTGTAAAAAACAAACTTATTGGATGTGCCAATCCAGAAACTTTCATCTATCTCATATATTTTAATATTTCAAAATGTTGTTACAAATGACAATATTTAATTTTTATTAGTTCAATACTATATCAACTTTGACTTTCATCTTGAATTACTGCTTCAGTCAATTAATCGGATAAAAAATAAGTTGATCTCGATCATGATATTTATTTAAATCAATAGTTTTCAGTTATTCTGTTGTCTATCAGCTGTTCGCGAATAGTCGGCATAACACGATGGGAAGTTTCTGTCGCTTCATGAGACGGAAATAGAACTACGAAAAATCAAGGAAATTACACACAAAATCGCTATTATAGTGTCCTCTTCCGGCGAAATTTCAAATTTAGGGAGAACCTTCTTGTCATGGCCTTAAACATATACAAAGAATTTGGTTCAATTCTATGCATAAATTCATACACTTTTCGATGGTACAATATACAAAATGGCACAAAAATCGCTATTACAGCGCCCCCTTCCGGAGGACGTTTTCCAATTTAAGGGAGGACCGGCTTTCCATAGCCAAAAACATTTAAAAATATTGGTTCAATTCTATACATAAATTCATACACTTTTTTATGGTACAATGGCGACAGACACATGGACATACGGGCACACGAGTAGACATTCATTTTCTATAAGCATGTGTTTTGGCTGGGATCTCTGACCACTAAAACGTGTAAATCCGTCGAAAACCGGAAATCTAAAAAAAATTCGATAACAATACTTTTTTCTATTAAAGATTGAAGAAAATAAAAATCGACTGAAGAGTGTTTTTAAATAATTTACTTCATGTTAAACTAATTAAACAAAATAAAAAGTCAGATCTTAAGTATAAATTGTGAATAATATTTTATGATACATAAATGTTAATAAAAAACGCATAAAAAAATTCTCATTTATGAATAAATTAACAGCAGTTTTATATCAGATGGGGATCACAGCAGCAAAGTCCTCTGAAAATATCGATAAAAGATGGCAGACTGATTTCCTTTATTATATTTTTAAATGTAGATCTTAATAATGTAAATCTTACGCAAATATGTATGATATTTTTAAAGTAAATATTCAAAAAAATTTTTAAATTCAAAAATGCATTACGTTGCCATAGGCATTGGAAATTTTCTATTTTAAGCGTATGGAAGAACGTCTAGATTAATATATGACGAATCGTTTTTGAACGTCTGAAATGTAAAGAACATGTTTGAACTTACGTTTTCAGTGAAGATTTAGCCGCGAGAGCAATTAGCAAACCAATATCGAAATGAATAATAACAGTAAAATTTGCTATTCAGTATCATAAAAAGCTCGAAATTATTGACAGCAGTAATAAATGATTATATATTCTTACACAAATGCAATTATCCAAATATATA
Organism: Maratus speciosus; assembly: GCA_963932465.1. NCBI lineage: Eukaryota > Metazoa > Arthropoda > Arachnida > Araneae > Salticidae > Maratus > Maratus speciosus. The sequence goes on from OZ010788.1 coordinate 274,402,790, forward strand.
GAATATACAGAAATAAACTTTACTCTTAAATATTCAAAATATTAAAGACAAAAACATATCTTAATAAAACTATAAAAATTAGGAAATACACGATGCCTTTTGAAAGAACATCGTCTTTTTTCTTCAAGCGCATATAACACGTGCTACTACTTTGAAAGTAGGAGCAAAGAAATGGAAGGTAAATTGAAGGCTTTATCCTAATCACACAACAGCATTATTCAATAAGAAGAACACAGAACAGAAGTAGAATTATAAAGCTAACTGAATAAAAACAGAGTAAAAAAATTAAATGAAATCAAAAGTATATGTAAAATATATGCATTAGGGTGGTCACAAGAAATCAATTTTCGAATTTTTTCCGGTGGGACCTCCCAAAAACTTGCCAATAGACTAGAAAATGAGATTGGCAAAGTTTTAGCTCATTTGGATAATATTATCCCGTGCCTCATTGAGGTTAAAGTTTGAAAAAAACGTGATTTTTCGCAACAAAATGCTGTTTTTCCTTCATGAAATAAATACAATTGAACCTAGAAACATAATTCAGGTCTCATCTTATAAAAAAAAGCTTCGCCAAGAACCACACACCATTTTTTCCCCTAAAAATGTATAGATTTAAAAATATGCGCATTTTTCAGGACCAGACTTCACTCGAATCCTAAAAATTTACTTTTTAGGAAAATGCAAAGAAAAATTGTAACTTTCTATTTCATCTGCTTTCCACCTTTTGTTTTTCTTTTTTTTCATTTTGTACATAATAAAGGGTTTAATTAAAAAAACATCCAAAGAAAATGAAAAAAATCGTATTTTAAATTGAAAGAATTTTAAAAAAGAGGGAAAAGAAAGTATAAAAACGAGATCAAATAATGCTCAAATGCATTTTATTATTAAAGATGTGTTGCAAGAAAGGAAGCATGAAAAAGAAAATAAATTATTATCCCTTACAATTGTCACATTAACCCTTTCCAGTACACAAAAATTCTGTTCGTAAAATAATGAAATGATTGACTACACCTACATTTACAAACAAGTAAATTTGGAATTAAAATTAGGTAGTCTCGACATGGGACCACTGCGTCAGAAAGGATTAATGTGGTAAATGGCTTAGATAAGATGGCTTTTGAAGAATCTTGAAAAGTTCTTCTACATTCACATACAAATTTTAGCATATACTGTTTTTATTTTTCGTTTTTTGTTAAACAGGAATTGAAATCTCTTGTTAATTTTCTTCCCCTTTCAGCTGTGTCATTGACAACTTTAAAACAATTCACTATTTTCTTGCTTTCAAATAAGGTTTATTTTCACACCATACATTGGGATCAGTATTTAAAAAATGCTTATTAATATAAAATCTCTTAATTTTTTTTTTATAGTTTGAGATGAAACAAAAACATTGGCTTCTTTGTTCAATAAATAATCCACTTCGTTGAAAACTTTTGTTGCTTTTAAATTCTTATCATCATCATCATTTCTTCTTCAAATAACATTAATTTTACAGCCATGCTTATGTTGACTTTTTTTTCCAAAGTATCACCTAAAAATGAAAATGCAACTTGATCCGAGTTAAGATACCAAAGACGGTTTATCATTTTAACGAGTGCTTTGTCTACAACCTATTTATCAATTTTTCTGTAGTGAACAAGTGATTTTATTATTTGGAGGTCTTGGATTGGGGTCCAAAGTGGGAGTGGGAAAATTGAAGCATGATTTTACATAAATATTGATTAGAAATAAGCAAAGGTCTCTAATACCTTCTTTTTTCTAAATTTGTTATTGAGAGATTATCAATGACAATATATTTTGAGAGAATAAATTGCCTGTGCTATCCATCTGACAGGATTAAAAGTACCAGGTGCTTTGAAAAAAGTTTTTTGTAGGAAGGAGTCCTATAAAAATTAAAGAAAGTTGGATAAACTCTTTGTAATCATCCCTGAGCTGTTAATTTTTAAAAGGTCTTGTAAGAAAACTTGAAAATTCTTCTGAATTAAATATTTATAACTAGTATTTCATCTTCAATAGCATTTTTATATTTACTCTGGTTTAATTAGACCACCCAATCAGAATTGTTTTCTTTAAATATCTGGCTGAGGGGCAGTGATTATTCCCACTTTACAATCAAAACCAGCTTTTAGGATAATTTCTAGATTATGTTGGCCACATGGTAAATACAGAAGACTTTTCCTTTAACAATAGCTATAGAAAAATGCAAGTTCCTCTGAGGTGACCGTTGTTTACTGCAGTTGCATCAAAACATATTGCCTGGGTTTTATCAACTTCCTCCACTCTTCAACTGCTGAAAATAAAGCTTTTGCCTGAATTATTCCGATACTATTTTCAAGCTGTGGAACTCGTAGTAACTGTTCTTCATCCCCACAACTAATTAAAACTTCTATCCTCTCTACATTTTCTTTATTCAAAAAATGGTGAAGCAGTTTTCCATCCCAGTAAATAACAGCTCTCTCTAAACCGGAATTCTTAAATCTGTTTTTGATGATCTCAGTTCTTTGTTTACGAAATAGTTATTTACGGAGTCGATTCCACTTCTACTTAAAATTAAAGTCTGTGGTTAACTGGTGGATATACTATAAATCTAGCAGCTTCTCTGGCGTTCAGTTTCATTTTGCGAATATTATAAAATAAAATATATAAAACTTGACGATTACTTGGTAGCTTACTGTCGATGATTTGATGAGACAAGTGGCCAATATAAAAAATCTTACCTTTCTGCCTATCATATCAAAAGGGGGAGGGGTCTTTACGGAATGTTTCGTCAATTCTGAAAATAGATAACGATAACAGGTAACAAAAACAGCCTTGTAATAAAAAGAGAAATTCAGAGGTTCAACTGCAATAGAAATCGAGAAGCTCTTTCTTACTAGACACATAACTAGATAACTAATAATCAATTATAATTCGTGAAATATTTTTAAAGTTGTAAAAATTGTTCATTTATTTTTGCCTATTAACGAAAATAATGCAAAAAAAAATTATCAAAAGTAATAAAATTATTAATTTGTCATTTTTCACTTATGTTTCAAAAATGCAGAGTTTGAGGGTATGGTTCACGAGCTGACCTGAAAAATACTAATATTCCTTAAATATAAGTTTTGATGAGAGTAAAAGTTTAAGGCAACAACTGTTTCTATGAAATAAAACAAGAATCAGGTTTCTAAGACAAATAGTTTTCAGGTAAAGAAAGAAAAACGACAATTTTTTGCCAAAAATTGCAAATTTTCAAGACTTCAACCTCGATTAGGCACGGGTTAATGTTATTCATTTCAGTTAAAACTTTGCCAATCTCATTTTCTAACTAATTGGCAACTTTTAGGAGGGTCCCCCCGAAGAAAACGTTAAAAAAATATTTCCCCATGTTGCTTGTGACCACCCTGATATGCATAATAAACTATATAATATAATAAAAAAAATACAGGATTGAAAAAAAAAATTTGATATATTAATAAGAAAACGTATTCACGAGAAATATATAAAAAATAAATAAAATAATATAAAAAAAAATTACAGAGTTAAAATGCAAATTATATATAACAATAAAGTAAAACTAAATGCAAATGCAATAGGGATTAAAAATTATATATGCAAATGTAAAAAAAATAATAATGCATGGTTGAACTGAACAAATTTTTCCTTTGTATTTTCTTTGATTTATATGACTATATAAATGTATTTTTAACACAATTTTTGCTTATTACGCAGCTATCTCTTTAGAATGTGCATTTGCCAGGTCAGATTAACTGAAAAATCGAGTTGTTCGCAAAGAGCTTAGGCTGATTGCAAGGAGCCAGGCTAATTGGAGAATCATCTGCCTTTTTCCAATAGCCCAAAAAATTCCAGGCTTATTGTAAGTAGTCTAAGCAGCTTTATGTAAATTGGAAATAGACAAGACCTTTCTTTTCCTTAATCAGTCTGATTTTCATTTTTGACTAATCGCGATGAGCCAATATATTTTAAGGCTATTTGAAAGTGTCTAACCTGTTTGTTCAACTAGCATAGTTTTATCCACCTTATTGGGAAAAGTTTAATATAGTGATGAAGGCTTATACATTAGTTTAGTATAAAAATAAGAACAGCAACTTTATTTTTAAGGATATAAAGAAATAACAATAACTTTATTTTGAACAATATATTTTTTTAATGCATAAGAAAGACTAATATTTTACAGATTTCAGTAACTCAACCGAGTGTCTGTCTAATTAGTTTTATTCAATAACTTCTCTTCTCTACGTAATGCTGGTAAAATATAAAAAAATTGCCTCTTCTAAAGGTTTTATCGCCACTGCAAAAATTACTTAATACATACATATTAAGTAGAAAGTACGTCATTTTTTTATTTTAAGGACAGACTTTTCGCAAACACGTCGTGATGAAGGATAAAGAAGATCTGCAGTGAGGCTGATTTGAGATGTTCTCCTAGCATTGCATAGAGAAGATGATATAGTGCAGGAAAATTTAAGATTCTGCCCTTATTTTTAATACTAAAATTATGCATAAATATTAACTACGTTAGACTTATTACAAATTGTTATAAACCGGGAAAAAACTGTAAGCTATTTATAAAAAACTGATGTGGTCATTCTCTAATTAGCCGAAAATTGCACAGGAACTTTGCAAAAAGCTTGAAAAATATTAGGCTGTTTGAGAAACAAATTGTCTCAGTTAGCTTAAAGCTGGTTAGGTTCTTTGCAATAAGTCTAAACAAATAGCTGGCTAATTAGAAAATGGCAGATAATTCTTCAATTAGTCTGGCTCTATCCAAAGTACCGGGTATCTCTATTACAATACGACATGAAAAAAATCATTCGAAACTTTCCATTGTGGACGTAATGTGGAATATCATCACTGATATTTTACTGCGTTTTCACATATTTGAATGGTCTTTTTTTATAGAAGTTGCTCTGTATAATCGAATACTATTTGTTTTATTATTGGCGCATACGTATAAATTTCTTCTTAATATTATTTCATGCACGCTTTCATATCGCACTAAATATTTAATATTTTCATTTGTAATAACAATATAATTTTTCAAACATCTTACTCTTCTAAAAGTTTCCTTAAGCTTGATTAAAAGCTTTTCATGTTATAAACAAAAGGCATGCGGATTTGTTTTGAATTTTAAAAAGAAACTCTTATATCTTCATGTATGTACAGTCGTGGAAAAAAAAAAAGTAAACACCCCCTACTAACTCCTCAACAAATTATTGTAGAAGAAAGTTTTTGGTACCGAACGATTGGAAATAAAGTCTATTTTTAAATGATATAGATAAAATTTGCTTAGGGGGCCATCTACATATTAAAACGAACCGTAACTTTGTTTTTCAATAGCAGTACACAATTCTGACAGCATAAATGAATTCTACACCCTTCAACTAGCTTAAAAACAAATTTTTATGTAATTCGTACCATAAGTTTCTGAGAAATTAATTATTTTAAAACGGGCGTATTTTAAGGGCTGTATCCAAATTGAAGTTCGGAAATCCATTGTTAACCGAGAGAGCCCTCATCTTGATCAAGGCACCTTAAGAAGTCAATGAAGCCTGCTAGATTACACGAGAGCAAAAGAAATTTGAAAATATCTAGTCACTCCTATTATAGGCGGCCCCTTAAACCATCATTTTGTCGTTTTTTAAGCATAATTTGAAAACTACTTGGATGAAAAACGGGAAATTTTGGATTTCCATAAAGCAGGACTTAATAAATCTAATTCCATCAAAAAAATTGTAGGTTGGAATTCATAATTGTTTTGAGTATTAATTTCATAAATCATAATTCATTTCATAAAGTTATAAAAATTGCAATTTCAGCGTATTTATGTTTGGGTATATTAGTATTATTGCTACACAAAAAAATAGCACATTAGGAGCATAATTTCTGGAGATATAAATAAAAATATGAAAATGTAATTTAACATTAGAAGCACTAAATTTGAATGTTTATAATTCAAAAACTTATCATTCAAGTGACTTGAAAGTCGGTGTCTAGGCATAGTTGGAACCGAAGATTTGAAATATCTCGTTAAAATTGGGTATTGTCATTAAAAAAAATGAAGTTTGGATTCGTTTTAATATGTAGATGGCCCCCTAAGCAAATTTTATATACATCATTTAAAAGTAGACATTATTTCCAATTGTTCTATACCAGTAACTTTCTTCTACGATAATTTTTTAAGGAATTAGTAGGGGTGTTTACTTTTTTTTCCACGACTGTACTTCATCTTCTTGCACAAAAGCACAAAGCCATTTTACAGTGCATATATAATCATTTATTACAAGATACAGATCACTTTAAAAATTTTATCATACAGTGTGATTGAAAATATCATTTTTATTTCATTTGTTTTCGGATTCTTCATTTACTCTCGTTACCAAATGTTTACGGAAAAATATGAGTTATCATATTATTTTATTCTTTAATAAAAATCTCCAATTTTTAATGTCTAATTTCATTCTATGTAACTTTAAAATATCGCAATCGAGACGATTTTATAAAAAAAATATTGAAAGTAACTGGATTCCAAGGTTTTATTATTTTGAGGCCTAGCGATATTCTACTGAAAACATTTTTATGTGTCTATTTAAACAAATTTACTAAACGATAAAAATGTATATTAGAAATTTTACATTGTGAAATAGGATTACATTATTAAAGCATGCTATTACAATTCTGAGCAGTACATTGTTGAAAACAATACGCAACACTGTCTCCTAATCGGAAAAAATGACAAATGTTTCTTAATCCTCGGAAATATAAATATAATAGACAAATTGTGCAATAATCTCTTCCGAAGCACAGATGATTTCAAAAAACGTTGTTTATATTTTGAAACCTAAAAAATTAATATATGGTTATGTTTAATTTATATAAACAAAATTTTCTTTGCTGCCGCAGGTTTTCGAAGCCGTTTCCAAGTAGTTTTTATAGTGTATTAGTTCGTTTTCTCAAAGTGGAATATATATTTTTTTTTCAATCAATTCTCAGTAAATCATCTCAGCTGCTTAGTTACATGCAATAGTAACAAAATAATATATATATTTTTTTAATTTTGAGATATACGTACATTTTAACGTCTGAATTAAACGAATATTTAAACTAATGATGAGACTTTTGACAGGCTTTAATACATTTAAAAATAATAAAATGAACATGTAGTATCGAGGAGACAAATGCTATGACATAGCGGAAACTATACGTTTTATGTTTTTTATTTTAATTTTAAATGTTTATAAGTATCTATTTCAATTTAATTGTTTTTAAATGTATTTAAGTCTCATAGTTACTTTAAATATTAAATTTAATGTTAAAGTCAATGCTGTTAATATATCATTTTTGTCTGTAAAACATGATTGTTTTTCATGAATATGCTTATTTGAGAATTGGTAGCATTTATATCCAGGTTCTAAAATCTATATTCCAGGTTCAGAAAATTGATTAATATCACTGTAAAAAATACTGGAAACGTTTCTGAAAATCAGTGGAAGCAAAAGATTTTTAATTTTTATAAATGCTTCGTTAAATCCCGAAAATATATTGGTTTCTGACGTTTCTAGTGATAAAAAAATCTTTCGGAAACGTGAGTTACTCGGAAGCCGTTATTGATCATTTTCGTTCATTGATATATTATATTTTCCCAGATTGAGAAACATTTTGTCTTTTTGTCTTGTTTCACTTGCCTTTTTTTCAGTGTAATACAAATAATACTATTTTGATTGATAGATCAACGAATATTATTTAAATTAGTGCAGTATAGTTAAAATTATAATTTCTGAAATCTGAGGTTATAAAGGCTCATAAGCGTATCTCGATACATGAAAATTTTACGCTTTATATCGTCCGCTACAGAGTTATTAAAAATAATATCAATTTTAAACTTAGAAAAGTATCTTTCTCCGTTATCCGTTTTGTTATTTGCATATCTAGCAATTTTGTGTGCAAATGTTGTTTTACAAGATATATTTGTACTATCCAGCAGAGAATTTTTGTATAATTTGTAACAATGAATGTAAAACGCATTTTCTGCAGTATAGTTTCTACAAATTTTATGTCATTATAAAAACGCCTACGCTGTCTCTTAGCTGGGTTAATGTACTTTCAAAAACTGCACATGTTACCACTATATTTATAATTCACTATGTTCTTTTAAACAGCTCCCTGATTTGATAAGCGCGTTAAGAGTAAAATTACTTTTCTAATGACTGAAATGTTAAATACCTACGCGTAACTGGGTTTTTATATAGTAGAATGTTCTATAATAACAATGAACAATGACATGTAAGATGTTAGAAGAGTTGCTGCATATTGCTTCAACCACAAGGTTTGAAGTATAAGTTCTGTAAAGACTTTGAGACTATTATACACACATACAAACACAACATTAATAACTTCATTGGTGTTTATTGCTTTCATAGCATTGGTCTTTTTAAATTTTTACTTTGTTGCTTTTCACAATTTCTTTTTCAGTTTTTCAAAACCCTGTAAAATAGTATTATTTTATGCTGTCATATCTTGAAAAATAGAAAACTTTTTAAATCATCATATTTTTTTACTTAAATAAAATGATCGGGACACAATATTAGTAATAATGCTTCATGAATATGAAGCAATTCAATATTAGTAATACTTAATTTTTCACACTTAATGCTTAATGAAAAAATAGAAAACTTTTTAAATCATTATATTTTTTTATTTAAATAAATTGATCGGGACACAATATTAGTAATACTTAATGCTTCGTTAAAAAAAAAAAAAAAAAAAAATGATACGTTTAATTATATTTTGTAACTGTATTAATCTAGTACACTTAATTGTATTAATAAGTAAATAAAACGAATTATTCCGATACAATTACTAATCACATCTGTTCCAAAAACGTAACATATTCATTTCGAAGAAAAACTTTCACCTAATGAAGTTTGGAGATATGAAGAAACCATATTAGATAAAACTTTTTCTTTCGCCATTTACCGTATATGATACACCATTAGCCTTGACACGCCATCTACCCAAATTACTAAGCAATCTTCCAGATTCGTAATTTCATTATAACTTTATCAACTCAATGATTGAAGAGTAATAGTAAAATATTCAGATAAGTAATCGTTATTTGCTTGCTATCTTGCATATTTGGAGAAATCTTTTAATTAAGCTATCTGCTAGAGTGAAAATAAAGTATTCGCAATTGCTTAGATATACTGTTAAATTTTAATAAACTATGATTTATATAGTAAACAATATTAAAATATTTTATTTTATTTTATAGAATTTTCCGATTTTGTTAAAAATACGTTAAACTTCTGTGGTAAACTCAAAGGATTACGTAGTACTGTAATAGAGTTTGTTGTATGGTTTTGCATACAAGGCCAATTTGACCGCAACAGCTCATAATATATGTAGAATATGATAGCTATCTTTAAACAATGTAGTTACCTATATGTTTAAATAATAATTATAAATAATTCGCCAACATGAATGTTATTTTGTATCACTTGTGGTAGAGTGACGTTTTATATTTTACGTCAGATAAACAACTTCAAAAGATATCAGATTATTAAGAATATAACCTTTTAATGTAAATTATTGTGAAATTTTATCGTTATGAATTTATGTTGAAAATAAGTAATTATTGTCCTATTTTTAAATATATATATATATATATATATATATCTACGGAATAACTTAAAGCTCTTGAATATGGATGAATATTAATATGACAAATTTTTAAATGCACTTATTAAAATATTTGTATAAAGTTGTTGAAATCTTTTGGGCTAAAGTAACATACATTGATAAACTAAAATTACGTTATATTAAAACTAAATTTTTATTCAGTTAATAATATTCATTTAACCATTAAAAATCATTTTACACAGGACATTTTCTGTTCAATATAAAGTGTTGTCTCGTGCAAATCCGTCACAGTACCTATAAAAATGTATTGATAGGACATTCAAGAGTTCAGAGAAATAAAATATTTTTATTTATTAAAGAAGAAAATAGTGGAGCACTATTAATAAAAAAATTCAATCAACAATTTTATAAAATCAATCCATTAAAACAAAAAAAAAAAGCATAAAGTGAGAGTATTATATTTTAGAAAAATAAAAGTGATTTTGTACTGCGCGATTTCACAATGAGAACTTTATTTATGTTATTAATGCCACATTAAAGAAATTTTTGCAAAAATATCCTGTCAAATTGAAATTCACTATATTTTTATACTATATGAATCACTACAGCATATTTTTTTATTTTTTTATGTCTGTCAGTATTTCGGAATAGGTTTCTTCATAATAAATTTTACAGTTATGTGAAATATCTCACTATATCTAAAATTACATGATAAAAAAATAATATACAGATTATTTCCTTTAATGAAATGAAATGTTTTTTTTTTCAGAAATAAATAAATGAATAAGATTAATTCATTAAGTAATAAATGAAATTAAATAAGTTTAAAATCTTTGTTTCTTAGAAAAAAGAAAGAGTAAAAATCCGAATCGTATCAAAAAACAATTTGTATGCGCAAAAACTGGGAAATTCTTTACCGTATAAAAGAAAATATTTTGTTCCTTAAGCCTAAATTTTATTTGTTAAAATTTTTCTTTCTGATTAATTAAAGGTAATTTAACAATTCCTACTTTTTCAGCGAGAACGTTGTTCGTAACATTTTTTTCTGTTATTTCGTATTTTTAATTTCTTTTTCGGAAAACTAAAAAAAAAATAACTCTTTTTGTGTGTGTGTTTGAAAACTGTTTGCAGTATAATTTATGACTCTTCAGATTACAGTATCCAGATGTTTCTTACATTTTTGTAGACATATCTGATGCTGCATAATTTATTACTTCGGTACAAAAGTGAACACGCAAATTTTCATCCTTTTTTAAGCTAAAATACTTTGTATATTTCAACCTGTAGTTTATGATCAATGTTATTTTAAAAACCGTTTTATCTTTTACTAAATATGCCCATTTTTCTTCATGTCTGAAATAATTACTGTTAATCGTTTTTTAATGGAAATGTTATGTAATTACCGTGTTGAAAAAAATTAAATAACTAAATGGTAAAAATAAAAATTAACATGAAAATTAACGTGTAGTTCAACTTACTTTTATTGTTCTGTTTTCGGTATGTAAGGTTACATGTTATGATAATTACATACTTATATTTTATGAATAATTTTATATGTAGAGATGTATAGAAAACATTAAAAAATATAACCGTTTAGATTATAAATTTGCATTGATTCTTATAATTTGTTATTTATATTACTTTTGTTCAAAAGATATTCTTTGAAACTGAATTTTCAAATTTCAGTGTTTTTAAGAAGGAATAAATTGAAACATGTAACTGATTAATTGAAAATAAGGGCAGATGATTATGTATACAATACATTGTGCATCATATTGATTTTTAAATTTCCTGTAATGTTGCATAAATTTTACTCATCACTGTGGATGTTTATTAATAAACTATATAAATTTGAATTTCGTAAAAAATACATATCAATAATAACGTGTCTGTGTATACACGGACATCGTTTACATCATTTTCACATACTGACGATTAAATATCGCTTTTGCAATTTTCGCTACTGCAGTCTTTTAAACTTCTAAACACGCATATTTTAAATTTTTACACCGTCGTATAGGAGGAAAATATACTTTTAAATACAGTTTGTTTGAAAACTGCATATCTATTTACTCATTTATTTACTCACCAGTGGTTTTAAATAAATTATCAAGAATGATTTTTTTAAACCTATCTCCATTGCGTGCAGACTCCATTATAGATGAATAATATACTTTTGCACTTAAACAAAATAAATACTATTTCATTTGTCTCCAACTGATTTCCAATGACGAAATCAAGACTTCATTAGTAAATATATAAATAAACTAGAAAACAGGAATTCTGCTTTTCCAGAATTTAGTGTCGACCCCGATGAAAAAGAATATATATGTATATAAATATAGATAGTTCAGTTTTAAGACTCTAAGCACGCGCTTTTACTTTATATAAAATGACGTCATCCGCATCCGCTAAATGATTCCTCATTTACGATCCAGTCTTAAACAACATATACAGTAAAATATGCATAGGGCGTGACATCGCTGAAAAATATACAAATCCAAGAAAAGGAAATTTCGTCATTCAAGAAACTGAACAAACAACGGAAAAAAAAGAAAGAAAGAAAGAAAAATTTGGCTATCTCATGTTTCATATGCCTTCATTTGTTTGTAATATTAATATAGATAAGTAAAATTAAATTTGGTGTATAATAGCTCCATGTTTTATCAGAAATCAATCATTTATATTTTTTCAAAATAGCACGTATTTTAAACACAATTGTTTTTTTCAGTTTTTATGAGAAAATGGCAACAAAAAGATATAATTGCTATTTTTCGACTATTTTCCCTATACTTAATACAGAAATGGAGTACTTGAGTTGCCAAAATTAAACAAATGGTGCTAAAAACTACAAAAAAATTAATGTCTCAAAAATAAATGAAGGTGCAATTTTCAAACAAATTGCATTTAAAAGTATTTTTTTTTTCGCAATACGATGGTATAAAAATTGAAAATGTGCGATGCTTAGAAGTTTAAACAATTGGAGTAGAGATTATTCCGTACAATGATACATCTACTTTGTTTTACGGCTGTCTTATACAATGTAGCGTTATTTATTTATTTATTTATTTATTTATTGGAGACGATGTATTGATAGGTAGAAGAAAGAAATAGCATACCGCGGGTTAATAAATAGAATAGAATGATAATAAAAAACACAAATTTAACATATATTCTATCTAACAATTTCAATTTTTACACCGCCAAAAATTTAAAAAACTATTACTTTCAAATATATGTATATTTTTTAAAACTATATTCATTGATTTAAAATAATTTTTAAGCATGAATTATTTTTAAATCTATCTATACCGCGTGCAACTCGATTACGAAACATTAATCTGTTTCCACTTAAAATAACATAAAGTGTTTAGCATTTGCTTCCGACTAACATTCCAGAACGAAATAAAAAATTCCTCATTAAATAAAAACAAAAGTAATATAATATAAACAAAACACAAGTCTGCTGAAATTATGGAATTAAGAAGTCTGCAATAAGTAGGGAAATCATTAGATATTTCTTCGGCTATGATCTCCTGGCATGCGGTTAATTCAAAAGTATCACTTTTGTAATAAATTTCGAAATTGTATGTGAAGCATGTGGAATATTTTCGCATATCCCTTGTGCGGGCCTCTTCAGCCAGACTAAAGGCGCTAATGGTCACGTGATACCAGTGAATTGTTATTAAAACATTTGTTTTTTAATTTAATAGAATGTAAACTTTGATGTCAGCATGCACGCTGCAGTTTTTCTTGATCTTATAAAAAAGAGGGAAGAAAATAATGTATCTGATATAAAAAAAAAAAAAAAAAAAAAAAAAAAAAAAAAAAATAGTAACTTGGGCTCCCAGAGACAGAGAAAAACAAGTCATTTTCAAGTATTAATCAAATATTTGTTTGTAAATATATGTACAAATTAAGTGTAAATAGTTATTAATCAGTGGCGTGGCGTCCGGTCATCGCTGGATGCGGCGATGACCAAGCAATATTTTAAAACTCTTAATAAGCTTTTAAAACTCTACGATCCAGTTTTAGCAGAACATTTGGAGTTCATGTATAAGTGAAGGTAAGATTTAAAGTTTCTTTTTTGAACATTCAACCATTGAATTTTAGAGTTAATAATTTTTCACCGCAAACTTAAATAATTGCGATGACCACCGAAAATTTTCACACCACGCCACTGTTATTAATCGTATATAAAAAGAAAATTTGTAATTAATGAAGTGATTCTTGAGTTGCGAAAAAACACATTCATCGTGATCTTGATATAAGGTAATGTAAGTAGAATCGTGACCTCCTGAAAATTGCTCTCCGAATGAACAGTGATTTAATTATCTAATGTGCAGCTCGCGCAATATGCAAAGATATGCATTAAATCAATTATTGATATGTTTGATACAAAAATGTCTTTTGGTGTTGTTAATGGACAATCTAAAAATATATATTAAATGTAAAAAACATATGTTAGAACTAGAAGAAAATTGTTTTCATTTACGTTCTATAACACAGGAAGCCCGGGTTACAACCCTTAGTTTGAATCTACTTATATAAAATCCAAGTGTTGGAAATTGTAGGTAAATATTCAGAGGCGAGCTGCGCAATCTAATATTTAAAACCTTCGGATCCGATTTTTTTTCTTTTTTGAGAAAAAATTACTTTTACGCTAATAATGTTAATAGTAGTTATCCAAATAGATTTACCGATGTTGAACGGACGTGTCATACCCTGAAATCTAAAGAAATACAGTTAATTTGCACACACTGTAATAAAAGTATCTGATTTTACAAAAAAAAAAAAAAAAAAAAAAAAATACTTAGTTTCATTGCGAATATTATACCAGTTACTAGATAATCACCTGTAAAAAATCACTGCTAGTAATATTACAAAGAAAATAGCTGTAACTGAATGCTTATTGCGTATGCGTCATTCTCTGTCCTTAAAATCTGTTGTAAAATCCTAACCCCCATCTGAAATTAAATGTACCTGAAATTTATTCATTCCAAAATGTACTTCGAAATTGTTTATTTTTCTGCAACAAATAATTTAGAACATATTCAAACCTTCATTAAGCAAAGAAAATTCCAGTAAAGAATTATAGTAATCAAATCTTATTCTAATCATCCATTAACCATGGAAAAAACCTAATAAAAAATAAGCTTAAAAATTGAAACTTGGAGGAATTATAATAGCATCAATAAATTTAAGCTCAAACGTATAAAAATATCAACACACAGCAGAATCAGCTTCATCACCAATTACTTGCATTTAAAATCGCTTACAAACACGACCCCAGTAGCAAGGTATGTAGAACTCTCGGTTCCCAAAGCCCAGATAGGGAATTCTGTCCTCCGCAGAGAAAAAAATCCGACGTAAATCTCCCCCATTCATAAATATAGGTGCTTCCGAAATTCTTCAAAGATGGCGCCATCAGCGTTTTTTTTTTTTTTTTTTTTTTTATACACAATGAAGTTCAAATAATTTCTTAGGGAAAATTCATGAGAAATATCTGTAATACTACTAACCATTTCTTAGTATACATACTAAAAACGCACCTTTAATAACTTACTGACGATTTCTTAATATGTTCAGTAAGGATGTGTATGTACTCGTTACTATGTTAAATGGCATAATGTTACTTTAGAAGAAGCTCTATTGGTTATGAGAAAAGTTCATGGAATCCCAGTTGCCTAGAGATTTTCTAGTAGTACTACAGATCTTTTTTTTTTTTACAATGTACTATTTATTGAATTCAATGTTCATATGACAACAGATTAAGGAAGAGTTTCTGGAGACATTTGGATAATATCATATTTCAACAGGATTTCACAGATATTGCAGCTTTCGAATATTTTTTGTGTTTTACCACACATGGTTCGTTCAGAAAAGTAACCTATATTTTAAATTTAAAGAATGAAATATATGTTTAAAATAAAAGAATCGCCAACGGTGCCAAGAGAATTAGGCAAAATTTTATCATTATTATTATTATTAAATGCCAAAATATAAATGAAGTCTTAATAAGAAATAGACAGACATATTACTATCATTTCTAAATGTAGATAATAACAAAAGTAATTGTTAAGATAAAATGACACCATGAAAAGACATGTACTATTAATAATACGCCAGACACGAACAGGTTAAAACGCAAAGCTGGTTTTTTCCCCTCTACCCTGAATTTTGTACTGAACCGATTTTGCTATTTATTTTGTTTAGTGAAAGCTGTTCATTTGTAAATGTGCCCGCACTAACTATTTTTTTTAAATGTTCTCGTCTTTACATTTTAATTTTAATAGACTTTTTATGAGATTCTTTCAAAATGGTGTAATCTGATTACTTCTATTATTTCAGATAAAAGAGAAATTATGAAAATTATTCAGATGCATGGCCTTTTGTACGTATTATTTCATTTGCAAGTTATTTTAGCAAATATATATATATATATACATACATGCACATGTCATTTATTTTTATAAGCGAATAAGAATTCATATTTATTGCAACATTAACAGAATATTGTCGATTGTTTGTTTTTTTTATCTTTATGCTTATTGACATTATTAGTTTCTAATTAAATAGAAAAAATGTTTTTATTTCAATATACTGTGGTTTAGAATAAAAGTACGTCTATAAAGTATGTTAAAAAAGTTTACGCGGTGACGTTATGGTTAGCTTGAAACGTATTTTTGCATTAATTACATAACTAAGAAAAAAAATGATTGTGTCAACGTGACGTAATTTTCTCGGATTGTTCATTTTTAATTCTGAAGATTAAAATCGGAACCTTTAATGGTCATTGAACTATTTGAGATATTGAATAGTAAGAAATATAAAATATCCTCATTGTTTGAATTTGTGGAAATCATTTGTTATTTTTAAAATGTACTTTTCTTCAATAAAAACCTTTCAATAACAAAAACCTCATCCTGTACGTTTGTAAGATGTATTCTGAAAATTTGACGAGGGTAGTTTGTTTCTAAAGTGAAGCATTAGTAAGTTTATAAAAGGGAATAGATTTTTTTTTAAACACATGCATTTTTTGATAACGTTAGATGATACTTACTTTTACTCGGTTAAATTTGAACACATATGCACATAACTTATTGCTATTTTGAAACAAACTTTCTAAGTTAGCAGTGAAATTATTATGATTGTACATATAATTACGATTTTATTCGATTCAATTTTATATGCGCTAGTTTACAATCATAATTTTATTTATCTCATTATTTATTTTAATATCAGGTTGTAACAAAAGTTTCCCGCCACGGCTAATATGGTCTGTGCAAACAGTTCGCGTTGACGTATTTGCTCATATTTTGTCAAAAAAATTTTGGCATTTGATAAGAAAGAGACTTGCTTTATAACGCTGTGTTGTGAAATTTGTAAAAAGAAATATCGTTATCATTAAGTACAAGGTGTCTGAAATAGAACTATCCTGGAACGATATTTGAACAATCCTTTACTTCCAGTTCTGTTGTAAAAAGTCTGCTACGGAATGTCATCGAATAAAGTGTACAACTTTAGGTACTGGTGTTGTATCATATTATACTGTGTTTGGCGGAATGGTGTTTATATATAAAATTACAGTTAATTATATATATTATAATTAGCATTATGTGTAATAGTGATTTGGCGGAAAACTTTCGTTACAACCTAATATTTTAATAAATCAAGGTAATGCAGTTTGTCTAACATTTATCCTAACAACGAAGTTTTCTGTTCTCATTAGTTTTCATATTTCGAACGCGAATATCCAGCTATTTGTACAAGAAAAGGCTTATTTTAACTCTACTGTTATTAAAATGTATGATTTTCGTAGCCAAGAATTAAATTTCATGCATTGTCCACACTGAAAAAAATTAAACTTTAAAATGAAAGACACAACAAGATTTTGAAGTAATAGAGGATTTTACCTTTATTTCAAACATATTTCTTACGATCATGTTTATTTTTGAACCAGACTTCAACTGATTTAATGCAATGTGTCTAAAATTTAATACTGGGATTTAACCCTTTTTTCCCTCATGAAATGTTTTTAGAAAAAAAATTGTTTGAAATATGTTATAAATATTTTTTTATTAATAATACTTGGCAATTAAACAAAATCTATATTATGAAGTAAAAACATGTCTGGCAGCTATGTTGACACCATTTTGACAATGGCAGCACCTGACCTATAAATGTCGTTTTTTTCCTTCTTTTTTTTTTCATTTTCGTTTTGTTGTTGTTACTGCTGAACTCTGAACAATTTCAATTTTTATATCGTCGGATAGAAAATAAGGTAATTGGTTGAAAGACGCAAGTTGGGGGAAGACGCAAGGTTTTTCCTTGTACTTTTACACGCCAAAATATGCAAATAATAACCAGCTTGTGTGACGAGTCTTGTCCCAGTGTGCACGTGAATTTACCTTAAATGTCGCCCTTAATCGCCGTTATTTTTGGCTCTTGGGAGCATTTAACCGGGTGAGTAAAGCCCTCATAATATTATGTTGCATATATTTAAAGTTGATAAACGAATATTTTATTTTAAATGAGATATTAGCAATATAAGTAAGTTCCACATTCTGTTAGATGCACAAGTCAAGCAGAAGCTGTGATTATCTTGCAGCAATACAGCAATAGGTGTGTGTATATCTTCCCTCTATACTTCGGGGAAGACGCAACATGGTTCAGAAATAAGCTAAAATGAAGGCAAAAAATAATTAAATATTTTCTGTCTTCCAAATCACATTACCCAGTACTTACAGACAATTGATCACTCATTTTTCAAACCATTAAAAACATATTGACGACAAGTCCTGAACGTCTGGATCAACAGCAAGCCACATCGTAAACTTTCAAGGCTTCAGCTCTGATCTCTTCTGAATACAGCTTGGAGGAAAGCAGCCAATATAGGAATTAGCACTTCTGGGTTTTCAGTTACTAGGATTTATCCCTATAACCCACAAGCAATCCCAGAACATGCATTTGATATGTCTGAGGGTTCCATTAAGGATAGATCTGTTGCTTCCACAAGTGGTGCATGTGACAATACGCCTACACCAGTAGCTGACTTCACCCAGAGATCATGTGGACCTACAATAGCAGTTTCTTCCAACAGCAGATCTAGTGGCAATGGATTGTCACCAACAGTTGCCTCCAACAGCACAGAAAAAGGGATTTCCTGTCTAGAAGCAATCAGTCCTATACCTCAGGTCAGAAAACCTAAACCATCTAGGCATAAGAAACAAGCAGCAGCGGTCTTAACTGCATCAGAGAGAAGAAAAACTATGCGGAGAAAGATAAAAGAGAAGGTAGAGAAAATCGGGAAAAGGTAAAAAAATTAAAAGACAGAAACCTCCGAAAAAACAGAAGTAAAAGAGAAGCGTAAGCGCGTCTTCCGCAAGTGAAGAAATTCCTCTGGATACCAGTGATGATAGT
This sequence comes from Maratus speciosus, assembly GCA_963932465.1. Classification (NCBI taxonomy): domain Eukaryota; kingdom Metazoa; phylum Arthropoda; class Arachnida; order Araneae; family Salticidae; genus Maratus; species Maratus speciosus. The sequence goes on from OZ010788.1 coordinate 274,421,852, forward strand.
TTTGATGAGTATAATAATGATGATATTTATGCTACATTTAAAGGATACTTTTACGCTAAAAAAAGTATCAAGTGTGGTTGGATTCAGTGCATCAAATGCAAGAAATGGTTGCACGAAGATTTCAATGGTGATGTTTTGCACTAAATGAAATGTTGTGCAGGCTTGTACCATTATTAGTTTTAGCAAAGTAAATTTGAAAAATATTTCTGCTTACAGATTCGTTTGTTTGACCATAGTTATTGTTAATTTAGTGGTAATGTTATAATATTAGTCTTATTTTTCTTATTTTCTGTGGTCTGGCATCATCCCCGCATATATGGAGGAACATGTCACAATTACACGAGTTTATTTAACATTTCAGCACTGGGAAAGGAATTGATGAGTGCACATAACCAATTAAATATTAAAGAGAATGGTGGTATATTTTTTAATTATCTTATTATTTCAATTTTGGCTCAACTAAGCAAAACATCCTTATATGTGGCGTCTTCCACCGGTTTACCTTAAATGTTTTTTTTTTAATGAAATTTGTTTGAAAACTGTATCTTAATTTACAGTTTTTTGTGGCGTTTAAAATATAATGAAACTGTGTTTTTTTATAATTAATCTTTTCCGCGAGCGACCAGATTACGAAAAATAACCAGTTCGTATTTAAAAAATAAATATCCCAGTATTTGTTTCCAGCTAACATCCAAAATTAATAAACGAAATTAAATATCCATCTATAAAGAAACAAAATAATAAAATAGTAAAATTCAAAACTTTATTTGAATACATTAATGGTATTTTTCATATAAAAAGTCTTTTTGGTGTTGTCAGTGAGCAATCTAAAAAAAGATGTTAAATGTAAAAGATCTATTAGTTTTTAATTTTAAAAAAAGGTGTTTTCACCTATGTTTTATAACAAAGAGAGCCCGGATGGGACACCCAGTATCATTAATTTGAGAAAAATCTGTAAACTGTCTATATAATTTAAGATATGAGGTGTTTTTGAAATGTAAAGGTACACTTCAGAGAGCAGAAAAGTAAAAGTTTTAATCAGTGCGGTGGCAACTTATATTGTAACCTTATACATTTGACATTTAAATCGCAGTCATTCGTTATTTGTACGGTCAGACTGTTTCGTGCAGCACGTGTTTATAATAGCTGCTTCAATTTAGAAAAAAGCCAAATGTGAAATACATTCCGTCATACGTTTTATTTATCCAAAAGGTGAGCGTCCAGAGGATATTCACAAAAAAATTGTTTCCGCCTACGAGAACCTTTTGAATCGACAAAATTTTACGAAATGATGTCGTGCTTTATCTGGTGGTACACCAATATTCATAAAGAACCCAGAGCAGGTAGGCCATGTGCAGGGATGTAGTGGAGGGTATACGGGGGTATACGCCGTATACCCTCTGGATTTTTTTAAGGAACACCATATACCCTCTGTTTCTCAAGAAAGCTATAGTATATATACACTAGGGTATATCCTCTGCCTTGAGCGTATACCTCCTGCTTAGAACGTGTACCCTCTGTTCCTTTTACGACTACACCACTGGCCATGTGTGATCTGTAATGGGCCGGCACGTCTGGAAGAGACTTATATATCGAGACGGTATTGAATGGGCTTGGACCTAGCATCAAACGACTACCACTTATTCCTTAACGAAATATAATTAAGTCAGGTATGTTAGAATTATTAATCTGAATAATACTTATCTGGTAGCATAAATGTCTTTTAATTATAAATTCATGGGAAGTTAAATGAAACTAATTTACACAATACACACTTGAAGCTAAAGTAATTAGATAAATTTAAAGTTGAGCTAATAAGACTCTTTATATTGTCTAGCTCGATTCGGTATTCCTTGTCTGAATATTCAAATTTATGCGCAATTACTTTCTTGGTCTTTGTCAATGCATTTTGCGAAAGATTAAATTCCTATCTATATAAAGTAGCTTCAAAGTTGTTGGCTGTTTCAAATATAATACAAACTTTCATTAAATCTGAATTTTATGACAGTGTATGTGTCAAAAATATGTGAATGAAAGGGTTTGGATTTTTGAACGTTAATCAGTGTACTTAAAAATTTTTGATTGGGAGATAGAGGAATTATTTTGCTGCTGAAGATCTTTCGTTTAAGAGTGAGGAAATGCATGTGTAAAACCTTCAGAAAATGATTTTTATTTTATATAATTTTTAGACTAAAAATTGTTCTTCTTTCATTCTATTATCAACGCACGTCGTTTAGCTGGTCTCTCTCAGGGAAAAAATTATAATAATAAAATGAAATAATTAAAAACACAATTGTCCCGTCATCTGGGAAAATGTCGAATATCTCTTCAGAAACTTTTAAATGTGTTTTTTCTCAAAACGCCGTTTTTTTCAACTGGTAGGCATTGCGTAAAAGTGTGTAGTTGAGCTATCTATATATTTTAAAGGCAAGGCCGATTATTTTGATAGTCTGTTGAAGAAGACTACTGCATCTATTTGCTTCAGTTTGATCTTAAATTAAAGATTTCAGTATATAGATATGTTTAGTTTTTTGTGAGCATTATTAATGTTGCTTAACGTCAATTCAAAGTTAAAGCTTTCTAAACATTCGTAGTGTCATGCCAAAACCAGCTTTAGGTGCGTACTTTTCAGAACATGCCCAATATACCTGGATTCATCTTTGAACTAAGCTAAACAATCACGTTAATTTGCATTTTCTGAGACTTCGTTGAGGAATATAGTGTTGTCTGGCGTTTATTATTATTATTAATGATAAGTAGAAAGTTGACTATCAAAGTATACGAAAATTGTCTATTTCGTTCTGTTTCATATTGTACAATAAAAATGATCAAAATCAGGTTAGAAACTGTTACTAAGATTGTGAATCAAGTGGTTGTCTTATAAGGATTTTGCCGTCTTTGTCTTATCTTTTGACGAATGGGGACATTTATTTAAAACAATTTAACTTTAACATTAAAGAAATTATATATATATATATATACATGTATATAAATCTCCTGAGATTGAAAAGAATTCGCAATTTAAAACGTCTTTAGAACGCTCTTGGCCAATTTTCCGCCATTTTAAAATTTCGAATTTTTTAGAAAATTTTCTTAGAGATCATTTATAGCTTATAAGTAACCTCAATGCCTAATTTCAAGTCGCTGGCACCTGCACTGACACAAAAATTTCGATTCAGGACGTTTTTTGCTCTTGCAACGACCAGAAGGTAGTATTACCGACATGAAATAGAGCCTATGTTAGAGGCTGTTACCATCAATTTCCAACCATTAGTTTTGAAATCGGTTTGATGCTTCTCGAGATTGCGTAGAAATCGAACTTTAGAATACTTTTAGAACGATTTTCGCACATTTTCACCCCTTTAAATTTCAATTTTTTAAGTAATGTTCTTAGAGATAATTTATATCTAATAAGCAACTACCATGTCAAACTTCATGTATCTGGGTCTTTCAGTAACAAAAAAAAATTGCATTTTTAGAACGTTTTTCGTTCCTATAACACATTTGGGGAAGTGGCCTCAACATAAATACAGCCGATCATGGAGCAAAGGCTGTCACAATCATTTTCACACTATTATTTTTTAAATAAGCACCGTATTTCCTGAAATTGCGTATGTATCGCAATTCAGAACATTTTGAGAACTCTTTAAGCTCATTTTCACCCTTTAAAATGTCAACTTTTTTAGGAAATGTTCTTAGACATTATTTATATTTAATAAGTAACTACCATGCCAAATTTCATGTTTCTAGGTCCTTCAATAAAACAAACATCGCATTTTTAGAAGTTTTCGGCTCCTGCACGCCTTGTGGGGTAGTGGCACCGACATAAAATATAGCCTATCTTGGAGCAAAGCCTGTCACTATCAATTTCCAACTATTACATTTAAAAGTGTGGTACTTCCTGGAATTATGTAGACATCGCAGTTTACGACGCATTTTTAAAGCGTTTCGCTCATTTTCACCCCCTTTTAAATTTCAATTTTTTTAGGGAATGTTCTTTGAGATCCTTTTTATTTAAGTAACTACCATACCAAATTTCATGATTCTAGGCCCTTCAGTAACAAAAAAAAATCGCAATTTAGACTGTTTTTTGCTCCTGTAGACCCCAGGTGATAGTAACACCGACATAGAATAGAGTCTACGTTAGAGCAAGGGCTGCCACCAACAATTTCCAACCATTAATTTTGAAATCAGTTTGATACTTCCGGAGATTGCGTAGAAATAGTCATTTAGAACGTTTTTTGCCCATTTTCACCCCTTTTAAATTTCTATTGTTTTAGGAAATTTTCCTAGGGATCATTTATATCTTATTAGTAACTACCATTCCAAATTTCATGTTTCTAGGCTATTCCGAAATCGCATTTTTAGAATGTTTATTGCTCCTGCACCACCTTTGGGATAGTGGCATGGACATAAGATGTAGCATATGTTGGAACAGGGACTAACACCATCATTTTGATACCATTACTTTTCAAATCGGTTCAGCAGTTCCAGAGATTATGTCGAACAAAGAAGAAAACAAACAAACTTTACTTCTTTATAATCACTAGGGGATCGAACCCGAGCTCCTCGGGTTACAGAATATAGGTGAAAACCAATTTTTTTAAAAAATATAATTATTTTTTTACATGTAATATATATTTTAGATTGCCCACTAACATCAAAAAGAATTTTTATATGAAAAATATCAATTATGCAATCAAGTAAAATTTTGAAATTTATTGAAAGCGATACTTTCACATGTCACCACATGCCAGGAGTTATTAACCCAAGATTTTGCCACTTACGTCAGTCTTTCTGATCATTTCGGTGCATAAGCGCGTGGTTCAATCACATGTCTGTTAAATTTGTTTCTTATTTACATTAATTTATTTATTTTTCTATAGAGGAAGTTTTAACTTTGTTATGGAACATTAGACGGAACCATATGCTGAAGTTTTTACATTGTTTTAAGGGCAAGTGGATTAACCTTCCGTAATCGAGCTACACGTGATAGAGATAAATTAAAAAATAATTTATGCTTGAAAATCTATATATATTATACACTACCGTACGTGACACAGAAATCGCGATTAATTGTTGGTTAATTGTTCAATTGGTTAATTGTAAACAATTGGCGGTTAATTGTTTAATGGCAACGCTCAAATGAAACGCATCACATTGGCTATTGTGTAATATTTTAAAAAAGTGAATAACAATAAATAAATAAAATGTTTAATTAATAACTTTAGAACAAAACAATTTATATAATTTTAAGAAATAAAACAAAAGTAAATAAACAATTTATTAATAGATAAACAACAGCATCCGGGTTACCATATCAAGCAAAATAGCGACACTTTGGCGCCAGTTAAGTACCCCGGTGCGTATATGATATTGGCGTCTGAAAAAAGCCGTGCCAACGTAGTGCGTATATGACACCTGTGCATTCTTTTATTCATCTAATTTAAAATACAATAAATAAAAAAATAAATGAAGGTGCTTTTCCAGTATAGGTACTTGGCGAAATAGAGAAAAGGTCCATGGCGAGAAAAGAAATTTTTTTCTGACAACCGATTTAATCAAAATATTTTTTCTCAAATAAAGCTACATAAAAGTGTCCATAATCGCAAAGAGTTCGTACTTTTATATTAGCTGCGTGCAATTCTCGCCAAAAACATTTTTTAACTCGCCAGCAGTATTTTTTATTTTTCGAGGGGTAAATTAAAACAATGCTTTGATGTTGAAATTAAATGGTTTATGGTATTATTTATTCTTTTTCTTTTTTTAAAGAATTTTTTTTTAAGTGAAAGTGTTATGAATTTTAAAGGTTTTATTTTTAAATTAAAGTCATCCATTCTAAATAAAATGAGTGAAAGGATTATATTTTAATCTGAATTAACGAAATATATTTTTAAAAAATGCGACGGGCACAATGTTTGGCGATTTATCACCTGTGCCCGACTAACATAACTGTAGGGAGTTCTCGATATCTCTATCAGAATCTTCAAATTTGGCGAAAGATTGAGCAAGTAAATTAAATTATGAATAAAAGTAACATGATACAATGCCTAGCATACATTTAATGGAGGCCAAATTGGTCGCCTCGGGTGGCTAGTTATTTTAATAACCATAATAACTCTGTCAATTAAGATACAATTTTCAAACAAATTGCATTTGAAAGTAGATTTTTTTTCTCTATTTGACGGTTTAAAAATTGAAAATGGGCGATATTTAGAAATTTAAAAAATCACTGACATAGCACGTATTTTAATTTCAATTTATTTTTTCAGTTTTTATGAGAAAATGGCAACAAAAAGGTACAGTAATATATTATTTTCTTTCTTCCGTGATTAGTTTCCCTTTTCTTTCAACCCTCCACGACTTTCAACAGAAATTGAGTTCTTCAATTGCCACAATTACAAAAAATGTACTAAAAACTACAAGAAAATTAATATCTCAAAATTAAATTGAGATACAGCTTTCAAACAAATTGCATTTAAAAGAGCATTTTTTTTCGTTACACGACGGTGTAAAAATTTTAAATGTGCGATGTTTAGAAGTTTAAAAATTTGCAGTAGAGAAAATTGCAAAACCAAAATTTTATTTCAAATTTCAAAGTGTTGCCATTCGCAGAATGACGTATGCGTTACGCACAGATATGTTTGTCCTTTATAATATAGATAGTATAGATTAATTTCCTCTAATCAGAAGAATTCTGCCGTGGAGATCACGGATAGTTTTTGTGTGTGTGTTCTGAGATTCCTGATATCAGATTTGTTTTATTTTTTGTAGAATTAGTTGTTTAAAATTCGTCTGATCAATTGGGAATTTCCGATTGATACTTTATTTCGAAAATCTGCCATAACTTTTTTATTTAACTGACGTTATACTCGTTTAAAAATAAATAAATAAATTTATAATGAAAAAAAGCTTTTTTTATGACATAGCTGTATGAATAAGACTCTTGAAACTAAATGCGGTCTTTTCGAAACTAAAATTTCTATCAACTGTTCTTTAAATGATGATTAAAATTTACTACATAAATCTTAAGTAATAGAAATAAACGGTCAAGTGCGAGCATTACTCGCGCACAGAGGGTTCCGTAGAATAAATATATGAATTTGTAATTGTATTTAAAAAAAAAGCAATTTAACAAATTACAACGACCATTTGGAAAATGATTTTTTCAAAGACTAAAATTTAAGACATAAAAAATCGCACGGAGTTGATCCTACATTACGGACGCCCTGGATTAAACGATAACATTCCTGGACCCATCATGAACAAATTTTAAAAGAAATTTCAGTTTTACAATTTTCGGTACTGTAAATATTTAAACTTCTACGGAGCTGGTCATACATTACGTACGCCATGAATTAAAGATTAATAATGTTATTACACGTAAAAATTGCAAGCAAGAAAAATCGCCTTCGACTTGTCAGATTTCCTATGAAACTTACGTAATAGCCAAGCATTTCATTAACTGTTCGGGAAAAGGCTTTTCTATCATCAGATTTCCAAAAAATCTCACGACCCATTTTAAATAAAATTTCATTCTTAAACTTCTAAACATCCGACAATATTACTTTTTATATCGCCGGGTAGAGAAAAATATGTACATTTAAATGCAATTTGTTTGAAAGCTGTATCTCATTTTGTTTCTGATTTATTAATTTTTTTTGTAGTTTTTATTACTTTTTTGTCATAGTGGCAACACTCTGTTGTCCATCGTTGTTGAAGCCAAAGGGAAATACAGATTACTGTATATAACAATCAGATAACGAATAAATTGCGGATTAAACCAACGAAAACTTTCAGATATGCTTTTGATTTCCTACCCTGACGAGAACAATAACCATTTTTCCAAATGGTTAAAAAAAAAAAGAAAGTTGCTAAAAGAATACTAAGACTTTGTAAAAAACTATACAACGTAGGGTTGGGTATAACTGTATATATTAGAAAAGTGTAATCGGGTATACCATAAAAGTTCAAAGAGATATATGGAACAATATCAAATATAGCTATTCGTATAACTCTTTTTTTAATATTATCCTAATCTGTTTGTGATGAACTTAATTCGGTACTGACAATAAAGGCAGTGCATAGTTAAACTTCATTTGGCATTTCATGAAACTAAATTCAGCGTAGTAATAACCTTTATTTCTACAGTGTATCTAAAACAAAACCTTTGTTCAAAGTTTAAATTTGGCATTGTGCTAAGCGCGCTTCGAATTGAGGTCTCAAAGTTGCAACGCCGCCTTGGTCAGTGCCGCGTTTTTCCAGATAGGTGTTTAATTAACTTTTAAAGTCGCTCGAGGCGTATTGAGAGATACAATCAATGCAAACTATCGCGAATCTCACAGTATTTATGCTATTCATTCTAATTAAATATTTCGAGGGCGATGCCCTTAAAAAACGGACACCTAATTTTAATTCCAAAACAGAAAAACGGCACCAAGAATATTTAATTAAAATTTTCCTTTTATCATGTACGTGAAAATAAACAAGTTCGCATTTTCTAATAAATTCGTTTATAAATTCTCGTGTGAGTTCATTATTTCATAAGTTTATAAATAGAATTACTCCGTGCCGGAAAGGATTAAGTGGTCGCAGGACTCTTAAAGCTTCAAAATTTAAGAAATTTTAATCTTTTTAGATGTTAAACTCCTATTTTTTTGAATATTTTGATATAATTGTTTCCTTGAAAATCCCATTAGAACAGAAGTTTTGGCTTTTAGAATTATACCCGCTAAATAGGTGAAGCGGCGATTCCGAAACTTTAAAGTCATTATTTTCCAAATGGCGTTTTGTGGGCATAACGCGCAGGATACCTCAAAAACTTCTGAATATTTTTGCATGAAATTTTCAAAACGTATATTCCATGCTATTCTGTATAAACTGAACCTAAAATTTCCATTTTATTGTATAAAAAAATAGTTTTTTAGGTGATTTTACTGTTGAAATTTTCAAAATTTTGTACTAGCTAAATGCAGCATTGCATTAAAAATATAAAAATGCTTTAAATACAAATTTATTTAAGTTCAGAGAAATTATTACAATCTGAAGTATAAGTAAGCACCAAAATTTTCATTCTAGTTGCAATATTTATTTTGTAATCCTGCGCGTAAACTGTTATGCCAATTTTTTGTTCGACAAGTGTCTAACAGTTTCGAGCCCCCTATAAATACTAATTCTGTATCTTGCAATTTTTTAAATACATGAAACGAAAGAACATACTTGTATCTTTCATTCCAATTAAAATTGTGTTTTAAAATCAAATACATTTTAAGACATTAAATGTTGAAAATGGTCTTTTTGTCATTTTTTCCACTTTTTAGAGTCCCGAGACCACTTAAATTAGTATGTTTTTAACAATTTGACGTTTATTGTTTTTATATTGTAACTGGACATTACATTACACATATATATCATTAAAAATCGTTAACTAGGCATAGAGTACGCCGCTCTGTCCTTGTGTATGTCCAAACTGACCGTACATTTAAGGGTTAATATCTCAGCTAATTACCGATGCTTTTTTTCGAAACTCATTATCAACAATGCTTTTATTGTTCTGCAACGATAGGTACATTCAGCGATGCTCAACAATTTTTCTGAATGCCCGTAAATCGAAATTTGTGTATAACGGAAAAATGCTAATTACTCAAAAGCTATGTGACCTAGGGTAATCGCTATAATTTTCCGGCAAGGTTTATATTAACGTCTACTACCTCTAATTTTTTCATAATTTTAGTTTCAGTAGATTCGGAATTAGATGGGGGGAATATATTTTTGCGCTACATTTTCAGCAATATTTTTGAAAATATAATACCTAAAATTAAAAGGAATGTATTTTTGAGTTCAGTGTTACAAAAGCTTTCACAGGATACCCGACATGATATACAAAGAAAATATTTTTTTTTCAAGTAGCATAATTAGCCCCTCTACTTTTTTACTAAATATATTTATGAATGTTTATTAATCTGAAAATATGTGGGTCAATGGTCTTTATAACTTCCCTGAATTTTAACTTTCCATGTTCCATAGTTTACGATTAAAATGGCTCTGACAGACAGACAGACGGACAGACACAGGAGTGATCTTATAATGGTTCCGTTTTTACTTTTTAAGTACGGAACCCTAAAAATGTTTGTTACATTAAAATTCTATATCACGCAATATGTAAAAGGAAGCTATTTGCGCAAATTTAAAATGACCAATAATACCAATACTTTTGTTAGTAGTATTTACTTTTATTTAAATTATATAGCCATTTTCAGAAAACAATTTTTTAGAACTCAAATGGCAGAATTATCTGTCAGTCAAACGAGAAAAATAAATGAAATATGTTTATTAATGGAGTTAGAAAATTGAGTTTTGTTTTAAGTTTATTTTATTGTTTAAGTAATAAAACTACAAATATAATTTTTATTCATTCGCAAATTATGTTAATTTACTCCTTTTCATTAATTAATTTTTTAACTGCAAAAGAAATTATGGGAGACGAACTGAGACGAAATAGAACAGATATTTAAATACATACAGTGGTGGCCAAAATTGTGAATTTTTTTTTTAAATGTTCATGTTTTATAACTTTGTGTACTGCTGGAATATATTAATTTGCACTTAAATACAAATGTTTATATATTATGTTCAAGGAAATTTAATGCAGAATTTAATAAAAAAAAAAAAAAAAAAAAACAGAATTAAAATATCTGCATTACAAAAAATGTTACACTTACTTTAGTCTAAAATTCAAACACAATTAGTCATGAATGCTGAAGTGTATTGTAATAAAAATTTCCTAGACAATCATAATGACTGTTCTGAGAGAACCAATGAAATGTCAGTAACTAAACTGTAGTGTATTTTGATTTGCAAAAGCGGTTTTATGCTTGAATGAATTTTACAGAAGGGTGAATACTAGAGTAACTAAATATAATAATTTTTATAATTTCAATTTTTTTCTTAATACAAATAATTTAAAACAATGTTATCCACAACAAGAACTGATTGGACACCTACAAAAAAAGCAGAATTGTCATATTGAGAGAAAATGGTCTCTCTTATGCTGAAATCGTAAAACAGGTTGGTGGATCAGTCACATGATCTGGCGCACGAAAGTTATGCTTATGTTATGAAGAAACTAAATCAGTGAGAAATAAAGAAAAACCATAGCGAAGAAAAATACACAATTGTTCTAACGATAGAAAGATAAAAAGGATATGCCTCAAAGATAGAAAATTTCATCTAATGCTGTTAGATGTGAATTGGATGCAATGGGTATTTCAGTTAGTTCAAGAACAATAAGGTGAAGAATAGCAGCTTTTAGACTGAAATGTAGAATTCCGAGGAAAAAAAAAACATTTTTTAATCTTCAGCAACGCAAAAAATGAGTTTAGTGGGCAAAAAAACACATTAATTGGTCAGAAAATCAGTGGAAGCTAATCATCTGGTGCGACGAGAGTACAATATCGCTCTTCGGTAGCGATGGGCGAAAATATGTAAAACATAGTGTAGGCCATAGTGTAGCTGCATCCTGATTGCATTAAAGCAACTACAAAGAATCCAACAAATGTCCTGATTTGGCCCTGTATGCCTGCAGATTATGTGGGCCGCATTCAAGGGATTTATAGCATTCTGAATGCAGAAAAAAAATACGTCGAAACTCTCCTTGAACCAAAATTGATACCTTCCATCTTGGATCTCTTCCCCAATAAAGCACCATTTATCTTTCAGCAGGACTCAGCTCCATGCCATATGGGGAAAATATGCAATGAATGGTTTAAACATAAAAGCATACAGTTATTAACCTGGCCTGGAAACAGCCCTGATCTGAATTCTAATGAAAATTTGTGGCGATATTTGAAAAACCTTGTACAAAAAAGCTTCCATATAATAAAACGCAACTTATTGAAGCTATAATTGATTCTTGGGACCGTGTGATTAAAAAGGATGAACTCCAAACTCTAGTCCTTTCAATGAAAAGACGCTGTAAAGCTCTAAAAAAAGTAAGGTTTATCCTACTAAATATTGAATGTATAAGCGTAACTTTAAAGTACAATGAAATCTAAAATAGATCATATTTTTTGTAAGCGTAACATTTTAAAATGCAGACATTTTAATTATATTTTCCTTAATTTCTACATTCAATTTCTTTGAGTCTGATATATAAACATTCACATATATGTGAAATTTATTACATTCTTCAAGCACACAAAGTTATAAAACATGAAAATTTCAAAAAATGTCTACTATTTTGGCCACCACTATATATAATATATATATATATATATATATATATATATATTATATATATATATAGGGAGAGGGAGAGAGGGGGGGGAGAGAGCAGAGCAGAGCAAAAAAATTGTCAAGCATACAAATATATGCAGTTATGAGAGTAAAAGATTTATTATACCTTATACATACCTTACACTATTTTGTTCAAGAAACCGTGTGACAGAACACATGTGGAACTATAATAGGTTTTTTTACATTTAATATATATACTTTTTAGTTGCCCAATAGAACCACCAAAAAGTGTTTTTGTATAAAATATATTAAAAATGTAATTCAGTAAAATTTTGAAATATATTATACACTGTAAAAAAAAAAAAAAAAAACACTGTAGATTTGACAGCAGAATGTGCTGGCAATTCGGACGCCAGCAGTTTGAGCTGTTAATTTTACGCAACTACTGTTATTTTTTATGTTTATATAGTCAAGAAACCAAAGAAAGCTACAGCACATTCGACTGTGATCGAGTTTGAGCGCGAGATGAAGCGTACTTTGTGCTGTAAAAATGTCGTTTTTTTTTTAACAGTGTAAGCGACACTTTCGTATTAGTCGCATGTAAGAAATGAATAGCAGAAGAAATCGCCAACGATTTCGTTAGTTGCAGCAACCTTTTTTATTTAAGTGCATAATTCCATTGCATGTCTGTTATATTTGTGTTTTATTTATATTATTTTATTTATTTATGGATTAAGTTTTAACTTAGTAATACAATATTAACCGTAAACAAATGCTTATCTACTTATATTGTTTTAAATGCAAACGGAATATTTTTTTCTTAATCAGGCTGCAAGCAATAGATAAAAAAAAATGCTTAAAAATGATTTTTAAAACCATAAAAAAATTAAATCGAGATACTCTTTCTAAAATAATCTCATTTGTAAGACCATTTTCTTCCTTTTTCTACGGTCTAAATTTTGAAATTGTGCCACGATTAGAAGTTAAAAGAATCCCAGTGAAAATTAAATTCAATGGTCATATGTTGCCATCGTCACTATGGTGCGAGCGTTTTTCACGGACATGTTTATGTTTATCAGCAGGTGATGAACATATTATCCAATAGTATATCACACAACAATGAAATTTCATCCCATACTACTGGTTGAATCCTCTTTCGAAAGAATTTTAATTGTTGATAACTAGCTAAATTTTAAAATGGATGATGTCTACGTAGCTTGGGGGACATTCAATTGTTGAAGTTCTGTAATTCTTAAGAAATTTTTATTGTTAGGTGCTTTTCGGAAGACTCGTTTTAAAATAACCAGCATCTTTTACAATTCCACTAAAAATCCATCGAAATACTCGAGTTTTAAGGTCAAAGTTTTAATTTCAAGGCTGTGTCTTGAATGAAAAGATGCAAAATTTTTCAGACGAAGTCAATCATAAATGTGAAAAGTGTATAAACCTTTAGTGATGAAATCCATCACACATTAAAATGTTTAAAGGTATCCCTTGTTCTCAAAATAGAATTTTTTCTGCTTTAAAAGAAGACTAATGCCATGTTTGCTTGGAAGTAAGAGCCGAATTTCCAGTGTTAAACATTTTGAGTGAAATGTATAACGAAAATCCTGTCTTTAAGAAAATTTAAATCATCACACGCTGTCATTGAGTTTTCTTATATTGTGTGTTTATAAACTGAAAGCTAACTGGTAACTGCAATATTTATTTAAAAGTTTTGAATTTTATATGAAAAGTACTTTTGCCAAATTCTGTTATGTTCCCCACTGTATCCTCCCAATTATGTATAACTTTTGAAGAATGATATAGTATACCGGCAAAAAGTATAATAGAATTCCATAACTCTTAAAACGAATAAAAAAATCTAAAATACTTTGCAAATGTCACGAAAGAATATTAAAAATAAAAAGTTAATATCACGATTTAAACTTCTAAATTGTGTTTTTTTAGTTCATTGAAACAGTTCATAAAAGAATAGAAAATGACTATTTTTAATAAACAATCTACCGGGGGAGACGTATTATCCGTTTAAAATAATATCATTAGATCTATAAAAGCGAGTATGCTGCTACATTTACTTTCATTTTATACTTTATTTTACTTAGTAGAATAAATATCATTGAATTGTTAAAACTCGTTATCATTCGTTTTTAATTTCGTAATTTTAAAGATTGGTATTTATTAAGGGGTCTTGTACCTTTTAAACGCTTCGAAAATTAACGAAAAACATCAAAGTTTGAATTAGTCTATCTTCAAAAACTTTTTATACTTAAACCAGAAATTTTGGATATTGATTAAACAGATTGTGCTTTGTAATATGCTACCATTAGAAATTTATTAGCCTTTTACAGAATTTGTGTATTGTTGAAATCAAAACACATCTCTTTTTTTACTCCAGAAGTCATTGCGAGCATGATATCTTGAGAAAGTATATATGGATTGTCATGAAATTTGGTAAAGATACTAAACAAATATATGTGTTTAAGATGAACTACATTTAAGTATTTACAATGGTAATATGTTTAGTTATGACTATTTTTATTCATTAAAAATACAAAATTTTTATTATTATTATTTTTTTTTTTTACAAAAATATTTTTTTTAAAGTTAATGAAATAATTTTTTCCTAAGAGTTGTTCATTTTAAACACACATATATGTTTAGTATTGTTACCTAATTTCATGACAATCCATACATACTTTCTCAAAATATCATGCGCGCAACGACTTATGGAGTAAAAAAAAGAACTGTTTTGATTTCAACGATACACAAATTATGTAATAGGCTAATAAATTTCTAATTACAGCATATTGCAAAGCATAATCTGTTCAATCAATATCCAAAATTTCATGTCTATACATACAAAGGTTTTAAAGATAGACTAATTCAAACTTTGAAATTTTTCGTTAAATTTCGTCGCGTTTAAAAGGCACAAGACCTCTTAAATACTTTTATTGTATTATACTACTTTACCTAGAAAAAACGAGTTATAAAACTACTTTATATAGTTAGCGTCTTACATTACATTTACAGAAAAAGATTTGTAAAACGTGAATTGATATTCTCTTAACTTACACATTTCAAATTGATAAAACTTATTGTTCATCTGTTCTCTATTTCAACTCTTATTTAAAAGAACCTTGTATTACACCATTCGCTGCGGATACAAGTAAAATCAAACAAAATATTCTATTGAATTTCAAGCAAATGAATTTGATAAGATGTGTCGAAAATCTCAATTCATGCAAATTACAAATTCCATAGTGTAAAATACGATTAAATTATTAAAGTATATTGTCACCATCAGTCGTATGCATAGATAAAAGAAATTCGCTATTTTAAATACTATGCAAATAATTTTATTTTGAATGGCAGGTAAACTAACAAGCTCTTAATAAATATACGTAACTATCATAATAATAAATCATCGAGAGCTTAGCAAAGGCATCGTACTTTTATAAATGTATATGTATAAGGAAATATTTCTCATATATATTTTACAAAACAGTTGCAAGACGGTTCATTTTTGTTACAAATGTTATAAACTGATAGTGATCAGTGACACACAGTAATGTTGAACAATGAACACATGAATATTTTGTGCATTATTTATTTTGCCGCTGGTATTATTTTAACTATAATAATATATCACACTAAATAAACTTAGTCGCACTGATTTCACAAAAATAAAATGCATTTATTATGCTTTTACACATGTAACCGTACATACACGAAAACTTTTGATGTTCAGTGTTAAATATTTCATTAGCAAAGAGAAAGAAACATAAAGTAGAAAACGTTTCTAGGAAAAACAACCCTTTTAGAATTTTTTTTTCAAAGGGTGCGATATTTTGCAATGTTTTTCTAATTGATTGCGGATTTGAGATGCAAGAGTACGATCGTTCGGAATATGTCTTTTAACTGTCGGCGAGTGGTTTGTTCAGTTTAGTTTATATCAAAACATTAAAAACACAAATAAAATCTAAAGGTATGTTCTTAGCTTGCTTCCAATGCGTAAATGGGTTGCTTGGCGTGCGCAAGAGCTTTCGAGGACTGGGGATGAAATATATAACTTTTTAATGAGAATGAGTTGCGATTTGTAATTAATAATTGTTGTTTATTCGAGTCTCAGGTGCACTAGGAGAATCCTTCGACAACACTCACGCAAATTTTCAGCCTGTCACGTGCCGTAGATTTTGATAGCCATCGCACACAGACACGCACATACGAAGACTCACAGACAGAGCAAAACTTTCATTATTATAGATGTTATACACAGATGATGATCAATAACACACGAAATCTTTTGGTGCGCGGTATTAAATTTTTCTAAGGAAATACATTTGGAAGTATAACTTAGTTCCTTTACAGATATATTTTTTAACAAATTATTATTTGAAAACAAATTAAAGTTCTTATTTCAGCTGTACCTTGCTCTACTCTGAAAGATTAAAAAGTTTTGTAAATTATCAAGCATCCATTGGTAGAAAATTTTACTATTGATCACACGATGTATAAAAAATTACTGTAAAAATAATACCATTAAAGGATTCGCCGAACATTTTTTTTTACATATCAATACAGCACTTCGGAGTATTATCTACAAATATATATATATATTTTTTAATTTGATAATCTTAGAAACGTATTGTAGTATCACAAATAGAATATATATATATATATATTTAATATTTTCAAATGTAATTTATATTGTCTACCGATGAAACACAGGAAATCTTTTAATTACTTCTCTACTCTTCCAAAAGATCAAAAAGTCACAGAATGGAAAAAAATGTAAAAAAAAAAAAAATGTATGTAGACAGTAGCACTATGCAGCATTATGTGGTTTCATAGAAATAAAGACATATAGAAATATATAGAATTAAAATAATGAAAATTTATTAACTAGAAAAGTAAATTTGCCATCAACTAGTGCCGTTCCAGTTATTTCAGATGTTTGTGCAGCATGTACATTGTACAGCAGCGAATGCAATTTGAAACGCAATTACAATTACAAATTTCCAGTTTGATGGACTCCCTGCAGTTACTTCTTATGATATGTCAGATGTTCAAAAGTAAGAGAAAGAAAACACTAATGAAATTAATATAGCATGATGCAGCTTTCACAGAAATTAAAACATATACAAAGAAAAGGAATTAAAAAAAATGAAAATTGACTAACCAGATTCATTTCATATGGATTCAGTAGTGCCCAATCAGTTGTTTTAAGTGATTGTACAGCAGCAAACTGCTATTTGAAACGCAATTACGATTACAAATAATTAATTTTCTGGATTTGTTTAGTCAGAACAGAAGTCAAACGCATCGAAGTAAAAATTTCCACTGTAATCCCTCTTGCATGATGACTTAAATAGAAATCGGTAGCGGCTTTGAGATCTCTACAATACTATCTGCCTATAGACTGTGATGATGGACAAGATTAATAACTGTGCTAAAAATAAACTAATTTCTTCAGTTACATAAACAATATAGCTTTTCAATTTAGCCATAAATCTGTTTATAATACTAATGCATTTAACCTTGAAATTCCTATAAATATAATGACTTGTTAAGTGGTTAAATTATACGAATAATCTACAGTGAACTGATTTATTGTTATTATTATGCATCTTGTAGTGTAAACATTTTCTTTCATTCTGAACAATGTATCTAATCCAGGAAAGAGGCATATAAAAATGCTTTCTTATTTACAATCTATATAGTGTGAATTAAATAACTTAAAATGTTACGGCTTCTTCATTTAATATAGTCTACAATTTCTTTAATTAAAGGAGGCATAAAAGGTGATGCATTGGAGAATACAACTTTTTCTAATATAAAGCTAATAATTTCGTCAACTAATACGTTTTGGGATTAAAAGTAAAATGTGGATTTACATCGTTGACGGATAAGTATCCTGAAAAAGGGTAAGTCCCAATTTACATTACTTACTCACGCCTCTTTAACGGGATTCAAAATCCTATCATGTGACAAGTGCACATTTTCTTATATTGTTTTCTAACAGTTTTCCTTTAACTGTTGTTGATATTAAAAAATCCCATCGCTATTTCAGTATTTATATAAAGACAAAGACTACTTCCTGCTGCAGTGTATATTTTCCCCCTTATTGATTTTTTTTCTGTAGGTTTGGATCACCTTATGTTTGTGGCTTAAGTTTAAAATTTTATGTTAATATCTAAAAGGTATCTTTTATGTAGGTGCTTTTCTTAAAACACGGCTTAAACGAAGCTTTATAATGAAAGCTGAGTTTAATATTATTCTGGTAATAAAATTACAGTAGTAATACTGAGGGTATTTTTTCAAATATATTACGATAAATCAACACTGGATTCATTAGAAAGAACTAAAAAAAATGATGTACTCACATTTTGTGTTATTTTATCCAATTCGTCTTAAGCAAGCATAGTTATATCTGAAAGTACACCGCGTGAAAATATGTATAATCTTATCTTACAATTAGTAAAATTCCGTAATGCAATTTAAAAGTCCATAATGACCTTTAATGTTGTATACCATAAATATTTTTCAAAAGCAATATGTATATCTAATGATTATTTTAAAAAATTACACAGATAATGAATAATTAACATATAGATATTTACTTTTAAAATTATTTCTTTAACAAGTGAAAATTTCAAGACCACTGTTCGGATTTTTAATATTTTGTGCAGAAATTTATCCTTGTTTTATTAAACACTTTTTGCAGCTTTATTTTTATGGACGCACAATTATGGTACGATTCCTATAAAAAGTAAATGACGCATTTGTTTGCATTTTTATACATACAAATTAATTTAATACAGGATAAAAATTATTTCGGCACAAGCATTTGTCAAAAAAAAATAATAATAATGATTTAATAAATCACGAACGTAATGAAATACATTAACGTAATGAAGTCCGAGTATATCACGAAAGCGAATCAGATACTAACATTTCTGTTTTATATTTTATTATTTATGATACACCATTTGCCTTGCACATCATTTACCAAATTAATAAATCATCTTCCAGATTCGTAATTTGATTATAACTCTATAAACTCTATGATTGAATGGCGATAGTAAAATGTGCAGATGAGTGTTCTGTCTTTGCTCTTCACTTTAACCGTTGGGAAAATTGTTTAATTAATTAAATGCAATACTTGCATAAAAAATAAAGTTAAATATTTGAGATCGCTTCTATGTATCACCGATGGCTAAAATAGTATATATCTTCATGATTAATTTTTTATTTATTATTTTACATTATACAAATATATTCGACATTGTTAAAAACACTTTAATTTATGTATTGCAGACCAGCAATTTTATTTTTATTTTACCTAGAGTTAGATTTGTTTAAATTTTATAAGTCAATTAAAATATATTTTACATCAATTTCCACAATAAAGAAATCATTTACATCTTATTAATTTTTTTTTTTTTTTTTTTTTTTTTTTTTTGTCGAAAATGTGTCTATATTCAAATTTACCCATTTGACCTTTCTATTTTTTTTTAATATGAAATTGATAATTCCCGTGTTTGGCTCCTCGATATAGAATGAAAAAACACGAGAATTCACATAATATTGTAACATGACAAGGTCCGATGATATTCCAGTAACCTATATTAATATTATGAAGAAGTAACTTTTTTGTTAGTTTGTAGGGGTAATCTCTGTAACCACCGAACCGATTTCAAAAGTAAAGCTAGCAAAATGATGGTAACATTGTTTGCTCCAACAAAAGATATAATTTATATCGGTGCTACTAACCTCTTGGGTTGCAACAGCAAAAAAAATTCTAAAATTCGATTTTTGTAGTTCTGAAGGAGCTACAAACTTGTAATTTCGCATGGTATCTCTAGTAACGCTTACTAGAAAATTCGAAATGTAAAAGTGTAAAATGCGCGAAAAGCGTTTCAACCCTTTGAGGGACAGGCATTAATGTCTCCGTAATATTGAATTCTAAACGGAATAATCGAAAAATTTTATTTTTAAGTAAGGAAAAGCAATTTATCAACATTTTTCCTCCAAAGTTAAAAATATAAAAGTTACCTAAAAGTTTCTTTTCTTTAAATTTAGTGGTGTAAGATATATCCCACCGCACCTCAGCCCACCAGTGGCTGAGAGGCTCTGCTCTCGAAACTGGTAGACGGGATGTGCTGGGTTCGATCCCAATCGCGCCCGTCGGCCTAATCGTTCGGAGTTTTCGTGGTTTTCTTCGAACCATGGATTTCCATGCGTTAATACGGGTTAGGTTCCCTTAGAAAGACCCCCACGAAGGGCACTCCCCCTCGGGCCTATATCCCTAGTGTAGATAATCGGCCGTCACAAAATCAACCAACCCACCGCACCTCAAGGGATTAAAGCGTTCTAATGACGTATGTTTTCTAGGGAACTTTTGAGGTCAGAAACTTCAAATTTGACATGGCTTCCACTTTTAAGAAGCAAATTATACACAGACGAGTTAAAAAAATGAAATTTAAAAGAAGGATATGAGCTGAAATCGCTCTATAAACGATCTAAATTACAATTTCGATGAAAATATTGTTACTAGTAACCTGAAATTTGACATGGCTGTTAATTGAGAAACGTAAATGCTCGCATGGAAGTTTTCTTTAAATCAAAATTTAAAAGGATGAAATTCGCGAAAAGAGTTCTAAAATATTCTAAATTGCGATTTATATGGAATTGCTTAAGGTTAATAAGTATCACATGGCTGCTATCTTTAAGAGTCCACTTCAGTCACGGCAAGAAAAGAAAATACGAATGTAGTCTATGGAGGCGTTATTTTCAAATTTCTCGCTTTTATTTCAATATTTGTGGATGATTTTTTTTTTGCATAGCATAGATGAGGACGATCTACAACCGGGCTAGTTTTTACTTTTACGATATAGTTTTTTTTTTATGTTAGGGTAGTTTCAATTTCAGAACCGGTTCAAACCGGTTCCGAAAGAAATTAAACAAAAATCTGAAACAAAAATCAAAAACGTAAAAACTAGCCCGGTTGTAGACCGTCCGCAACTATATACTACGCAAAAAAAATCGTTCAAAAATATTAAAATTAAAGCGAGAAATT
This sequence comes from Maratus speciosus, assembly GCA_963932465.1. Lineage (NCBI taxonomy): Eukaryota > Metazoa > Arthropoda > Arachnida > Araneae > Salticidae > Maratus > Maratus speciosus. The sequence goes on from OZ010788.1 coordinate 274,443,168, forward strand.
TGAAAATAATGCCCACATAGACATTACATTAGCGTTCGAGTACATCCGCGCGTACCTAGTGTGGCCACTTAAGACGCAAATGCACACACAGAACAGTTTTTTAAAGAATCGACATTTTAAAAGAATGCTGGTGGGAAGAAAATTTGAAAATTTATGGTTTTTGTGATATTGAAGGCACTAAGGAAATAGAAATGTGGCATGACAGTTACTTTTGAGATCCAAATGCTCGCGAAGGATGTTCTATAAAACCATTCGAAATTTAAACGGGGAAAATGCGCGGGAAATGTTCTAAAAACGTTATGATTTACGATTTCTATGGACTGTTACAAAACGTTTGTTGAACAATAAATTGAACATCCATTTCAAAGGCACACAAACACCACATGATATATTTTTTAAACTACGTGTGCAAAGCCGCGGGTTTGCTAGTTTAATTTAATTCGTGCAAGGACTGCTAGACCCAGCAGGCTACTCCCTGTAAAAAAACAATAATCTCAAACGGCAAAAAAAGATATTGAGAAGATTGATCAAAATAAATAATAATAATTCTTGTTTTATTTGGATAGCAGTATATTTATAATTTGATTTGTTTATAATGATAACCAGTACATCATAAAATCGTCAAAAGATGTCAATATTTAAAAGTTTTGAAAATACATTTTAACCTTTTATAAATCAGAAATTGCTCTTCTTCAATAATTATCTACGTTAATGTCTGAAGATATCCAAAACAACTTATACAATAACAACTCGATTTTTAAATACATTTTTAAATAAACAGATTTACCGTATGTACTCGCGTATAAGTTGACTCCCATATAAGTCGACCCCATAACTTTCGAATGCAAATTCTGGAATAAATCAAAAACCCGCGTATAAGTCGACCCCCTAACTTTTTGCTTCAATTTTACACAAAATCCAACCAAAGATTTCACTTGCCAATGCAAAAAGGTAGTAAGTTAACAAAAACAAACCAATGAAATTCTTTTAAATAATAAATTATCATTATTTGTATATTTTATATATTATTTTTCTATTCATACACTTAAAATGCCATATTTTTGTAGTATTCGAAGTTTTTTTTTTTTTTTTGCTTTTTTAACCGACTCGCGTATAAGTCGACCCCCCCAATTTGCTTACCGAAAATTGTCAGAAATTCTTCAACTTATACGCGAGTATATACGGTAACTAATCTGTAGTTAGAGTGGTTTTTTGTAAAATATTTGCAAGATTAATTAGATTAATTAACAAAAATTACTGTTACGGAAGCCTCACAATTCTTACAAGAACAATGTAGATAAATGTACTGTGGTCCTATCTGTAACTGAGAAGTGTTTTGTAGTTGGAAATTTTTCGTATAAATTTTTTAATAGGAGGAAAGCTAAATCCATATAAATTAAACAAAAACATAATTTGAAGAACAAATTAAAAACAAAAACAAAATTTATCTCCTACATTGTTTAAGCCCGAGAAGGGGCAGATATTAAGATATTTCATTCAATTAGTTCTACATTTAATGTTAAATTTTTGTAACAAATTAGTGAAGCCAATTGAAGATTAAAAAATAACCCTAGAACTACCGGAAATTTTACTCAAGTTTTATAAAAACATTCTACACCAGAATTTTTACTTAAAACTATTTAATTTGTTTATTTAACTTATTATTGTCTGATTTATACATTTAGTTTGTTTTGAAGAAATTTCTGGTTTGAATAAATATTTTGAATGTACATGTCGGGTCCATTGGACCCTTCTGGTAGACAGAGGGTTAAAAATAAAATTCATACAATATGATACTTAAAACACCCTAAAAAAATAGATTCCGTTCAAATGAAATCGAAATATATCTTAGACTTCTTCCATTCTTCATTGGAAATATTTGTATTGTAGATTTATTATGTTTATGACAATTGTACATAAAATGATAAGATGCATGGAAAATACAAAACTTTCAAAAAAGTCTTGGACTTATTTCGATTTCATTTGAACGGAATCTAATTTATTAGGTTGTTTTAAGTATCATATTGTATGAATTTTATTTTCATTTTTTAATCTTCAATTGGCTTAACTAGTTTGTTACAAAAATTTAACTTTAAATGTAGAACTAATTGAATGAAATATCTTAATATCTGTCCCTTCTCGGGCTTAAACAATGTAGGAAATAAATTTTGTTCTTTTTTAATTTATTCTTCAAATTATGTTTTAGTTTAATATGTCAAGTTTTTTAATAACTACTGTATTCACACGAACTCTTTTCAAAATTAATAGAGGGCATCATCATCAGGCTTTGTGATATGCGGTATTGCATCCCAATGTGTGATGCAGTGTACCAATATATAACTCAAAATATTTCATCATTGTTGTAATGCAGGTTGCTGTAGTTTGGACAAAAACTTCCAATCTGAACGTAAAAAATCTATAATCAAAACATAAAAAATTAACTTCACTTAAATTTAGATACCCTATTTCCCACTCAGGAACGCTATGAATGCAAAAATAAATTGTGCTGAAATCTTACTGCTAATATTTAACAATATTATAGCTGTGATACAGTAAAAAATAAAAAATAAAAGTTTTATTTAAATTTTGTTACCTTATTCTCTCCCAAGGTGTGATGTAAACACATCAAAAAATTATTACCTAAGTTTAACTTGGGGTATAAATAGTTCTCATCGCGAAAAAAAATACATTTTAAAATTTAAATTGTGTAATTCCTCACTAAGTTCGCTACCCGCGTAAAAATAGCTATCCATTAGAAACTTTTTACTGAAACATAAATTTGACCAAAGCAAAAACTTATTCTGAAAATATCCTTTTTATTTCCACTATGACGCCATATTCACCTTTTTAATTCTTGGAAAAAAAAAAACTTGTTCAATTTAATATTTCACGTGAAAATGTTTGAACTAAAAAGAAATAAATTATTATTATTTGAAATTTCTGCAACAATGAAGAAAAAAATGTTACATTTTCTATGAAAAATGTACGTTGATTCTCAATCAAAAAAGCGAAATGTGGAATTATTAAGAAAAATATTTGAATAATGTAAAATAAAAATTGGCTCATGTTTCTCTCTGTGTTACAATTCACCCGTATGCAAAAGCATTTTACCATTCGTTTTGATCCTGGCGTCAGGCAGACGTTTTTACACTTTAAATTTATAATATCATTAGAATTAGTAAAAAATAAAAAATGAGTCGCATCAGGGACAAAAAAGTTGGAAGGAAAAATGAAAAAGTTATGATCTCCGTAGGCTTTTCTATGTTAAATTAACATTGAGAAGTGACACTGGAAATATAAATGAGAAAATAACAACATAAAAAAATATTTAACTTCGACTGTTTCTCTGTGCTTACCGAATGTCATCCAGCAAAGTATTTTGTGTGAAAAGTACCTTATACATTTATTAGTAGACTAATCAAATAAATTTTATATTCCATTTTCTTTAAGGGGGTCCGGGACACATTTTCAAATAGTTTTTATTTATTGAGTTAAAATTTCGAATTTTTTTTTATGATTGTTTCTGTCGCCAAACGTCGCCAAAGTTTGCTGCCAACTTGGCGTTATTTTCAGTGTTTCGCCAAATTTCCATAGGCTCCCATTGAAATCCAATAGGGTTTACTTGCTTACAGAAAATCAACAAATTGTGATATTTCAATGCAACAAAACTAATATTACCTTATTAATAGAGCTTAGTTATTAGTAGATACATTATTTCTAAGCACAAACACTAACTATTTACAATATTCGTAACATTATATATATAATTTTATATTTAATAATTTTTATAATTATCAAACTGTAAGCTGTAATGATTATGTGCTTGGAGATAAGGAAATAAAATTGCCAAGAGTTAGGGAGGAGCACGTTTTTACCAAGGGGAATCTAAAAATTGAATGCATAGAAAAGAATGGATCGCTAAACGATGCAGAATGGAAACCCGAAACAATTACGTCTGGGGTTGGCTAGAAAATAGGGATTGCTTCGCGATACTAAATGGAATCGCAAAGCGATTACGCGGGGGGTTGTGGAGCCCCCTAGTTTCTTCAAAAAAATTAATTTAATTTTTATTAAAAAAGTGGGGTAATTTAAAATCGTTATAACTCGAAATATTATTTGTAGAATTTCATTTTTTTTTTGCATTTAAACAAACAAATAAATATAAGTTTTAATATAGATTCAGCATTTTAAAATATACTAATTTAAATAGAAATTTAAAATAATCAACATAAAAATTTGAAAAAAATGACGCAACTTAAAAAAAAAAGCATATTTTCAAAAGTAATTTTTTTTTCAAATTTTCTGAATCAAAATTAAAGCAGAATAATTGAAAAATACATGTTCCAAATTTGAACCATTTATCTTTAACGGTTTTGATTTATAACAATTTAAATACGAGAAACGGTGAAAGAACAAATCATAAAGAAAAACGCATTTTCGCAAAAAGTAGTTTTTATGACAACCATTGCTTGAAAGCTAGATTTCGAAAAACAAACCAAAACTTAAAAATGAATATTTCCTGCTCCAATTGAGATTAAAAAAACATGATTTAAACTTCATTTTAAGCAGAAAAAAACCAAAGAAATTTTTAATTGCCGAAAGGTCAGTGAAGGCTTACTGTGGAGACACGAAAAGTTTTGGTTTCCGTTAGTCTGTCTGTCTGTTCCGCGATAACTGCCGCAAAAAGCATCCGATCGGCTTGAAATTCACTGGTAATGTTGATGAGGTACCCGGACTTAGCTGTATAGTTTTTGGTTAAATTTGGTTCATTCGTTCGGGAAATATGGAACATTTTATTTTGCTCTATAATGCTTTTCAATGGCAAGACGATTTTCAGATTTTCATTTGTTGAAAGAAATGGCTCATATGAAAAATGGATTTAAATGGTAAATTTTTTATGCTGAAATTTTTAAATAACATTAAATTATTCCAATAAATTATGTCAATATATTTGCGAGATTTTTTAAATTAGGTTTATAATATTGGAGTGGATTTTATGCATGTTTTCCAATAATATAAAGGATTTTGTTTTATCAAATTGACATAATGCATATTTCATTTTTTTTTCCTTTTCTTTCTCTGTTGCCTAGCAACGAATTTGGTCCTAATAATATTAGTATAATTGCGTGTATAATGCTTGAGTAAAGCCAACGTCAAAACAAATGAATTAATGCATTTGTATCTTTGCATATAGAAGGATTTTAGCCCAGAAATAATAACAGACAATATTTCATTTATTTTATTGAAATAATTTGCTTGAAAATACAAAAGTTCATTATTTTCATAGAGAATAACGTAACATTTTCCCATAAAATTTACCAATATTTCTTTAATTGTTGCCAAGAAAATCAAAACCCGGAATAATATTTTCTTTTAAACAATTTTCAATTGAAATGTTTTGTCGTGAAACAGGAAAATGAAAAATAAAATTAAGTTTAGAAAAATTAATATGGCGGCATATTAAAAATAAAAAGAAAACTTTCGAGTATTTCTTAATATAACAAGATGAAAAGTTTTGAGTAAGTACGCATAGCAGGTGAATTAGACGTCATTTATCGAAAACAAAGATGCTGGAATAAAAAGATCTTGGGTAAAATAAAATTAACTATTATTCACGGAGGAAAGAGATAGATGGAGATGCAGTATGCCGTAAAAACAGTTTGCAATACGATGCAAACAAGCACGTGGAACAGGGACCAAATTCTTTGACTTCATCCGATTTTTTTTTTTTTTTTTTTTTTTTTTTTTTTTTTTTTTTTTTTTTTTTTTTTTTAAGCACGTCGTTGTGTTGTGCCGAATGTAGCTGATTTTAGGGTTATATTTTTGGCGTCACTTCAAGATTTATTGTCTGTGTATGGTTAACATGAATATTTTATTTAAAATTTAAATGTTATTAATTTATAAAAAAAAACTTATGCTTATCCTTATAAATCACAGCGTAAAAAAAATCTAAGATATACTATAACCATCCGCACAATCAATAAAAAATTACGAATGTAAATTTAAATAGACTACGGGGGGTTCAGGGGGGCAGAGCCCCCCTGAAGAAATGCAATTTTTGATTTAAAAAGTTACCAGAATAAGTAGCTCATCAGAATTTCAGAACATCAATGTACAACCACTTGTTTAACACTTTTAATTTCTGAAACTTTACGAAGTATCTTGTATGCTCATAAATATTTATGTAATTTGAAAACTTTAAAAAGCGATTTGTAGGAAGTTGAATATTATGCAATGAGTGTTAAAAAACAATGACTTGCAAAGATGACGTTGAGGCTCCTGATCTGTAGATTTACTAGTTGCCGAAACGTCAGTGAAGGCTTACTGTGGAGACACGAAAAATTTTGGTTTCCGTTAGTCTGTCTGTCTGTTCCGCAATAACTGCCGCAAAAAGCATCCGATCGGCTTGAAATTCACTGGGCATGTTGATGAGGTACCCGGACTTAGCTGTATAGTTTTTGGTTAAATTTGGTTAATTCGTTCGGGAAATATGGAACATTTTATTTTGCTCTATAATGCTTTTCAATGGCAAGTCAGACGATTTTCAGATTTTCATTTGTTGAAAGAAATGGCTCATATGAAAAATGGATTTAAATGGTAAATTTTTGATGCTGAAATTTTTAAATAACATTATTAAATTATTCCAATAAATTATGTCAATATATTTGCGAGATTTTTTTAATTAGGTTTATAATATTGGGGGGAATTTTATGCATGTTTTCCAATAATATAAAGGATTTTGTTTTATCAAATTGACATAATGCATATTTCATTTTTTTTCTTTTCATTCTCTGTTGCCTAACAACGTATTAGGTCCTAATAATATTAGTATAATTGCGTGTATAACGCTTGAGTAAAGCCAAAGTCAAAACAGATGAATTAATGCATTTGTATCTTTGCATATAGAAGGATTTTAGCCCAGAAATAAAAATAGGCAATATTTCATTTATTTTATTGAAATATTTTGCTTAAAAATACAAAAGTTCATTATTTTCATAGAGAATAACGTAACATTTTCCCATAACATTTACCAATATTTGTTTAATTGTTGCCAAGAAAATCAAAATCCGGAATAATATTTTCTTTTAAACAATTTTTAATTGAAAGATTTTGATGTGAAACAGGAAAATGAAAAAAAAATTAAGAATAAAAAAATTAATATGGCGACATATTGGGAATAAAAAGAAAACTCTCAGGTATTTCTTAATATAACAAGATGAAAGGTTTTGAGTAAGTACGAATAGCAGATGAATTAGACGTCATTTATCCAAAAAAAAAAAAAAAAAAAAAAAAAAAAAAAAAGATGTTGGAATAAAAAGACCTTGGCTAAAATAAAATGAACTATTATTTACGGAGGAAAGAGATAGATGGAGATGCAGTATGCCGTAAAAACAGTTTGCAATATGATGTGCGTTATCGCCCAGATTTAAATGCCATTATTTGGCCCAAACAAAACAAGCACGTGGAACAGGGACCGAAATCTTTGACTTCATCCGTGCCTTTTTTCTGTAAAATGAAAATGATCTGCTTATATTTAAGCATTCTAAAGTAGCATTTCATCGTATTATGAATTAAAAACTGTATTACTAAAAATATTTTTCTTTTCTTTCTTTCTTTTTTTAAGCACGCCGTTGTGTTTCGGTCGAATGTAGCGGATTTTAAGGTTACATTTTTTGGCGTCACTTCAAGATTTATTGTTTGCGTATGGTTAACATGAGGATTTTATTTTAAATTTTAAAGTTATTAATTTATATAAAAAAAAAACTTATGCTTATCCTTATAAATCACAGCGTAAAAAAAAAAAAAAAAAAAAACTATGATATACTATAACCATCCGCACAATCAATAAAAAATTACGAATGTAAACTTAAATAAACTACGGAGGGTTCAGGGGGGGCTGTGCCCCCCTGAAGAAATGCAATTTTTGATTTAAAAAGTTACCAGAATTAGCAGCTCATCAGAACTTCAGAACATCAGTGTATAACCACTTGTTTAACACATTTAATTTCTGAAACTTTATGAAGTATTTTGTATTCTTATAAATATTTATGTAATTTGAAAACTTTAAAAAGCGATTTGTAGGAAGATGAATATTACGCAATGAGTGTTAAAAAACAATGACTTGCAAAGATGACGTTGAGGCTCCTGATCTGCAGATTTACTAGTGTAATTGAAAAATTTAAGAAATTTTATGATTTTTGTGCCCCGGTCCCCCTTAGTGGGACTTAAAGATCCCGTCACACCATAAGGCGTTAAATTATTCCAAAGAAAAGGGAGAAGAGAAAAAAGAAATGGAACGAAAATTTAAACTCGATTTAGTTAACAAGGAAAAAATAATTATGGAAATTATTATATGAGTACAATTCCCCCTCCCCCCCACTAAAAATACTGTCTAGTTATGTCTTCATCACAATTTTTGTAAAACTTCCAAAATATCTCATTTGTTCCAGCAAAAATTAGAAAAATTTTATTAATTAAAAATTCAATCGATAATTTTAATTAGTTAACGCACTCTAGCAGAAAATCTAAACTGGAGATGTTATTATACTTTTTTAATTAAAAAAAAATCCCATTAATATTTACAGCGATATTCTAGAAATGTCACGTTATTCAAGTTTTAATGCTATATTAAAGAAGGTGTAGCCCCTGTCAAATTAAGATTGATTATGAATTATCGATCGGCATGGCATGTTTTCTCTTTTTTTTCTTTGTATTTTTTCTGTAAAATATTTTAACTTTTTTAAAGGCGTTTTAAACTGTTTTTGTTTAGAATATGTAAAATCTACATTTGTGTAATATATTCCGTATAATGAGACTTAGGTGAACAAAAGTAGAAAAAAATCCTTACTTTTAAGGTATCTTCCTACATTCAAATGAAACTTTTCTTGAAAATACGCGAAATTTTTTTATTGTTTTATTTGAAAAAGCAATAATTTATTATTTCAGATCGGATTTTATTTTATTTTGATGAGTACTTTACGAAGAGTTATGGCCTATTTCATATACAGGAAGTAATGGGTCAAATACTGGCGTTGGGCGTAGGAAGTCCAGGAGAAATGTAAACAACGTTTCTATGCATTATTTTCTTACGTGTTTTACATAAAACACTAATAAACCTGAATTAATACATCTATATTAATAGTTGTATACATCTGAAAGAAATAAAAGAAATCTTAAAATGCGATTTCTGGAAAAACAATTTTTCTGTTACCTCCTTGTTCGACATTATTACATAAAATGTTTAATCACATTTCAATTAAATTTTGTCAGAATAATTTTCACACCACTCACTGTGTTTTGAACTAGAATCTAAGCTCTATGTGATAATGTAATTATTTTATAGGCACTCGAATAATAAAAAAATAATAATAATAATTTAAAAAATACAAGGGTAGGCTAAATAGAAATGCACACCTGCTTGTAGAACCCGAGTAAAAACAAATAGCCAGATCAGACAACATGTATATTAAAGTACAATTCTTAAGCTTTAAAATCATATATTTATTTTTTAACATAGTCATCATTAAGGATAACACATTTCACCTAACGTGTAACAAGTTTTTTATTCGGTCGCTGAAAAATTCTTCCGACTTTTTTCGAATCCAGGACTTGACAGCTGGTTTCCTCTCATCATCCGAGGTGTAATGATTACCCTTATGGTCTCTCTTGAGTAGAGGAAAAAATAAAAATCATAAGTCGCAGGATCGGGTGAATAAGAAGGGTGTTAAATCGGCTCAAACTTCAGGTTTTGCAGAACCTCTTTGTGCACTGATTTTACGGTATGACAATTGTTCAATAATAAAGCCGACGCGTTCCTTGGATATTCAAATATGGTTTGCGATACGCTTTTGTGTGACTTGCCGGTCATTTTGAATCAAATCGTTGACGAGTTTGCGATGTCTGTCGTCTGTGGCAGAGGTCGGGCGTCTGCTGCGCTTTCCATCAAGAATTATGGATTTTCCAGGCTCGCAAACAGGAAATTTTGTTGTCCATCGATTTACAGTAGACCTTTCAACAGCATCGTCACTATAAACCGCCTTTAAACGACAATGAATCTCATTAAGAGTAACTTTTTCGACAATTAAGTATTTGATAACAGCACGCTGATTAACTCACGTTAACATAGCACTAGAACAAGTCTCCATACTCCCGCTTCTCGAAATACACTGGATGAATTAAACGACCTCAAATCTACGTAAATGTATAGAAGGGGAAAGTTACTTCCACATGCCACCGGTTGAGCTTCTGAAGGTCATTTCGTTCGCACTCCCCAAGCATGTGTGCATTTCCTATCAGCCTACCCTCGTATTTATATGTATTGTTTGACATATTTTCAAATATTTCAGTTAATTTTGAAGATATTGTATAACTCTTAGTTCGGTGCACAGGTAAGTGCAATAGTAGTAGGTAGCAGAAATGAAATTGAAATATATTTAGTACGCTGTCGGGCGTAAGCATGAAACTTTGCTAAAACATGACAGAAAATCCAATTTTTTAAAAATATTACGAAGATATTGCAAGGATTTTATGTATTTTCATCATTCTGTATTACAATTGGACTAAAAATATGTCTATTTATTCAATATTATATACTTTTTTAAATATGCTCCAAACGTCGGTGGATACCTTAATGTGATAAAATTATTGAAAGGAAAGAAATAGCATTCCGAGTTAATCAAAAGTCACAAAATAAATAATTTCCAAATTTGAAAGATATTTATACCATATTTATAAACAATATCGTTGATAATTATAGAATTTATAGTTGAGGCAATAGAACGAGACGGTTTTCGCAGAAATGCACAGAAAGTCATTGGATATTTTTCAATAACGCAATTGTATTGCTGTTATAATTACATTTGCCAGAAAGAAATGATGTTTCAGTTTTGTGAACAGTTTAGAACGAAATTAGAATTACTTTTGACGGCTGCTATTAGTCGAAAAACTGTCAGTCGTAGCAAGATATTCTACAGACATTAATAAATATATATCTGCTGTTGACATAAGGTCTTTAATAGTGAAAGGCAGCAAATTTGGGATCACTAACACAATTAAGAAAATTATCGTTGACAATAACAGCTATTCTAGAGAAAAATTTCTCATACTGGAAAATTCCACAATTCAGCGCACTTTTAGGGAAAATTGCATCGTTCTGCTCTCTGTATTTTTCATATTAATAAATTTGAACTTCGTTTATATCTTTTATATATATATATATACATATATATATATATATCAATTATTGCTTAATTCAAATTTGCTCATTTTCTTTTATAGCCAAATTATTTTGTGTGTCCCTGTAAATAAACGATAAGTTTTATGCACACCATATTCTATATTAAGAATTTCGTAGTACACCTCAATGATATATATCTATTTCAATATGTTTAAATTACTGTGATATCATTAAATTAAACGGCACACGATTTTTCACGTAGGCCGTAATGCAACGGAATTCTTTTGAATGACCAAGTCAATGAACCTAAAATGCTACATACTTCATTTTCAATACCGAACATGCGATAGGAAACCCCAATAACATATATCCAATCCATGGAAATCGGACTTTATTTACGCGAGTTGGAGTACGGACAGACGGACAGACAAACAGAATTCATAAACACTTTTCAACTATGTTGGAAAGTGTTGAAAATACTGTATTATTATCATTAACATTCATACAAAATTATTAAATATTCGTTCAAGAAAAAACTATTTATTAAAAGTAAGAAGAAGTTTTGATCTTAAGGCTAATTTCAGATGAACGTCTTTTTGCACCCATTTTTACTTACGTATTATCCTTACACAATGCCGCTAGCATTGTGTAGGGATAATACGTAAGTAAAAAAGCGTGCAAAAAGACGTCCGTCTGACATTAACCGTAGAATAGGTTTTTCTCAAACGAAAGAGAATTTAACGGTGATAATTTTATCAATGTGTCTTTTTTATATCCAATATTTATTATATTGGTTTAGATATTAAACTCAGATGTTTCGTATTTTTCCGGATTCTTTTATACAGATTTGAAAATATATTCAGAATAAATTCCGTCTAAAATGATAAAATAGCATTCCGATCCCAAGCTCTCTTGTATTATATAGGTACAGAGATTTCGGATATTTACATAAACCTTTTGAAATTGAAAATATATAGCCTAGCATTATTTGATATATTGATAAAGGTACTTTAACAAATTACGTCCAAAAGAGGATAAAGGTTTCGCAACATATATTGAATGGCTCTTCTGAGAAGCAGAAGCATTGTTAAAATATGTGGTGCGTTAGTTGATTTTGGGCTTTGTTCAAAATTCCTATGTTTCCCTGTTGCCAGCGAAAAAAAAGTTTAGATTGCTTCATTGTTTAGTAGAAAGAATCAAAGACATACTAATGAAGGTGGTATTCAGATAACATTAGGGGTTAATCTCTGCTATATTATTTATTGCATCATTTCGGCAACACAATGTGATGCTTTTAGAATATAGCTATTTAGGCGTTACACAGTAAATCCGAATTTGTTATAATTTAATTTGCTTAAGTATTAAAAATTAATTTCAATTGATAATTTAATTTGTTTAAATATTAAAATAGATTTTCAGAGACATTCTTCATATTTATTAAAACTTTAAGACGATGAATAATTTTTTAGATTGTAAATGTTTTAAGTATTATACTATTATGTTATTTTAAAATATTAATTTTATTTTCAAAGTTAAACTATGAAATTTTCCTTTCATTTATAAAACATGTCATAAAGCGCACTCAAATTTATAAACAGAATATATTAAACAGATGTAGTTTCTATACAGGTACATTTTAACTCAGTATAATTTTTAAAAAGAAAGAAAAATCATGTGTCAAACATAGAATATGAAACTCTTTGCAACACTTCTAGAACACTTTAACAAAATTTCAACGTTTAATATGCTGAATAAGATACTTAAGTAAACATATTAAAAAACTCTTAACACATTTGAAAACCAGATAACCGGAAATTTACTCAAATACTTTTATGTATCCCTGTATTTGATCAATAGATTTATATATATTCAACATATAGTAAGCTAAAATTTTGGTTAGTAAGAAAACACGTAATACGTTGAAAGTTTATCTTCAGAAATTTCTACTAATAGATAGAAACATATTTAAAAGCATTTGTACAGCTTTTGTAAAAAACAGGTTCTTATACACGGCACAGATTAATCTAAAATTTAATCCAGTTTAATACACGACTAAAACGAAGTAAATCACACTTCCACAAATTATCTTCCATAGCCGGCCTTGTATCAAGATATTTTCGTGGCTCTGTATATGGCTGTTTGTATATTCTACTAACATTTGTTTTTATAATGAATATTTTTATAATAAATATAGTTCATCTTAAAGCTGCTTAACTAACGCAGTTAAAAACTACATTAAGCAATTCAGGCTCATACTCAGTAAAGTTTACGAATTCTTTTGTGTAGCCATGTGTATGATCCATAGCATTTATCCACAAAACGAAGTGTGCAAAAATTTATTTAATCTTGAAAACTCGTACCATAAATGAAAACACACTTCCAGCACATCGCATACAGCCAGGGCCTGTTTACAGAATAGGCCCGTGAAGGCTGTGCTTACCCACTGAAATACAAAAGGGCCCCAAATTTTACTTTTCAAAACTGATTTTTAGAAAAAAGAAACTGAATCACTGTAAAAGATACATTTTTTTTCTGATGAAACTTTTTTTTTTCCTTACTATATGGCAATTTGTAAATCACAGAAAATATTTTGAAGTTTCATAGATTCTCAACTATAGTTCCATATTTGTCACTTAGAAAATAAATTGGTTATTTACAATTAAACGTATAATAAAATACTTTTATATAGGTAGTTTTAGTTTAATATTAAAAATGTTATTTACTCTAAATTTTGATGGTGAAATTTCAAATTATTTAATCACACGAAAAAGAGATTTAGTAAATAAAAAAGTAATTTGTAGAGTAATAGGGGGCCCCCTGTGTGACGCCAAGCTTCCCCTATTCCCAAGTGTTAAGCGGGCCCTGCATACAGCACTGCATCCCAAATCTTTAGTGCGTCCTGTAAATAAAGGATAAATGCTATGCAGCAAGTATCTTGAAATAAACCTAAGTATTGCATATCGATTTAATTATACATTAAATAGCATAAACGAAACTTAACCTGTGGCTGTACGATCCATGAAGAATCAGGGCCTGCAGTGCCTAACTTTGTTTACTTGACAATGGGCTCCGAGGTGCTACCAGCATGTGCCCCGGCCAAGCGGTCAACCCAACGCGAGACCCTCGGCGTTTAGTTCCAAATCAAGATTGGTACTCATTTTATCGATCCCGAAGTAATGAAAGGTTGAGTAAAGCCTTGCACTGCAGGGAGCAGAACTCGCAACCTGTAACGTGGCAGAGAGGCGTGCTGACCACTACGCTACTTGGCTTCTTAAATAGTGTAACATAATTAAAAATCGCTGAAAACAGTTTTTCCCCATACACCGTTATTGAATAGAACTCTTTTGTGTGACCTTGTTAATTAATAAATGATTTGCACCCCATATTATAGAGTATGCATGTTTTAGTGCACTTTCTAAATATATATCAATTTCAGTATGTTTGAAATAGTGTAACATTACTAAAATGCACTTTAAACGATTTTCTTCAATCATCTTAATATAACAGAATAATTTGACTTTCCCTGTAAACTATTTATAAACATCACCCTCTCCATTTTCAATAGCCAACGTGCTGTAGTGAACGTATATATAACATGAAAACTACGCAGTCCTAAGGCGTATGCGAGTCTAACCCGAATACATTTACGTGAGTTAGAGGATGGACAAATGGACAGAAGGACAAACAAACCGAAGTCATAAACACTTTTAAACAACTGTTTGTTTTCGGATAGAAAAACAATCCGCGCTATTGCGCATGCGTCAGGTCTGCTTTGATTTTATCAAAATAGGGATGAGCGGAGTTTGTTTAGCTGTATTTTTTAAGGATGCGCTTTTGAGGAAATAATATTGATTTATGCAAAAACGTTTTTGTAGTTAATATTTATAAAAAACAAAAACGCTTTAAAATTTTAGGAAGTTATACAACATTTTAGCTTCTCGCGAAAAAAAATTAATTATTATTATTTTTTTAATTGATCGTTTCTTTTAAGGGGGTAGGCTACCTTTAAACCTACAAAATTTTCGATTTTTTTTTAAATACATATTTTGATTCCGTAATCATTTGTGAGCAATATGCAAAAAAAAAGCATTAAAAAATTCCGATTAGTTTACTAATTATGGCAGTTTTATTAAGACTATCTATTAAGACTACATAGGATAATTAAACTATGTGTTGCGTTTATTCAAAATGATGAATTTTGATACTGCGCGCAGTGTTACTAAAGAACTATGCATGGAAATCAAACGAAATTTTCAAAACATATTCATTTATGTATTATCTACAACTTAAAACCAGAAAAAGGTAACATTTTATTTATTTTCTTTTTTTTCTTTTTTTTTTTTTTTTTTTTTACTTTGATAATACTTTTTAAAAAAGTAAAATTTTTAATTTTCTGTTAATTTCTTAATTTAGTCAATATTTTTTTACAAATATTCTGGTTTTAGTATAAAGGTAACACTATTATGTATTTATTTTCACCAAAATTTCCTTTTTATATGCATATTTTCAGATTTTATCATGCGCGCAAGATTTTTTTCTCTTATTATCATACATTTTTAAACTTATCATTTCAATATTTATTTATGAATTTACAAGTATATATCTATTTTTAAACATAAATTTAAATATGAGCTTTATTTTTAAATGAAGTTTGATTTTTAATTTTGATTTATTACAAAAGTTTTGAAGCCTGGAACATAGTGATATTTTTTACTTTTTTGATTAGTTCAAAGGTATCCAACCCCCTTAAATCAGGAAGCCATTTATTCAAAGACGGGATTATTTTCTTCTTGATAAAAATCATGTACAGTTTGTCTAATAACGCTGCAATCGAATTCATCTATAAATGTTTTTTTTAACATTCTTTTCAACTCTTTTTTTTTATGTGAACAAAAAACAGGATTGCACTCAACTGCTACTTCTCGACGAATCTTTTGATTAGTACTATTAGAAATCCCGGCTATTTGACTGCCTGAACAATTAATTCTCCTTTTTCTAGTTCTTGATCACAAAATTAAATGACATTATATGTAATTTTCTTACTACCACTCCTGAAGGATTTGTCTATACTCGACCTAGCCATTTGAACTCTAAATATAGAAATTTTAATTTGAATTAAAACGAGATATTAATAGAATATATATTATATACTTTTAATAGAATATATATTATAAACTTTGTTCGGATGTAAAAAATAACAAACAAGTAAGCACCAATCTTAGTAACAACGCAGACGAGAACGCCAAAGTAGAACCATGGAAGTATTAATAAAGAGGAACTGACATATCCTCAAAATAGTGAATCTTCAACTCTAACCTCTTCCGCAAGGGCTGATTACCTCCAGTGGAAACTTCCGCCAGTAAATTTATATAGAAAATTTCACCGTACTTAAAGGCTATTTTAATTCAAAATTTCAGTCATACGAAATGTCAGAAACAGGTTTACATTTTTACTGGTGTAAGCTTACTTTTGCTGTAGTCAGGTCCTACGTTTCCGATATAGTGTGACAACCGGTGAAACAAACTGATTGTTTTAACAGGCAAACTGACACCAGTAAAAATAAATAGAAGTTTTTGCCATATTTGTGAGAAAATGTTTCCATGAATAAGATGCTTAAATAACACAAAATTTTCTATTCAATTTTACTCTTGGGAAGTTTGCCCCGGCAGTATTCACAAACTGTAGATCCGATTTTATAAAAGCAAACGCCATTGTAGAGAATTTGAAGAAAGAAATCCTTGAAATTTTCTTATTTTTATTTCACAAAACAAAAACAAATCTTGACATTCACGAAAACTTAACACACAATGAAACATACAGTTCTGGTTTCAGAATCAAATTTCTCTAGTTAAAATTAACACTCTAATTAGTAAGCTTTCATCACATGAAAGCCTTAAATTACATTATAAAAATATATCCCCTGCCTAAACTGGGTGCAGATAATTAAATAGAATAAAGAAAGACAATAATGCAGCAGGAGCAACATTCTCCATGCCACACTCTCAGGAAACCAAACATCAAATCACTGATGATGTCATAATTAATATTTCACAACAGCACAGAATGCATAGTGCTGCCATCTGTCAAAAAACAGAATAACTAAAATCTTATATTTGATTCTTAATCATTTTAGCACTGAACATACTCCCACCCATCAAGAAGCTATTCTTGATGCAAAGGAAGTAAACAAAGTTTTACAATAGGTCTTTTAAAAATACCCCTAGCGGTTTTAACAGTTACTACACGGACTATACCATCCTTACCTGGATGAATTTCAATAATTTTGCCTAATGGCCAAACAGAAGGAGGAACATTATCCTCTTTCAAAATTACTACATCATTTACTTTAAAATTTTCAGTATTTACTCTCCATTTTTTTCTATTTTGCAGAGTACTCAAATAATCAATACTCCACCTTTTCCGAAAACATAATTTCAATTTTTGTACAATATCCCAACGAGATCGTAAAGACAAATTTTCCTCATTTAAAGGTTCAGCTGGGGAAGTTATGACATCACCAGTTAAAAAATGAGATGGAGTCAATATATTTATACCATCTGAATTGTTATCACTATCAATTGCCACTAATGGTCTAGAATTCAAAATAGCTTCAATTTGAGTTAAAAATGTATAAAGTTCCTCAAAAGTTAAATTAGTATTTCCAATTACACGTTTGATATGAAATTTTACAGAACGAACAGCGGCTTCCCACAGTCCACCGAAATGCGCACTCACTGGAGGAATCATATGCCACTCAATGTTTCTTTGAGACAAAAAATAACAATTTCTTTCATTTCTTTCAATTGAACAAATAAATTTATATAAATCTGAGAGTTGCCTTTTAGCACCTACAAATGTTGTGGCATTATCACTATACACATGTTGAGGAGCTCCTCTTCGAGAGCAAAATCTGTTTAATGAAGCAATAAATGCCTCGGAGGTTAAATCACTCACGAACTCTAAATGTAGAGCTTTAGTTGCAAAACAAACAAATAGAACAATATAGCATTTAGTAGTTTTTGCTCCTCTACCTCGATATTTCAAAATATTAATAGGCCCTGCATAATCGATTCCACATGCAGAAAATGGCCTGTTAGGAGTGACTCTGTTAAGAGGAAGATCTCCCATTAACTGTTTGGAAGAAGCTGCTCTATATCTACAGCAGGTAACACATTTATGAATACAATTTTTAATTATCTTCTTGGCACATACAATCCAATAACTCTGTCTAATGATACCCATTAACAAATTTAACCCAGCATGAAAATGCATAACATGAAAATATTTAACAATTAGCACACTTAATTTATGTTGAGTTGGCAAAATGACAGGATGTTTTGCATTGTACTGGAGGGGTGAATTTCTCAGCCTACCTCCCACACTAAGTAAACCATCACTATCAATAAAAGGACAAAGTGAAAAAAGAGAACTTTTTTTAGAAACTGGTCTGTTTGATCTAATACAACTAATTTCATTTGCGAAATATAGCTGCTGAATATAAGAAATAATCAAATTACCTGAATGTCTTCTTTCATTTGTCGATAAAGGAAGAAATTTACCTTTACTCAAAGGACTGGTGTTCATTTTGCCAATTTTCTGTTTGCAATTTCTCACAAACCTAATACAAAAAGCTAAAACAACAACAATTTTAGTAAAGGAAGAATATTTTTCAAAAAGTAAATCAATCAAAAAATTATTCACAGTTACTGGAAAACAAAATTTAGAGTTCTTTTTCTCTTTATTTACAGTGTCTAAATTAGTTTTTATTTGAGGTTGTTCAGGCCAATGTTCTTGACTTAAAGAAAGCCACTTTGGGCCCTCCCACCAAAGGGAACAATCGGGAAGATCCTTAGGAGATAAACCTCTAGAAGCAATGTCAGCTGGATTTTCCTTGCCTGGAACATACCTCCAACAGTCAGATGGAACAGAGTCTAGAATTTCTGAGGTTCTATTGGCCACATAAGGTTTCCAACACCTAGGATGAGATGACAGCCATGATAGAACTACTTGCGAGTCAGTCCATGCAAGAAACTTAATAACGAAGGTATTCAAAATAGTCACTAATGTAGAATATAGTCTGGAAAGTAGTAAAGCACCATTGAGCTGCAGCCTTGGAATGGAAACTGATTTAAGGGGTGCTACCTTGCTTTTAGCAACTAAAATGGTCACCTTTGACTTCATTTCAGCAGGTTGAAACCACATATATGATGGCGGCATATGCTGATTCTGATGCATCGCTAAATCCATGTAAAATGAGCTCTTTACTGGAAACTTGGATCCATCGGGGAATTCTAATAGAGCAAACTTGTTCAAATTCCTCTTGGAATTTCTTCCAATTTGCTTGGAAATTTTCAGGAAGAGCAGTATCCCAGTCTAACTTCATCAACCACAATTGCTGGTAAAACATTTTTATAGAGACAGTACATGGAGCCAAAAATCCTAATGGATCAAATAATTTGGCAGATTGTGAAAGAAATTTTCTTTTAGTTATGTTATCATCAAATTGTAAATTAACTTTAAAGACAAAAACATCATTTGAAGAATCCCAAATAAGCCCTAAGGCTTTGGAACAGTCATCAGGATGAATTTCTAAATTTGTTGACTCAAGAGAATTTGAAGATAAATGATTCACTACATCAACTACATCGGAAGAATTAGATCTCCACTTCCGTAAATGAAAACCTCTATTTTCTAAAGCCAGTGAAAGTTTCTCAACCATTTTAATAGCTTCTTCGCTTGAGATTGCACCGGACATACAATCATCAACATAGAAACTATCTTTAATTATTGAAGCTGTTACAGGATCATTCTTTTCAATATCCTTTCCAATTTGAAATAGGCAACGAGTAGCTAAAAATGGAGCTGATGATGTACCATATGTAATAGTTCGTAGCCTGTATTCCTTTATAGCTGAGTATGCTGAGTCAAGCCAAACAATACGCTGTAAATCTTGATCTTCTGGAGCAATCAAAACTTGTCTATACATCTGCTGAATATCAGCGGTAAAAGCAATAGGATTTGCTCTAAATCTTATCAAAATGGTAAAAAGATTTGGTTGAGGAATTTGTCCAACAGCTAAAACAGAATTTAACGAATTAGCATTAGGAGGTTTGCATGAACCATCAAACACCACACGTAACTTTGTTGAAATAGAGTCGCTTTTTATAACAGAATGATGTGGAAGATAATATACTTTGTTGCTTGCAGGATTTGAGTTTTTGTCGATAAGTGTCATATGACCAAGGTCTTCATATTGCTTCATAAAATTTCTATACTCATTTTCAAAATTTTTATCAAATTGAAATTTTCTCTCCATAGCAAACAAACGTGACACTGCCATGGATTTAGAATCGCCTAATGACATCACATCTTTATAAACTGGCAATTTATCTTCAAATCTACCTTCTGGTGTTACCTTGTAAGTTGAACAAAAATGTTGTTCACAAAATTCTTCTTCCTCAGACAAATGGGGTTTATTAACATCTATTTCTTCTGCTTGCCAAAATTTTTGTAATAATAGATCAACATTGGATTCGTTTTCAACACTAAGAAAATGAGATTGAATACTAGAAGAATATTTACATTTAGGTTCCAATTTTCCGGCTACCACCCAACCAAACATAGTGTTTTGGGCAATTGGCTCATTCTCGGTACTAACAATTCTACCATATCTTAAAATAGTAAAGAAACAGTCAGATCCCAAAATAATATCACATTCTTGTGGTTTCATGAAATCTTCATCTGCTAACGTAATATTTTTAAGATACTCTATATTTTTCGTATCAAGTAATTCTGCAGGTAATTGAGATGTCACTTTAGGCAGGATGTATGCCTGAACCTTTAAGGACTCGGTAGAAAGCTTTGAACCTACTGTAAGAGTTACTGAACCACGCGTTTGTCCAGCCAATACTCCAGCAATTCCATTTAATCGAATTCTGTCATTCTTTCTTTTTAACCCTAAAATTCTTATGACATTTTCACTAACAAAAGAACATTCCGAACGAGAATCGAGTAGAGCTCTAAAAGAGTAAGGTTTATTTTCATTATTATATAAGAGAACTTTAGCAGTAGGTAGGAAAGAAACACATTTTGAATTATTGAAAGAAGCACTAGAATTAATTTGTAATTCGTGAGATGTTGACTCCTGTACAAATTCTTTATTTGACTGGTGGTTTTTATTCTCAGATGAATTTGGAAAAACTTTATTTTCAAACTTAGCAGTGCAAGCATTATTACTTTTATTCTCTTCATGTAAGAGTGTATTATGTTTACTTTCACATTTAAAGCATTTCAAATGAGAATTTGGACATTCCTTAACTTTATGAGAGTTTAAACATAAAAAGCAACAGTTATTACGCTTAATAAAGTTCTTTCGAGCAACAACATCCATGGATTTAAATTTAATACATTTATAGAGCGGATGTATTCCTTGACACTTTAAGCACACCTTTGATTGCTTATCATTAGAACTGTACTTGGAACCAACAAAATTTGAACTTTTGGAATGTTTCACATCACTTTCATTGTTAGAGATGAGCTCTAAAGAAGAACATCTTACACTTAAGAAATCAAAAAATTCTTTCAAAGTAGGAAATTCATTTTCTGTACTTTCAATGGACCAAAGTCTTCGACTTTCCGGATCAAGTTTTTGAAATAACAAATATATTAACCATGGGTCTCTATTTGTAGCTTCATCACCAACAGCTTTCAAACCCCTAATAACTTCATCACTAGTATTCAGCAAATTTCTTATATTTATGCTATTAGGATGCAGAACTGATTTTTGTTCTAAAAATAATTTAATCAAAGAATTAACAATTTGTTTCTTTTTATCATATCGATTTAACAACTTTTCCCAAGCTTCTTCATAAGATTCATTAGAAAGGGGAATATGCTTAATTAATGTAGCTGGTTCTTCAGAAAGTAACCCTTTAAGATACTGGAATTTCTGAATGTTACTTAAACCTACTTGTGAATGGACAGTGGAAACAAACATATCCTTAAAATTTGTCCATTCTGAAAACTTTCCAGAAAATACTGGAATATTCAATTTTGGTAGTCTAATATTACATTGATTAGGAATAGTAACAGAAGAACCTTGCACAGAATTGTGTGTTGCAACATTGACAACTTCTGAAGGATTCAAAGAATCTAGTTTGTTTTGATATTTAGTTTTTAACTGAAAATACCTGTCTTCAAATTCTGCTAATTCAGAATCATCATCATTTAAACAAGAATCTAATCTTAAGAACTCTTTAAGTAAATCATCTAATCTTTGTAATCTAATCAAAATTTCATTTTTAGTATTCACATTATCAAAACTATTCTCTAATCTAGTTACAGAGCCTTTCACCCTACCTCTCTCAATTTTAATTTGAGCAGATTTTTTTTCATAATCATCCATTTTATACAATAACTTATAAGCAGAATAATTTCCAAAATAAAATTAATCAGATAACTTGAAAACAAAACTAATCAAAATTACTTCAAAATCAAAAGTAATCAGAATTGCTTCAAAACAAAACTAATCAAATTAAGCTCAAAAACAGAAGTAACTGAATTAAATTCAAAAACAGAACAAATCAAAGTCAAAAACAGAACTACTATAAAATGTTCATAATTATTCTTTCATACAAACAATAGAATTTTCTGTTCTCAAATGTGCATAAAATTAAAAATCTTCGAAATTCTTCAATGTAAAATAATAATTCACCATAATAATTAAATATTCAAATATTTCAAGCAAATAAATCATAATGTTCTTGAGAACAAGAAGTAAATAAATCATAATAATCTTGAGAACAATTTTCTTTTTCAAGAACTATCAAAACATAACATTGTAGAATACTATCTTTTCTTATTTTATCAATTCAATAAAGAAGATGCTAAATTGTTCTCATATTCTAAAATAATATCTTGCTAAAACAAATCTTCAGTAGAAAAAATTAAGCTTTAGCATCAAAGAACAATTTCAAAACAAAGCAAGTACTCACATATCACGCCTAAGTGCCTCCAATTTTCTTTATGTAGAGAATTTGAAGAAAGAAATCCTTGAAATTTTCTTATTTTTATTTCACAAAACAAAAACAAATCTTGACATTCACGAAAACTTAACACACAATGAAACATACAGTTCTGGTTTCAGAATCAAATTTCTCTAGTTAAAATTAACACTCTAATTAGTAAGCTTTCATCACATGAAAGCCTTAAATTACATTATAAAAATATATCCCCTGCCTAAACTGGGTGCAGATAATTAAATAGAATAAAGAAAGACAATAATGCAGCAGGAGCAACATTCTCCATGCCACACTCTCAGGAAACCAAACATCAAATCACTGATGATGTCATAATTAAGATTTCACAACAGCACAGAATGCATAGTGCTGCCATCTGTCAAAAAACAGAATAACTAAAATCTTATATTTGATTCTTAATCATTTTAGCACTGAACAGCCATCTTGTGACAACCACCTCAGGTACTTCACTCGCAACTGGTAGACAGTGCACTATATGGCTCCTCCTTTTTATTCATAACTCCATTAGTAGAACTTCGGAAAATGCCCTCTCAGCGTAACACCCCTTTGAATAGTAGAATTGTCCTAGAGTGCTACGCGTAGCTTTCGAAAACGAACAGTATGTTGAACAGTCTTAAAAAGGAAATCTTGTCTCTAACGCTTTTTTTTAAAGAAAATACAATAAATAATAGAGCACTTTTTGTTCAAGTATACAGAATCGGTCTCATTTTATACTAGTAAATTGTTTTATTGCAACTTTTAGTCAATATTAATTTTCATAAACCATATGAGTAAAATTTAATTTTTTACAATTATGGAAAAAGAAATACAACATTTTTAAAATGTTGTAGAAAAATTATTATAGTATTGTACAGCATTTATCAAGTATAAATATTCAAACAGTAATACAATACATATGATAAACTGTAAAGATAAAAAAATAATTTATAGGAAACATTTTATAGCATATATATTTTTTAATCTGGATGATATTGAATTTTATTCACATGAACTACTATAATTATTATTACGTTAGAACGTATAAAATATTTATTCTCTTAGAGATACAGACAGAAAAAAATGTATATTTATACAAAGTATTTCCTAATAGTTCTTTCAATATATGACTGCATTATAATTTCAAGTACCAATAAGATTAGTAATGCTTTGTTTTAACCCCTTAATCTACAATGACGGGCATAGCCCGCGTACGATGATCGAGCCAAATGTAAATTCTTCTTACCACTAAAATTTCACAGTAAATATAGTTAAATTTAATCGTCGAAATTCCATGATTAAACAAGGCGAAAATCTCTATTAAATTTTAGTGGTAGCTATGGATTTGTCAAACAGTGGCTGTTGAGATTTAAATCGTAGGTTAAGGGGTTAAGAAATACGTTTTTGTTTGAATATGCAATATTGTACCATGAGAGAAATATTAAAATTTAAAGATAATTATAAAAATATAATACACAAGGGGGCCACAATTAAACTGACAGTACTCAGGGTGTTTTGCAACGCGATCTAATTGAGAAAATGCCACCAAATTTTGTGGGAACGTTAAATAAGATGGGGGACGAAGGATGCCACGAAAAAAATTAGTTCCGAAAAGTCACCGCTAGCGGAATATGTGGCGCTGTGAAATGGAAAAGGGAGTTTTAAAAAATGCAGAATCAATACTGTATTACTTTTAATTAGTACATTCAAATCTGGTTCAATGTGGCTGCTGTTTTTGAGGACCACATATTGCATTCTTTGCATGGCATGCACAACAGCAGAAAGTAAGATGTCTGCAGGAATCTCCCGTAAAATTTGTGTTATATTATCCTTCAATATAGTCAGGCCCTGGATACCTCTGTGATAGACCTTGGACTTTAAGTAACCCGATATAAGAAGTCGCATGGGATAAGATGAGGGTAACAAGGTGGCCACGCAGTTTGAAGCAGCGGCTAATGACTCTTTTTTTTGTAATTTTTTTTTTCGTAGCAGCTGTTTTACCCCGAAAGCGATGTTTGGAAGGACTCAATCTTGTATAAAAATGATTTTATCCAGGTATTGTATTTGCTGAAGTGCCGGAATGACAGAGTTGTTTAACATTTAGCAATATTTCTCTCCGGTAACAGTACAGGTTTCGGCATAATTAAAATTCCATTCAGATAAAAGTGGGCCTCGTCTCCCCATAAAATTTTCCACGCCCAAGCATCATCCACTTTGATTCCGGCAAGAAAGGTGAAGCAAAAGTCAATCGCTTTTCATGGTCGGTGTGACGTAACTCTTGTACACGGCTGATCTTATATGGATAGAAGCGTATAATCTTTCGTAACACTTTCCATGCCGTAGTATAAGGTATATTCAGATTCCGAGCTACCACACGAGCACTAGAAGTAGCAGCAATATTGTCTTGTGCTCTGTCGACAATCGCAGTTCTAACTTCTTCAATTGCATCCTGTGGTACAGGTTTTCGTCTTCTGCCTTACTGAACTTGTTTTCTCAAACTTCGCAACTATTTCTTTTTAAACATTAATTGACAAAGGAGCGTTACCTTTACGCATTATTTGCGTTCTAAAAGCACAAAGAGCGTCTGGCTAGTTGCACTGGTTGAGGTAAAAGACTCACGCTCGACTAAATAAAGACACATTATTGCACATAACTTTCAATCAAATGGTTTATAAAAGTAACATATTCCCTTTAAAAGACCAAAAATATGGCACTGTTCCAAAGGATGTAACGTGAAATTTGAATAAAGGACTTCTTCTGCCACTTCTTTCTTTGGAACTCAGTAAGTGAAATTGGAGATAAAGAGTCTTTGTAAGTGTTTATTTAAAGTTTTAGCTTTTTAAAAGTGTTGCCATATTGAACTTGAATTAAATCGTCAAATTTGCTAAATGAAAGGTAATTTTATGTCAGTATTGATTCTGCATTTTTTTAAATTCTCTTATCTATCACACAGCGCCTTATATTCACCTAGCGGTGACTTCGCTTAGTTACGTTTAGTTACCCCCGTCTTGTTTAATCTTCTCGCAAAATTTGGCGGTATTCTCGGAATTAGATCGAGTAAAATAACCCTCTGATTACTTTTACTTTATTAATGGTCACCTTGTAACTCTAACACCTTTGGAATAAAAATTATTTTCTAATTTTTACACTTAAAAACATATTTTACTCAATAGTATAATGGAAGAGGATTATAACTGCATTAAATTTCTGAAATGAAACCTAAATTTTAAATTTGTGTTTTAAAATCCTTCATAATTATTGTGAAATTTATGCTTAATGTACAGAAGAATTATATTGCAAGTTACAATTTTTAAGCTTTTCTCAGATCATTTCCATGTCACTTCTCACTGCTTTTGAGATGATGTTAAAGTTGCAACTATAAAAGGGTAGCTCAAATAGCAAACAAATTAATAATAAATAATAATCTTTTTTTAATTAAAAAGAAGATTATAACCTAAAAGTTATAACTTTAAATATTGATCACATTCGGCGAATTTTTTCACAACTTTTCCTAAGATAAACATTTAAAGGCACACTTACTGTACTAGGTGTCAAGAAGAAGGCATTGAAATTACTTACCTAGTGGAAAGAAATAAAGCATATTAATACTAGTGGAAAAATATGTATTCATACAATAAATTAAGATCTATAGGACAAATATATTTATATATCTTTTTTTTTCAAATACAATAGTTATATAAAATCTAATATTTCAGATTAATAACGAATTTATTTGTTTATTTGATGGGCATAGAAAATATTCAGAAGATTTTCTCATAATATTCTCTAAAATATTTCATGAACCGCAGTAAGAAAAATATTCTTTTGTATTGTTCGATATTCATGAAGGACAAAAATCTAATCCGTTGTTTCGTTTTTATTTTGAAAATTCTTTTTTTATAGCATTTTCACTCACGACAGTTTATAATAACTAAAAACATTTTTTCAAAGATTAGTAACTTGACTAACACGTGCAAATTAGGTACCACGTGTAACCTTTAGTACAACAGATACCTGGTCGCTGTGCTTTGGCTCTTGAGTCAGCCTCCTGTAATAGAGTAAGCTTACTTTATAAAATGGCAAAAGTGCGCTTAACGTTTTTCAACAACAACTAAAAAACTTATCTTATTGATTTTAAGGGCGAATAATCAGTTTAAATCCTTCAAAAAATAGATTATTTTCTAAAGGATGAAACTGGTGCTTACCTTTAAAGCTTGATGAACATTTGTTTGTTACTTGTTGATCTTTTAATAATTGAGCCTAGTATTAAGCGGTACAGATGGATCGTAAATAAGAATTATTCTCGTCTTTTCATCTTAATAGTTAGGACGTCTTGAAATCTCGGGTCAGAGCGTTCTTTGTTTTTCACACATAAATATCTTGATGACTTTCAGGTGACAGAGAGACTACTGTGAAGTCACCATTGTGCTCTTTTGGGAAAAGTCTCCATGTGACTATAATATGATATTATTTGGTGACTTATCATAATGACTATGAAATTGAGTCTCAAAATGACAGTCACATGAGAGTCACAATTTAACTACATTGTAAATTCACCTGGTGACTCGTCACAAAGCAGCAGTCATAGTGACGTCTCAATGGAGTCACATATAGTGATCATTTGAGACTCATAATGAGATGTAGCCCCACCAGTGGCTGAGAGGTTCTGCTCTCGAAGCTGGTAGACGGGAGGTGCTGGGTTCAAACCCAATCGCGCCCGTCGGCCTAACCGTTTCAGAGTTTTCGTGGTTTTCTTCGAAGCCGTAGTTTTCCATGCGTAAATACGGGTTAGGTTCCTTTAGAAAGACCCCCACGAAGGGCACTCCCCCCAGGGCCTATATCCCACGTGTTGATAATCGGCCGTCATAAACACAAACCAAACCAAACCATAATGAGATGTATGGAATTTCCTATTTGTTTGCTTCACCGTAGTGACTGTGAAATTTGTGACCATGTGTAACGTGAATGAGATGTAATATGGACTAGCTGTGTTGTAGAGATAGTAATTACTCGAATTATATTATTTTCTTTTGAGTGTTCGCGTATTTGAAAATTAGCATTTTGTGACTTTTCCTTAATTTTTGATAACCAGTGTATTTGAAGTTATAATGTCAGTTGAGGCTGCCTTAAATGTCGAGAGAGTTCACCGACATCCACTGACTGTGTGAACTATTTTTAAAATTAATACGTAGAGTGTTTCAAAATTTGACTAACAAAGAAGGGTGATTAAGAAGGGTGACAGAAGGAATCAAGAGGATAAAAAATTTCCATACAACATGGGGTCACAAACCACTCTTTTAGTCACAAATACAGGGTGTTTCATCTTAATTGAAGTTGAGTTGACGGCAATACTTTCGAGGAAAAAAACATTTCAATGAATATGCAAATATTCAAGTTCATACTGCTGAAGCGTATAATGGAAACTTCTACCACTTTTCAGCTCACAGGCTATCAAAGCCTGAGAGCTTATGTGCCCGCCGGTTCTGTATGTACGTACGTATGTACGTACGTAACGCGATAACTCTCGATAAAAATAACCGATTTGCTTCAATTTTTTTTTCTGTGTTCATTCTGATAAGGCGCTTCCCTAATTAGTTTTGGGGGTTCATTGTTTAAGAATAAAGGAGGAAAAGGGGGGCTAGTTCCACCCCCCTTAACTTAGGTAAATGGGTTTTTCATGCAGAAATATACGATTTGCTCCAAATTTGGTATACTGGTTTATTATTATGTTAAGGAGCTTCCCTGATTAGATTTGGAAGTTCATTACTTAAGTATAAAGGGGGGAAAGGGGGCTGCTCCCCTCCCCCTTAATTTAGATAAATGGGTTTTCCATGCAGAAATATTCGATTTGCTCCAAATTTGGTATACCGGTTTACTTTGTTAAGGAGCTGCCTTGATTAGATTTGGAGGTTCTTTAGTTAGATATAAAGGGAGGAAAGAGGGAGGCTAGCCTCCCCCCCTTTAATTTAGATAAATGGGTTTTTCATGCAAAATATGCGATTTGCTATAATTTTGGTATACCGGTTAATTATGTTAATCAGCTTCCCTGATTGAATTTGGAAGATCATTATTATGTATAAAGGGGGAAAGAGGGCTACCCCCCTTAATTAAGATGAATGCGTTTTTCATGTAGAATTATTCGATTAGCTCCAAATTTGGTATACCGGTTTATTATGATAAGGAGATGGCTTGATTAGATTTGGAGGTTCATTAGTTAAGTATAAAGGGAGGAAAGGGGGGCGCTAGCCCCCCCTTAATTTAGATAAATGGGTTTTTCATGCAGAATTATCCGATTTTCTTCAAATTTGGTATACCGGTTTATTATGTTAAGGAACTTCCCTGATTAGATTTGGAGTTTCATTAGTTAAGTATAAAGGGAAGAAAGGAGGGCTAGTCTCCCCTTAATTAAGATAAATCTGTTTTTCATACAGAATTATTCAATTTGCTTCGAATTTGATATACCACTTTATTCCGACATGACTTCCTTCATTTGATTTGGAGGTTCATTGGTTAAGTATAAAACGGGGAAAGGGGGGCAATTGGCCATCCCCTTAATTTGGTTAAATGGGTTTTCATGCAGAATTATCTAATTTATTTTTTTTTTTTTTCTAGGTTCATTCTGATAAGAAGCTTTTCTCTTTAGATTTGAAGACTCGTTGGTTCAGAATAAAGGGAGAAATGGGGGGAGCTAATACTAGAATTGGAATTTCTTTGTTTAAGTATAAGGGGGGGGGGGCAACGGGGACTAATCCCTTCTTTTATTTTTCGAGGGGCATTATTCTTTTAAATAACAGTATAATATACAATTAGTGTGAATCGCCTGTGAGCTCAATGCCATCAGTTTAACTGGGCAATTTTCTTTTTATTTTTGGCGTTGTCTTATTTATAACAAATGTGAGCATGCCTATTAAAAGTTTCATTGTAATATATTTCGTTTTTTTGAAAGATATTGCCTTCAACCCAAATTAAGTTAAGGTAAAAACACCCTGTATTATTTATTAAATAGGTTATTTGCGATCCTAAGTCCAATGGTAATTTTACCTTCTCTTAACGCATTCTATCACCCATCTTAAATTTTCGGTCAAATATTAGAACACCGTGTGTACTAAACTGTGATGCTATCTTATGTGTTACCTATTCCACTTAATTCAGATTCATATTTTTATAGTTAAAGATTCATTGAATTTTAAATTTTGCACGCCCCTTTTGAAACTCCTTCTATGAATTCTATCAGAACAAATTTACTTTATTTTTATATCTTCTTTAACCCCTTAACCTACGATTTACTTTTAACAGTTCCACGGTTTGGCAAATCCATAGCTACCACTAAAATTTAATAGAGATTTTCGCCTTGTTGATTAAATTAAACTATATTTACTGTGAAATTTTAGTGTTAAGAAGAATTTACAGTTGGCTCGATCATCGTACGCGGGCTATGCCCGTCAGTGTAGGTTAAGGGGTTAAAGATAATAGTTATTCTTTTAATTCGTATTTCTTATAAAATCTATACATTTATGTAAATTTATACTAAATAAACGGTTAAGTGCGATTATTTCTGGCGCTCAGAGGATTCAGGACAATAAACATATGAATTATTAACTGTACTATTAAATTGTCGTTACTAAAAGAAAAATAACACTTTGTGAAAAACTAAAAAACGCATGGTTTGATACAGCTGTATATATGCTAGAAAAGTATGAATGGGTATACCGTAAAAGCGCAAAGAGATATGAAGCCTAAATAATATCAAATATTGCTTTTCTGTATAACTCTTATTTACATCTTATCCTAATCTGTTTATGATAAAATAAATTCGGCACTGACAATAAAAGTAGTGCATATTTAAACTTCATTTGGCATTTCATAAAACTAAATTTAGCATAGTAATTAGCTTTTCTTTTTACAGTGTCGCTAAAACAAAACCCTTGTTCAAAGTTTAAACTTGGCATTTTGCTAAGCGCGTTTCGAAAGAAGGTCGCAAGGTAGCAACGCCGCTTTGGTACATGCCACGTTTTCCCAGTTAGGTTTTTAATTCACTTTAAAAGCCACGGGAAGCCTATTGAGATATCCACAGAATGCTAATTAGTTGCGAATCTCATAGTATTTATGTTATTATTTCTAATTATTATCAGTTTTTAAAAATTTGACGTTTATTGCTTTTATACTGTCACTGGACATTGTATTATACAAATGTATCCTTAAATGTTGTTATTTAGGCTTTAAAAGCTGATGGTACATACAGTACGCCGCCACTCTTATTATGTGTGTCCAAACCTTCCGTGTCTTTAAGGGTTAATATCTCGGCTAATTACCGACGATTTTTTTTTCAAAAATCATTATTAACAATGCCTTTATGCTTCTGCTACGATATATATCTCCAATTTTCCTCAACGCTTTTACTGAATGCCCGCAAATCGAAATTTGTGTGTAACGGTTAAATGCGTTTTTCTCAAAAACTATGTGACCTAGGGTAATCGCTATAATTTTCCTGGAAGGTTTAATTTAACATCTACTACCTCTATTTTTTTCATAATTTTAGTTTCAGTAGATTCGAAAATAGATGAGGGGGGGGGGGTGTACATATTTTTGCACTACCTTTTCGACGATATCTCTGGATATATAATACCTAAAATTAAAAGAAGCGTATTTTTGAGTTGGGCGTTGCGAAGGATTTCACACGATACCCCACATGATGTACAAAGAAAAGTTTTTTTTCCAACAACTTAATTAGCCCCTCAACATTATTCCTAAAAATATTTATAACTGTTCAATAATCTGTAAATATGTGGTTCAATAGTCCTTATTATTTCCCCCAATTTGAGCTTTCCATGCTCCATAGTTTTCGAGTAAAATGGCTGTGACAAACAGACACATTAGTGATCTTATAATGGTGTCTTTTTTACTTTTTAAGTACGGAACCCTAAAAAGAACGAAATATTACTATGCAAAATTTATTATTTTGCATAGATAAATCTCACATCTTATTATCAAGTTGTAAACAAAAGATAAAATATTTGTGAAAAATAAATCAATGGCAGGTAATTTAAAATAGTATAAAAACATCTAATCTTCATACTCCACATCATATTATGAACAAAATTAAAGCTTGTAAAACAATTTGTGTAAATATACAACGGCTTAAATCAGTATAGAAAATAGAATGAATAGAAAGCATCCAATGATTAATTTAAGTAAAAATACCCTTGGTTATTCATTTTTCAAAACACAGTACATGCGGATTTGAATATTGATTAAGATTTTATAATTTAAAAAAATAGTTATTTATAATACGGCATCAGTATTTACGATAGAAAGAAAAAGTGGAACATGATTAGAAATATGTATAATTTCATAATTGCCTCACACGGTTCTTAAACTATAATTTATTTACTTACATTAAAAAATAACCGCTCTCATTTTTTTTTAACTTAAAATAATCTTTGTAATTTTTTTAGAGATTTTATAAGTCAACACTTTTTTTATACTTCAAAAGTTTAAAAGCATTTCCTAAATTAAATTTATAAAAATTTCATTGTTTTGGGAACACTATTAAATCGACATTGGAATGTTTCTCATTATAAGCTTATTCTGGTAAGCAGCCCTTGATAAAATGACTTGCGCAGTCGTTATTTTTATATATATATTAGTTATTTTGACTTGCATTACAAGCTTTTAATCTGAGACATAGCTTAAGAGCAAATGTATGCTTGAATTTTTAATTATGAAGGAATTTCTATTTCCTTCTGTATAAGCAAAAATATTCATACGCACCAACTTAGTGATTATTTTAAAGTCGTTTAGGGCACAGGTATAACATTTGTACTATAGTCAGCGCATTTGTAGTTTTAAGCAATATTGTAGGCGTACGCTTCAAACCTACATATTTGTGCACTAAAGGAGCTTCGGCAGCTTTGCACGTCGGTTTCTCGTAAAGGAATCGCAGATTAAATGAACGTTAGTAACTTGACTAACACGTGCAAATTAGGTACCACGTGTAACCTTTAGTACAACAGATACCTGGTCGCTGTGCTTTGGCTCTTGAGTCAGCCTCCTGTAATAGAGTAAGCTTACTTTATAAAATGGCAAAAGTGCGCTTAACGTTTTTCAACAACAACTAAAAAACTTATCTTATTGATTTTAAGGGCGAATAATCAGTTTAAATCCTTCAAAAAATAGATTATTTTCTAAAGGATGAAACTGGTGCTTACCTTTAAAGCTTGATGAACATTTGTTTGTTACTTGTTGATCTTTTAATAATTGAGCCTAGTATTAAGCGGTACAGATGGATCGTAAATAAGAATTATTCTCGTCTTTTCATCTTAATAGTTAGGACGTCTTGAAATCTCGGGTCAGAGCGTTCTTTGTTTTTCACACATAAATATCTTGATGACTTTCAGGTGACAGAGAGACTACTGTGAAGTCACCATTGTGCTCTTTTGGGAAAAGTCTCCATGTGACTATAATATGATATTATTTGGTGACTTATCATAATGACTATGAAATTGAGTCTCAAAATGACAGTCACATGAGAGTCACAATTTAACTACATTGTAAATTCACCTGGTGACTCGTCACAAAGCAGCAGTCATAGTGACGTCTCAATGGAGTCACATATAGTGATCATTTGAGACTCATAATGAGATGTAGCCCCACCAGTGGCTGAGAGGTTCTGCTCTCGAAGCTGGTAGACGGGAGTGCTGGGTTCAAACCCAATCGCGCCCGTCGGCCTAACCGTTTCAGAGTTTTCGTGGTTTTCTTCGAAGCCGTAGTTTTCCATGCGTAAATACGGGTTAGGTTCCTTTAGAAAGACCCCCACGAAGGGCACTCCCCCCAGGGCCTATATCCCACGTGTTGATAATCGGCCGTCATAAACACAAACCAAACCAAACCATAATGAGATGTATGGAATTTCCTATTTGTTTGCTTCACCGTAGTGACTGTGAAATTTGTGACCATGTGTAACGTGAATGAGATGTAATATGGACTAGCTGTGTTGTAGAGATAGTAATTACTCGAATTATATTATTTTCTTTTGAGTGTTCGCGTATTTGAAAATTAGCATTTTGTGACTTTTCCTTAATTTTTGATAACCAGTGTATTTGAAGTTATAATGTCAGTTGAGGCTGCCTTAAATGTCGAGAGAGTTCACCGACATCCACTGACTGTGTGAACTATTTTTAAAATTAATACGTAGAGTGTTTCAAAATTTGACTAACAAAGAAGGGTGATTAAGAAGGGTGACAGAAGGAATCAAGAGGATAAAAAATTTCCATACAACATGGGGTCACAAACCACTCTTTTAGTCACAAATACAGGGTGTTTCATCTTAATTGAAGTTGAGTTGACGGCAATACTTTCGAGGAAAAAAACATTTCAATGAATATGCAAATATTCAAGTTCATACTGCTGAAGCGTATAATGGAAACTTCTACCACTTTTCAGCTCACAGGCTATCAAAGCCTGAGAGCTTATGTGCCCGCCGGTTCTGTATGTACGTACGTATGTACGTACGTAACGCGATAACTCTCGATAAAAATAACCGATTTGCTTCAATTTTTTTTTCTGTGTTCATTCTGATAAGGCGCTTCCCTAATTAGTTTTGGGGGTTCATTGTTTAAGAATAAAGGAGGAAAAGGGGGGCTAGTTCCACCCCCCTTAACTTAGGTAAATGGGTTTTTCATGCAGAAATATACGATTTGCTCCAAATTTGGTATACTGGTTTATTATTATGTTAAGGAGCTTCCCTGATTAGATTTGGAAGTTCATTACTTAAGTATAAAGGGGGGAAAGGGGGCTGCTCCCCTCCCCCTTAATTTAGATAAATGGGTTTTCCATGCAGAAATATTCGATTTGCTCCAAATTTGGTATACCGGTTTACTTTGTTAAGGAGCTGCCTTGATTAGATTTGGAGGTTCTTTAGTTAGATATAAAGGGAGGAAAGAGGGAGGCTAGCCTCCCCCCCTTTAATTTAGATAAATGGGTTTTTCATGCAAAATATGCGATTTGCTATAATTTTGGTATACCGGTTAATTATGTTAATCAGCTTCCCTGATTGAATTTGGAAGATCATTATTATGTATAAAGGGGGAAAGAGGGCTACCCCCCTTAATTAAGATGAATGCGTTTTTCATGTAGAATTATTCGATTAGCTCCAAATTTGGTATACCGGTTTATTATGATAAGGAGATGGCTTGATTAGATTTGGAGGTTCATTAGTTAAGTATAAAGGGAGGAAAGGGGGGCGCTAGCCCCCCCTTAATTTAGATAAATGGGTTTTTCATGCAGAATTATCCGATTTTCTTCAAATTTGGTATACCGGTTTATTATGTTAAGGAACTTCCCTGATTAGATTTGGAGTTTCATTAGTTAAGTATAAAGGGAAGAAAGGAGGGCTAGTCTCCCCTTAATTAAGATAAATCTGTTTTTCATACAGAATTATTCAATTTGCTTCGAATTTGATATACCACTTTATTCCGACATGACTTCCTTCATTTGATTTGGAGGTTCATTGGTTAAGTATAAAACGGGGAAAGGGGGGCAATTGGCCCTCCCCTTAATTTGGTTAAATGGGTTTTCATGCAGAATTATCTAATTTATTTTTTTTTTTCTAGGTTCATTCTGATAAGAAGCTTTTCTCTTTAGATTTGAAGACTCGTTGGTTCAGAATAAAGGGAGAAATGGGGGGAGCTAATACTAGAATTGGAATTTCTTTGTTTAAGTATAAGGGGGGGGGGCAACGGGGACTAATCCCTTCTTTTATTTTTCGAGGGGCATTATTCTTTTAAATAACAGTATAATATACAATTAGTGTGAATCGCCTGTGAGCTCAATGCCATCAGTTTAACTGGGCAATTTTCTTTTTATTTTTGGCGTTGTCTTATTTATAACAAATGTGAGCATGCCTATTAAAAGTTTCATTGTAATATATTTCGTTTTTTTGAAAGATATTGCCTTCAACCCAAATTAAGTTAAGGTAAAAACACCCTGTATTATTTATTAAATAGGTTATTTGCGATCCTAAGTCCAATGGTAATTTTACCTTCTCTTAACGCATTCTATCACCCATCTTAAATTTTCGGTCAAATATTAGAACACCGTGTGTACGAAACTGTGATGCTATCTTATGTGTTACCTATTCCACTTAATTCAGATTCATATTTTTATAGTTAAAGATTCATTGAATTTTAAATTTTGCACGCCCCTTTTGAAACTCCTTCTATGAATTCTATCAGAACAAATTTACTTTATTTTTATATCTTCTTTAACCCCTTAACCTACGATTTACTTTTAACAGTTCCACGGTTTGGCAAATCCATAGCTACCACTAAAATTTAATAGAGATTTTCGCCTTGTTGATTAAATTAAACTATATTTACTGTGAAATTTTAGTGTTAAGAAGAATTTACAGTTGGCTCGATCATCGTACGCGGGCTATGCCCGTCAGTGTAGGTTAAGGGGTTAAAGATAATAGTTATTCTTTTAATTCGTATTTCTTATAAAATCTATACATTTATGTAAATTTATACTAAATAAACGGTTAAGTGCGATTATTTCTGGCGCTCAGAGGGTTCAGGACAATAAACATATGAATTATTAACTGTACTATTAAATTGTCGTTACTAAAAGAAAAATAACACTTTGTGAAAAACTAAAAAACGTATGGTTTGATACAGCTGTATATATGCTAGAAAAGTATGAATGGGTATACCGTAAAAGCGCAAAGAGATATGAAGCCTAAATAATATCAAATATTGCTTTTCTGTATAACTCTTATTTACATCTTATCCTAATCTGTTTATGATAAACTAAATTCGGCACTGACAATAAAAGTAGTGCATATTTAAACTTCATTTGGCATTTCATAAAACTAAATTTAGCATAGTAATTAGCTTTTCTTTTTACAGTGTCGCTAAAACAAAACCCTTGTTCAAAGTTTAAACTTGGCATTTTGCTAAGCGCGTTTCGAAAGAAGGTCGCAAGGTAGCAACGCCGCTTTGGTACATGCCACGTTTTCCCAGTTAGGTTTTTAATTCACTTTAAAAGCCACGGGAAGCCTATTGAGATATCCACAGAATGCTAATTAGTTGCGAATCTCATAGTATTTATGTTATTATTTCTAATTATTATCAGTTTTTAAAAATTTGACGTTTATTGCTTTTATACTGTCACTGGACATTGTATTATACAAATGTATCCTTAAATGTTGTTATTTAGGCTTTAAAAGCTGATGGTACATACAGTACGCCGCCACTCTTATTATGTGTGTCCAAACCTTCCGTGTCTTTAAGGGTTAATATCTCGGCTAATTACCGACGATTTTTTTTTTCAAAAATCATTATTAACAATGCCTTTATGCTTCTGCTACGATATATATCTCCAATTTTCCTCAACGCTTTTACTGAATGCCCGCAAATCGAAATTTGTGTGTAACGGTTAAATGCGTTTTTCTCAAAAACTATGTGACCTAGGGTAATCGCTATAATTTTCCTGGAAGGTTTAATTTAACATCTACTACCTCTATTTTTTTCATAATTTTAGTTTCAGTAGATTCGAAAATAGATGAGGGGGGGGAGGTGTACATATTTTTGCACTACCTTTTCGACGATATCTCTGGATATATAATACCTAAAATTAAAAGAAGCGTATTTTTGAGTTCGGCGTTGCGAAGGATTTCACACGATACCCCACATGATGTACAAAGAAAAGTTTTTTTTCCAACAACTTAATTAGCCCCTCAACATTATTCCTAAAAATATTTATAACTGTTCAATAATCTGTAAATATGTGGTTCAATAGTCCTTATTATTTCCCCCAATTTGAGCTTTCCATGCTCCATAGTTTTCGAGTAAAATGGCTGTGACAAACAGACACATTAGTGATCTTATAATGGTGTCTTTTTTACTTTTTAAGTACGGAACCCTAAAAAGAACGAAATATTACTATGCAAAATTTATTATTTTGCATAGATAAATCTCACATCTTATTATCAAGTTGTAAACAAAAGATAAAATATTTGTGAAAAATAAATCAATGGCAGGTAATTTAAAATAGTATAAAAACATCTAATCTTCATACTCCACATCATATTATGAACAAAATTAAAGCTTGTAAAACAATTTGTGTAAATATACAACGGCTTAAATCAGTATAGAAAATAGAATGAATAGAAAGCATCCAATGATTAATTTAAGTAAAAATACCCTTGGTTATTCATTTTTCAAAACACAGTACATGCGGATTTGAATATTGATTAAGATTTTATAATTTAAAAAAATAGTTATTTATAATACGGCATCAGTATTTACGATAGAAAGAAAAAGTGGAACATGATTAGAAATATGTATAATTTCATAATTGCCTCACACGGTTCTTAAACTATAATTTATTTACTTACATTAAAAAATAACCGCTCTCATTTTTTTTTAACTTAAAATAATCTTTGTAATTTTTTTAGAGATTTTATAAGTCAACACTTTTTTTATACTTCAAAAGTTTAAAAGCATTTCCTAAATTAAATTTATAAAAATTTCATTGTTTTGGGAACACTATTAAATCGACATTGGAATGTTTCTCATTATAAGCTTATTCTGGTAAGCAGCCCTTGATAAAATGACTTGCGCAGTCGTTATTTTTATATATATATTAGTTATTTTGACTTGCATTACAAGCTTTTAATCTGAGACATAGCTTAAGAGCAAATGTATGCTTGAATTTTTAATTATGAAGGAATTTCTATTTCCTTCTGTATAAGCAAAAATATTCATACGCACCAACTTAGTGATTATTTTAAAGTCGTTTAGGGCACAGGTATAACATTTGTACTATAGTCAGCGCATTTGTAGTTTTA
Organism: Maratus speciosus; assembly: GCA_963932465.1. Taxonomy (NCBI): domain Eukaryota; kingdom Metazoa; phylum Arthropoda; class Arachnida; order Araneae; family Salticidae; genus Maratus; species Maratus speciosus. The sequence continues at coordinate 274,482,205 of OZ010788.1, forward strand.
AGCAATATTGTAGGCGTACGCTTCAAACCTACATATTTGTGCACTAAAGGAGCTTCGGCAGCTTTGCACGTCGGTTTCTCGTAAAGGAATCGCAGATTAAATGAACGTATGCATGGAAGACCTCGATGTCTTAGGCAGCGTACTCCCATGTGGACTACGCCCTCCCCAGTCTCGAAACAAGCGTATCTTCAATTATCGCGATTTTTTAATATAAAATTACATAAATGACTCACTACTTAAAAGAACATTAAACAATTAAATAGATGTTAAAAATTGAATACTTTAGACCAATACTTAGCCATCATCAGATTTAAAATTTGAATAGTTATTACGAACGCTACTTTTCATGAAATGTCTAAGTATTAGCCGGAATTACTCGATTATTTACAGCTTTTTAGTTATTTAATCATCTTTTCAGTAATGAACCATTTATGTAATTTTATATTACATAATGAAGATGATTTTTAGCATGCTTTAATAAAACTAGTTTATTTTGCACCGAATTAAATTTAAAATTTCAGCATCTATGCTCAAGTTGCTATAGGAACAGAATTGGCATTCTACCTACTTGAATTTAAGCACTGTCTTATCAAAATTTGGCAGAGAAATCTTTTCTATTCAGATTTTTTTTTTTTTTTTTTTTTTTTTTTTTACGCACAAGAATGTTTTTAAAAATTGCATAAAAATCGCAGTGCGCGAAATTTACTATGCTGGTCTAAAAGATTTAATCCGGATTCCATTTTTTAAATGTCAAGAAATCCCAGGGAAACACTACAAATTGCATAACAAAAGTGCGAAAAATAAAAGAATCATAGAGAACAAAGTTTAATACACTGGGCCATTAGACTGAAACCAAATTATTTTAGTAAATCTCAAAAAGTCAGCGCAAAATCGATAAAAAACAACCCGCTAAAAATCATATGAAAAATTTCCGAAAAATTTAAAAAGCGCAGAGGATAAAATGTGCTACCTTGGGCTAAAAGACTGAAAGTAGATTCTTTTATGAATGTATAAATCGTCGCATAACTTGAGAAATCACTAAAATATGCTTGGAAAGATCACGAAATATTCAAAAATCTGTATACAAATTCCGAAAAAGTTTTCCCGAAACCAGAACGAAATTTACTATATCATGCTAAAAGATTAAAATATGGTATGAAAAAAATAACAATATCGCAAAAAATTAAGTAAAAAAAAATCTAATCAAAATATTTAAAAACTGATTTCAATGTTCTATGCCAGATATTCGCGTTCCTTCCTGTCATATCTTTTTCCCTGCGCGTAGAGATCTGTCAAGAAAATTCTGATCAGACAGCCTCAACAAACAACTCTGGTTATTATTATACATAATATTTGCGCTTGTTAAGTTTCAAGAGCAAATTATGAAAAAGCTTTTTAATATCTGGAAGATAAAATAACAAACGTGAAAGTTGGCTTCAATGCATGAAGTCAATAAAAATGCCATTTAATTAAAATTCTCTACGACTGTATTTCTCATAATTATGACAATTTTATAATAAAATTATGCTTCTGAAAACGTATAGTATATGAATCTTTATTGTTATTGGTTTTTTCACATTTTCTTATACAATTTGATTTTTGTTAGGAAAAGTCGCTAATTTAACACATGTATTTTTAAGTTTATTAATAGATAGGGAATTAATTATTATGAAGATTGCTTTCTTTTAAACCGAAAATGAAAAAATAAATGGAGTAATAATTTCCAGAGCCTAGAAAGTTGTATGATTATAAATACACAACTTTATAGTCGGTAAATCTATTTATCCTAAACAAGGTTGTGCTAGCAAAACAAATTATTTTATATTTCCTGACAAATAAACAAGTAACATTGTATTATTAAGTCCATTTAAAGAGTAATGTATCGTGAAAAAATGTATGTACAGATTTAGAAATTATTCACTTCTTCGTTCACAATTAATTTTAATTACTATACTTAACATAGTAATAACGTACTTTTAGAAAAAAATTAAAAATATTCAGTTGAAGAAGACTGAATACGAGTATAAGCATGTTATTTTCGCATTTCACGTGTATAAAACGCATTCTAAACTTTCTGAAGTTGATTAGGATTATTTAAAAATTCATTGATGTGAAACTCTTTTATTATTACAGTAAAATGTTAATACATCCATTTTGTTTTTTCGGCGATCGAAATATGAAAATCCTGGAACACAATTTTTCGGATAATTTGTATTTATTTTCCGATACAGAATTCAGGAAACCAAAATCCCGTTTTATTTCGTGAGCGCTTGGGCAAAAATTTACGATGTACAACACATACATTTGTATAATAATATATATATTTCCATGTATAATAGTTATATAAAAATTTTAAGCTTTTAAATATTTTCATAACATATGAAAATAAACAAAATTAGTGTATCTAATTCAATTTGGGTGAGCAGGTAGAGGGATACCATGAACATAAAACACAATGACCATATTTTCCCAATGTGTGGGTTATTTGCTGAATATCAAATCACGGAAGTTTTATGTTTCTTTAATACTTTTATTTTTAATTAGTTGCGTAGCAACACGTCGTGTAGCTTTTGGGTTGTATGAGATCATTCGATTTTTACTTTCTTCTATCTTTACAAGAAGAAAGTATTGGTTTCATGAAAATTTTCGAATTCCAGTTTTCGACGGATTTACATGTTTTATGAGTCAGAGATTCCAAAAAACATGTTTTTACAAAATGTCTGTCTGTGAGTCTGTCTGTCTGTCTGTCTGTCTGCCTGTCTGTCTGTCCGTCTGTCTGTCTGTCTGTCCGTCTGTCTGTATGTGACACAAATTTTGTGGGCGCTCTATCTCAAGAACTAATGCACGAAATTTCACAAAACTTCATATATAGTTAGACCTTGATATAAACTGGAATTGATTAGTTTTTGGTAAAAATCGCCCAACAGGTGGCGCTGCTATGCGGCATTTTTAACGATTTCTGCAATAGCTGTATCTCAAGAACTACTGCACGGATTTTCATAAAACTTCAGATTCAGTTAGTCCAGGATATAGTTTGGTGCTGATTACTTTTTTGTGAAAATCGCCCAACAGGTGGCGCTGGTATGCTGCATTGTTCATGATTATCGCAGTAGCTCTAACTCAAGAAAAAAGGCACGAATTTTCATCAAACTTCAGGTTCAGTTAGTCCCTGATATAAATTAGTGCTGCTTAATTTTTGGTGCAAATCGCCCAACAGGTGGCGCTGCTGTGCTGCATTTTTCACGATTTCCACAAGAGCTGTATCTCAAGAACTATTGCACGGATTTTCATCAAACTTCAGATTTAGTTAGTCCTTGACATGAATTGATGTATAAATTAGTGCTGTTTAATTTTTGGTGTAAATCGCTCAACAGGTGGCGCTGCTATGCTGTATTTTTTGCGATTTCCGCAATAGCTTTATCTCAAGAACTAATGCTTGGATTTTCAACAAACTGCAGATTCAGGTATACCTTGATATCGTTTAGTGCTGTTTACTTTTGGTGTAAATCGCTCAACAGGTGGCGCTGCTATGCTACATTTTTTTCAGAATTTCCGCTATAGCTCTATCTCAAGAACTAATGCACGAATTTTCATCCAACTTCAAATTCAGATATACTTTGATATGAATTGGTGCTAAATCGTTGTTATTTCTTGTACTATTTAAATGATTTAATTGACGTGATTTATATAGAAGAAAGTTTTGTGATGGTCACAACATACTAGTTTTGTTTAAAATGGAATATAATTTTATTGTAAATTTAGAAAACATTCAATGTATTCATTTTATGAAACACAATTTTTCAAATAATAAAGTATGTTTACAATTTAAGTTAAAAGCTTTCCCAATAAAAATGCACATATTTTATAACTTTATTTCCCAAAAGATTTTCTTTCTACCAACATTTCGCTTCGAATTTTGGAACTGGGAAAAACGACGTTATTTGTGTGAACTTGTACAAAACTTACTTTTCTATGGCAAATTTATTCAAAAGCATTTTTATTTATAAATTACAATAAATATTTATAGAAATGTAATTTTTCTCGGTAAAACATTTTGTTTTTAATGCTGCTGTGAAAAGTTTTAATTGCCATCCTAAGGATTTGTTTTTCCATTTAAATTTAATTATAAAAGCTACGATGGATTTTTTTTCATTTTACATTAATGGAATTTACCTGTATGTTTCAGTCGAAAGACGATTTTTTTTTTTTTTTTTTGCTTTTTAAGATAAATTGATTCCTGAAGCTTGAATATGGGAAAATAAATTTCTATTTCTTGAAATTCACTCACAATATTATTTTCTCTATGTATTCAATTAGTTAAGTTCAATTTGAAAAGGATGTCAAACAAATAAATCTAGTAAAGACTATCAATTTATCTTTTATCTCTTTTACCCACAAAAATGGAGCAATTTAGTTACTATCATTACAGATATGCTATTAACAATTACGAAAAAATTAATTTCTCGAAAACTAATTCATATTTTTAAATTCTAAGACCATTTTTGAGATCTTCAATTTTTTCCCTATATGACAATGTGAAAATTGAAAATGAACGATGTTTGAAATTTAAAAAAATGCAGCAGCAAGAATTGTAAAACAGAAACTTCATCGTCAAGTATTGCCATTCGCAAAATGTCTTCAGAGCAACGTAACAAACACGATTGTCCTTCTTAATATAGATACTAATTTGAATGTAGATCCTGATCCTGATAAATATATGCCATAAAACGTATATGAGATAGCGTGAAAAATATAAGTTGTGCAAAATAAGAATATTCTCATGATTTAAATTCGTCACAGAATAATTAAAATTTTCATTTTCGTTAAAAATGATAAACGTTTGAAAGAAAAATTACAAATAAAGACCATAAGCTACAGGAAATTTATTTACGAGACATCTAATATTTCTGTTAAATTAAGATTTATTCTGATAGCATTTTTGAGTAAGCTACTAGTTGAAATTTTACGCAGTGCAATTATACAATAACATTCTCTAAATATTTCTCCGTTTGCAGTTGCACGATCTTAAAAAGCAAAAGAATGGAATAAAGAATATATATTTGAAAATAAGCTTATTTATGAGAGTTTTCTTTCAACAAATGAAATTTATTTGTCTGTAAAATTAGCGGAAATTAGACTAGAAACAAACAGTCTACGAGATGGAAGATTATTTTTACTGTTTTATAAAAATATTTGTACTTACTGTCAACTTCTACAAAAGCCTTTGAAGTGAAATTTCAAAGCACTATATATTAAAATCTTAAAAGTAGGATAACGTTGATTCACATATTTTATAATGCTATTGTTTAGTTTATTTAATTTATCAGTGTTTTTAAGTATATTTTCATTACATTAATTTTAAACTTTCTTCTGAATATTACAAATGGAGTTAACTATTTGCGAACGAATATTTAATTACATTAATTAAAAAAAGCATAATTGTCATGTTCCGCATAAATAAATAAATATACGTATAAATGTACTATAAGAATAGTCTAGTTTGCTTTCTGTGATGCAATTTCGTTTAGATGGGTATAATTTTAAATATATATTGCAAGAATTAACAAGTTTATTTTTGTACTGAAGATTATTTTTGGTGGGTAAAGTTTTAGATGCACGAATCTCATCTTTATCTCGTCTTTATAATTCTCTTTTCAATATCTAACTATTGTAATGCTAATAAACAGCCTATAGGTATAAAATTAAAGTTCCATGGTATCAAAAGATTTAGCATTTTAATTAAAATTATAACAGTTAGGATTAATTAGTTTTCGTAGTACGTTTATGTTAATTTATTTTTCGAAGGGCATTATTTTTTGAAATAAAAGTATAATATAAAATTAGTGTGAATAGCCTGTCAGTTCGATGCCATCAGTTTAACTGGGTACTTTTCTTTTGTATTAAAATCAGTTTTATGTATGCCGAGTTAACTTTTTTGTTACACCTAACAAAAAAAACCGAAGATTTACTGCTACTGAAACTATAGTCGTTAAAATACTAGTTATCCGGTAGAAAAAAAGACTTTTTTATATTTTTCTCTAGTGTCATTTTACTACTTCTGAAGCATCAGTAGTTTTATCGCATTCCAAGTAAAGTATTTTCCTTTTGAAAGAAAATAACTGTTATATCTCTCACTCACAACTCAAAAATACTATGTGTCACAGGATATGCAATGAAAGATTCGCATGTTTTTGCTGTTACATAAAAGTATAGCACTCAGCTCTGCATGTATCTTTAAATTAGTAAAATCTTAAGAATGAAGACGTAACGGAGATTTGGAGAATTGGGTAAATATAGACCCACAAACATTTTGCCCCTTTGTGTTGTGCAAATGCAGCGTGATCTATTGGTTTTCTGGATAACCAATTTTATGCCACTTTTCCTGTAACAAGACGCGCCTAAGGCAGACATATTAATGAAAGAAAACACTAAATAAATGTTTTGATATTATGTCCGGGTATTTCATTCATTTTTTTATGATACGTTCCTCGATAGTGCTACAGTCTACAAACACATTTTAGCTCACCATTAATGTGTTTCTTTAAAATACATTAAAGAATAAATGTACTTCTTGTTAGTGATATATAACAAACATACGGAAAGTCTATAAATGTAAATCTTGTTTTTAAAATTTCAGAGATCAACAACAACAAAAATATAAATACAACTATTCTCTCAAGGTATAAAAACTTTATTGAAAATAAAGAATAACACAAGTATGAAAATTTATGCCAACAACTTTATACTGCAACTTTTCTAATAGTAATGTTTGTCCTTTTTTTTAAGTGCATATAATATTTTAGTTATTGACTATAAAGTCATCATTATTATCGTCACAATTTTTTATTTGTATGTTTTTAACTATCAAACGAATTTATTACATTATGAGAAAAATAAATAGCTGACTAAAAATTTACTTGTATCGACACTGGTCATCAAAATTAAAGGGTGCCCGTAAGGCATGGTGACGTCACATTGACGTCGTTGTGAAGTCACACTGTGACGTTGTGACCGTCGATGTGAAGTCATAGTGACTAGAATAAGAAGTCGTTATGGCCGTTTTAGAGCCCATTTGTGACGTCAATTTGTGAAGTCACGGTGTGACAAATTTGTGAAAAATGTGTCATTTTTTGACTATTTAGGCAATAATTTTGTGACGTACTTCTGACGAAAGCGACATTCCTTTGAAATCACATTGTGACCAATTTGTGAAATATGTGTCATTTGTAACGAAATTTTCATTAACACTGTTAATTTTGTGACGATTTCTTGACGATTCACTAACAATTTAAAAGAATCAGGATCGTCTGAAATTATATCCAATCCATCTTTCTGTTAGAAATGGTTTGGAGTCCTAAAAACGTATACTCACAATTTATGAACAAATCCTATATAATATGTATAAATAGCCACATATAATATAGAGACTTTCTTCTAAATTAAAATTAAAAATTCATTTTCCCTCACATGCCTTACAACTGTAACGGATTGTGTTCTTTTCAATATTTCAAGAATATTCCATTTTTAAATATTTATATACAGGGTGCAATATGTTATCTGTGGCCGACCTTTAATTTCTCAACCGTTGGTCCTAGACATTTAATTCCAATTACAAAAACATTTCAAATGAGGTAAATATTCATGTTGTGACATTATTTAAAGTAAAAAATCAATTTTATAAAAATTACGAAAACTAACATTTTATACGGTCCCCCAGTCCCTATAGCTATATTTAGTAAAAGTTTGCTTACATCATAACAGATATAACACAAAAAGTTTGACACGAATCGACACGAATCGTTTGACACGAAAGTTGTACTACGAAAATTGACCCAGTTATTAAATTTCAAAGTTTGAGATTTTTGCACATCATTTTGTCTTTCATTAAGGGATCACTTAAAAGATGAATAAGAAGTAATTCGAATCGAAAAGAAGTAATTCGAGATCAAAATCAGAGTGCAATGTCCTTTTTACGGCGAAGCCACCTTTATCCGGTATCACCAAATCGGGGAATCACAAAATAAGGTTATTTTATTTAAAAGTTTGAGCTAACTTTTATGGCTCGAACAACATTCAAAAGTACCGACGATACCGGCTAAACGTGGTTTCGCCGTAAAAAGGGCATTGCACCCTGATTTTGATCTCGAATTACTTTAATTCCTCTTTTAACTGATCCCTCATTGAAAGGCAAAATGATGTGCAAAAATCTCAAACTTTGAAATTTAATAACTGTGTCAATTTTTGTATTACAGATGTCAAACTTTTTTTGTTATATCTGTTATGATATGTGTAAACTTTTACTAAATATAACTATAGGGACTGGGGTACCGTATAAAAAGTTAATTTTCGTAATTTTTATCAAATTGATTTTTGACTTTAAATAATGCCACAACATGAATATTTACCTCATTTGAAACGTTTTTGTAATTGGAACTATATGTCTACGACCAACGGTTGAGAAATTAAAGGTCGGCGATAGATAATATATTGCACCCTGTATATTTCCCTTACATGCTGATGCACAGCATGCACAGCACTTGCATGCACAGCATTAATTTTTATTTATAACTGACACAAAAGGACTATTTTCTGTTGCAGTGGTGAGCCAGGCGAAAAGAAAAAATAGTTTTATTTTTATTTCACGCATTTTGTAGTAGCTTATTGAAACTTTTTGTCTTTGAGTATTTTTGCACTCTCTTTAAAAGCTTTTACTCAGTTTAACATCCAAAGGCATCAGCTCATGCATAAAACTGTACAGCTTGCCAATATTTCTGACCAATAAAGCTGATATTCAAACCAAATTATCTTTTGATGTAATTTTTCCAACTGAGTGAAAAAGTTTCCAGGTCAGGATTCGAACTAGGGACCTTTGGCACAAGCTGCTGATGCTCTGTCAACTGAGCTATCCTGTATAAATCTGACGGACACAATTCATCCCGTGAATGCTAATCTATACTTATCATTATTATAAAACCATATATAATAATACTTTAATTATTTTTCATACTACTTGTATGAGTAACAGATTCTACTTGTATGAGTATATGATAATGGTTCCCTGGGTGAATTGTGTCAGCAAATTTGACCGAGATAGCTCAGTTTGCAGAGCATTGGCAGCATACGTCAAGGGTCTCTGGTTTAATTCCTTACCTAAACAATTTTCCTTCAATTAGGAAAATGAAAACTGGTTTGATTAAATTACCAATTAAAATCATTCTGTTAAAATTAATATAGAATTATCTTTTGAGAAAACCAGGTGCAGTTTAAGCGTATAATATTTGTAACATACTGATTTCAGCTGAAAATCTTCAGTATAAATGAAGGAAATGCAACAACTTCTGGTATTACGGTTTGGTACTTCCTTATTATAGTGATCTGTGCATGTGTGATTACACCAACCTTTAAGTTGCAATTTTGCCATAATCGTAGTTAAACTTATATACGTATATACATATATATCTAATGTATAATTCTTATATATGTTTTACATCTCATATAGGGTAGATATGCCGTTAATGGACATCCTAAAGGAATTTCTTTAAAAACTATTTTTTAATTACTAGTTATAATTATTATATTCCAGTTTTTTTTCAGTATTATATTAATCTATCAATAATATCTAACTATTCTCATAGTCTGATTTCCCAATATTAATCAAAAATTTTATTGTAAATTACAAAATTATATCAAATAACCCAAAATTCCAGTAACGGTCATCCTCTGTTCCAGTAATGAACACCCCACAAAAAGTAGTACATATAATTGTTTTTATGACTGTATTTCGAACCAGAATTTAATGAACGTATACTAAGGAAACAAAATAGTATTTTTTTAAATAAATTTAACAGTTAGGATATCAATAATTAATAAAATATATGTTAGAATTATGAAAGAAATAATTTCGCAGGTTCAATTCTCTGCATATTAAATAAAATAATTTCAAAACAAAAGTGCAGAACTAACGTTTGAGGCTACTGATCTGCAGATTTACTAGTTTCACTACTGCTATATATATAAATTTAATTTCTTATATTAGGTTATTTTTTTCGGTCAGAGATGATTAAGAAACATTCAAGGCAGGAAATAACAGATTTATTTTTTACAACTTCTGTAACTTTTTTTTTAAATTGAGTGGGACTAGCCCTATGAACTCCTCTTTTCCAATTGCCCTTAAACAAAATTCTCTGATTCCTGATTTATTTTATTGATTGCCAGATTATAAAATATGCAAGGCTGAGTTATAAAAAAATAATTTCATTAAAATATTGAAAATTTTACTAACCACACAAAATTAACTTAAAACAGCTATTTATATTTTAAAAAATGGTATTATTACATTTTGGCAACACCCACCATACGTATTAAATTTAATGAGGGTTTTCATTTAAATCAAAAGATTTTTATGTACCGTGAACATTACTGAAATTGCATTTTTAGTAATGTTCATGTAGAATGTCCAATACTGAAAATTGAGTAAGCGTTCGAATAATGGACACGGGTCTTAAAACCTTAAAAATAAATGAAATTTATAAATGGCCATTAGTATATAATATTCACAGTTTTCTATTACTACCAAAACAGAAACATTGAAGTTTTGCAACAAAATAAAGAATATATAAATTTATTAAGGGAATTACGTTCTTAACATATTCATTAAGATTTTCACTGAAAAACAGTGGAGCTTCGAAACACGATTTCATGTTTCCCGATTGCTTTGATTAAGAGTGTCAACAATAACTCAGATTATAAAACAGGGAGTTATAAAAAGATAATAAAAGCTAAATATTTTTCTTATTATTTTTTTATAAACCAAAAACATTCAAGGGTGCCCATTACTGGAAGGGTGTCCATTAATTGCACACCTATCCTATATAATATTCATTTCTGTGATATGCTTCATATATGCTTTATCACCTGTCACATACATATGTCATATGGCTAAATTTTCGTCATTGCATTATATAATGTTATGCGTGTAAATTTTAAATCGTTTTAAATCCAAGAATTGTTTTAAGCTCTATTTAATGTTGAAATTACTTGGATGTTCGAATACATCATTTTAAGCATATAAAAACAAACATTAAGTATTAAAAAATATTGGTTATAAGGTATCTTTTTTATGTTTGCAATGAACAGAAAATTACAAACTTCTCATAACACTGTCAATTTTTCTAACAGAAAATTGTATTACGAAAATGTGATTTTAACCAGATAGCTTTAAAAAGGAAACCAAATGTGATTAAATGCAATTTAAACAAATGATATTAACCATCTGATTAAAATGCTTGACATATTGTGATTTAGTTCAACAAAATAAACATTAAATTTATTGAATTTATTAAGTTTATTGAACTAGTAAAAGTTAAATTGATGATATTTATTTCTTTTATAACATGTTTTTATATTAAAATAACTAAAATCTTTATAAAAGAAAGCAGGAAAATATTTTTTTTTACCTATTTCTTATCGTCCTATATCTATATTCGTCGTATCGATATTCTACATCGTCTTCTGTTACTTCATTTTGATAATAGGGAAAGTTTTTCGAACAATTATGTCCGAATCCAGTACAATGACTTTGGCGAGCTCTTATTAACCAAATCCACTGGCTTATTAAGTTTTAGGACTGATACTTTATGTAAAATATCTCTTGGCCACAATCCTGTATAAATTTTGTAAAATTATAAAATTCCGTGCCAACTGTAGACATTCATATCACAGGCTACTATTCTCCATCTGCCACTTCTATTTGAAGAATAAATACGCTATGTTTCCTCTTGTGGTCGCGGCAGACGATAATTCTGGAGCAGATGTTTTATTTTATTTGTCCCCGTTAGATTTGTAAGTTAAATGCGTACTACATTTATGAGAGTGTTTATAATTAAACTTTTGTGTTTGAATATTTTTTTTTTTTGTGTGTGTGCATTTCATTTTTGCTTTCAATCAGTTTCAAAATAATTCAAAATAAAATGGGTTGCAAAGGTTCTTTTTGTAAATTATAAAAAAAGATATTAATCATACTTTAGAAATATGAAGTAAAACATTATATAATTGTTCAGCGTATATAAAAAATAAATTTAATGAACAATAATGCAAGGCCTTTGAAAAAAAGTTTTAGTTTGTATCACATGTAATAAATAAAAATATGTTCCTAAAGAATGTAAAAAGGTTATCGGGGAAAGAAAGGTTTTTCTTTATAATAATTTTTTTTCTACAATTTCCTGTAAAAGAAAACAGCTTGCAAAATAACTATTTTTTTTAAGAAATTTCTGTGAAAAAATGAAAAAATGAATAAATATGTCGTGCGTTTTGCATATATTTTGTATATTTTATTACGTATTAAGAAACTGTGAAATTTTTCAAAAAAATCAGAAACAAATAACAGCATTTATTTTAAAAGAGTCACTTAAACTAGTTAAACATTAACAGGAAAATATTATTGAAAGTATAAAGAAAACAGCTTGCAAAATAACTATTTTTTTAAGAAATTTCTGTGAAAAAATGAAAAAATGAATAAATATGTCGTGCGTTTTGCATATATTTTGTATATTTTATTACGTATTAAGAAACTGTGAAATTTTTCAAAAAAATCAGAAACAAATAACAGCATTTATTTTAAAAGAGTCACTTAAACTAGTTAAACATTAACAGGAAAATATTATTGAAAGTATAAAAGTGACTTTATTTATTGTAATAAAGTATAGAACAAAATTAATCCGATCCAAGCTCCCAAATGCACTAAGACGGCCTGTTTAAAATATTTCCCTTCATTTTCAAAGATTTTTGTCATTCACACTGTGACTATACAGTATGATATTTTTTTGGTCACATATGTGACGTGACGTGCGTTACATGCAGTGACATAACAGCGACGTCACAATTTTTTTAACTGCCAGAAAAATGTTTTTTACAGTAAATAACATGTTTTGAAGAATTTTTGTAATTTTTTAAAGTTTTCCAAGAAATTCACATTTAAGTCACAATGTTATATCACTGAGTGGTGACATTTTGGTCAAAGATGTGACGTGACCACAGTGCGTTACAGTGACCTCAAAACGACGTCACTGTGACCATGCATGCTATGAGGGTAATGAGAATAAGTATCCGCATTGAATTAATCTTGCAACCAATGCCCAATTCTGCAATTATTTATGTCAATTAAATACTATTGAACACAAAATTGCACTTCCACGCATACGTTAGTGTAGGAAATATGCAAATTATATGATTGCGAATGGGGTACGCAATGGACTTACGTTGGAATTCTGGTTTGTAGTGTTGTTTAAAGTGAATGTGGTGTCTGAGTGTGATCAGTATTCATTAGTTATGGCTCAAAGGCATCATGTAAGTTAAGGTCAAAAGTAGCAAATAATTGGTAGAATCGAGGAAGGTCAAACACAAATTGAAGACGCCCAAGATTTGAATATTCCTCAAAGTGTCATATAAACAGCTTCGAGCCTCTTTTTAAGCACTGGATCCGTTGATAGACAACCTGGTCGAGGGAGACCAAAAGGAACAATTGCATCCGAAGACGGTTTTATGTCATTGTGGCTCAAAGAAACCCAAAGCGATTACAAGAGATTTGGTTTGAGACATTCAGGCGACCACAGGAACTTGAATTAGCGGTTCTACTACTGAACAGGAGCTTTATAAATGTGGACTGTATGCTAGAAAACCAATAGTTTGTGTCCCACTCACTCCAGCTTTCAAAAGGGCCAGTTTAAACTATTTCCCTCGTCATGTTCAATGGAGCCAAGAAGGTTGCTTTCAAGTATTGTTTACTAACGAGTCCAGATATAGTCTGAACACTGATTCTACACTTTTTTGATCTGGAGAGAGGAAGGAACAGCCAACTTGCCTTCCCTTGTCCGTGAAATATCCCGTTCGAGCCCCGTCTTCTTGGCTCCATTGAACATGACTACGGCAACAGTTTAGACGAGCCTCTTTGGAAGCTGGAGTGAATGGGACACAAACTATTGGTTTTCTTGCATACAGTCCCCCCTAGTTAAGCCTTTGTGCAGTAGTAGAACGTCTAATTCGAGTTCATGTGGCAGCCTGAAGGTCTGAAACCAAATCTCTTGTAGTCGCTTAGGGGTTTTTTCGAGCCGACAATGACAGAAAATGGCCTTCGGATGAAGTTTTTGCTTCTCGTCTCCCTTTACCAGAGGATGCAGTACTTAAAAAGCAATTCAAATCTCTTGATATGACACTTTGAGGGATATTCAAATCTTGAGCGACCTCCATTTGTGTTTCACGTCCCTCGATTCTATCAATTATTCACCACGTTTGACCTTCACTTAAATGATACCATTAAACAATAACTAATGAATACTGGCCACTCTCAGACACCACATTCACATTAAAAAACACTACAGACCAGAATTCCAACATACATCCATTGAGCACCACATTGTCAATCACCTAATTTGCATATTTCCGACGCTGACACGGAAAAGCAATTTTGTATTCAATAGTACTTAACTGACATAAATAATTGCAGCATTGGACATTGGTTCCAACATTAACTTAGTGAGCATAATTTTTCTCATTATCCTTTAATTTTGACGACCAGTGTATAGTAATTAATTGACATCTAATGTAATATTTTTTCTAAAAAGATAAACGAGATAAAATATATATACAGGGTGATTCAGCTCGTCGGTGACAAACTTTAAGGATCGATAGAGCACACCTAGACGAACATTTTTGAATAGGGAATGTAGGGTCCCTGACGCGATGGTAAGGCGCTAGGCGCTTTCGAAAATTTGGGTGCCGAAATTCGAAACGTCATAAAAACTAGGGAAATGGTTAGATTTTCTTGCTTGTTGCGTCGAAATGATTCTGTTTGTTTAGACTTTCTTCAGTACCAATTTGATAAGCGTATCTCTTAAAACATGGATAGGGGGCGCTGCAGACTTTGGAGAGCTAGACAACAACTTTAAGCCCGTTATTTTGATAATTTAACACATGCTCGCCAAAGTTTATACTCTAACTTAAAGTTTGAACCCAAAAGTAGAGCCCTGCAAAAAGCGTAAGAGCCGGAATAAAATGTCAAAGTACAAGGTGGTCGAAACTCGAAGGCTCCTAGGAGATAAACAAACAGATTTCTTGACTTATGGCATGCATTTTCATGATTCTGTTTGCTGGGGCTCTCTGAAACTCAGTTGAACGGTACAAAAAGAAACATCGATAGGGGGCGCTTTGGGCAAAAAACATAATTCGTTGACATTTCGGACGCTAACTGGAAACGGGGCGCTACGATCAGTTAGAAACAAAACAAGAGAGTAATTTACTTATCATAAGAAGCTATTAAAACTGCAGTTTGTTTGTTTTTTTTAACAAACATAGCTGGTTTCAATCATGCACAATGCGCGCAATAAAATTTACATAAGGTGCTTTTTGCTGATTTATGCAAAAGATATCGTACCACATCGATATGCAAAAGATACGTAATGCGTAGACGACAACGCGAGATGACGTAGTTGTATGCGCAGACACGTCTTTTGAACGTGCGGTACCTACTTAAGCTTCGGGTTACTTGTCTGCAGATCGGTAGTAGGATGGAACGGTACACAAACTCTGAATTGGCTGACATGCATTTGGCGTATGGCGCTGCTGGTTGTAATGGACGAGCCGCTCAGCGGTTGTACGCCGAGCGTTACCCCAACAGGCAAATCCCCTGCCATGCCTTCTTCGCTCGAGTACACCAGAGGTTGTCCACAACGGGATCTTTCGACGGAGGCAGGCCTGAACGGGAGCGATCAGTGAGCACCCCCGACAACGAAGAGGCTGTGCTTAACCTGGTTGAGGACAACCCAGGTCTTAGCACGAGAGATATCGCCAGACATGTTGGCATTTCGCAAGCAACTGCGTGGCGCATCTTACGTTCCCGGAATCTGCACCCCTACCACATCCAGCGGGTGCAGTTGCTCAGAGAACAGGATTTTGGCCCTCGAGTGGAATTCTCAAGATGGTACTTGGCGATGAGATCCAGGGATCCCCGTTTTGTAAACAGCATTTTGCTTACGGACGAGTCCACCTTCAGCCGGGAGGGAATGTGGAACGCCCACAACAGTCATGTGTGGTGTGATGAAAATCCACATGAAACCAGAAGCCGAGCAGCCCAGGACCGTTTCTCAGTAAATGTGTGGGCCGGCATTCTGGGGGATTGCCTCATTGGCCCTTATTTGTTACCTGAACGGCTGACAGGTGGAAATTACCTGATTTTCCTGGATCAAGTGCTGCCGCAGCTTCTGGATGAGGCGCACGTACCCGAAGGTTCGCGTCGCCAGATGTGGTTCCAGCACGATGGAGCTCCGGCCCATTACACGAACGACGTGCGTCTCCATCTAAACGCAAGGTATGGCCAGCGGTGGATCGGGCGTGGGGGTCCAGTTCACTGGCCTGCCCGATCACCAGACCTCACCTGCTTGGATTTCTTCCTTTGGGGTTACCTGAAGGCCGAGGTATACCATACACCTGTCAGCAGTGCTGAAGAACTTGTGGCGCGCATTGTGGCAGCTGCAGGGCCGATCAGAGATACTCCTGGCATTGTTGGAAACACACACTCCTCAATGCGACGGAGGTGCGAAGCCTGCATCATGGCCCAAGGTCGAAATTTCGAGCATCTTCTGTAGTGTTATTTTTTGTAAATAAATTTCCAGTATCATTGATGTTTTTGGTCTAAATTTATTCAGAAGTGTTGAGCAGAGGTAGAAAATGTGTTTTCATTATTACTAACTGATCGTAGCGCCCCGTTTCCAGTTAGCGTCCGAAATGTCAACGAATTATGTTTTTTGCCCAAAGCGCCCCCTATCGATGTTTCTTTTTGTACCGTTCAACTGAGTTTCAGAGAGCCCCAGCAAACAGAATCATGAAAATGCATGCCATAAGTCAAGAAATCTGTTTGTTTATCTCTTAGGAGCCTTCGAGTTTCGACCACCCTGTACTTTGACATTTTATTCCGGCTCTTACGCTTTTTGCAGGGCTCTACTTTTGGGTTCAAACTTTAAGTTAGAGTATAAACTTTGGCGAGCATGTGTTAAATTATCAAAATAACGGGCTTAAAGTTGTTGTCTAGCTCTCCAAAGTCTGCAGCGCCCCCTATCCATGTTTTAAGAGATACGCTTATCAAATTGGTACTGAAGAAAGTCTAAACAAACAGAATCATTTCGACGCAACAAGCAAGAAAATCTAACCATTTCCCTAGTTTTTATGACGTTTCGAATTTCGGCACCCAAATTTTCGAAAGCGCCTAGCGCCTTACCATCGCGTCAGGGACCCTACATTCCCTATTCAAAAATGTTCGTCTAGGTGTGCTCTATCGATCCTTAAAGTTTGTCACCGACGAGCTGAATCACCCTGTATATATATATCATTTCCTTAATGGGTAACTGAAAAAAAATGTTCTTAGAAAAACTTTTAACATTGATTTTCTTTTTATCTGCCACAAGAGATTTGCACTTCTTTTCGGAAATCAGAAATTTCCTTCCTAACGTACTTCTAATAATGAAATTGAAATATTCACCATGACTTGTTTCAATTAAATACGCCGGTATTTTCTTGAAACCGTGAGAAATTCTTATTATTTTTGTAAATTCTACTCTAGTTCATGAATTACATCATATTATAATTAATAAATTGAATTTTCATAAGCATTAATAAAAAAATCCCGATAAAACAATATATATAAAAAGTGCAGGCTTTTATTGAGGATAACTTTTCCTTTGATTTATTGGAATCAATTCAACTTATAGTATAAAGTTTCAAATTAACATTTATATATTTTTACGACTAATAAAAGAGCTTTTGTTAAAAGAAGAGTTAGATACAGTATGGTTTAGAATCATTTTTTTTTAACTTAAAGATTATTGCATTTTAAATCAATGAAGCGATATTTTAAATTGAATCATTACATATTTACATCATTTGTATTTCAATTATTAGTAAATCATTTATAATATTGAAGAAAATGTTACGATATGATGCAAAATTTAGATTTAAAAAAAAATCGCAACAATTTAAATATGTAAAACAACTTTTATGACACGGATTATTTTAGAGATTAATGAAGATTGATGTACATTATTTAAAATTTATTGATATTTTGATGTGAATTGTTTGATTTTTCAATTGTTTATAATTAAACTTTTGTTAAATAATTGATAATAATAGTAATAATAGTAATAATATCTACCCTATATACATAAAATCCTAATGAAACGATATTATGAAACGACTGAAATGAAATGAATTGTTGAAACGATTCTATGAAACGACTAATTAAAAAACTGATTAAGTTTCACGACGATTTCTCCTAAAATATGGAATACTTTGCGATGGAATTAACTTAAAAAATCCCTATTGATCCGCACATATCAAAACTCGTGTTAGAATTTTTAAATTCGAATTAGTTTTCGAAATATTAATTTTTTTTCTAATTTTAAATAATTTTCTCTAATGATGTCAACTCAAATTTTAATCATAATAGATATTTATTTTCATATTTTAGAAAAGGATATTATTTTAAGCTAATCTGGCGACCAATTTGGCCTCCTTTAAGTGTATGCTAAGAACAATGATTTTTTTTTTTTAATATCATTTTATTTAATACAAAACTTTCATTTAAAACTGAAACATTGAAAATTAATGGGTTTCACTTTTTTCCTTTTTTTAAAACGAAACGAAAAGAAAAATATTAGTCGCAGATGTCATATACGCACCGGGGTACCTAATTGGTGCAAAAATGGCTTTATTTTGAATGATATGGTAACCCGGATATTGTTGCTTATTTATTAATAAATGTTGATTTACATTTATTTTATTTTTATTTTAAAAAATTATAAATTGTTTTGTTCTATAGTTATTAATTAATTTTTTATTTATTTATTGATATTTCATTTTAAAAATGATAGAAAATAATTTAAAAATACATATGTAACTAGCATCCCAAAACGAGGTTTTCGCCAAATTGACGTAAAAAAAATCACGCCAGACGCGGTGCGTATATGACATCTGTGCTAAATATTAAATAATGCAAGAAATCATGACATTTAATTTCAAATTCAAAGCAATGTTTTAATGGTACTACTTAATTATCCCGACGACCAATTTCGCCAAATTACATAAATCGCCAAATCATACCAATTGACGTAATTTTTATTTTAAATAACGAAAGGACTAATAAATTAGTATAACATTAATACAAATACAAATAAAATGGCATTGATAAAAATCATTTGATGGCGTAAACACGTGTTAACTTCCTTACAGT